>CM076572.1:370897292-371595299 GCA_034641835.2 Pinus albicaulis
CATCCCATCTTATTTCAGTACCTCAACTTGATATTTTTGGGGACATGCCATTAGGGAAATTGCATAACCAAGGATTAGAGCACCTTGATAATTTGGAGCAACTAACTATCACTGCGCAGATGACCCTTGACTTGATCAAGGAGGAGATCTGTAGCCATCCCTGTTTTTCATTGTTGAGCTACACACAACACTTTGCATTGAAGTGTGGAGTTTCAGAGGATGGGGTGAGCCTAGTACTAATCAGTACAATGTCGGGCTATGAATTCAACATTGTGTATGGTCATGAGACAACAGATGCACCATCATGTAGATCAGCAACGCTGTCACTCATGAACCACTGGAGCGAAAGATGATAGATGGTAGACATCTTGTAATGGATAGAATTTTCCATTATCAGGATGGAGTTTTTTTGATGAGCATCTCACGGCTCAGAGAGAAATTTCTACCTTCATCATATTTAAAGCCTCATGGGTTCTATTGGGCCATTGATAAGAGGATCTCATGGAGAGACCTCAAGGAGGGTGCATTTCAACATATCATGGAGTGTAAAGCTTATCAGATGGAGGAGGATGGTATTCTACCATGGGTGGATACAAATTTGGAGCATGGTATGATCCATCATCCATAGTGGGATGGATGGATGAGGATAATGAACAAGGGGTTGACAACCCACTTGGAGATCTATGATACAGGGCAAAAAGAAGCATGACTGCGCTGGTTGCTTTTGGGTGGGTATGGTTACTACCCAACATTTCACATTTGTATGATCCATGCCTTGCATAGAACTAGTGTGAGGCAGCAGCAAGAGGCATGGTTGCGTTGGTTATTGTTGAGAGAGTTTGGCCATCTCATGACATATCATATGTCAATGGGTGGAGTGTTGTTTGCGGCATTTTATGGCACTCACATGATGTGGAAGCAGGGAGCTTGGTTATGTCGTTCTGATGTGACATTCTACATGTCAATCAATATGTTGTTGCTCCAAGACTTGCATCATGATGATGTGAGGTGACATCAATAATCCTTATTGCTTTGGTTACTCTTGGGAGCAAGAGTATGGGTTGACTTTCCCCCATGCATTGCATGATCATGATGGAGGATGGCAACAGGAGGCCATACTGCGTTGGCTTTGGTTGGGAGAGTATCGCCAACATATTTGGTATGATGATCATGTGATGTGGCAGCAATAGGCATTGCTGCGGTGGATTTTCTTGAGAGAGTATGGCTCTCATACTTGGTTTGATGATGTTGTGGTATGACAGCAAGAGGCATTGCTGCGGTGGTTACTATTAGGAGAGTATGGTTTGAAATTTTACATGTCCATCCATATGTATCTACTTCTTATTTTGCTAAGTGTTGTGTTGTTGCTTGGAGCCAACAAGGCCAACAGGGCCAAGAATGGAAGCATGCAGAGATACGATCTACTTCATGTAGCATGGGATGTGTTGTGGATCATTATCTGCATATCCTTTTTATATTTCATTTCGAAGTTTTAAGAAAAAAATATAAAAAAAAAAAAAAATCGAAAATATGCTATAGTATGAAGTTATTAATACTTTAGCATAAAAAACAAATGCAGTGTATTTTGAATTTTTAATATGCATAAAGTGGTCATAGGCTTTATGTCAATGCATATATTAAGAAGGTTAATCCCCGAGCAGCTTCCCAAGCGGAAGTCGCGATCACAGAAAGAGGCTTATGAATAAGTTAATGCGGGGGGTGAATTATCTCGTCGGTTATCAAATCCCGACCCCCCGCAGTTGACCAGTCAGATCTTCGAAATGTCGCGATCAACGGCTGGGATTTATTACGGGGGGTATGGATTAAACTCTTCCGCCGTACTCACAGACCCCCCGCAATGACGTCATCAACCGAGATGGAAAACAGCTGTCATCCACTTTCAACTGTTTTTCCACGTCATTCCTGTATTTATTATGGATTCCCATAGCCTATAAAAGGGGTTCTTCCGTCCCGTTTTGGTTTATATGTGACTGTTTGCCCTTTTTACCGCATCCCGCCACCTTTGCATTATCCGTTGCCCCGCGAATTGCTTTCGAATTCGTGTCAGCCATGGCCAAGCGAACATCGTTGTCTGGTTCATCAAGTCTCAGTCCCCTCCTGGATAGTGAGAAGGATGTTCATGATACCGCGTCGTCCGTCAACCACCCCCTATTGCATTACCAAGTAACCCTGAACACTGACAAGTCCCCTGTGTTCTCTGCTATGAAAAGTTCGGGTGTGTTGTCCGCTTGTGTTCAGAAAACTCACTTCTTCCCCGAGTTAATTTCTTGGTTAGTTTTGTCTATGTACCCTGGCAAGTGTTTCGTTATGAATTCTCAGGGGGAAAATATCCTGCAGGTTTCAACACAATTAATGCGTCAAGCATTATGTTTTCCAGAAGATGAGTCTCCATTGCAGTTCTTCGAAGATTCGTTGGTTCAGTATTTCGAGGATCTTTCAAATGAAGAGTTTAATTGTTGCATGTCGCTTTTGATACCAAGTTCAGAGAAAACTCAATTTGAAGCAGGAAAGTTCAGTTCGGAGGCGTTCAGTTTTCAGTATAGGCCAGTTCTTAGCTGCATTACAGAGATTTTGGGAAGAGACGATGATCACGAAATTGATAAAGCAGTCTTGGGGATGTTCGCTCTGATGATGAAACCAGGGGTGGTGCTAGACATCCCATCTTTTTGGCAGGAAGTAGTAAATTCCCAATTGATCGCCTTCCCTCTAACATGTTTTTTCAGATTTCCATCATTGGTAGTTTACTTATTTTTATATCAAAATGTTGAAGATTTCATGAGTGTGGGTTTAAATATAATTGATAGTAATAAAAATAAGCAGTTAGTTTTATTCTGGACCGATATGGTTAGAAAGGAAGAGAACAAAGCCGGGCTATTTGAATTTGCTGACCATTTCATGTCTACTGCTTATAAAATTCTGAATGGAACTCCTCCTCCATGCTTTCTGCCAAAGGCCCAGGAGTTCTTACAGTTAGGACCCAATTGTAAATTTGGAGATTGGTTTGTATTTGAAGATTACTCTGAGATAAGGCTGTATGGAGTTAGTATTGAGCCCTATAGGCTCCCAACCTTTGTTCCCATGAGACTTTTTGCCCTGGAATTTATAAGGCAAAGTCTTAATGTAGACCAAGTTCATTTTCTGCCCATGAAGAAAGGATTGATGTACAAGTTGCCTATGAGTGTAGGCCCTTTTGTGGTCAACACAAGACAAGCTTTTGATGAAGTATCAAAAATATTGGAAGGGACGCAGTTGTTGTTGGGAGAGAAATGGCCTTATGATCCACATGGAATAATTTCTCAGAAAAGGGTTGAGAATGGGTATGCTACATTTTCCCATGTAAGCAAACCTGATTTGGAGAAACTGGCTAATCCAGGAGAGTCAGGTTCATCAAAGACCAATATTCAAACACCTGCAATTTTGGAAAGAATGAGCAAAAGAGGTAGAGAGAATGTTATTGAAATTGATGATGAGGAGCCCCGAGAGGAAAAAAGAACCAAACTAGCAGAAGACCATTCTTCCAATTCACCTGGTTTTACTCTCCAGGTCAATGAAGAACAAGATTGCCCCTCATCTCTTATAAGACAGGGACTTCATTTGGAAAAGGCTCCTTCAATAAAGCAAGTGTTCACACAAATTGAGGAAAGGAACCAGAGGATAAAAGCCAATATAGAAGCACAAGCAGAGCACCATATATCCGCTGACCAAACCAGATTATTGACTGTGATGGATCTGGAGAAAGATCAGTTTAAGATGGCTCTGTCACATCCGACAGGAATGTCCCTTGGACCTTCGGGCAGCTTTAAGGAGGTAAACATAGTCATGGATGTTAAAAAGATCCCCTTGTGGGACAAAATGAATCTTCATATGCAGACCGGGCAGCTGATTGTAAATGATTTGAGCAAGACCAATGCTACAGCAGTCAAGACTGAAAACATGCTTGCAAAGGTCATCAGACAATGCAAAATGGAGAAAGCTAATGCAAGGGCATTAACAACTCAAAATGAAGAGTTGAAGAAAATCATTATGAAAATCGGTGTGGATCCAAATGATAAAGCCGCAATTCAAAAACTTATGAAAAGTGCAAAAGCATAAATATCTTCACTAAGGAAAAAGTTAAAATTACCAGCTATAGAACACTCATTGGCAGCCGAAGTAGCTGAGGTTGAAAAGGAGAAAGAGGAATTGCGACAGCAGTTATTGAAGAAAGACGAAGAACTCACTAAGGTAAAGCAGACAGATATATCCTTACAGAATCATATCGAGAACCATACCTGTACTTTTGATTTTTCTGCAGGTGAAGCTGATCCTCAAGCCCAGGTTATTCAGCTAAACACAGAATTAAAGATGGCGGAAAGAGACTATAAACAAGCCCAGTCAGAATTGGCCACAGTTACCAAGATGATGCAGGGATGGGAAAAAAAATCACATGAGAACAAGCAGAAGCTACAGAAAGTTGAGGATGAAATCAAAGAGCTCAAGGAGAAATTAAAGGGAAATATTTCTCTTATTAAAGCTAAGGATATCATCTGGAATGAGATTATTTCAGAAATGCAGTCAAAATGGGATTCCATGAATATAATTGCCAGAGAGAAAAGCATTGTTTCAGAGCATGAAAAGGAGCTATTATTTGAGAGGCAGGCCGCTATTAAAAGAGCGAATTGGGCCAGAAAATTCATAAAATTTATCAATGCCAAGACAGATGAAGAGTTAGGAGACATGGGGATACAGGATAGGTACTTCTATGCTGAGGAGGTAAATAAAATGATAATCAAAAACGACCTTCGAAAGGCCGCAGAGAAGCGGTTACAGGGAATTAAAGAGATAATTAAAAAATTTGATATATCATTTGACAAGTTGATGAGAACAGGTTTGCCCTCATGCTGGACGGAGAGAGGGGAGATTATGTCCTGGAAATTCTATGAAGATCAGTTAATATTTGCAAAAAGCAGAGCAGATGGCAGGCATGAGAAGACACGGGTTTTAAAGGGAGAAACAGTATTTAATTTTTTACGAAGGCATTTCATTCTGCTATGGATGGTGAAGACATTATTCCCAGGTAATCTTACTCATAGTCAGGTTGTTGCGTTTACACTGGAGTATCATCGTTATAAGAATGCTTCGACGACTCAGGATAAGCTCTGGAAAGAATGCAAAATATTTTCTATGGACTCAGAAAAGACAACTCCAGCCACTCATCCACAAGTAGCCGTTCAGCCACAAATAGTCATTGAGACAGCCACTATCTCAGGAGCATCAGCTCACTTAGATTAGGAATTTATCATGTTTTAATTGAAGTCATGTAAATGTAATAGAACTTTTCCGACGCATGTACCTCCACTACAGTAAGCAATTAAGCAGTTAGAGTTAGTTAGAATCGGTTTCATTACTGGAAACCATTTTGGTCATATTGTATTTAAAGACAATTGGAAGAAGAAAGAAGGTTCCGAGTTTTCGACCTTGAAGGCTTATTTTGTACTGAAAAATATTGAATGAATGAAAAGTTTTGCAAGTTTCCATCATTCTATCTGTGTTGAATAGTTTTCTCAGTTTTCATTTCATTTCCATATCTATGAATAAGTAGAGTGATTTGAGCTGCAGGTCTCTTTGATATCTGTGTATCTAAGAGTTAAACATCCTTAATGGGCGCTCCTCTATTTTAGCTTTATTGTTACTCACTTCTTCAGGATTTTATAATGGTAGATTCTGTTTAAAGCAGCATGTCAATTTAAAATCCTTTTCTTTCTTCGTCTTCCATTCGCTCACTTCAACATAAAGAGAACATGGCATTGCAGAACTTATAAAGATTTGATATTTGGAGAATATATTATTAATATTTGAAGGTTTAATAAACAGAGACAGATATACACTTGTTTGTGACATAATCTTTAATGTCTTGAGCACGGATTCCTTTACACAGCAAGGAATTGTTTCTCAAGGAACAACATTAATTGGCGCCGTTGCCGGGGAACGAAGATTCGAAGATTTTCCCTGGGTTTTGTTTTACATTTCCTCTGGTTGTTCAGAGAGGAGAAAATAGTACGCTGTGATTGTTTGAAAATAGCTCTGGCTCCCAAGAAACCTCACACGAGGTCAGATACCTCTCAGCAAAAAGTTCCCATTTTGTCTGATCCTGAGAAGCTTGTTTCGAAGAAGGGCCAGAAACCAAAAATATTAGATACACCTGAAACTACACTGCTCACACCTGGCGGAAGTTCACACATTTTCTCATCCAAGAAATCTTCCAAGAAACTCATTTTCTCGGAAGAAGAATCATCACCATCACCCGTTCATTTTCAAGAACCCACATTAGAAGAGCAATCTTTGGAGTTTGTATCTTTTCCTTTTATAGAAACTCAGTCCCATATAGCTACCATCTCTTCTGCAATTGTTCACAGTCCAATTCCTATATTAGTTGTTTCACCTCATTCATCTTTTCCCACAACTGGTATTCATTTTTCCCCCGCTCAAGGAGCAGTTAACCCAGGCGTAAACATGGCAGTTCCTGCAGCCCCTGCTTTCTTGATGAACAAATATGCACCATTAAATCTACCACAACCACTGCATGATATGCCTCAAGAGTATCTCAAGTTACTCCCCAAATTTACTGGTGAAGATGAAATAACCGTAGAACAGCACTTGCCCCTGTTTTGCACTTTTGCAGAGAATTTAAACGTTGAACATTTGGATGTTGTTATGAGACTCTTTGTTCAGTCTCTAAGTGGAGAGGCAAGGAAATGGTTCAAAGGATTACCGAATGGTTCCATTAATGATTGGGATGCCCTAGAAAGACGTTTTATTGAGAGATGGGGCAAAAAGAGGGACCACGGCTATTCTTTGACAGAATTTAATGCAATCAAGAAGAAATTCGATGAAAATGTGAATGATTTTGTTAAAAGATTTAACAAATTTTATAATAGTTTGCCTATTGAAATGAAACCCCCTCCTATCGGAGCAAGGGTTGTTTTTGCTGGTGCTTTTGAACCAGAATTCAGTTTCACATTGAGGGAAAGAAGGTCTCCTACGTTGGAATAGATTCAAACTGATGCTCTAAATATTGAAGCTAATATGTCCGCTGCTGGTAAAGTTTCAGATAAAGGAAAGGCTAAAGAAGAAGCCTCAGCTCAAGATCAGAGAATTGAAGACATGAATAAGGTCATAAAGAATCTTTCAAATAAATTGGTAAAGTTGGAAATAGATAGTAAGCCTCTAAGACAGAATAGAGGGGTTTTTAATCTCCAATTAAAAAAGCAGCCCCTGCAAATTCTACAAAGAGAAAGAAAAGACCAAGATCAGGTGCAAGCACCTTTGTACATAGAGGCAGCCCCGTCCCGTTCAGCAGATGAAGATGATGAGAGAGAAGATGATGCTCGTATGTCTGCTATGTATATGGAAGATGATGAAACAGAAGAAGAAATAGATGAAGAAAGGGTGAAGGAAGAGGAAGAAGCTGATCTCTCATTCGATCAAGAAGAGATGGATGATTACTGCAGAAAATTCACAGATTTTATGCAATCTGAGTTGCATAAAAAGTATGATTTGAGGTCAAAAAAGAGGTCAAGGACGCAAGATAATGAAGAAAAAGAATCAGAAGCAGCACCTACTCCAATGGCGACTCCATTATAGAAAGGAAAGCAGCAAGCTGAAACTTCTCAGACGAAAGTTAAAGATTCTAACATTTTCGAGAAAGTGGTTACGGTTTCTAATCAAAATCTAAATTCCAATAAAGATCAAGAAGAACCTGAAAAGTTGACAAAATAAAATCAAACTTTCATTTTGTCGAAAGAGTTAGAAAAAGTGAAAATACAAGTACCTCTTCTTGAACTAATAAAAACACCGGGTTACAAGAAAGAGATTGTTGAATTTATCAATCTGTCTCAACCCGACGAAGTGAGCGATACAGTAAATCTGCAGGAAGAAAAGCCAGTGGTGACATTTGGACCTCATGTTGAAGAGGTAGATTTTTCTGTTCCTCCTTTTTATATATCTCTTCTCTTACATGATTTTGTTTTGCACAATTGTATGCTAGATTCTGGCGCATCACACAATCTGATGCCATTGAGTGTGATGAAGGAGTTAAATTTACAAATCACCAAGCCATACAGAGATCTTTACTCTTTTGACTCAAAGAGGGTTAAGTGTGTGGGTCTTATTAAAGATATGGTTGTTTCATTGGCTCAAATCCCAACCAAAAGCATTATGATGGATGTTGTAGTGGCAGATATTCCAGCCAGGTTTGGTATGTTATTATCTAGATCATGGGGGGCAAAGCTTGGAGGAGTTTTGAAACTGGACTTTACATATGCTATTATTCCCGTTTTCAATGGTGAAGAAAGAAGGTTGTATAGAGAGACTAGATTTCAAAAAACTACTACCAAGAAAGATGCAAGTAATTCACCAATTTATGGCCAAGAGAAGGATGACCTGTCTTGTTTCATGCTGCATGAGGACGCAGAATTTGCTAAATAATCTCAAGGGAAGATCGATTCAGCAATTGTACATAAGGAACTACATTCAGATAAGTTGTGGAAGTGTTATTTTGATGGCGCATTTTCCAAAGAAGGTACGGGAGCTGGTTTCATTTTTGTTTCTCCGGAAGGTAATCTGGTACCTTTTTCTTTCAAATTGGAGTTCGAATCCACTAATAATGTCGCAGAATATGAGGCATTAATTATTAGTTTGCAGACAGCTAAGCAGATGGGAATTAAATCCATGACTGTGTTTGGAGATTCAAAATTAATTATAAGACAGATCAAGAATTTATGTCAAAATAAACATCCCAGGTTACGGGCGTATCGGAATGAAGTATGGGATCTGATCGAAAATTATTTTGAAGCCTTCAACTTACAATTTGTTCCAAGGGAAGAGAATAGACTGGCTGATTCTTTGGCTGTTGTAGCGAGTACATTCAAGCCCCCTATCAGCTTGAAACTAAGGTATGAAATTGAGATGAGACATAGACCTTCGATTCCTGACAATATTAAACATTGACAGGTCTTCGAAGATGATGAATAGATTAAGCAGTTTCTGTTGATGACTGAAGATTTTGAAGATCATCAGATTGATTTGGAAACTGATGAAGACGATTTGGCCAGTGAGACTCTTAAAAAGAAGATTGGTGGTCAAGAAATTATTCAGTTGAAGGACAATGTTTTGCCAACAGGCTTAGTACCTCTCAAAAGACTGTTTGGGGCTAATGACGTTGCCGTGAATCAAAAGAAAACGAACCAGGATGAGCAGATGGAAGATTGCAACTTGGGGACTCAACAGGAGCCTAAAATGGTCAAATTGTTCAAAGGGATCCCGAAGGACTATAAGGAAAGGTATGTAGATTTGTTCAAACAATTTAAAGATGTATTTTCTTGGTCGTATGATGATTTGAAAACATATGATAAGAGTATCATATAGCACAAAATTCCACTCAAGGATGGAGTCAAGTCACATAAACAGAAGCTTAGGCAGATTAATCCATTGTTGTTGGCTTCGATCGAAAAAGAAATAAAGAAATTGCTGCAAGCCAAGATAATTTTTCCCCTCAGATATTTAGATTGGGTTTCTAATCTTGTACCCGTCCGAAAGAAAAACGGAGAGATAAGGCTGTGCGTAGATTTCAGGAATTTGAACAGGGCTTCATTGAAAGATAATTATCCTTTGCCGAAAATGGATTTTGTCTTACAAAAAGTAACCGGAGCTTATAGATTGTCTATGGTGGACGGATTTTCAGGGTATAACCAGGTGGCTGTGGAGAAGGAAGACCAGAAGAAGACCGCCTTCACTACGCCTTGGGGAACATTCATGTACGCCAGGATGCCATTTGGCCTGATGAATGCAGGGGCCACATTCCAGAGAGCGATGGATATCGCGTTTGTGGGAGATGAGTTTGTGGTGGTTTATTTAGATGATGTCACAATTTTTTCGAAATCTGATGAGGAACATTTACAGCATTTGCAGAAAGCCTTCATGAAGTGCAGAAAGTTTGGACTATCATTGAATCCTAAAAAGTCTTAGTTTTCCCTGGAGGAGGGTAAATTACTTGGCCACATTGTTTCTAAGGAAGGAGTGAAGACTGATCCAGCAAGGGTTGAAGCAATTCAGTCAATTCCTCTACCGCGAAGTAAGAAATATATTCAGCCATTTCTCGGAAAAATTAATTTTCTAAGGCGGTTTGTCCCTAATTATGCAGAGATCGTTAAAAAGATAACAGACATGTTAAAAAAGAATGCTGAGGTGAAGTGGGACAAAGAAGCGAGGGAATATTTCCAGAGAATTAAAGAGGCTTTAAAGGAAGCACCTGTTCTAATCAGCCCAGACTGTTTGAAACCATTTCAAATCTTTTCATTTGCTTCTTCCTCAACTATTGCAGTCGTGTTATTGCAGAGAAATGAAGAAAAACAGGAACTGCCAGTAGCATATTTTAGTAAATTTCTCCGAGATGCAGAATTAAACTATAATATATTGGATAAACAGGTGTACGCTCTGGTAAAAGCACTGAAAGCTTTCAGAACTTATATCCTTCATTCTCAGATCTTAGCGTACGTTCCCAATTCAGCTGTAAAAGATGTGCTAGTACAAAGCGATGTGGAAGGTAAAAGAGGAAAATGGATTGCTAAAATTCAAGAGTATGATTTGGATGTAAAACCAACCAAGCTGGTTAAAGGATTGGGATTGGCCAAATTATTGACAGAGTCCAACTTCCAAGCATTGGGAATCAATCTGTTGGCCCCTGTAGAAGAAGTCAATGGAGAAGCGCGTGATGATCAATCAAAGACAGAAATTAAGTATAAATTTCTCTGCTCAGAATGGTATAAGGATATTGTACATTATTTATGATTTCTTTCATGTTCCCCTTCAATAAATAGAGCTAAATATAGGGATTTGAAATTTAAAGCCCAGCCTTATGTTATAATTGAAGCGAAATTATATTGGAAAGATCCGGCGGGTGTGCTGTTGTTATGTCTGACAGAAGAAGAAATTTCAAAAGTAATAAAAGAGTATCATGAATGCTTGTGTGGAGGGCATTACAGCTGGAAGGTGACTGCTCATAAAATATTCAAATCAGGTTTCTATTGGCCGTCTATGTTTGCTGATGTTTACAAGACAGTCAAAAGCTGTCAAAAATGCCAATTATTTGCAGAAAAGAAAAAGCTAGCCCATTACCTCTCCTCCTTGTTTTTATCGAAGAACCTTTTAGACAATGGGGATTGGATTTCATTGGAGAAATAAATCCACCATCCAGTGGGCAGTTTAAGTGGATCCTTACTGCTACAGATTATTTTACAAAGTGGGTGGAGGAAATTCCCACCAGGAGGGAAAATGATTTGGTTGTTATGAAGTTTCTGGAGGAGAATATCTTTAGCAAGTTTGGATGTCCAGTAAAGATTGTGACAGATAATGCCCATGTTTTCAGTTCACTCAGGTTTATTAATTTTTGTCAAATGTATAATGTGATATTGTCTCATTATATAGCTTACCATCCACAGGGAAATGGATTGGCAGAATCCTCCAACAAAACATTGGTAAGAATTTTGAACAAGACAATCAGTGAAAACCAGAAGAATTGGGATACAAAGTTAGTTTTTGCTCTGTGGGCAACAAGGATGACCACTAGGAGTTCTACTGTCAAGTCTCCTTATGAGCTCGTATACAGCACTCAAGCATTGTTCCCCACATAGTTGGTAAAACCTGTGATTTCTTTTCTTCAAGATGCTCAAGCAGAACCAAATGCCATGATCAGAAGAATGAACAATGTGATGGAACTAAGTGAAAACAAAAATCAAGTTCGGGACAAGTTGCTCACTTATCAGCAAAAGATGAAGGTAGTATTTGATAGAAAAAAAAAAGAAGTTATGTTTCAGAAGGGAGACTTAGTATTGAGATGGGATACACGAAGGGAAGACAAAGGGAAACATGGTAAATTTGATCCCTTGTGGTATGGCCCATTCAAAATTAATGAAGTCAAAGGAAATAATACTTTCATGTTGGAAGATCTTGAAGGAGAAGTGCTGGATATGCCTATGAATGGGTAATATCTCAAGCATTATTTTCAGCATTAAGCAGCTGCTTTTCCATCATTGTATATATCCGGTGTGATCATTGTACAGTTTCATCAAGCAATGTGTGACTCCATGCCCGAGGTGAAGGCACTAATCTGCAGGTTCTTAGTGTTTCGTGGTAAAAACACTATCCCCAGGTGGAGCCAGATGTTGTGGATCATTATCTACATATCCTTTTTATATTTCATTTCGAAGTTTTAAGAAAAAAATTAAAAATAAAAATAAAAATTCGAAAATATGCTATAGTATGAAGTTATTAATACTTTAGCATAAAAAACAAATGCAGTGTATTTTGAATTTTTAATATACATAAAGTGGTCATAGGCTTTATGTCAATGCATATATTAAGAAGGTTAAGCCCCGTGCAGCTTCCCGAGCGGAAGTCGCGATCACAGAAAGAGGCTTATGAATAAGTTAATGCGGGGGGTGAATTAGCTCATCGGTTATCAAATCCAAACCCCCCGCAGTTGACCAGTCAGATCTTCGAAATGCCGCGATCAACGGCTGGGATTTATTATGGGGGGTATGGATCAAACTCTTTCGCCGTACTCACAGACCCCCCACAATGACGTCATCAGCTGAGATTGTAAACAGTTGTCATCCACTTTCAACTGTTTTTCCACGTCATTCCTGTATTTATTATGGATTCCCATAGCCTATAAAAGGGGTTCTTCCGTCTCGTTTTGGTTTATATGTGACTGTTTGCCCTTTTTACCGCGTCCTGCCACCTTTGCATTATCCGTTGCCCCGCGAATTGCTTTCGAATTCCTGTCAGCCATGGCCAAGCGAACATCGTTGTCTGGTTCATCAAGTCTCAGTCCCCTCCTGGATAGCGAGAAGGATGTTCATGATACCGCGTCGTCCGTCAACCACCCCCTATTGCATTACCAAGTAACCCTGAACACTGACAAGTCCCCTGTGTTCTCTGCTATGAAAATTTTGGGTGTGTTGTCCGCTTGTGTTCCGAAAACTCACTTCTTTCCCGAGTTCATTTCTTGGTTAGTTTTGTCTATGTACCCTGGCAAGTGTTTCGTTATGAATTCTCAGGGGGAAAATATCCTACAGGTTTCAACACAATTAATGCGTCAAGCATTATGTTTTCCAGAAGATGAGTCTCCATTGCAGTTCTCCGAAGATTCGTTGGTTCAGTATTTCGAGGATCTTTCAAATGAAGAGTTTAATCGTTGCATGTCGCTTTTGATACCAAGTTCAAAGAAAACTTAATTTGAAGCAGGAAAGTTCAGTTCGGAGGCGTTCAATGTTCAGTATAGGCCAGTTCTTAGCTACATTACAGAGATTTTGGGAAGAGACGATGATCACGAAATTGATAAAGCAGTCTTGGGGATGTTCGCTCTGATGATGAAACCAGGGGTGGTGCTAGACATCTCGTCTTTTTGGCAGGAAGTAGTAAATTCCCAATTGATCGCCTTCCCTCTAACAGGTTTTTTCAGATTTCCATCATTGGTAGTTTACTTATTTTTATATCAAAATGTTGAAGAGTTCATGAGTGTTGGTTTAAATATAATTGATAGTAATAAAAATAAGCATTCATTTTTATTTTGGACCGATATGGTTAGAAAGGAAGAGAACAAAGCCGGGCTGTTTGAATTTGCTGACCATTTCATGTCTACTGCTTATAAAATTCTGAATGGAACTCGTCCTCCATGCTTTCTGCCAAAGGCCCAGGAGTTCTTACAGTTAGGACCCAATTGTAAATTTGGAGATTGGTTTGTATTTGAAGATTACTCTGAGATAAGGCTGTATGGAGTTAGTATTGAGCCCTATAGACTCCCAACCTTTGTTCCCATGAGACTTTTTGCCCTGGAATTTATAAGGCAAAGTCTTAATGTAGACCAAGTTCATTTTCTACCCATGAAGAAAGGATTGATGTACAAGTTGCCTATGAGTGTAGGCCCTTTTGTTGTCAACACAAGACAAGCTTTTGATGAAGTATAAAAAATATTGGAAGGGACACAGTTTTTGTTGTGAGAGAAATGGCCTTATGATCCACATGGAATAATTTCTCAGAAAAGGGTTGAGAATGGGTATGCTGCATTTGCTCATGTAAGTAAACCTGATTTGGAGAAACTGGCTAGTCCAGGACAGTCATGTTCATCAAAGACCAATATTCAAACACCTGCAATTTTGGAAAGAATGAGCAAAAGAGGTAGAGAGGATGTTATTGAAATCGATGATGAGGAGCCCCGAGAGGAAAAAAGAACCAAGCTAGAAGAAGACCATTCTTCCAAGTCACCTGGTTTTACTCTCCAGGTCAATGAAGAACAGGATTGCTCCTCATCTCCTAGAAGACAGGAACTTCATTTGGGAAAGGCTCCTTCAATGAAGCAAGTGTTCACACAGATTAAGGAAAGGAACCAGAGGATAAAAGCCAATATAGAAGCACAAGCAGAGCACCATATACCTGCTGACCAAACCATATTATTGACTGTGATGGATCTGGAGAAAGATCAGTTTAAGATGGCTCTGTCACATCCAATAGGAATGTCCCTTGGACCTTCGAGCAGCTTTAAGGAGTTAAACATAGTCATGGATGTTAAAAAGATCCCCTTGTGGGACAAAACGAATCTTCACATGCAGACCGGTCAGCTGATTGTAAATGATTTGAGCAAGACCAATGCTACAGCAGTCAAGACGGAAAACATGCTTGCAAAGGTCATCAAACAGTGCAAATTGGAGAAAGGTAATGCAAGGGCATTAACAACTCAAAATGAAGAGTTGAAGAAAATCATTATGAAAATCGGTGTGGATCCAAATGATAAAGCCGCAATTCAAAAACTTATGAAAAGTGCAGAAGCGGAAATATCTTCACTAAGGAAAAATTTAAAATTACCAGCTACAGAACACTCATTGGCGGCCGAAGTAGCTGAGGTTGAAAAGGAGAAAGAGGAATTGCGACAGCAGTTATTTAAGAAAGACGAAGAACTCACTAAGGTAAAGCAGATAGATATATCCTTACAGAATCATATCGAGAACCATACCTGTACTTTTAATTTTTCTGCAAGTGAAGCTGATCCTCAAGCCCAGGTTATTCAGCTAAACACAGAATTAAAGATGGCGGAAAGAGACTGTAAACAAGCCCAGTCAGAATTGGCCACAGTTACCAAGATGATGCAGGGATGGGAAGAAAAAGCACATGAGAACAAGCAGAAGCTACAGAAAGCTGAGGATGAAATCAAAGAGCTCAAGGAGAAATTAAAGGGAAATATTTCTCTTATTAAAGCTAAGGATATCATCTGGAACGAGATTATTTCAGAAATGCAGTCAAAATGGGATTCCATGAATATAATTGCCAGAGAGAAAAGCATTGTTTCAGAGCATGAAAAGGAGCTATTATCTGAGAAGCAGGCCGCTATTAAAAGAGCGAATTGGGCCAGAAAATTCATAAACTTTATTAATGCCAAGACAGATGAAGAGTTAGGAGATATGGGGATACAGGATAGGTACTTCTATGCTGAGGAGGTAAATAAAATGATAATCAAAAATGACCTTTGAAAGGCCGCAGAGAATCGGTTACTGGGAATTAAAGAGATAATTAAAAAATTTGATATTTCATTTGACAAGTTGACGAGAACAGGTTTGCCCTCATGCTGGACGGAGAAAGGGGAGATTATGTCCTGGAAATTCTATGAAGATCAGTTGATATTTGCAAAAAGAAGAGCAGATGGCAGACATGAAAAGACACAGGTTTTAAAGGGAGAAACGGTATTTAATTTCTTACAAAGACATTTCCTTCTGCTATGGATGGTGAAGACATTATTCATAGGTAATCTTACTCACAGTCAGGTTGTTGCGTTTACACTGGAATATCATCGTTATAAGAACGCTTCGACGACTCAGGATAAGCTCTGGAAAGAATGCAAAAGATTTTCTATGGACACAGAAAAGGGAACTCCAGCCACTCAGCCACAAGTAGTCGTTCAGCCACAAATAGTCATTGAGACAGCCACTATTTCAGGAGCATCAGCTCACTTAGATTAGGAATTTATCATGTTTTAATTGAAGTCATGTAAATGTAATAGAACTTTTCCGAGGCATGTACCTCCACTACAGTGAGCAGTTAAGCAGTTAGAGTTAGTTAGAATCGGTTTCATTACTGGAAACCATTTTGGTCATATTGTATTTAAAGACAATTGGAAGAAGAAAGAAGGTTCCGAGTTTTGGACCTTGGAGGCTAATTTTGTACTGAAAAATATTGAATGAATGAAAAGTTTTGCAAGTTTCCATCATTCTATCTGTGTTGAATAGTTTTCTCAGTTTTCATTTCATTTCCATATCTATGAATAAAGTAGAGTGATTTGAGCTGCATGTCTCTTGATATCTGTGTATCTAAGAGTTAAACATCCTTAATGGGCGCTCCTCTATTTTAGCTTTATTGTTACTCACTTCTTCAGGATTTTATAATGGTAGATTTTGTTTAAAGCAGCATGTCAATTTAAAATCCTTTTCTTTCTTCGTCTTCCATTCGCTCACTTCAACATAAAGAGAACATGGCATTGTAGAACTTATAAAGATTTGATATTTGGAGAATAAATTATTAATATTTGAAGGTTTAATAAACAGAGACAGATATACGCTTGTTTGTGACATAATCTTTAATGTCTTGAGCACGGATTCCTTTACACAGCAAGGAATTGTTTCTCAAGGAACAACAGTACAAATGGATAAAGGAAATATGATAGAATGGAAGGAAAATATGTGTAGGTTTGGCGTCCAAAAATATCCCCAACCATGGTTCTCTCATGAAAATGAATAGTAAATATTTTTTCAAAAAAAATAAAAAATGGGACTGACTCAAGGAACACAGATTCTATTGCTGGGGAGGAGGTTTCTTTCTTGGGATCAATGAGGTTTCTTGTGAAAAAATATAAACTACTTTTGTACAACCATTAAAGGCTAGTTGGTGATCTTTAATGATCTGATCAAGAATCAAATTGGGCTGCAAATAATTTTGAAAGACCATATTTCCTTGGAGAACACTAAAAAGGATGATAAGGCAAAATTTATGAAGGGTGACAGTGATGAGAGTAAGGAAAAGAAGTCAATCTTGTGTAGAAAATAAAACAATAGAATAAAAGAGGGAATTTGAACTTATCTGGAGATAGTTATGGAGAGAAAAGAGATCAAATTCATACAAGTGATCGAACAAGAAGAGAATAACGTAAGAAGATGAGAAACAACAACAACAAAAAAGTTGCAGAGGAGAAGAGAAGACATAGACAATGAACTGATTTTGTTTGGAAATATTAGTGATTAGATGATTTCTCCTTAGTGAGGATAAATACCTCTGGAGTCCCTATAAACCCATAGGGCAGAGATGGATTTATCTAGATTTCATTAGTGGTGTGGGTGGAGGGTTATGTCCTTTGATTCTTAGAGGGAGAACCAATGAAAATTTATTGTTGTTGAATTATAGTGGGTTTTGGTGTAACAACCCTAGTGAAAATTCCATGTAATAAAATTTAATAAAGGAAAGATAATAACCATGGTTATGGGACACTTATTCCAAGATGGATGTTGCAAGAAAAATCCTAGTGTGGTTGTTCATTTGGTTTATTATGGCTAAGGAAATTGGCAAAGGCAATGACAAAGGATTTGAAAAGGAAAAATAGCATTTTTGGAAATTTATTTATGAAAATAAGGGAAATTAGTAGAAAAGGAAGGTGAAAGGTCATAGATTGCATGTGAGGAAAATTAAGGAAAATAATGGAAAATTGAAGAAAATAGAGGCATCATTAATAAAAAGGCTTCTAAGGATCAGTTGGTACCTTTTTTCAGTTGTAACCTTTTGTTAGTTCAATTTTGGAGCTCTCTATCTAATCTCTCTCTCTCTAAAACTCTTGGACACTTGGAGGTTTCTTGGAGCACTTCAACATTGGTTCAAGAAAGACAAATAAGGAAAACAGGAAGAAAATATCAAGCAAGGAAGAGCATGATCAAGAGGCTACATCGGGATTACTTGCAGGTATCGAGTTGCATGTATGATTTCCTTGCTAGTTTTGGCATGCATGGTTATGCATTTCTGTTCTAGGTTCTCTTGCTGTCATTGGCATGGGTTTTTCCAGGTGTGACAATGTTCTTTAGCCTTGCCTTTCCATTTCCTGATAACCATGGTGTGACGGGGTTGTCATGTTTTGGTTGAGCTAGATTTCTGGACGGATTCAAAATTAAGTGAGGTGGTATCTGAAAGAAATAACACATGTCCTAGTGATCCCTAAATCATATTGTGGATTGTGGTAAAGCCTTAGCCTCATGACCATGAACCAAATTGTGGATTGTAGTAAAGCCAAATTTTTTTGTTACCTCGAGTGGCGTAGGAATCCTCAACCGATGAATGGAGGGATATATGGTAAATCCTAGAGGTGGGTTTTAGTGATAAAGCCTAGGAATACTTGACCAATGATTGATAGAATATATGGTAAAGCATGGAGGGTGGAGTCTCAATTAGGCCTAGGAATCCTTTATTGGTGAATGACGGGATATAAGGTAAATCCTAGAGACTAGAAGACTAGAAAATTTATGTGTAGGTGGAGAAATATGGTGGAATCCATGCTTGATTTGGGGCCTAGTGATTCAATAAGGATTGCAGTAAAGCCTGGTTTTATTGATGAAGGTGAGACATTTTAGGCTCAGGAAGACTTGGTTGATTTCTGGTTATGAGTCCCACATTCATGCTTTGAATATGTAACGAAGGCGATTGGATGAAAGAAATATCTGGTTCAAAAAATATATGGTCGGGTAGTACGTGGATGTCCCAAACTTAGTTTTATTTTAAATTCATTAATAAGAGTTCCTTTCCTTAGTATTTTATATGAAAATGTACAATTACATATGTGGAATTTATGGTTGTTATATACTTATTATTTTTGTTGTTTATATGTTGGTTATGAGTATATTTTATGACAATTATGATGTATGGATCTCATCATGTTTTTATTTATAAATTAATGATAAATGAATATAAAACCTAATATATGATAATGCAACTAATTTTATAAGGCATCGATGCTTCTTAGCGATTCTCAAATAAGTATGAGACCCCTATGCATAGATCTATTGTTACGACCTGTGGAACACATATTTGTGACATTCTTGATGAAATTCTTGTCATGGATAGTAAGGGTCTAGTCAATTCATTGATCAAATGTTTGAATTAGTACTTTTGTCTCAATGTTATTTATCATTCCTATGATTTTCATGAAGTTCTGGGAAGTGGCCTGAGTCTTGGCCCTAAAAAAGTGGCACAAAATTCAAGGTCACTTGCATAGAACTAGCTTAAAAATTCCACAGTCGTTGGCTTGTCGTTGCCGTGAGAGTGACTAGAGGCCTAAATTCACATGCATATATTTTCAAGGGAGCGTCTGGGGGATTAATTCATTGAAAATTTAAGTTTCATCAAGGGTTGGTCACCTAGAAAGATTGGTTGGTTCCTGTACATTCTGTAGCATGCGTGGAAGGTAAATTTGGTTTGTTTTTTCAGTTCTACTTCCTTAACTATACATGGGGAGTTAAATCACATCATAGTATCCCCTCATCACATGTTTACCCCAGTGGACCGTTTAGCATGGGTAAATGTGGGAGGAGGGTATTACAAGGTGGTATCAGAGCATGGTTAACCCCTTGGACTCGATGGGCAGTGTGTTGGTCATTCATTTATGTCAATTTCATATGTGTTTCTTATACTTATGGTCTATGTTATTGTTACACATGCATGATGGTGGTCATGGTTGCAGTGGTTTCATCATGTGGAATTTGATGGTGTTGTTGTGAAATTTTTCATCACGATTATATGATTGGTTATGCATTGTTTATGAATGTTGGTGTTACATGTTGTTAAGCATGCATCGATATGGTTGTAGTTGTCATGCATGAGGTCATGATGCATGGTTGGTATGGTCATGCATTGATAATTGGACTATGGTTAGGATGATATATATATATGTGTGTGTGTGTGTGTGTGTGTGTGTGTGATGTTATGATTATGTTTATACATGTATTGCACTAATATGGTTGATCTTGTGGATGAGATATACTCCCAAAATTATACTGAGATGCGTTGGTTGTTTAATGATTTGGTTTTGATGACATAGTATGCCCTATAGGAAAAAAATTAAGATGAATAACAAGGTGGTAGAATACAGTTCATGAGATTCTCCATATGGATCATATGAGAAGCATGGTTTTGGGAAGTCTTCTGAATTAGCAGAAAAATTAAGATGTTTTAAGGCATAAATAAGAAGTCGCAAAGCAGACAATGACAAAATCATGTAGGAAAAAGAGAAATAAACAAAATTCAATGTAGTATTCCTCCATATTTTGTCAAAATTGCAGAGATAGGGACCAATTCGGATCAACCATGGGCAGGAGGATAGGAATAATGGGGCATATGGAATTAGGTCTCATGGTGGTCACTGGTCGAATATATATGATATAGTTAGAGATGGAAGGCTCTTGGATACTCTGAATAGGGGGGGTGAGGGACACATGTACTATTCTAGTTTTGGTCCTGACAGGCATTATGTTCATCATCGTGATCACCCTTACAGGATGAGTGACATGGGATATTTTATGGACGAGTCTAAGAAATTAAAGCCACATAATTTTGATGGATATGTGAAGAAGCCAGAGGATTCAGATTCTTGGTTACCTGGGATGAAAACATTCTTTGAGTTACATGAGTACACATAGAATATGAAGGAAATAATGGCTATCTTCAACCTTGAAGGGAAAGAAGGCATCTGTTGGGAAGATAAAAAATGGGTTAGAGACATTAGGACATAAGAATTGAGTTGGCATGAATTCAAGAGACTCTCCAGGAATAAATACTTGTCAGAAAGGTACTATGATATCAAAGCCAAGGAATTCTATGAGCTTAAAATGGGATCAATGACATATGAGGAGTGTACGACCAATTTCCTGGAACTATCGAGGTATGTATTGCATATTAAGGATGAAAAGGATAAATTTCAAATATTTTTCAACAGATTTCCATTAACTTTTAGAGATCAGATTAAGTATGAAGAGCCTCGTTCGCTTGAGGAAGTTAGTGAGAAATTGAAGCATTTTTATGAGTAGTCAAAGCGTAAGAATGAATCTTAGCAAGGATGGAAAGTGAAAGATAAATTTAAAGGTAAATGGAAATAGAAAATAACAAGGCCTAATCATGCAAAAGATAAAGAAGATGTTGCACCATACAAGAAGTTCAACATGGCTAGATAGGGACATGGGTCACAAAAACATAATAGAGGTGATGGTACAGGGCAGTTCGAATGTTGGACACGTGGTAAGGAACATATTAATGGATATCTTCCATAGAATCAGGGCGGTATGACTCATATCTATAGTGCACATGAGGCGAAAAATATTTGGGATGTTAGGAAAATAATTCCTTGTATATATGTAGCATTGGATAATAAGTAGGCAGATCACGAGGCATCTATCATTGAGATGGAAGGTAAGCTTTGTGATCATGTTGTTTCTATTTTTATTGACCCTAGATCTAATTATAGTTATGTTAACCCAATCTTGGTGGATAAGTGTGGTTTGAATAAAGAATTCCATGCAGAATCTTGGTTAGTGCAGTTAGCTACAAGTACAAAGAAGAGAGTTAATCATTGGGTAAGGGCTTGTGCTTTTGAACTGAATGATATGCCTACATCAACACACTTGAATGTATTTCCACTGGGATCATATAGTTTGTTGTTGGGTATGGAAAAGTTGTATCTTCATAGGTCCAAAGTGGATTGTTATGACAAAGCCATTGAGTGCTTGAATGACAATGAGAAACAAAGAGGCTTATAGGGTAAGAAGAAGGAAACATAAGTCAAAATGGTTACAACTCAATTATATTCTAAGCTCAGTAAATGTAGTTTCTTTTAGAAAAAGGTACATTACTTGGTACATGTTGTTTCCAAGGAAAACATAGCAATGTACCCATAAAATATAAGGGATATCACATAGTGGGAAGCTCCTAAAAATGTAGATAAGGTAAGACCATTCATGGGACAATCAGGTTACTATAGGAGGTTTATCAGGTACTTCTCTTAGATTGCACATACTATTATGTCACTGTAGAGGAAAGGTAAGAAATTTGAATGGAAAGAGGAATGTGCAATGAGTTTTGAATAGTTGAAGCAATTATTGAAAAATTCTTGAGTGTCAAATATTGCAGATCTGGAAAAAGAGTTTGTGGTGTGTACAAATGATTGCAAGAGAGTACTTGGTGGAGTCTTATGCAGGAAGGACAATAAGTATGATATGAATCATGGAAACTGAATGACCACTAGCAGAATTATCTGACACATGATCTTGAGTTGGAAACAATCATCCATGCATTGAAGATATGGAGGCACTATCTTCTTGGCAGGAGGTTTTTATTGATGAGTGACCACACTGGGTTGATATACTTTTGACCATCCAAATCTGAATGTTGGCAAGATAGATGGTTGGCCACAATTATTGAGTTTGAATTTGAGATCAGGTACATCAAGGGAAAATAGAACAAGGATGCATATGTGCTTAGAAGGAGAGTAGAGTTGAATCAAATAGCAACTATGAGTTCTTATGGGACAAAATTACATGATCAGATCTTATAGGCATGAAAACATGATAATAGGTACATGGATCTTAAGCACAAGTTACAATAGAGTATAGGTACATGTAGTGGTACATGTATAGGTATAGGTACTTGTACAAGTACTAGTATAGGTACATGTGTAGGTACAGTTGCAAAAGATGTTGACTATCATCTCCGAGGAGATGGCTTGATCAGATTTAGGGACAGGATATATGTGCTAGACAATAGTGAGCTCAAGAATATTATCTTGAGAGAGTTTCATGTGAAACCATATTCAGGTCACCCAGGATACCAGAATACATTGGAAACAATAAATAAGTTTTATTATTGGATGAATCTGAAGAACGATTTGGCAAAAATTGTGGCTAGATGTTTGAAATGTAAGTAGGTAAACACAAAGTGTAAACATCCAGGTGGATTACTACAACCAATTCTGATTCCAGAGTGGAAATGGGAGGTAATTTCCATGGATTTAATTACATGTTTTCTAAGGAAATCTAGACAACATGATTTTATCATGGTTGTAATAGACAGGTTGACAAATGTAGCACACTTCATTCCAATTAAGACTACATATTCATCCAGTGATGTAACATAGGTCTTCATTAGAGATGTGGTTATATTGCATGTTATTTTGAAGAATATTGTGCCAGACATGGATCCTAAGTTAACTTACAAGTTTTGGAAGGATATGTTTACATGATTGGGTATAGATCTTGCCTTTAGTACAACTTATCAACTACAAACAGATGGACAGACAGATAGGGTCAACAGGATATTGGAGGACATGTTGAGGATGTATATGATACATCACTAGAGGATATGAGAGGAGTGCCTTCCATTGTTTGAGTTCACTTACAACAATGGTTACTAGGAGTCACTAAGGATGATTCCATTTGAGGAATTGTATAGGCGGAGTTGTAATACTCCCATCAGTTGGAGTGACACTATGAATAGGTTATTGATTGGATCGAACATGTTGGCATAAATGGAACATGAATTGCAAATAATAAAGAGGAATATAAGGGCAACACAGGACATGAAAAAAATTTATGCATATTGGAACATGTTGTTTAAGGTGTTTTATGTTGGGGAATAGGTGTGCTTGCGTGTCAAGCCCAATAAGAGCTCCTTGCAAATTGGATCATGTGCCAAGATGGAACCTCAGTTTTGTGGAACTTTCAATATTATTGAAAGGATTGGATTTGTTTCCTATCTAATTGAGTTGCCTCTGACAATGAACGCACATGATGTTTTCCATATGTCATTACTTAAGAAGTATGTCAAAGGTGTTGATCATGTGATTGACTAGTGTGTATTACAGGTGGATCCTGAATAAGAATTCCAGCTAGAATTGTAGTGTATCTTATAGAGAAATATTCTCATGATCTAGAACCGGGTAATCGAGAAGGTTAAAGTGCATTGGAAGCACTTTGGGCTCGATGAAGCTACATGGGATATGGCATATCAAACGTGGGTTATGTATCCTTCTCTATTCATTGGTTGAGCGAATATTTTTGGTATATGTACATATGTATATGGATGTAAATACCACCATGAGATGTGTTATAAAGCTAGAATAAGAGGTATGGGTGCCATGCCATTATGGTTTTCATGTTGTTATGTTTATCATGTTAGTATGCTTCTCAGCACGTTGATCATTGTAAACTTTGCAATGAGCTAAGTTATAAATCTCCATGGGCAGTATGTTTTTCTTTCAAAAATCTTGTTGGTTGTACTATGTCATTGAACATCAAGGGAAATGTTCCCCCAAGGGGGAGGGATTTGTAACAACCCTAGTGAAAATTCCATGTAATAAAAATTAATAAAGGAAAAATAATAACGACGGCTATGGGACACTTATTCCAATCTGAATGTTGGGAAACAAATCCTAGTGAGGGTGTTAATTTGGTTTATTATGGCTAAGGAAATTGGAAAAGGCAATGACAAAGGCTTTGGAAAGGCAAAATGGAATTTTTGGAAATTTATTTATGAAAATAATGGAAATTAGGAGAAAAGGAAGGTGAAAGGTAAAAAATTGCATGCGAGGAGGAAAATTGAAGAAAATAGAGGCCTCATTGATAAAAAGGATTCTGAGGACCAGTTGGTACCTTTTTTCAGTTGTAACCTTTTGTCAGTTTAGTTTTGGAGTACTCTCTCTATTCTCTGTCTCTCTCACACTCTTGGACACTTAGAGTTTTCTTGGATCACTTCAAAATTGGATCAAGAAAGGCAAATAATGTTAAGAGGAAGCAAAGATCAAGAAAGGAAGAGGAGGATTAATCGGCTACAACAAGATTAATTATAGGTATCGAGTTGCATGTATGATTTCCTTGCTAATTTTGGCATGCATGGTTATGCATTTGTGTTATTGGTTCTCTTGTTGTCATTGGAATGATTTTATCCAAGTGTGAAAATGTTTTTTAACCTTGCCTTTCCATTTCCAAATAGCCATGGTGTGATGGGGTTTGCATGTTTTGGTTGTGCTAGATTGTGAGATGGATTCAAAATTGAATGAGGTGGTCTTTGAAAGACCTAGTGATCACTAAATCATATTGTGTATTGAGGTAAAGCCTTGGCCTAGTGACCCATGAACCAAATTGCGAGTTGCGGTAAAGGAAAATTTTTATGTTACCTCGGTGGGCCTAGGAATCCTTAACTAGTGAATGGCAGGATATACGATAAAGCGTAAATGTTGGTGCCCTCGATCAGACCAAGGAATCCTTAGTTGGTGATTAACAGGATATATGGTAAATCCAGGAGGGTGGAGTCTCGATTAGGCCTAGGAATCCTTGACCAGTGAATGAAGGGATATACGGTAAATCATCGAGACTAGGAGATAAGAAAATTCCTCACGGTGTAGGTGGAGAAATACAACGACATCCATGATTATTTTTGGGCCTAGTGATCAAGTGGGGATTGTGGTAAAGCCTGGTTCTATTATTGAGGGTGAGGTGGTTTAGCCTCGCGAAGCCCTAGTTGATTTCTGGTTATGAGTCCCACATTCATGCTTGGAATATGGCACAAAGGTGATTGGCTGAAAGAAATATTTGGTTCAACCAATCTATAGTCGTGTGGTACATGGAAGTCCCAAACCTGGTTGGATTTTGCATTCATTAATAAAAGTTCCTTTCCTTTTTATTTTATGTGAAAATGTATTGGTACATATGTGGCATTTATGGTTATTGTATTCTTGTTATTTCCATTGTTTATATGCTTGTTATGAGTATGTTTTATGGCAATTATGATGTATGGCTCTCATCATGTTTTGATTTGTAAATTTATGAGCAATGAATATATGACCTGATAGATGATAATTCATATAATGTGATAAGGCATCGATTCTTTTTAGCGATTATTATATAAATATGATACCCCTATGCTCATATATGTTTTTATGACATGTAGAACACATATTTGTGACATGTCTGACGAAATACTTGCCATGGATAGTAGGGGTACAGTAAATTCATTGATCAAATTTTCACATTAGTATCTTTTTATTAGTGTTATTTATCATTCCTAAGGTTTTCATGGAGTTATGGGTAGTGGTATGAGTCCCAGCCCTGAAAAGTGGCACATAATCCGGGGTTGCTGGTACATAACTAGCTAAAGTCACATGCATAGATTATAAAGGGAACAAATAGGGGTTTAATTCATGAAAATTTAAGTTTCCTCAAGGGTTTTTCACCTGGAAAGGTTGGTTGGCTCTTAAAGGTTCTGTAACATGTGTGGAAAGTTAATATGTTTTTGTTTTGTTGGTTCCACTTCCTTAACTATACATGGGGAGTTGAATCACATCATAGTAGCCTCTCGTCACATGTTTACCCCAGTGGACCAATTAGCTTGGGTAAATGAGAGAGGATGATGTTACATTTGGATTCCCCTAAGTGGGTGGAACCATTGTGTTTTCTTTTAAGGGTGGATATTTAATCTCTAGATTCCTGACATCTTTGGGGTGGAGGCAGCTGGCCTTTAGATTACCTATGTTTATTTGACTATTGAGTTGCTGGTGGGTGGAGGAAGGAGATCCTCTGGAGTCACTGTTTTAGTTGTAGTTGGTGTTTTAATACCTAAATAAATCCCCTCAGACTCTAGAATATGGCTTGGGGGTGACAACTATAAGTGATCTTGGCTACAACTATCTATGATTGAGCGGAGAGTCCTTATCCCAGAATTAGTTTACAAATTAAGTTTTACATGCATTTGATTTAATCCAAGATAAGTTCTGCACCATGTAATTTGTGCCGACGAATATAATTTTGATTGTATTGTTTATGCATGGTGTATAATAGTAATTTAAAGCAATAAAAAGCTCATCCAAATTGGTTATTGTGTTTGAGAGTTTATCTAATGCTTTGTAGGCATAGATACGGGAATTTACAAAAGTGAATATGTGTATACATATATATATATATACACACACACACACACATTCATTAATAATAACCTTGTAGCCACCGTGAGTCTCAATATGGTGGCAATGTGATTACGTAATGGATAAGGAAATTTAACCTTGGTTGAAGAACTTTCCTTTTGATTGAAACTGTAAAACTGAAATCAGGTAGACTTGGTGCATAACAGGTATGTGGAAGTAAATCCTCGTTTCCTATGTCCACCTATCCTTTCAAAATTGGTTTAATCATCTGTGATTACCCATGAGTGTGCTACCAGGGTAGCTAGATCATGTGATGTGTCAACTTGGGATTGGTTCCCTTAACCAAAGCATGAGGCATTGTCTTGGATTGGCCATGGTGAAGGAATGTGGTGAAATCGTCGTTGAGGCCAAGAATTATGCCCTTGTGACCATAACCGTGACTATGGGTGAATGGCTTGGGCCATAAATCCATGTTCCCACACATTATGACTGAGAGCAGAGCCCTTCCGAATGGACGATAAGGATGTTGATAATCAAACAGTGGAGGCAGGTTGTGACACATATCCCCCCATGATGTTAGTGGGTGTGGGGGTGGGGGGGTGGCACAATTTCCCTGGACCATTGGATGGAGATCGATTAACATGGGCCATTTGACGTGGGGCATGGATCCTGTTGAAGCCTCGTAAATCGTTGCTTCAAACATTGGGGGAAAACCACCCGGTCCGGACTTTAGGACAGCTCCTTTTCCGTTTGGTGTGGTGGCTCCGACTGGATTTAGAGGACCAGTTTCCTAATAATAAATGGATTGGTGATGGAGTGTTTGTGTAGTGGATAAATGGAACTAACTAACTGAGCTAATCTATCTAACTTAATCTATAACTTGCAAATAATTCTTAAAACTAACCCGATATCAAATATGAATACGACTTAAAGATTGTTTCAATTAAACAAATAACCATGAAAATGTATTATTATTCAATATAAAGATGCAGTATCATATAATGATAACTCTGTTTAAGAAAATAAACAGAGTTATAATAACACATCGCATTCATAATTCTATATATCATTTGCACATACTATGATAAATGAATATTTCTATATCTTTAGAAATGATATGATAAAGAAATATTTGAGAAGCAAGCATATATAAATGATAGCAAATTTCAAAGAGAATACTTCATTACATAAAGAAAATAATAGTAAATCGATAGAAATACCATATTCATTAAGATATTTCCTTGATGCAATTCGATATCCAGATCCCGCGCTTTAACTTATAATAATCTTCAAGGTACATAAATGCAACTCTCAAAGACAATTCACCATGAAATCACAGAATGTGATCCTTTATAAAAAATTAGATATTCAATGGAGTACATAAATGTATTATCCAAAGCCAAAATATTACAAATTCAGGACCCCCTTCTAAATGCTTGAAAGGGGTTTAAATAGGAAATTAACAAACCAAATTGACTATAAATTATGCTAGAAACTATCATCGAAGATCCAGGAAAATACTTGCAATATCAAATAAAACAGATTCATTGAATTTCTTCTGTATTCAATGTACTGAGGTGGTAGATTTTAGGCATATCTTTAACTTCAGTTGGATGACTCAGCCTCGAATGCAACTGACTAGTGTATGCGGCATTGGATAGCTCTGGAATGATGTAATTTGTGGCATTAGAAAGGCATTTGATTTCCATCTACTGACTTTGTGGTTTGATCAAATATGTCCATAGAACATCCCATGTAATTTCCTGTATTTTTCTGATCTTTTGATTCTTGTTGATTAATTCCTGCTGCCACCTGGTATCAGTTTCTTTCACCTTTGGCAATTTTCCTGGAGTACAACCTGAAATTAAATTAGTAGCATATAAACTATCATTAACTAATTGTCTCAGATTGTTCATTATGACTCTAGCTCTTGATGTAGCACGTTCTTATTTAATCAACTGTGTATCCCATTCAGCAAACAAAATTTCTTTATGTCTTTCTTCGATCCTGGGAAGATTTGCACTCTTTCCTTGTTCTGAGTCCTGCCATGAAATAAATTCTAAAATCTTATCATCTACATTTTCAAATTCAATTTTGGTGCTAACTGATTCATCGATGAGAGATGATGTTATTTCACATAAAGTTTCATCTTGTGCAATATTTTGACACAGATCATCCAACTACCGAGACAATAGCTTACTTGTTTCGAGAGCCTCTGTTTTAAATTGGTCAATTTTAGGATAATCCTTAAATTTATCCAATCTTGCTTGAAATATTTTTTCTTTCTCTGCTTTGGTAGTTTTCTCATTTTTCAGCAAGGTCTGTAATTTGGATACCTCTTGAGACAACTGTTGTTGTTTATTCAAAGCTTGCTGATCAAGCTTCTTCTTTTCAATACTCAGTTGTTCTTCCAATTGTTTGGCTCTGAGTATTTCTTCTTCCAACTGCAATATATTTTGTTGATCACTTATTGTTTTCTCCTCTAGTAATGTTATCTATAACTCTTTTTGCTTTATCATTTGATTGACTTCAGTAGCTTTATCTATAGTGGCTGCACTGTAGGCACCTGCATATTGTGATAGTTTGGTAAGATCCTCTGAAGGATTTACCTCAGTATTCTTCCATACAACATTCATTAATTCAACTTGTGAAGTTGCAAGTGGTCCTTGATCTATCTTCCTTATTTTCCTTTGTTTTCTGACAACAGCCCTATGCTTAGGACTATAAAAGATATCCAGAGGAGGGATGTCTTCAACTCTCAACACAATTTCTTCTGATGGATGTTCAGGAATGATCTCCATATCTTGATTATTCATATTATTAACTTAGGGATTATTTTGTTCCCCTATTTGCTGAGTGAATTGCTCATACTGTTGTAGCAAATGGGAAGTAATAATCACTTCAGTAGAATTTCCCTCTTTTTGCATGATATTTTCTCTTTCATGTTGATAATCGGGCTTATTACCTATATCTTATTTTTCAGACTGCACATTAGGCTTGCTACATGTTCTTTCCTTCTCAGTCTGCATATCAATTTTGCTGGTAGACACTTCTTTTTCTACTTTGCTGGCTGTATCTTCCTTTTTCTTTTGTTCTATTTCCATACTTTCATTTTCTTGTAAAGGAATCCTCAGCTGGTCAAGGGGAATTTTAAGTAATATCTGGCTTCTGAACTGCATAAATTTGTTCATATCTTTTTCTTGAAACTTGGATTTAGCTAGATCATATACTCGGGAAAATTTCTCAATTGAGACAAATAAATCATGCTCATGCTCATGCTCAGGCATCAGGCTCATGCTCAAACTTAGCAATTTGGACCAAAGTTGTGAAATCAAAAGCCACTTTATTTGGATCATATTGTCTGCCTGGAACGGTTACAAGCTTAAGATTGCTTATCTTAAGGGTTTCTTTTTCAGCATGTTTAAAATCATTAAGAGTATAAATTCCACAATGGAAAGGAAAGGTAGGCCACATCAATTTTTTGGAATTCTTCAAACACCTAGACATCCCTCTTTCTATCAACTTGTAAGAAATTTCTTGAGCTAAAAGTTTATCAAGGACAAAGGTAAGACATGAGGTTCGACAATGCTTCCAAAAACCCTAATATAGGTAAACTTTTCTTCTCCAAACCAATTACCGATTAGGGATATACCAAGCTTTGCTTTTTCAGAGAGCCGAGGAGGAAATTGGTTAAAAATGGTCTGGTAAATTGGTAACATGAAACCATGGAAAATTCTATATACATGGTTCTTGAAATGAGCCTTCCACAAAAGTTTATGGTAAATGTGAATCGGGACAGGTTCCTGTGAAGTCCATTTCCAACCCAGAATAGGGAATTCGGAATTAAAACACAGAGCATCTAAGATATAGGCACAAAAATGAAATGGGGGAGTATTTCCACTATTTTTATTCTTTCTATAGTCCAGAATTCTATTAGCCATCTTATCATTTTTGAATAATTGACCAATCCATAATCTCAGAATTTATAGCAGCATGAATTAGGGGTACCATCTGAATTGAAAACCTTGCAAAATTATCATTCCCGAAAATTCTACACATCATTACAGCAACATAGCAATATGGGGGTGCAAGAGACTCTACAAAATACATACCTGAAGTCTCATGCTTATGCTTTTCTAGAGCTCGTCTCCATTCTATAATTAGGTCTGATTCAATTTCATTGCTTGCAGTGAAATCTGCTATGAAAGCTTTGTTGTAGGTCTTTTGAGGATCTGGCAGATGGTACATTGCTTTGATGTCTTCTGCTCTAAAAGACCCAAACATTTTACCCCCAAATTTCATGAATGTTCTGTTTGTTATGGTGGTGTTGTCTATCACCCATCGTATTATGTCATAATATGGGAATATATTCGCCCGAGCTACATTTCTATGAAGAAAATAATTTGCGAGTTCTTTGAGGGGATTTTCATTTGAATATGATTCTCCCTCTGGTACTATTGCCTTTACCTTTGTAACTATAGGGTATTCTTTTTCAAGCAGGTTATAAACTTCTTCCCAGGAAAGCTTCCCGAGACCCTGGCATGCAGTATCTATAACCAACTTGATTTTAGCTGTTTTTTCTTTCGGCATTCTTAGACATCTTCTTCATCTAGTATCATTTCACTAGTTCGGTGAACAAAAGGGCTGGATGTTCTATAGTTTTGAAAATGAGATAAACCTTTCAGTCGCAGGAAGAAATGAATTTAGGAGAACAACTATGTGAAAATATTTTTATTAATTATCCCAATTTATTAACTTCGTATTAAACTTAAATGCCCTCCGTGAGAGTCACACTCATGCATTCATAAGAATCAATTACCATAATTCGTTTGATTTTCCAATTAATGATGCTCGTACAATCGGAGATCGGCGATATTGAAATGTTAATGTAAAACTTTTCCCTTTGAATTTGCCGATTGCGATTGACCAATAAATATATGCGGAGCGCAAAATACCGGTTAATAAAGACTGACAATTCATCGCATCGGAGTTTTTGACAGGAAAAGGAAATACATCTCATATTTTCCACCAATTTATGATTAGCGATGAAGTTATATCGCATCGGACATTGCCAAAGGGATTGAATTGTTTATGATTTTCATCGAAATGCAATTGCGATAATGGTGGGACCCATCGCATCGGAACTTTTATAAAACAAGTAATCTTTTCTTTTACAAAATGCGATTGCGATGTTTTGTATCGCATCGGAGTTTATAAAATAGACCGAATGAAGGATAACCTTTTCGAAATGTGATTATGATAAGTTACATCGCATTGGAGTTTTGCAAAACAAATGTGAAACCTAAAGACTCTACCAATTTGCGATTGCGATTTACTTTATCGCATCGGACCTTTTAACATGAATACTTTTACACTTTGTGCCGATGCGATATAAGACTTATGATTTGATTGGATCAGAATAGATTCAATGTCACTTTTGTTCATTTGCATTTGATATGCAATATGTGATGCATGAATTTTAAACAACAAATATTTTTATTGTTTTATTTAAAATAATCGAATTTCCTCAAAATATTTTATTTCTATCTAAAAGAAAGGGGACCTATTTCTAAAATAAAATTTTACTCTAAAATTTTGAAATGGGGAGGGTTGTTGTACCATACAACAGATCCCTAACCCGAAATGTAGATTGCAACACCCCTCAGTCAAATTAACCACCATGCACGTTACCCTGGAAAGATCCATTGATTGAGAACAAGTGAGGTGTGGAACGTTGGATAAACAGGAAGGTTAGTGGGGTGTGACGTTAGGCGGGACCCTAAGCGTGGATCAATGATGGAGGATCACCAGCGATAATTCGATGGTGGAACACGCACCTTGGGGTGATGTAGGTGGGGAAGCGGACCCCTGTGCACACAATTGAGCTACATTTTATGAACAATGTTGTAGATCACAATGCACCCCCCCTTGTTGTGATGTAAGAATGAGGCTAAACCCCCACGCAAGTTGTAGATCTACCTTGGTTGATCTTGGTCCTTGGAATTGCAAATGCACAATGGGGTCTGCCAAGTTGGAGACGTGGATAATCTCCATTGGCACAAGGAATTATAGGAAAAGATGTGGCCCATTCCATATGGATGCATAACATGGGATTAGCCCAGGGTTCATATGTAAGTATATACATAGTTAGATATATGTCAATGTTAGTATAAAATAAATTGACATAAGAGAAAAGGAAAAAAAAATTATAATGTGTTATCCCATTCCTATAACAATTACTTGAGGATTTGTGTTAGAAGAGATATCCACCCCACTGGGAAGGTAAGGTGGGGTGGGTTTGTTGCAGGTGGTATCAGGGCATCGAAGTTCAACACTTGGCCTGGATGAGCTCCATCATGAGAAAGTAAATAATTTTTCAGAAATTAGCTAAAAAATTGTTTAGGGGTAAAATCCCGTCTAAATAAATTAATACAGACCTAATTGGAATTACTCACTCTGTGATATATTAAAATTTGCAGAAAAATTAAATAGTTGGCATGGTTGAATATATCAATTTCTATAATGAATTACGAATTTTTCTGGCCTATATATTACAATTAGTAAACTATTGTTTTCCTATAATTATGTGCTAATATGGTAATTTTTTTGCAGGAAGATTATTGAATTTTAATTGATGCATATGGGATATTGAAAATTATGAGTATGTTAAAGTGGTTGTCTTGTCACAACATGGATCACCATTGCAACTCCGGGAGTATGAAATTCATGGCCATAATCATGTTTATTTATTTGGATTATATAACAATGTGTATGATTGAAAACCCATAAAAATAACCTTGAGATAGAGATAACACATAAATGGTGATTGGAACGATGTAGTATAACTCAGATCAAGCACAACATGGAAGTGAAGGAATGAGGGTTCATGAAGGGAAAAGATTAGTTGACCAAGGGGGAGGGAGTCACTCTCTAGATTGGATGGAAAATTTGAGGATCATAAGGGATGAAGTAAGAAGTTTCAAAGTATACAGTGAGCGACTAGTAGGAGCTCAAGGAATGCAAGCTGAGATAAACACAATGCTCCTAATTTTTTTTCAGATTTTCAGAGGCAAAGGCAGCCTAAGATGAGGGCCAGTCATAGAGACAAAATGAGCCCTCAAGAATCAGAAGAGAATGCCAATGGGGCATATGGTGGAAGGTATAGCAAGAGGCATAGGCCTACAACTGAGGATACAATGTGGGGAAATGCATCATTGAGCACCCCAAGAGGAAGAACCAACACACATATGCATCATTATAGCATACCATCTAGTTCTACTACTAGAAGGCATCACCATGACTCTCATTGTCACCACCATCACCATTATGAAGGAGAGGAAAATGATTACATTATTAAGGATTTTAACAAACAAAAACCACCTACATTTGATGGGGAAATGAATAAATTGGAAGAGGAAAAAGATTTATTGCTTCACATGATGAAATTTTTCAGAATTCATGACTATTATTATAATATTAAATCTAGGATCTCCGCCTACAACTTAAAAGGAAAATTAGACATATGGTGGGAAGACTTGAAAATTTTTGAAGGAGTTATTGAGAAAGAATTGACTTGGCCAAAATTTGGTAGGATCTTTAGAGAAAAATACTTATCAGAGCGTTACTATGATGAAAGGGAAAAATAGTTCTATTAACTCAAGATGGGGCGATTATTATGATGAATATGTCACCAAGTTCCTAGTACTATTGAGGTATATACCATATCTCAAGGATGAGAAATATAAGGTCCAAAGATTTATTAGTGGGTTGTCAATAGAATTTAGAGATAAAATTGAGTTGCTGGAAACTTAGAATCTGAAGGATGCTATTAAGGTGTTGAAACATTGCTATGAGAAAGAAAACTGCAAGCTAGAAGTAAAAAGTGACTAGAATGAAAGGAAAAATGCCAGAATAAAGAAGGATTAGCCCAAAAAAACGTCTGAGAAAAGTGAGGGTAAACAACCAACCCTTGCAAATAAATCCCAACATAAAACTATCACTGCAACTAAGAAAATGTGTAGTATTCAACACCAAGACAACTAAAGTTTGAAGGCTGAGAGCCCCTAAAATGCTAGAACTATGGTGAAAACCACACAAAAAGGGAATTTCCATGTCAACAAAACACTGGAAAAAATATATATACAATGCCCAAGAAGCTTGTGCAGTGGGTGAGGTATCTTAGAGTATCCTTAGAATTTACGTAGAAGTGGACAATCACCAGGAAGACCACTAAGAATCCCTAAGATGGAAGATAAGTTTCCTTATCAAAATATTTCCAAATTAATTAATATAGGTTAAATTATAGTTATGTCAGTCCAAATCTAGTTGACAAATGAAATATAGTCAAGAAATTGCATTAAAAACCATGACTGGTATAAACTAACAACTGGAACAAAAAGGAAGATTAGTCGTTCGGTTAGGTCATGTGCATTTGATCTCAACAACATGCCCACTGAAGCACACTTGAATATATTTCCATTAGGTGCATATGGCATACTATTACGCATGGAATAGTTGTATCTACATAAAACCAAGGTATATTGCTTTAAAAGGGAAATTGAATGCTTAGGTGAGCAGGGAGAAAGAAGAGTTGCGCGGGGAAAAATAAATCCTTCATTATTAAGACTACTTACAATTATGCAATCCAAGTGCAACGACAAAAAGGGATGCACATTTTTTGCAATAAAAATTTCTAGCGATGAGAAATATGATGTTGAAAATGAGGAGATGGAATTTCTAAGAAGATACGTCTTTTGCGGTGGTATGCATAGGTATTTCTAGTGGAGGTTCTTGGATTACCTCCTCGCAAAGAGATATATTTCTATATTGAGTTGATACTTGGAGCAACAATGACATCCAAGGCCACATATAGGATGAGTAGCCCTTAGTTGGTGGAGTTGAAATTGCAGCTAAAGGAAGTGATGGACAAGGGATACATAACGCCAATGGCGTCTCCATGGGGAGCACTTATATTGTTTGTAATGAAGAAGGATGGAACCCTTAGCTTATGAATTGGATACAAAAAATTAAATAAGGTGACCATCAAGAACATGTACCCATTACCAAGGATTGAAAATCTCTTTGATTAGTTGAGGGGAGCAAAAATATTCTCCAATTTTGACTTGAGGTCAAGATATCATCAAGTGAGGATCAAGGATGAGGATATTTACAAGACTGCATTCAAGACAAGATGCGGGCACTATGATTTTGTAGTGGTACCCTTTGGGATTACTAATTCCCCTTACTTGATCATGTGCCTAATGATCAATGTACTACATCCCTATTTGGACAAGTTTTTAATTGTATTTGTTGATGACATACTAGTGTACTCAAAGATAGAGGAAGAGCATGAAAAAAATCTACACGCAATGCTAAAATTGTTGAGGGATCATAAGCTCTATGCCAAGCTTAGAAAGTGTGATTTATTTCAATCACAAATACATTATTTTGTGAATATTGTCTCCAAGGAAGGGTTATTAGATGATCCAAAGAAGATAATAGCTATAAGGGAGTGTCCAACACCAAAGAATGTGGATGAGATCATATCATTCATGGGATTGGTGAGATATTATGGGATATTTATCAGCAATTTCTCTAAGATAGGCCATCTTATCATAATTTTGTAGGTAAAAGGAAATATATTTATGTGGACTAGTCAATGTGCAGAGAGGTTTTACCAATTAAAGCAATTTCTCACCAGCACACCATTGATGAGGATTGTAGATCATGACAAGGATTTTGTGGTATGCACGGATGCCTACAAGGAAGGGCTCAATGGAGTTTTAATGCAAGAAGGAGAGGTAATATTCTATGAGTCGAGGAAATTAAATGAACATGAGGTGAATTACGCAACTCATGATTTAGAGTTAGCTTCCATCATTCATGCTTTAAAAATGTGGAGGTACTACCTCCTTGGAAGAATATTTATACTCATGAGAGACCATAGTGGGCTCAAGTACTTATTCAATGAACCCAATTTTAATGTTAGGTAAGAAATATGGTCGTCCATGCTTAGTGAGTTTGAATTTGAGATTAAATACGTCAAAGGCAAATAAAGAAATTTTGTTGATTCTCTTAATTGAAGAATTCAAGTGAATCACTTGGCATATATAACATTTTATAAAGCAAACCTGGTAGAAAGGGTAAAAAGTGAAGGAAAAGAACATGGAAAATATCAAAAAGTGAAGGAAAAGCTACTGCAAGGTGGTAAGGGTGAGGACTATCACCTCACTAATGAAAAATTAATTAGATTTAAAAACATAATTTATATGGCGAATAAGGATGGATTAAAAATGAAAATAATGAAAAAGTTCCATGTTAAGCCTTATTCAGGCCATCGAGGGTACCAAAATACCCCTACAACCATTAAAAAGTAATATTACTAGCCGAATTTGAAGAAGGAAGTGGTTTATCTTGTGGAAAAATGCATAGAATTCCAGTAGGTAAAAATTGAGTGCAGGCACCCAACATGTTAATTTTTCTTAGGGATATATTGATCTTTTCTTTGGTAATTGAATTTCTTCATTAATACATTAATTTCACACCATAAAATCATAACATTATTTATATTTACTATGAAACTATATATAAATAAAAATATCATCATCAACAACTCAATGGAACATAAAGGATCAATAGAAGAAAAGCATTCACAAAAAAGAGAGTAAAGTGATCCATATCTTCATCTATGCAACATCCAACAAAATAACTACAACATCCATGAAATTAACCCAACAATGCTTATAATCAAAACCATGATTCTGAAGATTTTAATTAAATTTCATTGTCTTCCGTCAACGGACTAAAACTTTTGAAGACCAAGATTTCATCTTTAAGTTCACAGTCACACATAGGAGGAGTCATCCAAGCGACTATAGTTACCTAGTCACTCCCTTAAAATTGGTATGCAAGTGAAAGAGGTCATATATGGACTAATTCAAGTGCGTGACTGAGATTCTACAACTCTAACTTTTGGCCACATGCATAGTGATTTGTTTGTGCGACTATATCTTCCTAGTCGCTCACTTACGCCTGAAATGCGAGCGAGTGGGGTCTACAACCAGAATTTTGAAACCCTAACTCCCAGTCGCATGGATAGTTGGTTGTCCTTGTGACTGGAAGGATCCAATTGCATGGATGATCTTATGTTAGAGCGAAATTGGTCAAATCATTCCCGTGTTTTGCCTTCAACTATGGTTCAAAACCCTAAATCAAAGATGCGAGCATCAGACCCTATAATTTCACCTCAGATCAAACTTGTTCCTCCACAAACGAGACTCAAACCTGTGTGAGCCAAAAACCAAGATAAAAGAGTGTTTCATGATGAAGTCCAAATGAGGTAGAGGTCACTTTTATTTATATCCTTCCAAGGGGGTCCACTTTACTTTAGGGCCGACATTATCAAATATGCACATGTGGTATTTTCTTCATAAATACAATTTCCCTTATCCAATTTGAGTTATATTTACGTCTATTAATTTGGTCCTCTCAAAAATAGGAACTCATTGAAATAATTATCTCCATCAAGTGAGTTTTCCAAAGTGGAATTTTACCGCAATTTCATATTTTAACACTCCCTCTCAACTAGGGAGAATTCCACTTGCAAATATCTAACCATTGATCAACATGTCATCCTGTCATCATATCTCATCCAGTCTCAAGTATCTTATCCTAATGTATTATCACTGATAATATTAATTCATCTCTTTCTTATTCTTTATTATCTCTTGATTGTCCCTACTCATATGTTGAATATTCTCAAATCTAAAAGAAGAAGAATTTTTACATCGAAGGGGAGCTCAATCTACCGCCCTCTTTGCATTGGGTTGCAACCCAAAATCTCATGGGGTATCTACACATCGGCGACCCCATATTGAGAAATAGGATATCCAAACCCATAAGGGAGCACATCTGAACCCTGAAATCACATTGGGGAGCTCAATCTCAACCCAGAACCACAAAGGGGATAAAATATCAACCCAATCCTATTGCCTGCCAATCTTCCCATCAATGACCCTGAATAGTCATGTGGTAGAACACCTACATCATAATCAACTTGGATTGTACAACCTCAAGTACACCCTCAACCCATTGTCCAAACAGGGATCGATATTCCCAACGAGGTTGGCTTGTGGGTATGATGCCAAATGGGGTATACTCTGTATAGACCAGATAGGGGAGGAGCATATCCAACCTTATGGGTATATAGGGGAGCATCATATCCAAAAATATGGGTAGCATATAGGGGTGATACCCCTATAGAGATCCCTCAACCCCAGGATCCCTCTATATCAATTCCACACCCTGTGAGCTCAAACATGGGAGGAAGAGGTTGTTCAGTGTCCTTGATCATCGGATGCTCTATGTAGGTCAATAACATTTCATCGTACTCATATATGATAATTATCCTATATTAATAGTAGATGTCTCCAGTTCATACCAGACATCAAATCAAATATCTTGTTATAAAAAAATATACATATATATCATAAAAATGAAACCATAATCATCCTCACTATTAAGGAGTTTCCCATCACAAGCCTAAGATTGTCTCATACATCAACATTGTCTCAATATATGAAGGTATTTCATTCCTATCTATATATGGAATTTATTTTTTCAATCATATTCCACTCTTTGTCATCATAATGTATCCATGTCATATCAATAACTTTCTCAAGCATCTATAAAAAAACTTCTTCATCCTGCCTCATAGCTGGTATGTTAGCAATCATCGTACTCATCCTCGGTAGTACTTAAATATGTGAACCTATCATCCAAAAATTTCATGTTATATCTCATACTAAGGAAAGACTCACATGTGGTCATCTCATCAATAATGATCCCAATCATCATCAATACATCCATGCATTCACATATCATAGGAATAATGTCAAAGATGGATCATCCCATGCAAATATCTCGAAGGGTGCTTGGTGGAAACTCTATATACATGAATCAAATTAATCATGAATCAAATTAGGTTCTATGTACAACATATATGGAAATGTGTTGAATCGGAAAATCATTGCTTCAATCAACTACCGGTTTCCAAGTCAAGTTTAAAGAATATCTCTTCACAACTTCTTGAAATTCACTCAGAGTGACCAAGGATTTTCATTTCCACTTTGAATGGATTCACAATATATTTTCCATTCCCAACTTCAGAAATCATGTCATGATTCATTGCTTCGAGCTTCAGAATCCATCTCCCTCTTACTTAGATCATCCTAGGCTTATTATCTATCAATAGTAGAGTGTCAACATATCTAAAACCAAAACCAAAACCAAAATCATACCTTGGAACACTTCTGAAGTAGAGTTTTGGATCAACACATCATCCTGAATTCACCATATAACTGTCAATGCAAACATATACAATGATCTCTATAATCATAACAATTTACTAAACCAATATGTTTAGTCTTACACAAATCTATATTGTTCAATCAAATCAAATAATTCATGTTATCAAATTTTAGAATCCAGATCAAACCTAATATCAAATTCATTAATATCACAATATCTGATTCTTTAGACCAAGTGACAGGTAGAGCTCTGATAAAATCATGACATTATCTATAGATATGCCAACTAGTTTTCATAAGCAATATCAAGCCAAATTTCATCCAAATGTCAAGTTATGACTTTATCTATGCCAACAAGTTGTTGTTTACCAAACATTGTTAATTCATCCTCATGATAATAATATAAGGCACTAGATGCAAATTCATACACCAAGGATAGATTCCACCCATTCATTGTGATATTAATTCACACCGTTTCACAAATGTCAATACTTCAACCATTGTGCTAAGAAAAATGAGGCCAATACAACACCATTATCGAATACCAATATTAGTCACTGAAAGGCACTATGGCCATATAGCATTTTTATCAAGGAAAATCATCAGTCGTCAAATAAAATCATTAGTCATTTTGTCAAATCCCAAATTTTCTATCATAATGAGATCTTTAGTCCAGAACATATTTCAATCATCAAGTCAAAGTTATAAGTCATTATTAAGCATTGTCTCAAAACTCCAAACATTTCTTATCTATATCAGCCAAATCATGGCAAACTCTTGGATATAAAATTCAACAGTTAAATCATAATGACACACACACACACACTGCACATATACATATCTCGGTCATATTCAAACACAAGTTCAGTCTACATATTCATATTATAGTAAAGACGCAAACTTATCTACTCATAGAACTTTCATATGTCTACTTCATGTCTATAGGACTGAAATTCTTCACGTGAACATCTGATTTTATGCAAAGAGCTTCATTTTTGTGTCCCAGAGGCATAGTCTCACCCATTGGCTATCCTTTGTGCAGTTGGGAGACTAAAATCACACCCTTGATCTTACTCCAGTGCGACAGAGAGGTACAATCGCACCTGTAAGCATGCTTTTGTACGAATGAGGCTTAGAGTAAGGGGAAAATTTCTTTGCCCAACTCAGAACTTTGCTACAAATAAAAAATGTCACATATTTTTCTATTCATGTCCATAAATCATACTTCAATAGTAAAGAGTATATAATGCAAATGATAATATGAGTAAGAATATTATGGAGAGATTCTCCATATGAATGAAAATCCTCTTCAGTCATCTTTATTCCTGTCATCAACCTATATATAATGTTATCACGCATCAAAAAATATGTTAGATCATAAATTCAAACATATATCATGGTCATAACATGTTAACATTAGCTACTTCATCATGGAATCATGACATCAATATTTCATCAAGGGTTAGTGTCACATAGCTTAATCAAAATATACTTTAAGAATCATGATCACATCATTACTTTCAATCCCTCAAGTCAAGGAATTCATGTGCCATATGCCATAGTTATTGAGAACATCAAAATATAACTACAGACAACAAGAAGACCAAGAATATTAATCTCATTGTTACACTTATATAATCATGGCTACCATACTTTCCACAAACAATATCAATAGTTTCAAGTTACAATATATTAGAATCAAGGTGCTAACCTTCTCTATGGAATCAAGATATCCAAAATGATAGATGTTAGCAAAACACTAAGTATTCCAATATGTCAAATATCAATATTAAGTAGTTTCATAGAATCAATAAGTTCACCATGTTTAAGAAGTAAGATACTTGTTCAATATTAAGTGAACGATTTCATCATAAGAACCATGAATTAAAATCGCTTTCATATGCAAGAGTATTTTGTTAAGGAGATATTATCATCATATTTTAGGGCTTACATTGCCATCGATTTTTGCAGTTGAAACATAATATTGAAACAATATAGCATGCATACCTTGTAGTATTCAAATACCCGTGCACCTTCTTATTTTACGTAGGTAGCTTGTAGCACTTTGTCATCTTTTCAACATGTTCCTATTTGCCTTTTCCAACGCTAGTTCTTCTATTCCTTCACTATCTATGATCCTAAAGAAGTATCTACTTATCACAACTCATCAAGAGGTTAGAATCATCAAAATACTCAAATATATGTGCATGAAGCAAAATTAATAATAAAAAAAATAATCAGATCTATAAGTCTAAACAAAAGTAAATACATAGAGAAGCATCATAAATCAGAAAGTACTTATCTTCAATGAGAGGTGATCATCTCCCTCTTGAACCAGCCTTCAAGATCCATCACTTTCCATGGTACATATAACAATTTTCCCTTCACTATTTCAACAACCATGCCTAATAGATACTATCCCATCTAGGGATGCATCAAATATGTCACAAGTGCTTAAGAATCTTCACATTGACCATGCTAGGGTTTCTAGATTGAAAATCTCACACATTTACCATATACTATGGTTTCTCTCAAACCATAACTTTATAATATCCATCAAACCCTATACAAAAATTTCCTAGGTTTTCGTTAAAACCCTAGAAATATTTTAGGTGTCATCCATCCTCTCTTGTTTCCATCAATGGTGTCATCATAGGGGGTGATATCCATGACTTTTCTTCAACCCAACTATGATCCTATGTTAATTTTTCTTAGGGATGTATTGATATTTTCTTTGATAATTGAATTTCTTCATTAACACATTAAGTTCACCCCATAACACCATACCATTATTCAGATTTAATATGCAAATATATATAAAGACAAATATCATCGTCATCAATGCAGAATAACATAAAAGAACAATATAAGAAAATAATTCACACATAGAGACACCAGGATTGGTCAGAGACTAGGGAAAAACCCACTATGGGGAAAACCATTTTAAATTATTCTTTTTATTAGATCATCATCAAATGATTAAAAAAAAGAGAGTACAATTATGGATATCTTCATCTATGAAACTATACCAAAAAATAACTAAAACATCCATGCAATGAACCCAACAATGCTTACTCAAAAACCTGATTCTGAAGACTGAAATGAACTGTCATTGTTTACGGTCAACTGTTGAACTCTGCAGTCAATGAGTGAAAACTTTTAAATACTGATATTTCATATTTAAGTTCCCAATCGCATGGAGGAGGAGTCATCCGAATGACTATAGCTTCCTAGTCTCTCCCTTAAGCTTGGTATGCAAGCAAATGAGGTTAGATACGGGATGAGGCGAGAGTGTCATTGAGATTTTGCAACTCTAATTCCCAGTTGCATGCATAATGAGTTGTATATGTGACTATAGCTTCCCAATTGCTCCCTTAAGCCTGGTATGCAAGCAACTGGGGTCTGCAACCAGAATTATAAAACCCTAACTCCCAGTCGCATGGATGGATGGTTTTCCATGTGACTGGAAGGCTAGAGTCACACAAATGAGCTTCTGTGCAAGTGACTATGGTCGAATCCTTCATGTGTTGTGCCTAAGACTATGGCCCAAAAGCCTAAATCATATATGCGAGCTTAAGACCCTGCAATTTCACCTTAGAGCTATCATGTTCCTCTACGGACGAGCCTCAAACCTATGTGAGCCAAAAACCTAGAATAGTGTCTCATGATTATTTACAAATGAGGTAGAGATCACTTTTATTTATAGCCTTCTAAGGGGGTCCACTTTACTTTAGGGCTACCCTTATCAAATATGCACATGTGGGATTTTCTTCATAAATACACTTTCCATTATCCGATTTGAGCGATCTTTAGCTAGATTTTGGTCCTCTTGAAAATAAGAATTCAATGAAATCATTATCTAAATCAAGTGAGCTATAAGAGTGGAATTTTACTGCAGTTTATTATTATAACACAACAGGGTTGTTGTAGCCTATTCCCATTCCAAAATGGAAATGAGAGGAAATTTCTATGGATTTTATTACAGGTTTTACTAGGGCATATAAGAATGATGATGCAGTCATGGCAGTGATAGACAAGCTGAGAAAGGTATCTCACTTTGTGTTAGTCAAGTCCACTAACTCTGCGAGTGAAGTGGCATAAGTTTTCATAGAGAAGATTGTGAGGCTGCATGGTACCCCCAAGAAAATTATTTTAGACATATATGCTAAGTTCACTTCATAGTTTTGGAAGGAATTATTTGCAGGTTTGGGGACAAAATTGGAATTCAAAAAAGTTTATCATCCATATAAAAATGGGAAAATAGAGAGGAAAAATAGGATCTGTGAGGATATGATGAAGATGTATGTAATACATCATCCCAATAAGTGGGAAGAATATCTTCCACTCGTAGAGTTTGCTTACAACAATGGATATCAACTGTCCATAAGGATGAGTCCATTTGAGGATATGTGTAGGAGGAGTTGCAATACTCCTATCTTCTGGAGTGATCCAATGAATATGGTCCTTATTGGGCTTGGTATGCTCAAGGAATTGGTAGCAACAAGTTCATCTCATCAAACAAAATTTGAAAGTGGGACAAGATAGGAAGAAAATCTACGCAGAACAACATAGGATGCACGAAGAGTTCCAAGTTGGGGAACATGTTTATCTAAGAATGAAACCCAAGAAGAGTTCTTTAAAGTTTGGGTCATATGCCAAGTTTTCACCACATTATTGTGGGACTTTTTAGATCCTTGAGAGGATTGAACCATTGTTTTATGTGCTAGATTTACCTCCTTTAGTTAGAGTTCATGATGGTTTCCATTTTTATTTCCTTAAAAGATATGTAAAGGTTTATAATCATGTGATTGACTGGTCTAAGCTATAGGTGGAACCATAAGGAGAGTTATAGCCAGAACCATTGTGCTTTCTAGGCTAGACGAGTCTCATGCTCCAGAATCGAGACATAAAGAAAGTCAAAGTGCAGTGGAAGAAATTTATGCCAGAGGAAGCCACATGGGAAATGGATGATGCCATTAAAGCTAATTAGCCTTTTCTATTTTCTGATTAAATAAAATGTGTGTATTATTGTAAATGTTATATATATCTATGTATATAAAGCTTTGTAAAAACAATATGGGTTTGTATTTTTGTTCTTGTGTTACATATGAGCATAAAGAACATTGACGGTGATGTTCCCTCAAGGGGGAGGAGTCTGTGACAACTACAACCATGATTCTCTCATGAAAATGCATTGTAAATATTTTTACAAAAAATAAAAAATAAAATAATTAGAAAGGGGACTGAATCAAGGGACACAGATTCCAAATATGAGGAGGAGGTTGCTTTCTTGGGACCAATGAGGTTTCTTGTGAAGAAATATGAACTATTTTGGGACAATCATTAAAGTTTAGTTGGTGATATTTAATGAGTTGATCATGGATTAAATTAGGTTGCCAAGAAGTATGCATGCCCATATTGCCTTGGAGAACACTCACAAGGAAGATGAGGTTGAATTTATGAAGCGTGACAGTCACTACAAGGGAAATACCCTCTAGCGGAGGTTTTTGTGGAATCCCCTACAAAAATAGCCAAAAAATATGTTTGTAGCGGAGGACACTGGCGGATTTGGGTAGGTGGATGTTTTTTAACGGTGCATCTGTAATACACCAACGCACTAGTACATTAATATAAATAGACACACCAATGCTTAATAGAATATGGTACAACATGACATAGTTATTTTTTATAGAAATAAAAAATAGTAGCACACTAAGTAAATAAGGTGCAGTGGTGCATGTAGTACTTGATAGCATCATAAAAGGGTTAAATTTAAAAAAAAATATCAGTGGTAATTTTTTTTTCCCAATACAGTTCTATACTCTCATGATGACCCGATGCTAAACTTATATATGAACACCCCGATGCATAAACAATATGGTGCAATATTATGGGGTTTTTAATTTAAAAAAATTAGTGTGCATATTATATTATATGCACTGGTGCCATTAATTGAACTAAAGGCCTCGATGCTTAATAAAAAATGGTGCACCTTTGCAGGGTTATTTTTTAGACAAATAAAAACAATAGCTCACTACGTTTATAATGCACATCGATGCATACAATATACTGTCATGAAGAAATGGTACTATCCATATTTATGAAAGCCACAATGTGTAAACAATATGGTGCATGTGGAATATTTTTTTATAACAACCTCCTCCCACATTTACCCAAGCTAACCGATCCACAGGGGTGAACATGTGATGCAAGGATACTATGATGTGATTCAACTCCCCATTTATAGTAAAGGAAGTGGAATCAACATAAAGAAACCAAACTAACCTTCCACACATGCTACAGAACCTTTAGGAGCCAAGCAACCCTTCCAACTGGTCAACCCTTGAGATAAATTGACATTTTACTGATCTGGACCCTTATCCGCTCCCATGAAAAGACATGCATGCCTCTGAGGCATTCCATTTTCTCCCATAACAAGGCATGCCAATGATTGTGGGATTTTTTTAGGCAGTTTCATGTCAGCAACCCCAGATTCTGAGCCACTTTTTTAGGGCCAGGTCTCTGGCCACAATCCAGAACTTCATGAAACCTTCATAAATGAAAAATAACAATGGAAAAAAGATACTAATGTAATCACTAGTCCAAGTACTTTATTTGAACCCTACTAGACATGACAGGTAATTCATCAAACATGTCACAAATATAACCTTGCAAAGGTCATAACAGCAGATCTACAGGTCATAACAACAGATCTACACATAGGGGTATCATAATTATAGATTCATAAACACACATTGTTGACATATCAAAATAGATGCATTATCATCTATTAGGTCATATATTAATTATACATTAATTTTATAATCACAAAATGATGAGAACCATACATAAAGTCTTTCATAAAAAATACTCATAACTATCTTATAACCAACATAAATAACAAGGATATAAAAACCATAAGAGTCACATATGAACCAATACATTTACATATGAAATACCAAGGAGAATAAGCTCTTATTAATGGATGCAAAATCCAACTAGCTCTCAGACTTCCACAAACCACACAGCCTTAGATTGGGCCAAACCAAATCTTTCTTTCAGTCAATCACCACTATTCCATATTCCAAGCATGAATGTGGGACTCAAAACCAAACCAATCCAGGTTTCCTTATGATTTACTACAATCCCCACCAAATTACTAGGCCCTAATCAAGCATGGACGCCTCTAGATTTCTCCACATACACCGTGAGGAATTCTCCTTCCTTCTTGTCTCTAATCTTTACCGTATATCCCTCCATTCAGCAACCGAGGATTCCTAGGCCTATTCAAGACTCTACCCTCTAGGATTTACCATATATCCCACCATACACCGACTAAGGATTCCTAGGCCTGATCGAAGGCACATACCTCTAATATTGACCATATATACCTCCATTCACCGGTAGAGGATTCCTAGGCGAACCAAGGTACACAAAATCCAACTTTACAATGATCCCACCTTCTTCATTCCTGGGATTCCTAGGCCTTGTGTTATTTATTTTAGATACCACCTAACTAAGTTTCAAAACCATCTGGAAATGAAGCTCAACCAAATACAAGAGAACCCACCACAAAAATCCTATCCAGAAATGGAAAGGCAAGGCTCAAGAGCACTTGAACACACCTAGAAAAGACAATGAAAACAAGAGAACCAAATACACACATGCATGTACCATGCATGCCAAATATATGAAGGAAATCACACATGTAATTCGATACTTTCAAGTAATCCTACTGTAGGTGCTTTATCGTACTCTTACTTGCTTAATCTTTTATTCTCTTTGTATTCTTGGTCCTTCGTTTTCTTTCCTTTATCCATTTCTAGAGTGCTCCCTGAAAACTCTAAGTGTCCAAGAGTAAGAGGGAGAGAATAGAGGGAGAGCTCCAAAATTTAACTAAAAAAAGGTACCAATTGATCCTCAAAATCCTTTTTATTAATCAAGCCTCTATTTTCTTCATTTTCAATTATTTTTTCTTAATTTTCATCCTTACATGCAACCTATGACCTTTCACCTTCCTTTTCTTCTAATTTCCATTATTTTCATAAATACATTGCCAAAAATTCCATTTTTCCTTTCCAAAGCCTTTGCCATTTCCTTAGCCAATTTCCCTAGCCATAATAAACCAAATGAAAACCCACACTAGGATTTTTTTCCCAAAATTTAGCTTGTAATACGTGTCCCATGACCTTGATTATTATTTTTCCTTTATTAAATTTATTTATGTGAATTTTTGACCAGGGATGTTATAAAACCCTCCACCTTGGGGGAACATCGTCCTTGGTGTTCAATGACACCTACAACCAACAAGATTGATGAAAACAAAACATGCTTCCCATTGAAATTTATAAATTAGCTCATTGAAGCATTTACAATGATCAACCTGCTAAGAAGAAAACCAACATGACAAACATCACAACATAACAACCACAACGACATGTCGCCCATACCATTTATTGGATCTTTCTAACACAACTCATGGTGGTATTTATATACATATAAATATGTACATATACCAAACATCACACCAAAACATATACCAAAAACATTCTCTCAACTAGTGAATAGAGAAGGATACATAGCCCACATATGATCCACCATCTCTCATGTAGCTTCATTGGGACCAAAATGCTTCCATTTCACTTTAGCCTACTCAATTTCTTGGTTATGGAGCATGAGAATCTTTCTCGAAAAATACACTAAGGTTCGAACTGGAATTATCCTTTTGGATTCACCTGCAATACCGACCAATAAATAAAATTATCAACATATTTAACATACTTCTAAAGTAATGGCATGTGTAAAATATCATGAACTTTCACTTCCGAAGGTGGTGAAAGTTGATAGGATACTAGTCCAATCCTTTCAATAATCTTGAAAGGTCCACAAAACAAAGGTGCCAACTTGGAACATGATCAAATCCTCAAGGGGCTCTTCATGGAATTGATGCAAAAGTACACATGTTCCCCAACATGAAACTCCTTAAAAATCCTGTTCCAATTTTCATAACTTTTCTTCCTTTCCTATGCTGCATTTAGATTCTTCTTAATGACCTGCATTTCTTGTTCCATCTTTCCAACATATCCAGTCCTATCAACACCCTATTCACTATATCACTCCAACGGATGGGAGTATTACAACTACATACATAGAGTACCTCGAATGAACTCATCCTCGGTGACTCCTTGTAACCATTATTGTAGGAAAAATCAACTAATAGAAGGTACTCCTCCCATATCCTCTGCTAATTCATCACATACATCCTCAACATGTCCTCCAAAATCCTGTTGATCCTCTCTCTTTTTCCATCTATCAGAAAATGATAAGCTGCAAAACTTGGAAGTGAACTTAGCATTCCTGTCTAACACAATATTCCATGGAACACCATGTAATCTTACCACATATTTGATGAATACATGTGCTACATAACTAGCATAATAAGTAGACTTCACTGGAATGAAGTGTGCTACCTTTGTCAACCTGTATACCATTACCATGATGGAAACACGCTGTCTATATGTCCTTTACAAACCAATAATGAAATCTATGGAAATTACCTCCCATTTCCACTTTGGAATTAGTATCGATTGTAGTAATACACCTCGATGCTCACACTCTTCTTTCTCCTACTGAAAGTCCAAACATCTAGTCAAAAAATATACCACACCCTTCTTTATATTCGACCAATGATAAAACTTCTTCACCGTTGTCAATGTATTATGGTATCTTGGGTGACTTGAATACGATTTTGCATGAAATTATCAAAATATAGTATTCTTGAGCTCATTTTTGTATAGCACATATATCCTATTCACATCCTACTCACATGTACCCTTTTGTAACCTGTGCATAAACTCCATGTACTTTTTATCTTATTGTCATGCCCGTAATATATGATCTTGTAAGTCTGTCCCATAATAATGCATAGTTGCTATATGATTCACCTATATACACCCGCTAAAAGCATCTAGAAACATTTTCTCTTTACCCTTGATGTACTTGATCTAAAATTCGAACTCACTAATCGTGGCTAACTATCTATCTTATCTAACATTCATATTTAGTTGGTCAAACTAGTATCTCAATCCAATGTGATCACTCATCAATACAAACCTCCTACTAAGAAGATAGTGCCTCCACATATTAAATACATGGATAATCGTTGTCAACTCAAGATTACGTGCTAGGTAATCTCGCTTGTGCTCATTCAGTTTCTGTGACTCAACATACTCTCTGCCCCTCCTACATAAGGACTACACCAAGTCGTCTCTTGTAAGAATCTATACACACTACACACTCTTTGTCTGGATCTATAATCTTTAACACTAGAGCCTTCATCAAGAATTGCTTCGATTGCTCAAAAATTGTTGCACATTGATCTGTCCATTCAAATTTATTACCTTGCTTATCCAATGACGTAATAGGATATCCAATCTGAGATAAGTTCTTGATGAACCTCTTTTAGTATCCTACTAGCCCCATGAATGATTCTACCTCATGCACATTTCTAGGAGATTCCCATTCCATGATAGCCCTTATATTTTTTGGATCCACTGCTATGCCTTCCGTGGAAACAACATGTCCCAAATAATGTACCTCTATCTAAAAGAAACTTCATTTACTAAGCTAAGCAAACAACTGATGCTCTCTCAGCAATATCAATACCACAACCAAGTATTCAACATGTTCTTCCTCATTCTTAGAACATATCAATATATCATCAATGAATATAATAACAAAATTGTCCAGATAAGGACACAATACAATATTCATCAGTCACATAAAATTAGCTCAAGAATTTATCAAACCAAAAAAAAATACAACAAACTCATAATTCCCATACCTGGTCCGGAAAGTTGTCTTGTAAATTTCCTCTTCTTTGATGCATACCTGATGATATCCTGGTCTCAAGTCAATATTCGTGAACACTGTTTCTCCCTTCAACTGATCAAACAAGTCGTTAATCCTCAAAAATGGACACCTGTTATTAATGGTTATCTTGTTCAAAAGCATGCAATCAATTCATAACATGAGAGTACCATCCTTCTTCTTCATAAACAAAAATGGTGCACCCCATGGTGATACACTTGGCCTAATGTATCCCTTTTCAAGCATTTCCTTCAACTGAAAATTTAACTCTACTAACTCTAGAGTGCTCATCCCATACAATGCCTTTGATCCCGGTGCTACCCCTAGTACCAAATCAATAGAAAAGTGCAATTCTCTGTAAGGAAGAAACTCTAAAATCTTTGTTGGAAACACATCCTAAAACTATTGTAATATTGGGTACCTGCTTAATATCTCTGCATCCTCATCATCCTTACCTTTATCATCTATAAATATGCACTGCAAATAACACATAGCCTTTTCAGTGACAGCGCTTTTCATGCCTAGCTATCACTATTCTAACTGACATTGGATTCTTCTTACCCTGTAAGATTCTGTGTTCCCCATTTTCATCCAAGCACTCAATAGCCTTATCATAGAAGTCTACCTTAATCCTGTGAATATACAACCAGTCAATACCAAATAACATACCATATGATCCTAATGACAATATATTCAAATGTGCTGATGTAGGCATACCATTCAATTCAAATGCACAAGCTCTTACCCAATGATGATCTCTCTTATTAGTACATGTATCCAATTGCACTAACCAAGAATCTGCATGCACTTCTCTATTCAAACCACACTTATCCACCAAATCAAGGTTAACATAACTATAATTAGATCTAGGTTCAATCAAAATAGAAACAATTTGATCACAAAGCTTACATTCCATCTCGATAATATATGCCTAGTGATCTTCCTGCATGTTATCCAATGCCGCATAAATCCATGGAATGCTCCACCCATTATCCCCAACTGTCTACGCTTCCTATGAACTGTAAATATAAGGCCTGCCACCCCGATTCTGCAGAAAATATCTCTTAAGATGCTTCTTAACATATGTCCAACACTGAAACCATCTGGTACCATCACCTCTATCCTACTGCCCTCTAGGTTGTGACCCATATCCCTGTCTAACAACGTTGAACTTCTTGTAAGGTACAATATTTTATTTTTCTTCTGCATCCAAGGTTATTGTTCTTTTTAGATGCGATTTACCTTTATATTTTTCATTTATTTTCCAACCTTGCTGAGATTCTATCTTACACTCTAACTGCTCATAACAGTGCTTCAATTTCCTAATGACTTCCTCAAGTGAATAAGGCTCATCATACTCAATCCAATCTCTAAATGCTAATGGAAATCCACTAAAAAACTTCTAAACTTTATATTTTCATCCTTAAGATATGGTACATATATAAATAACTCCAATAACTTGGTCATATACTCCTAATCTGTCATCGATCCCATCTTTAGCTTGTAAAAATCCTTAGCATTACTATCGTAGTACCTCTCTGACAGGTACATCTTCGTGAAAAGTCTCTTGAATTCATGGGAAATGAACTCTTCTTTCTTGATGTCTCTAACCCGCTTCACATCTTCCCACCAAATGTCTATTTTCCATTTGAGACTAAATATAGTTATTTTTTTCTTCATATTATCTATGTAATCATGCAACTCAAAGAATTTATTCATCCCAAGTATCCATGCCTATGTGGCCTCTGTATTCTTCAAATCACCATCAAATGTAGGTGAATTTTATTTCTTGAACTCTTCTAGAAAATATCCCCTGTCACTCCTCTTGTAAGGTTGATAACGATGACGACCATAGTTCCTGTTAGAACTATAACTATAATAGAATCTGTGTCCATCACCGCTCCTATCCGGAGTATCCAAGAGCCTGCCATCTCTGATCATGTCACCCCTATCTGAATTGTGACCACCATGAGACCTACTTCCATATTCCCCATTAGTATTTTCCTCCCACCCATGGCTAATCTAAAGTGGTTCCTATCTTTGCTATTCTGACAAAATATGAAGAATTACTACATTGACTTCTACTTGTTTCCCCTGTGCCTGAATGGTCTTGTCATTATCTACCTCACAACTTCTTATTTCTACCTTAAATCTTCTTAATGTTTCTTATAAGTAAGAAGAATTCCCATCACCACGCTGCTCATCTGATCCATAGGGAGAGTCTCGTGAACTGTATTCTACCATATTGCTAGTCATCTTTCATCACTTTCCTGCAAGTATAGCATGTTAGCTAAACCAAAACATAACATACTCAACATACCTAAGTATATTTCAGGGAAGGATATCTCATCTGCAAGATCAACCAAAATATCACGATACATATATAATCATAATCATAATCATATATAAATATAAAGAGTTTGGTATCAGGGTATTGATCCTTTAGTTATCGGGCCTTTATATATCAAGATATCAACTAGAAATTTTTTACTTCGATATAGAAATATCACAAACATATGTCAGCTAAAGGGATTTATATATGCTATGAATTTCCTATTATTGGATGTTTGAGTTATTGGAGTTCAGGATGTTGTGATGTGCATGATATTTCATAAACACTTGATACTAATAAACCTAACATGATCATTGAATAATAAGGAATTTCCAATCAAATGACTATGGTTATTGACTTTCGAGGATTGGATGTTGGAATGTTGGCATATAAAATTTCAACTATTGATCCATATTCCAAACATTGTGTTATCACTCATAAAAATGAAGCATCATTCGACAAAGTCCTAGAGGTTCATGTGTCAATTATAGTGTCATATAATTCATTTCTCATTACTTGGTCAAGGGAAATTTTGAATTTTTCTTGTTTAAATCTTACCCTAAGGTCTAAACCCACTCACTTTCAAACTCCCTCATGTCACATCATTCATCATTTTAGGATTCATTTCATTTCCCAAATTTTTTGTATCAAAGATGCCCAATCAGCCAAGAAACCACAGTTTCATAGTGCATCATGTTGAAAAAATTCACTTTGCGCTACAAAAGCGCTGATAGTTTCGTAGCGCAAACAACAAAACTATGTTTTTTTTTACTTTGAGAAGTCATATGTAAAGGCAGTTTCTAAGAAACTGAAAACGAATTTGGGAAACCTGAAAGAGTTTTTTCTTCATAACAGACCTAAATAAAAAAAACCTCTCTTATTTTCTTCCAATTAATTAGTAGGTGGCAGAAATTGATAAATTAAAATGCACTACGAAACTGGTGCTATTACGAAACTGTCCTGTACATGAATGTTTAGCAGTAAACTTTAAGTTCCGTTTTTGGCCAAATTAAAACATTTTTTGGAATTTTGAAAGATTTTTGTCTTCATCACAGACCCAACTACAAAAACCTCTCTCAATTTTCTCACAGATGTTCTCAGTTGAGAGATAAAAGGATTCCATTGAAGCCCTATTTTCAGAAACAAAGTTTTCCTGTTTTACACATGTTTTTCAAATGCAGTTTCTGGACAGCAAGAGATGTGTTTCAAAAACCCAAGAGAGTTTTGTATTCAAGACATAATGTTCTACAAAAAATTCATTAATTTTCACAAAACACATCATGTATTAGGAGCTATAGGCTCTGTTCCAATACCTATTTTTCTGGAAAAAACAATAAAAATCTGCAAGGATGTCTTGTAAATGAAGAAGGAATGCCTCAAGGAAGCTAAAATGAAGTTGGTTTATGGTTTATATGGTTTGTATATGATGAGGATAGGTTAAATTTTTAGTTTTTGGGCAACCATAGTTTTCATTTGACAAATTTATAAAAAAAATCTGCATACTCAACAATTTCGTAGCCTCCAGGCTTAAAAAGCATAAAAGCACTATGAAACTGTTGTAGCTGCCTTTTTTCTTCTTTTTATCAGTATTTAAGGTGTTAAAGGCTGATTTAAGAGCTGAAATTGCTATGAAATATGTGTTTAAGGGTGATTAAAATGATGCAAGAGGAAAGAGTCAAGTTTTTGGAGGACAAAGGCTTGTAATGGCAGTGCTACAGAAAGCGCTACGAAACTGTTGTGTTTTCGTAGCACAATGTATTTTATCTTTTGGAGTAACCTTTAAAGTGGTTTTTGAACATTTGGAGGATATAAAAGAGTTATGGGACATGTTAAGCCAACATTCAACAGCCAAGGACCACGAAATGAGGATTAAATGATAGTTAGAATGATCAAAAAAGGAAAAATATCCTTTGCCTAAAAAATAGGGTTTTGTTTCCTATTTTTGTGGAGGTCAACTAAGTGGTCACGAAGAACTGAATGCCATGATACATTCGACTATGTGATGATAAACTTGTTAATGATGTAATTTCAAATATATAAGGTTGTTATAGATAGTAATAAGGAGTTTGAGTCCTTTTTGAAATAGGACTGTCAAGTAGGATAGGTGTCTGTTTGTCATAAATTTGATGTTTTATGGTTATGCAAGGTGTCAGTAGGAAAAAATTTGATTTATCTGGCCTAGAGGCATATCATATGATGATGTAACATGTCTATTAAAGGCCATTGGGTTGAATTAGCAAAGGGTTGGACATTTTTGGCAAAACTATGCTTGTTTTGAATTAACTAGTTTTCAGCTAATACAAAGATCTTCTACTTGACCAACTTGAGATTCAGAAGAAGTTTTAGTGTTTTCCTATTCTATTTTCATCTCTTATATCTCTCATTGTAGTGGTGTTCATCTATATCACTCAGAAATCATCTATTATATGCTCTGACTTCCTATATAAGTGAACTGACTGTGTTTTTACAGTTTCATGTGTGTGTACCTTATGACTAAAACTCCGATATGCCTCAACTTCCATGTTAAGTAGATTCATTGAATTACTGAATTGTTTTGACTCCATAAGCCCAATGTATACATGCTAATGTGATTCTCAACCTACATCAATCATTTTATCAGTTTATTTCTTAAATAGAGTTAACCATCTATATTTTTATCCATATCTTTAACCCTTGAGAGAGCCTGTTGGGTCTCAATCTAGTCTCCTAAACTGAGCTTCATTTAATTGTCAACCAGGATTTGTAAACTGCTGAAGTGAAGTGTACCATATGTACCTAGGTGCTTGTTTCCTAATGCGTTGTATGTAGTGTTTTGTGATGTTTTGGTCTTTTATGTTGATTTATGATGTTTTTGGTCTTTTGATGTTTAATGAAAAATGCCTAGAAAACTAATGGAAAGAAGTTGATGGTCAAAAACAGAGTTAAGCCTAATGTATGGAATGGTAAATGAAATTGGAAATAATGAAGCAGAATCTAAACTATGACTAAATAAAAGAAAAAGCTTGATAATGACTTTTTAGGCAGATGACACAAACTAAACTTGAGAAATGATCATTAAATATGCAAATCCTCTAACTAAACAATTAAACACTAATGATGCAATACTCTGTCCTAAGCTCTTTTATTCTATGATTAATTCCTAGTTCTATTCTGCAATTTAATTGAATGTCACAGAACTTATACTCAAGAAGTTATTGGATTCCAGTTCAAAGTAGTTCTTTTGAGGAAGAGCCCTGTTTATAAAAATGATGAGGAAATTGCAGAGAGGTTTCAGACCTTGTAGTGATGTTATCTTCTGTTCCTATGGTTATGGATCATTTGTAGTTTTCAGGACAAAAAGATGTTTGTGAATAATGAAGGTTGTCTTGTGAATCCTAACAACTAAAATAATCTATTGTGCAAAGGATGACAGTGTGACTATGAGATGTAAGTGCAATGAGTTAACTTAGGAATGGATCTAAGATGCTTCTAAACTAGAACAATGTTGAACTATAAGTCATCATCAAACTTGAAACAAAGTAACTGAACATGAATTAAATGCAAATGAAACTCCGGAGCATTCTAACTAACATGCATTATTCTATGAAATTACACAATCTGTTTGTTCATCATTAGTGATATTTTGGAAGAGTTCCTTCTTTTGGAAGGGATAGAACAATTCTAACTGTGTAATTGTATGCAATTGAAAGCAAATGAACTGAAAGCAAATGAAAAACTAAGTTATCACATCCATACCCTACTCGTCATTATGATATCTTGGGCAAGCGTTTAAGAGCAAGATCAGAGATGATACTTAGTACAAACACACAACTAAATCATTCATTATCATGGTCATGTCTTGAACTTCTTAAGGATGTCTTGGAAGAGTTTCTTCTTGTGGAAGAGTGATTAGAACAAGTGTAACTGTGATAGTGAATAGAAAAAACTACAACTAATTCCTACAGTACTATAGCTATTCATCATTCATCATTATAATCTGTTGGAAGAATGTCTTCTTGTGGAAGAACTGGAATGAATATAACTACAGTATCTAGTTAAAACAAATACAAATTCAACTCCTATCCTACAATACCATAGTCATTAATCATTCATCATTTTAGTCTGTTGGAAGAGTGTCTTCTTGTGGAAGAGCTAGAACGAATATGACTACAGTAGCTAGTTAAAAACAAATACAAATTCAACTCTTATCCTACAATACCATAGTCATTAAACATTCATCATTTTAGTCTGTTGGAAGAGTGTCTTCTTGTGGAAGAGCTAGAATGAATACGACTACAGTAGATAAAACAAAACAACTACCAATTCAATGCAAAACGTAAAGGCAGCTAGGAAAACTTATCTAGTTTACGCAAAAGAAATCCGTGCAAGAGGCAGGGGCCCTCTACCACTTGACGGCATTCAACTCCAAATTAAATCACGCCTTCAAAATAACTTTGTCTGCTCCATTAACGATGCAATAGTTTGAACATGACACTCTGTGTTTTGAGGAATGTATCACAGAGTTTGCACAAAATCTAGCAGCAAATCTAACAGAATTTCTAACTAAGCTCTCGGTCTACTCAAGAGTTTATAAAGTAAATGCAAGTAACAATAATTACAACAATTTAGGAATAATGTCTTTCTTTTTCCGAATCATATTAGGAGTCTTTGAGGTGGCTACGTGAAGGAGAAAAGACACCTGGACTGAGACAGTCCTAGTAGGAGTCTTCCTTCATAAATGTGTTCCCACGTGCATAACCGCACCCAGAATTCATTTCCTCTTCCATGATGAGCAACAAACCATGTAGACACGACGTGGATCATGCCCATATGCGGTTTTCCTCAAGAGGCCACCTGGAACATACTCAAACATGAAGGTAGCTGCAGAATCGCCGGTTAGCTACGGAATGTATGCATTCTGCAGCTAGTTCCGGTCAAAATGCTTAACAATGGCAACAATCACAAAATTCAACAATTCAGTCATGTAAACCATTCTAGAAGTAATTTTAACTATTTTTATTGATCAATTGGGCTTAAGATAGAAATGGACAAGGGAGAATGAGGTAAAATGAGGTGAAGGAAAGCACAAATTTGAGGCTCAACATACCCCCACTGCTGTCTCTTTGCATGTCCTCATGCAAATTATCCTATGAATTCAGAGGCTTCTGCAAGGACATCTAATCCCCTTCTTCTCCTTTGTCTGAAAGCTAGAGGCCTTCTGGGTTTCCTGATCACAAGTTTGAACCTGAGATTGGTGAGTGCTCTGATTAGCTTTTTGTTCCTTGTCTTCAACTTCTCATTAGTCCTCTCCACTTTGTCTATATGCAGGGATAAGGTTGAGTTCATATCAGTCTTGAGTTTGATTTGATCTTTGAGAATTTCATTCTCATTTTTGATGTGTCTATTCAGCAATTCCAACTCATATCTATCCCTTCTTAATATATCAATTTCAGACAGTGGAGGACTGGGGGTTCTCTCTCTGCTTTCTGAAGCTGTCCTCTCCAAGGTTTCCACATAGTCATAAATTTCCTATTGAGCAGGATCAATTGCAGGGGTTCCTTCATAAAAATCTTCTTCATCATCCTCTTCAATGGGTGTTTCTTCATCTTCAATATTGATTACCCCTGTTTGTTTGATTGGTGTTTTCTTCAGTTTTCCTTTTAATCTGTGGCTTCTCCTAAGCTGAGAGGACCCCTCTCCTTTCTCTGTAGCAGATTCCTTGATTATCTTCTCTTCCTTGAGTTGCCTCTTGATCCGAGTCAACTTCTCTAAAATGACTTCCTCACTGCTTTCTTGAACTGGTTTGTCAATTTTATCTTTTGAAGTCCTCCATTTCCTACTTCTCTTTGTGGGTTGTGTTTCAGGTGATGGTTCTTTTGCTTCTTCAAAATGATTTCTTATTAAGAAATCATCCCATGTATCATTTTTTTTAGATAGATGATGCTCAATCAAAATTTTGACCAAACCATGATGATACAGGGTTGTCTCTAAAAATTGAATTCTTCTCTGAACACAGGAAGCCATCTTCTTCAGACTTTGATGCAAGAAATATGGTAGATTTAAATCTTCTCCCAGAAAATGCATCATTAGTCTAATGTGGTAGACATAAAATGTCCCATATCTACCCTCACATGTAACAAATTTTTGTAAAAGAAGTAGTATATTTCTCCATTTGCTTTTCAATGCAGTACTGAGAATTCCTTTCTTGAACACACTAACATCCATATTTGGTGATTTTAAAATTTGTTTCCAAGAGTCATTGTGGAATTCCCTATTTTTAAACCATCTCTCCCCAGTTCTGGACAATCCTGTAGCCTCTGCTATAAAAACTTCAGTGACAGTAAACTTGACATCCCCTATTTCAACTTCGGTTCCTTGAAAGGATCTGGCAAATGTTTTAGTGACTTCCTTATGGAAGCCATTAAATTTTTCCAAAAATTGAAGCCATCCTATTTTTTGTAACATTTCCTTTCATTGTGGGTAACCTTCTAAATATTTTGAACCCACAGGTTCAGTCCTTACAATTAAACCCATGATTTTTCAATATCAAATTAGCACTCTTCTACCCACAAAACAATGACTTTCACTTTCGAACTGAAATAGCTTCAAGCTCTAAATGAAAATGGCTTCAATTTTGGAATGACATACCTCTGATTGATAATAACAAATGCCTTTAAAACCTCGAACTGATATGCTTCTGTTGACAATTCAATGTCGGAGTGCTATGCCTTTGTTTGAAAATGAGAGCAGTTTCAAATTTCGAGCTGAAATGTCTTTGATTGAAAATGGCAGATGGCTTCAAATTTCTTTTCGTGCAATACCTCTGGCTCTTAGTAGCAAAAGACTTCAAATTCAACGCTGCAATATCTCTGTCTCTGGTAACATAGACTTCAATTCAACACTACAACGTCTCTGTCTCTGTAACACAGACTTCAACTCAACATTACAACGTCTCTGTTTCTGATAGCAAAAATCTTCAAACTCAATCACTATAACACCTCTCTGGTAGCAAAAGACTTCAATTTTAACACCTCTGTCTTTTGATAACAACAGAATTCAAACTCACACTGCTACAATTCTGATTTTATAGTGAAAATGCTTCAAATTCCGTCCACAGTGATATGCTATCTGCCCACGGTATTAAGTGGCTTTGAGTCCTCACACTGTTATACTTCCAAATTTACCTCTTCTGCTCTGCTCTGCGTTTACAATGCTCAATGCTGTTCAAACTGATATCCTTTAGCTCTGCTCCTGGTGATAATAATATCTCTGTCTTCGGAATGGAATACCGGCTACGGAATGAAGTTATGGCAAATGGTCACGGCATAGAGTAGTGGAGTGAGGTGGAGGCTTGTATTAATGATTGAGGAGACGGCGGAGGATTTTACGACGGCAGGGGAAATCATCATCATTAAATAACTTGGTTAAGAGTCGTGGGAAATTCAAACGCTTTGGTCATTTCACCGCTTAAATACTATCGGATATGAAATTTGAAATGGAAAATTTTAATACAAAGTCTGTAGAGGGTTTGTTGGTGTTTGATAAATAAAACAATTAAAACAACCTTTCAAATAATCCACAACTAAACTATGCTAAACTTTTATGAAATGCCATCGTAATTTAAATTTGTTACCTCTGCCCTTTATTTGATGTTTTTGTAGCCTTTGTCTTCTCTGCTCATCTTTGGAGGAATATTTCACAATTTTCTTGATGTTTTTGATTCATGAATTCACTGGATCACTTTGTTGTAATTCTGATGTCTGCTGGTTGATGCCTTCAGGGTTTATAGCTGCGGAAAGACTGTCGGGCTGCAGAAAGGCTGATCAGCTGCAGAATGTCCACTGAGCTGCAGAATGTTCCTGTAGAACACTTTAATCATGAAGATGAAATGTTTTTGGAGTATGGGTGAAATGTTATGAAAATGGATGATGGATTATGATATGTATGAAGTGGATAATGGAATGAAAATGGATTCAGTTCATGAAATGGAATGAAGGAACATAAGGGTTGTACTGCAATTCATGACATATTTTATTCACTTACAGCATGATGTCAAATTTTTGTGTTTTGACATGAAAATGAGATGGATGGAAGATGAAGTGAAATGAATGAGATGTGGAATGGAGTGAAATATAAATGATGGATGAGATGGAGTATGGATGAATAAGTGAATGGAGTGAGATGAAATGAATCATAAGTACTATGGAACTGTACTTATGATTTGTATAACAGCTGCTTAAAAAAAAAAAAAAAACAAGAATGGGAAAAGTTAGAGTGTCAGAGAGACTCTGATTTTCACCCTATCTTTTCTGTATAAACATGCCAATCAATGATTGGTTTTCATGTTTATACCTTTATTTTATATATATATATATATATATATTTTTTATTTTTTTTAGAATAGAAATGCTTCATAAAATTTAATCAAGTTGATGAAGAAGAGAGACTCTTCTTCATTAACTTCACATCATTGTCTTCTTGGAACTTCTTGACAAACTCTTCTCTTGAGAGTGGCTTGTGGTATAGCTTCAGTCTATGACCATTCACAAGAAAAGTGACCTCCTCTTCATCTATAGTTTTGATTTTTACTGCCCCATTATCAAAAATTCGAACAATTTCATATGGCCCAAGCCAATGTGTCCGAAATTTCCCTTGAAAATCCTTGAATTTTGAATCAAACAAGAGAGCCCAGTCACCCTCTTTAAATTTCTTCTCCTTGATGTACTTGTCATGCCATCTAGCCCTTTGCTGTTGGACTAGACTTGTTTTCTGAACTGCATCTTGTCTGATCTCATCCAATTCATTAATTTGCTCCAGTCTATGCTTTTCTGCCTCCGTTAGATCAAGTCCTAGCTGAACTGCCATCTTGAATGTTTGAATTTGGAACTCTATGGGAAACAAAACTTGCTTTCCATAAACAAGCTCATAAGGAGTATGGCCTGTTGTGTTTCTCCATGTAGTTCTATAGGCCCACAAGGCTTCAAGAAGCCTATCTACCCAATCTCTTCTATGTAGATGAACAGTCTTTGTTAGGATTCCTTCAATGAATTTATTAGTGGATTCCACTTGACCATTTGCTTGTGGATGATAAGGAGTAGATGTTCTATGTCTGATTTTGTAATTCTCCATCATTTTCTCCACTAGCCTTGATGTAAATTGAGCTCCTTGATCTGTAACAATTTCCCTTGGGACACCAAAACGAGTGAAAATATCCTCAAAAAGAAAAGTAATTACAGATGATTCATTAGCAACAAGTAATAGTTTAGCTTCTACCCACTTAGTAACATAATCAGTGCAAACTAATATGTATTTCTTTTGTCTTGATGGAGGACTAATAGGTCCTACAAAATCCAAAGCCCATTTTTCAAAAGGTTCAATGTGTACCCGAGGTTGTAATGGCATCTCACCTGAAGGAGAAGGTTTCCCTACCCTTTGGCAACTGTCACACCTTTTGACATACTCCCTTGCATCTTTAAACAAAGATGGCCAATAATATCCTAATTTAAGGATCTTATAGGCTGTCCTCTTATCCGCAAAGTGTCCGCCACAAGGTTCATCATGACATGCCTTGAGAATTTCAGGCATCTCATCTTCACGAACACACCTTCTAATAATCAAATCTGGACCTGTCTTGTACAACTCATTAGCGACCCATGAATATCTTGCACTATCATTAATGATTTTTCTCTTATCCCTTGCATTCATAATTGAAGGAAATTTTCCTGAAACTAAATAATTGGCAATATCAGCAAACCATGGAGTTTGAGTAGAGATTGCAAAAAGATATTCATCAAGAAATTGATCTTCAACCGGAGTGTCATCTTTGATATTTTGAATTTTATGTTAAATCAATGCATGTTGTTTTGAAGTTTCAGCCTATCTAGAATAGTATGTTGAATTTGCAGATAATAACCCATCTTATAACTCGCTACTAGTGATTATTTATTCAATAAGTATCTAATTCAGAATGATCACAGAAATAAAGTTTCATCATGAGATAGTGTCTAAATTTGTTAATGGCATGAAATAACAAATTAAAATTTTTGAAGTTAAAGATAATTTAACTGCAGAGTCAAATTTTGCATCGATAATAGATGGTATAGGAATTGAATATTTTTGTCCAATACCGCTCCTGGATTACCCAAGGACCGTTTGAGACATGGAAAAGGTAATTTCCAGCTTGTGTCCCCTAATAGAAGCCAGCCTTGTTTTCTGTGGTTTCAAAGTCAATCAGGAAATCGTGTCCACTGAATATCGTGATCTGACTCTGTGAGTAATTTGAAGAGAGGAGATGTTATTTTGGTGAAGTTTTCTATAAATCTCCGATAATACCCTGTAAATCCTAGAAAACTTCTAACATCTCTTTGACAACTTGGAATGGATAGGTTAGAAATGACTTCAACTTTTGCCTCATCAACTCTAATCCCATCCCCTGAAATGTGGTGCCCTAAAACAATGCCTTCAGTAAACATCATAAAACATTTTTCATGACTAAGTGAAAGGTTTGCTTCTTGACATCTTTTTAAGACTTTTTCCAAGTTTTCTAAAGCCTCTTCAAATGTGTCCCCATAAACTGTGGAATCATCCATGTACACCTCTACACAAACATGTATCGTGTCAGGTATCTAATATCATTTTTGAATGCTTATGTGTATCAGAATCCAAAATGGCAATACTCAGAGGGAAGAAACCTGAAGGAGTGGCAATGGCTTTATCTTGGTCTTCGAAGTGCTACTTTGGATTTGATTGTAACCATCAAATCCATCCAGAATCAAAAGTACTTTTTGCCAGCTAATGTATCTAATACTTGATCTATGAAAGGTAAGGGAAAATGGTCTTAAGAGTAGCTTTATTCAGTTCTCGGTAGTCAACACACACCCTCCATTTTCCATTTTTCTTTGGCACAATTACCAAAGGAGAAACCCACTGACTATCTGAAATAGGATAGATGAAATTAACATTTAACAATTTTTGCAATTCCTCTTTAACAATTTCCCTAAGATTTGGATTCATCCATCTTTGAGGCTGTCTGATTGGTTTGCAATTTGCCTCTATATAGATGTGATGAGTACAAGTCTTGGGGCTTATCCCTTTCATGTCAGTGTATTCCCATGCATATGCAGAAGAATGTCTCTGTAATACTTTGACTAACTCTTCTTGTTGAGATTTTCTAGGTTTTTGTTTATGTTCAAAGTTTTGCCTGGAAAAATTTCACTTGTAGAGCTGCCAAATTTGTCCATAGAATGAAGAGACATCTGCCTAGATGACAAGAACTCAATATTGGATCTCTCTTGAAATGATTCTTGTTTGTGTTCTGGAGAAGATTCAAAGTTTTCTAGAGTATTCAGAATTTGATTATCTTCACTAATTTCTGAAATTGTAAAGAGTGGTTGCAAATATTCTTCATCCTCTATCCATTGAGTGTCATCTAGTTCTGTAATTGTCCTAGCTGGAGGATATAAAGTGAATTTCTTTGTTGAGCTACCACTGAAATACATATCAACGACCTTACAACTAATAAAAGGTAATTTGGCTTGTAGCCAACTGTTAGTCTTCCAGTATAACAATTGCAGATGGCCTTGATTAGCCTTGGAAGCCAGACCATGAAATCAATAGCAGTACTCTATAGCCTGTGGACACTCAATGTCTCTCATTACCCCCATCCGGTCCACTGCACAGACTGTCTCGCTTGTAATAGTGGGTGTAAGAGATGGCAGACTAGGAAAGTTTTCCTAGAAGGCCCATGACTTGTCTACTCATGATATTTATTGCTGCTCCTAAGTCAATGAGTGTGTTTTGAATTTCAATTCCATTGATGTGAATTTTGACAACTGGATTTCCTGGGTCAAGGTACTTTGGAATAGTAATCTTGCCCATCATAATGTCTGCTATTTGTCCTACCAATTGAATTTTCTTGGTTTCTCTTATTCTTTTTCTTGTTGTCTTCATACTCAACTCCTTTATTGTTTTGGCTAAAATTGGGATTTCCTTGATGGCTTGCAATAATGGAATTTTAATGCAAATATTTCTCAATTCATCTAAGAAATCATAATTAGGCACCATGATTTGTTTTTCTACACCTCTATCAATTTGTAATCTTTTCGGAAAGGGAGGTATAGAAGTAGATGTGGATGGTTGCTCTAATATAGGAGTTGGATTTATTGGATCTTTTTGTTTTAGTTTTTCAATGTGTGGGTCTTGAAAGGATGTGTCTTCCTCAAGACTTTTATTAACCCGTAGAGAGTCTTCCTCAGAATTATCTTGTTCTTGTATGATCACAGAAGGTTTCCTCTTCTCAAGTATCCTTCCAGACCTAAGTTGAACATCACTAAGGTCTAGAGGAGTAATTAAATAAGTTGGAAATTGTTGTCCTTCTATCATGTATGTATTCCGAGGGTTCTTATTATTGGGGTTTGGTATGGGCTGAGCTGGCAATTGATTGGATTTTTGAGGGAATGGTAATGGAAGTGGTTGATTTTGATGTGGTTGGTTTTGATGATGTTGTTGAGGATTTTGTTGAAAATTTTGTTGAAGATTTTGAGGAAAATTTTGTTGAGGATTTTGAGGATAAAAATGTGGATATGGTGGATAGGATGGTGGATACTGATAGTATGGAGAGTATCTTACATAGGGACTTTGTGTTCCTTGTGCCCAAGATTGAGATTGATTTTGAAATTGGGGCCAAGTTTGCTGCCAAGAATTCCAAGGTGGAGGTTGATTATACATTTGATCATGGAATCCTTGTGTTTGAGGTCCCTGCCAAGGTCTTCTAGATACAAAATTGAGAGACTCTGTGGAATCTGTAGGAGTTTCCTCCTGAAAGACAGCTTTGAGACCCAGAAGAGAAGGACAATTCTTGGTCTCATGTTTTTCAGAACAAATAACACAGGTTTCTACAACTTTTACATCCAAAGGACACTCTCTCAAGGCATGTTTCTTTCTACATTTGGGACAAAAGATTGCCAAGGCATCATATTCAGCCTTTTGCTTGTTTTGTATCTTGAGGGTGTCTATTTGTTCACTAAGACTCCCTAAGATGTCAGATTTAAAATCATCAAGCATGTGTCCTATTTCTGATCTACTTACTGTCCCAGAAGCAGATTTACTTGCCCTTGCAAGAGCAAGATCTCTTGGACCTTTGGCAGTTTTAGATTTCCCTCTGGAAAGGTTGATACATAACTCAGATATTTCAGGTAATGTGAGTTGTGATATATCCCCTTTTCCAATCATGTTAAGGATATCCAACCATTCATCCCTAATTGTTTTCAACAAAAGAGCTTTTAAAGTGTCTTGATATAGGTTTTCCATTTGTGCCCTTTTTATGTTGTATTTAAATCTTTCCAACAAATCTTCTAAGTTTTCATCTTCTTTTTGTAACATCTTGAACACTTCTTCCTTATGATTAACCGCCATACAATAATCCAAGTATCTCTCTAGAAATGCTTGTTTCATGTCTTCCCATGTTCTAATAGAACTACTGTTTAAACTCATAAACCACTTCAATGCTGCTCCTTTTAGAGTCGAGGGAAACAATTTCAATTTTTGAGCATCTTGAAGATAGTCATAAGTCCTACACAGCACTTCAAATTCGAATAAGAAAGTTTCAGGATCCTCAGTTTTAAGTCCATAGAAGTTTGGAAGGACAGAAGGTGAAATGTTTTTCATGGTTGTATTGGTTTCTTCATCAAGTATAGGGAACCCAAAAAAGCTTCCTATTCTACCTCTTCCTCCTTCTGCACCTCTACCTCCTTCTCCTCTTCCTCCTTCTCCCCTACCTCTACCTCTACCTCCTCCAAACAATGTGTGTTCTCCATTAACAACTCCTCCTCCTCCTTCTTCTGCCATGGTTGACTCTCCTGTGGAAGTAGAAAGGTTTGTATCCTCAACAAAAATTTTTGGATCCTCTTCTATGGCAGGTTCAGTGGATGAAGTGGAAGGTTTCTCTAATGGAATAGGTGACCTTAGATCTTTTAGAAGTCCAGGATCATTAAAGGATGGAAGATGGGTTTGAGTTGAAGGTGTACTAGCTCTGGATCTAGATGAAACAAGTGGTGTTCTAGATATCAAACTTCTGCCTCTGCTGCTTTGCTTATAAATCTTCCCCTTGAATCTCTCTCCCTACGCATAAAATTGTTTTTGGATGCTAAGAAAAAAAGGTTACCTAGTTTTCACTTCCCCGGCAACGGCGCCAAAATGTTGGGTCTCAGTCTAGTCTCCTAAACTGAGCTCATTTAATTGTCAACCAGGATTTGTAAACTGCTGAAGTGAAGTGTACCATATGTACCTAGGTGCTTGTTTCCTAATGCGTTTTATGTAGTGTTTTGTGATGTTTTTGGTCTTTTATGTTGATTTATGATGTTTTTGGTCTTTTGATGTTTAATGAAAAAAATGCCTAGAAAACTAATGGAAAGAAGTTGATGGTCAAAAACAGAGTTAAGCCTAATGTATGGAATGGTAAATGAAATTGGAAACAATGAAGCAGAATCTAAACTATGACTAAATAAAAGCAAAAGCTTGATAATGACTTTTTAAACAAATGACACAAACTAATCTTAAGAAATGATCACTAAATATGCAAATCCTCTAACTAAACAGTTAAACACTAATGATGTAATACTCTGTCCTAAGCTCTTCTATTCTATGATTAATTCCTAGTTCTATTCTGCAATTTAATTGAATGTCACAGAACCTATACTCAAAGAGTTATTGGTTTCTTTTCAAAGTAGTTCTTTTGAGGAAGAGCTCTGTTTTTAAAATGATGAGAAATTTGCAGAGATACTTCAGACCTTGTAGTGATGTTATCTTCTGTTCCTATGGTTATGGATCATTTGTAGTTTTCAGAACAAAAAGATGTTTGTGAATAATGAAGGCTGTCTTGTGAATCCTAACAACTAAAATAATCTATTGTGAAAAGGATGACAGTGTGACTATGAGATGTAAGTGCAATGAGTTAACTTAAGAATGGATCTAAGATGCTTCTAAACTAGAACAATGTTGAACTATAAGTCATCATCAAACTTGAAACAAAGTAATTGAACATGAATTAAATGCAAATGAAACTCCGGAGCATTCTAACTAACATGCATTATTCTATGAAGTTACACAATCTGTTTGTTCATCATTAGTGATATTTTGGAAGAGTTCCTTCTTTTGGAAGGGATAGAACAATTCTAACTGTGTAATTGTATGCAATTGAAAGCAAATGAACTGAAAGCAAATGAAAAACTAAGTTATCACATCCATACCCTACTCGTCATTATGATATCTTGGGCAAGCGTTTAAGAGCAAGATCAGAGATGATACTTAGTACAAACAAACAACTAAACCTTTCATTATCACGGTCATGTCTTGAACTTCTTAAGGATGTATTGGAAGAATTTCTTCTTGTGGAAGAGTGATTAGAACAAGTGTAACTGTGATAGTGAATAGCAAAAACTACAACTAATTCCTACAGTACTATAGCTATTCATCATTCATTGTTATGATCTGTTGGAAGAATGTCTTCTTGTGGAAGAACTGGAATGAATATAACTACAGTATCTAGTTAAAAACAAATAAAAATTCAACTCCTATCCTACAATACCATAGTCATTAATCATTCATCATTTTGGTCTGTTGGAAGAGTGTCTTCTTGTGGAAGAGCTGGAACGAATATGACTACAGTAGCTAGTTAAAACCAATACAAATTTAACTCCTATCCTACAATACCATAGTCATTAAACATTCATCATTTTAGTCTGTTGGAAGAGTGTCTTCTTGTGGAAGAGCTAGAATGAATACGACTACAGTAGATAAAACAAAACAACTACCAATTCAAATGCAAAACGTAAAGGCAACTAGGAAAAACTTATCTAGTTTACGCAAAAGAAATCCGTGCAAGAGGCAGGGGCCCTCTACCACTTGACGGCATTCAACTCCAAACTAAATCACGCCTTCAAAATAACTTTGTCTGCTCCATTAACGATGCAATAGTTTGAACATAACACTCTGCGTTTTCAGGAATGTATCACAGAGTTTAAACAAAATCTAGCAGCAAATCTAACATAAAATCTCTAACATAGCTCTCGGTCTCCCAAGAGTTTATAAAGCAAATGCACGTAACAATAATTACAAAAATTTAGGAACAATGTCTTTCCTTATCCAAATCACGTTAGAACTCTTTGAAGTGGCTATGTGAAGAAGAAAAGACATCTGGACTGAGACAGTCCTAGTAGGAGTCTTCCTTCACAAATGTGTTCCCACGTGCATAACCGTACCTAGAATCCATTTCCTCCTCCATGATGAGCAACGAACCATGTAGACACGACGTGGATCATGCCCATATGCGGTTTTCCTCAAGAGGCCACCTGGAACATACTCAAACATGAAGGTAGCTGCAGAATCGCCGGTTAGCTACGGAATGTCTGCATTCTGCAGCTAGTTCTGGTCAAAATGCTTAACAATGGCAACAATCACAAAATTCAACAAGTCAGTCATGTAAACCATTCTAGAAGTAATTTTAACTATTTTTATTGATCAATTGGGCTTAAGATAGAAATGGACAAGGGAGAATGAGGTAAAATGAGGTGAAGGAAAGCACAAATTTGAGGCTCAACAGAGCCCTCTCAGGCTGAGGAGGCTAAGCCTTAGTCAAAATATTAGGTTTGAAATAGCTACATGAGATTGTCTGATCAAGTAGCCTAATAGAGGAAAATATCTAGTATGTATATATACTAATAGAGATATTTCCCTTGGTCAATACCTACTATCAAGACATTTATTATTGGATTTTTACATAATGGGGTATCCACTATTAGGAGTTGGGAGATGAGGTACTATAATGTCTAAGCACAAATTATTGGCATTTCCTCCTGACAATGATGGACCCAATAAGGTGTAGAGGTGGTAACCAACAAGGCAGGTGTTGGTGTTGTACAATGGTGACATGGCATGTTGATGAGATGATTCCATGGAATGTTGATGAGATGTTGCCATGAAATGTTGATTATCATGATGAGGTGGCACAAAAATCTATAGCATGACATGGCATGTATAAATGGTGAGAATATGTGGAATGATTTGCATTAAAGTGATAATGTGGCAGCCGAGGTAGATATGACATGGAATTCATGATATTGGGATGTAGGACTATCAAGAGTTGGGTATTACATCATACAACTTATACCAAAAACCATTGATATTTATGAATCTCTATAAGTTGATCAATTAACAAATTTCATTCCATTGATTGAGATACGTTCTTGAGTCAAGTTGAATTTCATAAAATATTCGAGTTACGTTTCCTAGTGGCCAGGGGCCCAGTGACTCATTAGAAGGAAAGGAAAACCAATGGGAAGATGGAGGCTTGTTAAATAATGATTTTTTATTCAAATAAAATCAAGATAAAATAAGTGGAGGCCACGCTATACCAGTGATATTTCACTTGGGAGGTTGGTCAACAAATATTACATCTTATTGATTAGATGGACCATTATGATAACTGACATGGAAACACACAATGGTTACGTATGGATAAGGACCACCACATTCCTACCAAGTGACATAGTATGAATGTTGAAATGGAAAATGGAGATATATATTCTAAGGGGAATCACTTTGTGTCAAGAGCATAGATTATGATGAAGTTAATATTGTTGGAAATATTTCGACTAGTCTTAGAAATGGGTTTTAAGGTGGTTTAAGGAAGATACATTTTCAATATCCTCATATACATAAACTAAAATTTGAGGCAAGGAATGTATGCTCCATATCCTCAATCAATAATTAAGGGCATGAGTATGTTCCGCAATCAATGGTGGTTACCTTGATTGGGGTATAATTTGGGTAAGTTTCTGTTTGTATTACTGGGTTTTCTTTGGTTTTTTATTGTATCATTATTTTTGGGTGCCTTTTTTATCCTCCTTTCTCTTTTATACATATAGTTGTCCATTTCCTTTATTCTGTTCCTCTCTTGGTCTATATTTCTGTTGAGTCACGAAATGGTATGTATTTACTGTTGAATTCACCATTGTTTTCCATAATTCTTATCTCTTTCATATCCTAATATCCTAATATGCTAGAACTATTAAGGATAATGAAGGAATCATGTGCTGCTATGGTTTAACTAAATTATATCTTTATTTATACAGGGAAATGGTAAGGGACGATTGTTTTCCCCTAACGTTGGAACAAGGGAACCCGACAAAAAAGAATTAGAACAGCAGAATCCATCCAATGGAGAAAGAAGCACGTCGGTTACAGCCAAAGTTAAGAATACATGAAGAAGATCAGAGCGGGATATGTCTTAAGTTAGGAATTCGTTATGAATCCCTCAAGATCAGAGATCTTGAGGGATCATATTTACTATTTAATTTTTATCTCTGCCTGACTATAAAAGCAAGTGATGATAGAAAGGATGGGGAGAATCTTTGTTATTTTCTAATTTGTAAAACATAATTACAGACTGTGTTTTGGAGAGCACGACTTATTGTATTGTTACTTCAATTCAATGATCAATACATAATTGAGTTTCTATTCTCTTTTCGTATTTGAAGTAACGTAGCAGTACCTACTGGTGGCTAAGGGCCCGGCCTTTGGTGGAGTTTTGCTGCTTCCTTGTATCATATTCTGATATTTCCTAGTGCTTAATCAGTTTGATAATTTCTTGCCTGTGTGAATCTATTTTATTTAAGTTGTTCCTTATTTCTTGATTTACATTCTGTTCATGTTTTGCATTACTATTGGATTGATTACATTCTTCTTGTGATTCATATTGTTATGCTTTGTGAGATTCCTAAAATAAGCGCATTATATTCTGCAAGAGTTTGATTACTACTTTCGGACTCTCGAAATGATATTACCCTTGTCTTGATTGCATTCACAATAGGTTTAATAGAATTTAGATTTAATCAGCTAAAGTAGAGGTGATTTATTGCTACTGTGCTCTCAACTGTTGATATTGTTATCTGGATTGATGTAAGCTTTGATTTCAATAGAATACTGCACTTTGATGTTTCTTTAATAATTTCCATTAGAGTCTGTTTGATATTCTTATTTACATTTGTGTTAAGATCTATGCTACAAACCATTACTCTTTAAATAATAGCAGCCACATACTGTGTACACTCTCGAAATTATAGGACTTACCTAGATTGATGATTAATGTGAGATAATTAGGAGTTTTAAGAAGCACCTTTTATTAGTCAACATTTTGGCACCATTGTCGGGGAGCCAACCCAGCGAGACCTTGGAAGAATATGTAGAACGTTTTCAATATAATTTGAAAATATCCCCTTATGAAAATATGCCTGATAATGTTCTGAAAACTACGTTAATTAGAGGTATGAAGGATCAATGGGTGGAAACATTAAATATAATGGGAAAAGGTGATATTTATCAAGAAAATTATAAAGATATTGTGGATTTGTGCATTAAATGTTCTAGGGGCAGTTCAAGACTCAAACCAGTTGGATGAGAGGTGAACTCTAGAAATAGCAAGGCTTCAGGAGAAAGCATTACACGAAGTGAAATCTGCAATTTGTTGGAGGAATTCAAAACTGATATCCTGGGAACTCTGACAACACAACTAGATGTTATGCAAGCCAAGAAAAAGCAGGCCATAGTAGATCAGAACTTGGCTATATTCTGCTCACGTTTCAGAAAAAAGAACAGTCATAAGGAATGCCCCCTAGATGCAAAAATAACATGCGCCATATGCACCCAAGAACACACCACAGAAAGCTTCCCATCAATCCTAGGACTAAAAGCAGTTTTTAAGGAGGTAGAAGAAGAAGCGGAACCAGTGTATCAGTTAAACCAGCGTCGACAATGGCAAGCACGCCAAACAGGTATGTCCACTGATCCATCTTCATTTTTTCCCCTTTTGCAATACAATTCTCAACAATATTCAGGGGGAGCATGGCAGAATCAACCACCTTTCTTGCCACCTCAAACATTTTTTATGCCACCTTGGACAAATCAATCAAATTTAAACAACAATAGTTGGCCAAATCAATCAAATTCAAACAATAATAGTTGGCCGAATTTTCCTTACCCACCACAATTCTGGCATGAATAACACTTATTCATCCCAATGGCCCCCCTACACTTCACAAAATTCAAATTGGCAATCAAACTGGAAAAGAGCCACAAACCAGCCTATGGGAACATGCCCTCTGCCTCAACCAACCTTAACGTTGCAACAAAATCCTCAAACGAACATACGACCGCAACTCCCAGCTCAACCCAACCCAAACCCAAATAAGAGACCAATTCAGTCAATACAAATAATAGAAGGTCTAGACCCTGAAACGGAGCTGAGAGAATGTAACGAGCTTAAGTTAAGATCTGGACGTATAATTACTCCAGAGCAGGATAAAGACTTGCAACCTGAAGAAATTCTCACAAATAAGTCTCTAACTATAGACAACCAACAAATAAAATAGGGGGAAGATACAGTCAGACACAAAAATCCTGAACAAATTATACCCACTTACCCCCCCATTCCCAGAAAGACTGTCGATACCGCGTCCAATTGAAACCCCTGACTTTGATCTTCTGGGAGAATTGAAAAATATTTGTATAAAAATCCCCCTCCTTCAGGCTATCCAGGACATTCCAATATATGCTAAAACTATCAAAGAGTTGTGTATAAAGAAGCCTGTGAGGAAATCAAGAATAAACCCCACCATCCATGTCGTTGGAACTTTGTCTGATTTATTATTAGGCAGATAAATGCCAGTGAAATATGAAGATCTTGGAAACCCCATCGTTATAGTCCAGATAAATGGTTGTTCTTTTCCCAATGCATTATTCGATTTAGGAGCAACCATTAATATTCTCATGACAACAACCTGTCAAAATCTTGGCATCACAACCTTAGATCCAACCACAACTCTACTGGAATTGGTTGATCGCTCGGTTGTCAAACCAGAGGGGACATTATAGGATGTAATGGTGTCTATAGATTCTTGGGAATACCCAACAGATTTCTTGATCATTAATCCCAGAAGTTGGCTTGATGGGCATCCTTTAATATTAGGAAGACCTTGGCTAGCAACTGCTGATGCTTATATCAGCTGCCGGACAGGCAATATGACAATAACTATGGGAACATATGTAAAAAAAATTAGCTTTATATCCCCCTGCTCAGCTGAGTCTAACTATTATACAAACCAGGAAACAACCTGCAACATATTTCACAGAAAACATTTGATCACCATTAACTGTGGTAGATGCCCTTGAATTTAAAAATAAAAAAGAAGATGATGTTATTAATACCTTTATCAATCATCCTACCTCCACATCAAGCTTCAAATGTCACATGATTGAAGCAATTCTTGATAACGAAATTGAAGAGGATCCCCTAAAAGAAATCAGTGACCACACGATACCAAAAACCACTATTTATCACAACAAACCTATAGAAATCGAACCAGGGAAAACCCTAAACATTAACAGTAATCTGAGTCATGACCAACAGCAAAAACTTACTCAAGTTTTTTTAAAACATAAAAAATCTTTTTCTTGGGAATACTCAGACATGAATGTGATTGATCCCTAGCTATGCATACACCATATCTACATTGAAAAATATGCAAAACCATTTGACAACCTCAGCGAAGATTAAATCCTCATTTAAAAGACATTGTCAACGAAGAACTTCAAAAACTGTTAGATGTTAATTCTATTTATCATATATCTGACAGTAAATCGGTCTCTCCATTAGTTGTAGTTCCTAAAAAGAATGGGAAATGGTGAATATGTGTTGAATATAGAGAAATCAACAAGGCCACGCAAAAATACCACTTTCCCCTTCCATTTATTGATCAGGTTCTGGATACACTGGCAGGAAAGAAATTTTTCTCTTTCCTAGATGGCTTCAGTGGCTACAATCAAATCCAAATTGCTCCGGAGTACCAGGACAAGACTACCTTTACCTGTCCCTGGGGAACATTTGCCTACAAGGTATTACCTTTTGGATTGTGCAATGCACTCGCCACATTTCAACAAGCCATACTTAGTATTTTCGCAGACCTAATAAATGAAGGATTAGAGGTATACATGGATGATTTTACACCCTATGGAGATGACTTTGACCAAGCATTACAGACATTAGAAAATTTTCTGGAATAGTGTATTGCTACTAGCCTATGTTTAAGTCACGAAAAGTTCCATATGATGATGACAGAAGACCTAATCTTGGGACATTACATTTCAGCAGCTGGAATTCAGGTAGATCCGACAAAGATACATGTAATTATTTTATTAGCTACTCCCTGCACTCAAACAGAGGTACGTAGTTTTTTAGGATTTGTTGGATATTATTGTAGATTTATCAAGAATTTTTCACAGATTGCTGCACCACTATATGCCTTAACAAGAAACATTGATTTCATATGGACTGACAAATGTGATACTGCTTTTTCAGATTTGAAAGAGCTCGTATCTACATCACCAGTACTACGAGGACCAAACTGGGATATACCCTTCCAAATCTCATCAGATGCATCAAATACAACCATTGGAGTAGTTCTTGGCCAAGAGGAATAAAAGAAACCATATGCTATATATTACATTAGAAAGAACTTAACTCCTGCTGAGTTAAATTACATAGTAATAGAGAAGGATTTTTTAATAGTCATTTATGCTATTAACAAATTCAGACACTATATAACTAGATACCCTGTAATTCTGTATACGGACCACTCTTCCATTAAATATTTTGCTAATAAACCAGTTACAAATGGAAGAGTGACACGTTGGTTGCTTCTTTTGCAGGAATTTGATAAAACTATAAGGGATCGACCAGGGAAGGAAAACCTTGTAGCTGATTTCCTTTCCCAAGTACCAAGAACAAATGATGCAATAGCAGTGGAAGATCAGTTTCCAGATGAACACTTGTTCGTTGTTATCGTAAAAACACCATGGTATGTAGATGTGGCAAACTTTTTAGCAGTAGGAAAGCTACCTAAACATCTGACATCCAGAGAAAGGAAATCCATAGTACAGCGCAGCACTCGGTTCTCCTGGATTGGAGGATATCTTTTTCATACAGGGGCTGATATGCACATCTGCAGGTGTATCAGGGAAGATGAAATCTATGACATCTTAAAATCTTGCCACGATGGACCATGTGGTGGACATTTTGCAGACCGCAGAACTGGACATAAAATCTTAAAAATGGGTTATTATTGGCCCACGATCTTTAAGGATGCTAAGAAATTTGTCCAAGCCTGCGATAGCTGCCAACGGATAGACCGCTCTGGCCAATATGATGAGATGCCCTTGCATCCAAAGTTGATTATAGAACCTTTCGAGCGTTGGGAACTAGATTTTGTTGGGCCGATTAACCCATCATCCAATCAGAAATCATACATATTGGTTGCAATAGAATATGTGACCAAGTGGGTGGAAGCGGTTGCATTACCTAAGGCCACAGAAGAAACCGTAATACATTTTCTTTTTGAAATTTTTGTACGATATGGGTTACCCAAAGAAGTAATCATTGATGGAGGACCACAATTTGTAGGCCATAAGATTGCTGCTACACTGAAAAATCACCATGTTATTCACAGGATTACCTCTCCATATCACCCGTAAGCCAATGGGCAAGTAGAAAGCACCAATAAGGTAATTGAAGCTATCTTAACAAAGACGGTCTCATCACACAGACGATATTGGGCTACTCGACTGCTAGAAAACTTATGGGCATATCGTACAACATGGAGGAACACTACTAGATACTCCCCATACCAACTGGTATTTGGTAAGGAACCTATCTTTCCTATTTAATTTTAGATACAAACGCTAAGGACAGCCTAGGCAGTAGGACTGGATTTAACTAAAGCCCGGATTAATTGATTACAGCAAATAAATGAATTAGATGAAATCTGGCTATCAGCTCTTTAGCATACTGCACTGATCCAATAACAAAGAGAAAAATGACATGATGTCCTCATCAAGAAAAAAACCTTCCATGAAGGTGATTTGGCACTTTTGTATGATTCTAGGTTCCATGATTTTCTAGGCATACTTCAAACCAAATGGTTAGGCCCCTATGAGATACAAGAGGTGCATGACAATGGTACCCTTACATTAACAACCATTGATGGTTCTTGCCACTCTTTTAAAGCAAACAGACATCGAGTACGCCTCTATCACAAACTGCTTACAAGGGAATCCTTTTGCCAGCAGATACGGGAAGATTCCACGATACAAATTCTTGCTAATGAGGTTAACCCTTCCATAGCACTAGCCCAGTGAGATGTATTCTTTTTTGAATTCTATACATAAATTTTTTTTTTTGAATAATTGGATTTTTTTGACAAATAGTTATTTTTTTTTTCTTTTGTTGTTCCCTACAAGGAACAACAAATTTCCTTTACATACATTGACCGTTTCCTAAAAAGAACATTACTTTTTTTATATTTTGTTTTGATGTTCCCTACAGGGAATAGTTGTTGTTCCCTCTAAGGAACAACAATTTTTTGTATGTATACCTGTTGTTCCCTACAGGGAACAACAATTTTTTTTTCGTGTGTGTTTTTGTTGTTCCCTACAGAGAACAGCTATTGTTCCTTATAGGGAACAACATTTTTTTTCGTATGTATTTTTGTTGTTCCCTACAGGGAATAGCTGTTGTTCCTTACAAGGAACAACAATTTTTTTTGCATGTATTTTTTTGTTGTTCCCTACAAGGAGCAGCTGCTGTTCATTCTAAGGAACAACACTTCTTTGTGCATTATTTTTGGCTATTCCCTATAGGGAACCGCCAATGTTCCCTTTAAGGAACATCACGCTTTGTGTGGATTTTTCTTTTGTAAAACAACATCTGGTGAATATTTTTGAGAACATAATGGCATGCAAGATATAATATGTATGGAAGATCAGTAGACCAGGAAAAATACCGTGTATATTATCATCTTTATTAAGACTGTTTCATGATAATCTAAACAAAAGAGAAAAGGACACAGTATCTATTTCATTTTACTGTCCTCAGTTCCACTCTGAAACACATTGATTGATTATCTTTACCATGTTTCTTTCCCCTTGCTTATATAACTTTCTCTATATATTATCAATAATATGATGGGTATATTTCTTTATATATTGATATCTCAAAACTTCTTCCGCCATCCCTACTCTTAAGGAGTGGTGAATCACCCGCTATGTATAAATGGGGGACTGAATTTAAAAATAATAAAAATAAAAGAAGAGTCTGTTTCATTGATGAGTTTATGATTCTTTTTCCACAGATGGAGGATAGGGGGTCTCATCATGAGCCAGCCTACCATGATCATAAGGAAGGAGCGAAGTGGCATTCCAATTATGGCTACCACACCAAGGTTATGATCCAAAAGATGTAATAATCATCCTTGGAAACAGGAGGTCTCATCACGAGCCGGCTTGACCACTTTCGCTACTTCCCAGTGAATGGCAATGTGTTCACCTAGTCACCAAACCAGCACATTGGTCTCTACTATGAATATCGTCAGACACTTCCCTAATTATACATAGAGGAACATGGTTCACAAAGGTTAAAAGCAACTCTGTCGAGGCTATGGACACCTGCGGGCAGTAGAAGCTCTGCTGATGGCATTGAAGCTTTACTCTACATCAATAATCTCTCATACCCTCTTCTTATAAAAAATTTTCTATGGAGAAATTGTAATCCCAACATACCTTTAACCTTTATGCATGAATATCTTTTTAATCAATCACAATGTTTCAGTGGAATAACGGCACTAAAAGTTTTTAGTTCTTGTGTTTTTGCGCATGTTGTTACTTTTCATCATATCACGACAGCTTATCACTTATTTATAAATCACGATACGAGCCTTGATATTATTTCTCCAATACAGTTTATAATCTTGTCATGACGGTGCGTACCTCATTACTTCATTACCATTGTACTTTTCCTCCCGCGCCTTACCTTTTCATTTATTTTGGTCGAGGACGACCTATCATTTTGAAGGGGGGCGGGGACCTCCAGTGTACTTTTCAGTGCGTTGTCACTTTTTCATTTGATTTTTCAAGAACGATATGATTTTCCATGATTACAGAAGCATGTGGTATGATAACAATCTCAATAACGGTATTTAAATTTATAAAATATCACATAATCATTTGTTGTTCCATTATTCTACTTTATGTGTCCCTGTGTTCTCCCTGCTACTTTTATCAATTGAAGAGTTTCAATGCCATGGGAGGAAGATCTGTACACAAAGAACCGCTAGTACTGGTTGTTTCTGATGCAGCCAGGGCAATTTTAGCTCAAGCTGGGTGGATAGTCTATTTCACACGATTTCAGGCACCCAACAAAGAAATTTCCATTGATTTTCTATGGAACTTGCGGAATGAAAAAACTACGGTAAGCGGCAGACAAATCTCTGTCTCAGACACAGTGATAACAGAAGTATCTGGTTTACCAACCAAAGGACCTGTGTGGACTGGCAAGCAATTGAAGTTACAGGATGTCATCGAAATCTTCAGAGATGAAGGACAGGAGCTGGTCAAGAAAGGCAAAGGTGTTCGACCATATTCTCTTGGAGAACCATGGGGAGAATTAGCGAGAATTGTCCTGAACTACATCACCTGCGATGGGCAAAAAGATGTGGTAAGGCTACGCCAACTTAAACTTTTGGCAGTTTTAAAACAAAAATGCTCTGTTAATTCACCAGCATTGTTCAAATATTTATTTCATGACACTGCTGAGAGGTTGAGACGGTCCCAACATGTAGAAACAGTGGTAAGCCACCACTGCTTGATTAGACTGATAGTTAGCCATAATCTTGCTCAGTAGCAACTAAGTTGGGATGATTTAGTATCAGCTCGGGAATAAGGCTTAGCCTTGCCTGCCCCTATCCCGGTTCAGAAAAGGAAAAGAACTCCCATTTTAAGAAACATACCTCTCAAATGCAGATAGTCCACAAGGATAAGGTCAAGGCTAGGGGCAGCCGAGAACCCTCAAGGTAGCACTAGCCAACCCATAGAGATATCAAGCCCAGTTAGAGAACAACCCTTGCAGCTAGAAGGTGAAGGCCAAGATAACCCCAATGAAGAAACAGGACAGTCCGGGGAGGAACAAAGGAATGAATTAGGACTCACCCCGACACCAAGAATGATCTCCCAAGGCGATTTATTGCATGATTTTGAATTTGCCCAGGTTCTGGCTAATATGAGTGATTATATGCAGCAGGAAAACCCGCTTAACCCGAAGGAAGAAACAATCCAATCTCCCGAGAATACCGGCAATACCGAACATCTATCTCCTTTAAGGGAAGCAAGCCTCGAAGCTGAAATAAATGAAGAAGCTAGTTAGGAAACAGTGCACCAATCTGGTGACACGCTTCCAGTGGAAATTAGCCAAATAGACCTAACTACAGAAAGTATAGGCCACGGAGAAGAAGTAGAAATAGAAGTGCTTCAAGAAGCCAAAACTCAGTTTGGAGACACGGTCCTATTAGGACGAAGCTAGGATGACCAACCAGGATTATTGAAAGAAAAATCTATTCATGAGACTGACAGCAGGATAGTGGCTCCACCGAGAAACTATAGAGCTAAGTTGAAAAAGCTTAGGAAGGAACGACAGAAGCTGTGTAAAATAGTGAAAAGACTTAGAAGAAAGATCAAGGAAATCACCATGGAAAAGGCACCAGATAGAACTTTAGAGACAGCCAATGTGGCAATCCAAACAGAAATATATGAAGAGAAGACTACTAGGACTCAAACTGAGCCCATGTCCCTCAACCTGCCATTATTCGAGAAGAATGGCATGTAATCTTCATAGAGACAACAACTCAGATAGAGGCTTGGACCTATAATAATAAGGAAACTCAGACAGATCACATTTTCTCCCATAATGTGGACACCCAGACCAGTTTATTAGCTAAAGACATCATACTGTACAATGACCCCACTATTATGAATCTTCAAGAAGAATTAGCTCAAGCACAGCTTGCGTTAGAACAGATGGAACAAGAAACTATTCCATGACAAAAATATCAAGCATTGTAGAAACAGCTCCAGGAAATGAATACAACATAGAGTGAGTCCTTCAAAAGATGTAGGCAGGCAGAAGAGAAAATAGAAAAAATCAAGCTCAGATTGGATAACACCATAGCTCAAACATATTCTATCTGCTCGTTGTGTACAAATGTTTTGACATGTAGGGCTCCTGCCAATAATTATGCTTTGTTTCTGTTAGAGCGATATCTATTGTTGAAAATCAAAGACGTAAGGGCTGGAAAATCGATTGAATTGAACACTGCTAAATATTTTATCAGCTGTTGCAAACAGCATGATATAAAGTTTCAAATATTGCTCTGTGAATTATACTTGCACAATTTTATATTAGCAGATGAGGTAGAGAAGAATCCCAGCTCTTTCGTGGGAGACATCCAGTTCCAGGCCTTTATCTCATTTGCAGTCAATCAAATCAAGTGGCTCAAAGCTCATAGCGCCTTCCAAAGGCAAGAGCATGGGTTGGACCTGTTGAGCCCCAAAGATGACCTTTCCTTTCACCAAATTTCACTTCATTTCCTTTGTCCCTTATCAAATATAGGCTTAAAAGATCAATATGATTGATTATAGTCACTTTAGGAATGTATACAATGACTGACTTGCTATATTTTCATGGTTTTGTTGTTGTAGTAATTTTTGACTAGACTCGGCTACAAAATGCAGCCATTCTGTAGCTAGTCACCTATTCCGCAGCTATCTTCATGTCCACACAGGTTACAGGTGTCACTTAAAGGAAAAACACATATGGTTGAATTCCACAACACTCCTACATCATTTCTTTCCCTCTACGAAGTCTGAGCAGAAATCTACAGGTGGTTATGCACGTGGACGAAATCAAAAACTAAGAAGCAGATTCCTACCAGGACAAGGACTCTACATATGTCTTCAGCAAAGTATGAGGCCTCCACAAGAGTCCTAGTTTACTTTTAATTGAAAAATACACTTATCCATATTTCTTCTCCAAGACATTTATGTATTTCTATTATAAGAATAACTCGGGAAACCAAGAGACAGTTAGCTAGATTGATGTTTTGTTGTTAGATCTCAAAAGACCGTAATACTCTGTTTTTGGAAGAGTTTCCTTTAATGAAAGAAGAGCAACTTTAATACAAAATCTGAAGCAATCTTGAGTAGATTTGTGTGCTAATCCAGTGGTAGAGGGCCCCTACTGCCCGAGAAGCTCTGTGCATATTGTTTAGATAAGTAACTTTATCCTTGTTTCATTCCTAATTTAAATAGTTTTTTGAACTTTATGTTTTATGCTCACTTAAATCGGATGTTACAGCCCGTCTTGTTCTTATGAATTGTTTCAAAATATCACTAACCCTGAATGAGATATAGCTGTAGTATTTTAGAGATTAGTTGCATTTTTCTGAACTTTATGTTTTTATGCTCACTCACATCAAATGTTACAGCCCGTCTTGTTCTTATGAATTGTTCCAAAATATCACTAACACTGAATGAGATAGAGCTGTAGTATTTCAGAGATTAGTTGCATTTTAGTTCAAGATGTAATACTCTGGAGGTTAATTACACTCTAGTTCAATTCTTTTCATTGTATTTCAAGTTAATTGATTGCATTCTAGTTCAGTTCTATTCACTGTATTTCAAGTTTTATTAGATAGTTGTACTCTAGTTCTGTTAAAGTAGACTTAAAGGCCTTCATTATTTGCAAACTGCTCTTGTTCTTAATCTCTATTAGTACATTATTATCATAGGAACAAGAATTGGTAATGTCATTTTGAAGTCTTGACTGTTCTGTAATTTCTCATAATTTTACAAACTGCCTCTTTCCAAAACTATTCCAAAAGATTTCTAACCCTTGAATGAGGCTTAATAGTGACATTTTGAGTTGTAGAATGGATTGATTTTAGTGTCTTAAGTTAATTTAGAGTAGGATTCCTTACTATGTTGCAGATAATCTTTTCCAAATGTGTTCCAACAAAACTCTAGCCATGGATGAGGTTTTCTCTATGATATTGTAGGTTGTTGTTACTTAGAAGAACTTCATTGCATTAAACTCATCCTTTTCTCAAGTTGTTCCAATATAATTCTAATGAATGAATTGGACTGAGTTCATGTTATGAGTTATTGTCAAGTTTTGCATTCTCTGTTCTTTAGTGCCATACATAGTTTAGAATAGATTTTGCTCTGTTTTAGTGTGACCAACAACTTCTCTTTACCAACACTTAGTTCTTTTCCTCTTAGCATAAAAACACAAAACCACAAAACCAAAAACACTAGAAAAACACTAAACACAACGAAGTAGGAAGCAAATACCTAGGCACATATAGTGCACTTCACTTCAACAGTTTACTAGCCCTGGTTGACAATTTATGACATCAATTTAGGAACACTAAGTTGAGTAGACATTTTGGCACCGTTGCCGAGGAAGTGTAACTAGGTAGCCTTGTTTCTTACCTCCAAAAAACAATGATATGTGTAGAGAAAGAGACTCAAGGGGTAGATTCATAAGAAGCAGAAGCTTGATTCCTAGAACACCACTTGTTCCACCAAGACCAAGAGGCAGCACACCTCCAACTCAAACCCACATTCCATCCTTTACTGATCCTAGACTTCCAGAGGACTTAAGATCAAATATTCCATTAGAAAGACCTTCCACTTTATCCACTGAACCTGTCTTAGAAGAAGATTCAGGGACCCCTGCTAGGGACATAAACTTTTCAACTTCCACAGAAGAATCAACTATGGCAGAAGAAGGGGGAGGAGGAGTCTTTAATGGATAACACACACTATTTGGAGGGGGTAGAGGTAGAGGTAGAGGAGAAGGAGGTAGAGGTGCAGAAGGAGAAGGAGGTAGAGGTGAAGAAGAAGGTAGAGGAAGAGGTAGAAGGGAAATGGGAAGCTCTTTTGGGTTTCCTATAGTAGATGAAGAAACCAATGAAACTATGAAAAACATTTCACCCTCTGTCCTTCCAAACTTTTATGGACTCAAAACTGAAGATCCTGAAACCTTCCTATTTGAATTTGAAGTCCTATGTAGAACCTATGATTACTTACAAGATGCTCAAAAACTTAAACTATTCCCTTCAACATTGAAAGGAGCAGCATTAAAATGGTTTATGAGTTTGATCAACAGTTCTATTAGGACATGGGAAGACATGAAACAGGCATTTCTAGAGAGGTATTTGGATTACTGTATGCCAGACAACCATAAGGAGGAAGTGTTTAAAATGTTACAAAAAGAGGATGAAAATTTGGAAGATTTGTTGGAGAGGTTTAACTATAACATCAAGAGGAAAAAAATGGAAAACTTAGACCAAGATACTTTGAAAGCTCTCTTGTTGAAGACAATTAGGGATGAATGGTTAGATATCCTTAACATGATGGAAAAAGGGGATATATCTCAGCTCACATTACCTGAAATAGCTGAATTATGTATCAACCATTCAAGAGGAAAATCTAAAACTGTAAAAGGACCAAGAGACCCTGCTCTTGCAAGGGCAAGTAAGTCTGCTTCTCGGATAGTAAGTAGGGCAGAAATAGGAAAAATGCTTGATGAATTCAAATCCAATATTCTAGGGAGTCTTAGTGAACAAATAGACACCCTTAAGTTACAAAACAAGCAAAAATCTGAATCTGATGCCCTAGCAATCTTTTGTCCCAAATGTAGAAAGAAGCATGCCTTGAGAGAGTTCCCTTTGGATGCAAAAGTAGTAGAGACTTGTTTAGAAAAACATGAGACCAAGAGCTAACCTTCACTTCCTAGTCTTAAAGTTGTCTTTCAAGAAGAAACCCCTACAAATTCCACAGAATCTCTCAATTTTGTCTCTAGGAGGCCTTGGAAAGGACCTCAAACACAAGGATTCCATGATCAACTGTATAATCAACCCCCACCAAATTGGAATTTTTGCCAGCAACCTTGGCCCCAATTCTAGAATCAATCTCAAACTAGGGCACAAGGAGCACAAAATCCCTATGGAAGATACTCTCAGTACTATCAATATCCACCATCCTATCCACCATATCCACATTTCCCTCCTCAAAAAAATCCTCAACAGAATCATCAAAATCCACAACATCAAAATTCACCACTTCCATTACCATTTCCTCAGAAAACAAATCATTTGCCTGCCCAACCCATACCAAACCCCAACAATAAAAATCCTCAAAACACATACATGATAGAAGGCCAATAGTTTCCAACCTATTTTATCACTCCTTTAGACCTTAATGATGTTCAACTTAGGTCTGGAAGAATACTTGAAAAGAGGAAACCTTCTGTAATCATACAAGAACAAAACAACTCTGAGGAAGATTCTCTACGGGTAAATAAAAGTCTTGAAGAAGACACATCTTTTCAAGACCCAAATATTGAAAAATCAAAACAAAAAAAACCAATACTTTCAATTCCTATGTTAGAGCAGCCATCAACATCCACTTCTACACCTCCCTTTCCAGAAAGATTATAAATTGATAGGGGTGTAGAAAAAAAAATTATGGTGCCTAATTATGATTTCCTAGATGAGCTGAGAAATGTTTGTATTAAGATCCCATTATTGCAAGCTATCAAGGAAATCCCAATCTTAGCAAAGACAATAAAGGAGTTGAGCATGAAGAAAACAGGAAAAAGAATAAGAGAGACAAAGAAAATTCAACTGACAGGAAAAATAGCAGATATCATGATGGGTAAGATTGCTATTCCAAAGTATCTAGACCCAGGAAATCTAGTTGTTAAAATACACATCAATGGAACTGAGATCCAAAACACACTTATTGATTTAGGAGCAGCAATCAATATCATGAGTAGACAAATCATGGATAAACTGAAACTTCCTAATCTTCTTTTTACACCCACATTATTACAATTAGTAGACAGATCTGTGATTAAACCTGATGGGGTAATAGAAGACATTCCAGTGTCCCTAGATTCTTGGGAGTATCTTGTGGATTTTATGATCCTAACTCCTAAGAATAATCTAGGAGGACATCCTATTATATTAGGAAGACCTTGGTTAGCTACAACTGATGCTTTCATTAGCTGTAGATCCGGTGATATGTACATCTCTGATGGTATTTCAACCAAGAAATTTACCTTGTATCCTAAAAAAAAAACAATTACAGAATTAGATGATACTCAATGGATTGAGGATGAAGAAGATATACAACCTCTCTTCACAATTTCAGAAATTAGTGAAGATAGCCAGATTCTGAATACCTTAGAAAATTTTGAATCCTCTTCGGAATACAAACATGAAAAATTTCAAGAAGAATCCAACATTGAGTTTTTATCATCAAGACAGATGTCTCTTTACTCCATGGATAAATTTGGCAGCTCTACAATTGAGATATTTCCAGGTAAAACTTTAAACATAAACAAGAACCTAAAGAAATCTCAACAAGAAAAGCTAGTCAAGATATTACAGAGACATTCTTCTGCATATGCATGGGAGTACACTGATATGAAAGGGATAAGCCCTAAGACTTGCACTCATCACATCTACATAGAGAAAAATTGTAAACCAATCAGACAACCTCAGAGACGGATGAATCCAAATCTTAGGGAGATTGTTAAAGAAGAATTGCAGAAATTGTTAAATGTCAACTTTATCTATCCCATTTCAGATAGTCAGTGGGTTTCTCCTTTGGTAATTGTGCCAAAGAAAAATGGTAAATGGAGGTTATGTATTGACTACCGAGAATTAAACAAAGCTACTCTTAAAGATCATTTTCCCCTACCTTTCATAGATCAGGTATTAGATACATTAGCTGGAAAAAAGTACTTCTAATTTTTAGATGGGTTTAGTGGTTATAATCAAATCCAAGTAGCACTTGAAGATCAAGACAAAACCACATTTACCTATCCTTGGGGTACCTATGGTTACCGAGTATTGCCATTTGGACTATGCAATGCACCTGCAACATTTCAAAGGGCAGTACTAGGAATTTTTTCAGATCTAATACATGATTGTGTAGAGGTATATATGGATGATTTCACAGTTTATGGAAACACATTTGAAGAAGCTTTAGCAAACTTGGAAAATTTTTTAAAGAGATGTAAAGAAGCAAATCTTTCACTAAGTCATGAGAAGTGTTTTATGATTTTTACTGAAGGAATTGTTTTGGGACATCACATTTCAGGGGATGGGATTAGAGTTGATGAGTCAAAATTTGAAGTCATCTCTAACTTATCTATTCCAATTTGTCAAAAAGATGTTAGGAGTTTTCTAGGATTTATAGGATATTATCGAAGGTTTATAGAAAACTTCACCAAGATAGCATCTCCACTTTTCAAATTACTTACCAAGGACTGTGAATTCAAGTGGAATCCTGATTGCCAGTTAGCCTTTGAGACCCTGAAAACAAAAATCTCTGAAGCACCTATTTTAAGGGGACCTAACTGGAAGTTACCTTTTCATATTTCAATAGATGCCTCGGATACAGCTCTAGGAGCAGTATTGGGACAAAAAGACCTGATTCCTTATGCCATCTACTATACCAGTAAAAATTTGACTCCTTCAGAGTTAAACTATACTGTAACTGAAAAAGAGTTTTTAGATGTTGTTCATGCCATAAACAAATTCAGACACTATATAACAGGCTATGAAACTTTTGTTCACACAGATCACTCTGCAATTAGATATTTAATGAACAAATCAATTACTAATGGCAGAGTCATAAGATGGTTATTGCTTTTAAAATAATTCAACATTACCATTCTAGATAGGCCTGGAAAACAAAACACAGTAGCCGATTTCCTATCTAGACTCCAAAACATCCAAGACAATACCCCAGTTGAAGATCAATTCCCCGATGAATATCTTTTTGCAATTTCTACTCAAACTCCTTGGTTTGCTGACATTGCTAATTATTTAGTTTCAGGGAAATTTCCTTCAATAATGAATGCAAGAGACAAAAGAAATATCATTTATGACAGTGCAAAATATTCATGGGTTGCTAATGAGTTATACAAAACAGGTCCATATTTTATCATTAGGAGATGTGTTCGGGAAGATGAGATGCCTGAGATCCTCAAGGCATGTCATGATGAACCTTGTGGCGGACACTTTGCTGATAAAAGAACAGCTTATAAGATCCTTCATTTAGGATATTATTGGCCATCCCTTTTTAAATATGCTAAAGAATATGTCAAAAGGTGTGACAGTTGCCAAAGGGTAGGGAAACCTTCTCCTTCAGGTGAGATGCCATTACAACCTCAGGTACACATTGAACCTTTTGAAAAATGGGCTTTGGATTTTGTAGGACCTATTAGTCCTCCATCAAGAAAAAAGAAATATATATTAGTTTGCACTAATTATGTTACCAAATGGGTAGAGGCCAAGCCATTACTTTCTGCTACTGAAGCATCTGTAGTTAATTTTCTTTTTGAGGATATTTTTACTCGTTTTGGTGTCCCAAGGGAAATTGTTACAGATCAAGGAGCTCAATTCACATCAAGGCTAGTGGAACAAATGATGGAGAGGTACAAAATTAGACACAGAAAATATACTCCCTATCATCCACAAGCAAATGGTCAAGTGGAATATACCAATAAAATCATTGAAGGGATCCTAACAAAGACTGTTCATTTACATAGAAGAGACTGGGCAGACAGGCTTCCTGAAGCCTTGTGGGCCTATAGAACTACATGGAGAAGCACAACAGGTCATACTCCTTATGAACTTGTTTATGGAAAACAAGTTTTGTTTCCCATAGAGTTTCAAATTCAAACTTTTAAAATGCCAGTTCATCTAGGACGTGATCTAACATAGGCACAAAAGCACAGATTGGAGAAGATTAATGAATTGGATGAAATTAGACAGGATGTAGTCCAGAAAAAAAGTATAGTCCAACAGCAAAGGACTAGATGGCATGATAAGTACATCAAGGAAAAGAAGTTCAAAGAAGGTGACTGGGCTCTCTTGTTTGATTCAAAGTTCAAATATTTTCAAGGTAAATTCCAAACACATTGGCTTGGGCCATATGAAATTATGAGAATTTTTGACAATGGAGCAATAAAAATCAGGAAAATAGATGAATAGAAGGTCACTTTTCTTTTAAATGGTCATAGATTGAAGTTGTATCATAAGCCACTTTCAAGAGAAGAATTTGTCAAGATATTCCAGGAAAACAGTGTTGTGAAGTTAATGAAGAAGAATTCTTCTTCATCATCAACTTAATTGAATTTTCTGAATTCAAATACATGAAAAATAAATAAATAAATAAAGTATAAACATGAAAACTAATCACTAATTAGCATGTTTATACGTAGAAGATAAAGTGAAATCAGAATCCTTCTGACACTTTAGCTTTTCAAATTTGTTTTTTTTCTGCAAGCAGCTATCACAAAATCATAAGTGTAGAACCATTTTATATATCATATTCCACTTATGATCCATCTCACTTCATCATGTCTCACTTCATTCATATTTCATTCACTCCATTCATTCATACTTCATTCACTCCATTCCATGGTGCACCTCATTTTCATCTCAGATTTTTAAATTTGATCTCTTTTTGCAATTGAATATTACAAATCATAAAGTTGCAGGCCACTTTTTAATATTTCACTCCACTTTAAATTTATGATCCATTTCATTCCATTACATTTCACTTCACTCATGCTCCATTGTACCATATTTCAATGTCCATTCTAATTCACTTCATACAACATTTCATTCCATGTTTCAAAAGCTTCTATAGGTATATTCTGTAGCCAGACATTCTGCAGCCAGATTCTGCAGCCAGACATTTTGTAGCCAGCTAGACATTCTACAACCAGATATCCTAAAGGAAAATATCCAGTAATCACTTGTTCAGTAGCAAATTGATCCTGCACACATATGACAACAAGCAAAATCAAAGGGATTATGAAGACTGAAGAATCAATGAATTTCAGAGGAAGACAAAGCATATTAGAACCACAAAAATTAAAGGAAAGGCAAAGGTAAAGTTGTGAAATTATTATGATGACAGATTATGAAAGTTATAGTATAGTTAAGTCATGTATGATCCATAAAGTTATTTTGATTATTCGTGTTGATCATGCCTATTAAACCTATCATAAAAACTTTGGACAAAATCCCTTCCATTCTGCCATATCAAATCATCATTTAAAACTTAATGGTTATGATCCAGGTGGATATCGGTGGCCACCCACCTATTCCATTTGGACCAGCACCATCAATTCTTGCAGATTTTCACATTCAGCACAACTTACTATTTTTAGCAGGTTTTCGGGTCCTCCACTCTCGGAGCCGTTTTGGGGGCTTAATGATCCAGGTGGATATTGGTGGCCACCCACCTATTCCACTTCACTTGGGCCCCCACTATCGTCTCTTTCATTTTTTTCTATTGCATATCTTACTATTTTTAGTGCGCTTTTCTGTCCAACTTCCTGAGTCGTTTTGAGGCCTAAACGACGTTTTTTGGGTATGAGGTTTGAATGACTCTTTCGATAAAATTGGCCCTGATACCAGAGTCCTCTGATAGATCTTTCTAACGAGCTATTGAACGTGTCAAACGGAGATCGGGTGCCAAAGTTATGCCCCTGGGAAGTTGAACCACCAATTTACCCAAACGGGCGCCCACAGTTTTGGCGCCTCATCTCCTACGGTTAGGTTTTTTGACGTTTCAGATTCTACATTGTTTCTCAACAATAAATAGGCCCTCGAGCCTCATTGTAACACAGTTCAGAGGTCTGTAGCCACCACATCTCTTCTCAGAGATTCGCTACCAGCACCCTAGCTATTTTATTTCCATTATGTCTGTAAGCATCTTTCTGTTATTTGATATTAATGAAATGAAGTGTTATTTCCGCTGCATCTCTGTATTTATGGTTATGTGTATATTCTGTTGCGTTCCTGCATAAAATCCGGATCAGTGGTATCAGAGCGGGACTGCTCTTTCTTTGTTTTTCTTTGCATGTCCCCAACGCGGTCAGGGTATAAGGAGTTAGGGCTCGATCTGGTTGAACCCTTGCAAGATCAGCCTCGCAAACCCCGACGACTTCCCATGGCGGAAGAAAAGAAAGACGAGGGAGCAGGAGATCCTATCAAAATACTGCTCGAGGAGGCTCTCGAGAAACAAAGGAACACGATGATGGATAACTTTGCTCAAATCCTTCAACGACTGCCCACATATGGCGCATCCGCATCCAACAGCCACTCTGGAGGCGCCACTCCCTTCAAGGTACAGGTAAACTTTGACATTCCTATATTTGAAGGAAAAATAGATGCAGACGCTGTAGACATATGGTTAAATTTGTTGGAAGGGTATTTCTCGGTCCATGACTTCTCTGACCGAGAAAAGATTATTTTTGCACTCCTCAAAGCTGCCCCCCATGTCAAAGACTGGTGGGGAACCTACCGTGAGCAAGAGGGCGAAGGGGAACCCTCTCTGTTCTCGGCCACACCCACTTGGAATTCGTTCCGAGACGGCATCAAGGAACAATATTACCCTCGTGGGGAGCTATGAGACAAAATACACAAATATCAAGAACGCTCGGCAACAAAAGATCCAGATGTGCACGAACTGACGAATCTGTTCCATACCCTACGCACAAAGTTGGGTATTAAAGATTCAGAGAGACATTTGGTGCTCAAGTACCGCGGCTGTCTGCACAAACACATTCAGGAGGAAATGGAGTTCCTCGACATTACATCGCTTGGCATGGCATATCGCTATGCCGCCAAGATCGAGCAGAAATTTAAGCAAAAGAAGCGAGACTTTGGATCCGCGAATCCGAAAGGTGCCCCCGAACCGAAGAACAAGGGGCAAGGCCAAAGCAATGCGACTCAGAACAATACCACAAATCCAAAGAAGGACACAGGGAAGTGGTGTGAATTTCATAACAGCCCCACTCACAGCACAAACGAGTGTTGGGCCAAACAATCTTTGGTGGCTGAACTAAAGGCACCCGAATCAGATGCATTTTCTGATCCTGAGTTAGAACCAGACAAAGGTAATGACAAAGGGAAGCAGATCATTGATGCGGATCCTGAAGGCTATCATGCGCCACCAAGATCCGAAGAGGGTCCAGAGGATTCAGAGGGAGGGGGAGCGCCTGGCCACAGATGTGGGTGAAGGGTTCTCCGCTGCAGTTTCTCGTCGATAGCGGAAGCCAAAAGAACCTCATTTCAGCAGACGTCGTGAAGCGGCTCGGCCTACCAACCATAGCACACCCGCAACCGTATACCATTGGGTGGCTTCACCCAGGGAGAGATCTCCGCATCCGCCATCAGTGCCGACTTCCATACAGTATCAAGCCATTCACGGATGAGGTATTGTGTGATGTTGCTCCTCTTGATGTAGCTGATGTATTATTGGGCCAACCATACTTATGGAGACGACATGCTGTGTATGAGTCTAGGCCTCGTGCTGTTATTATTACTTTGGGAAATAACTTGTACAAGATACCGGAGGTAGTACCGCCTCCTGCCATCTCTTTGACTACTGCAAAACAACGCAGTAAGATTGTTTCCCAGACCAGGAAATTCATTTTCCTTACGACTCACTCACAGGGAAAGAAGAATATTGTGGCCACAACCTCGAAACAGGGCTCCCTTTCACGGCTGTAGCAGATGGACAAAGTCATGGAGGAATACGATGACAATTTCTCCTCACTCATAGAGGTTCCTCTACACTGTCAGGACAAGCACTCCATTGATCTGACTCCCAATGCACCACCACCTGATGTTGCCATACATCCTGCAACTACACATACAGAATCCAAACATGTACTGTATGAGGCCGATAAAGAAACCAAATTTACTAAACGCATCCAGCATGCCCACCCGCAGGTCCATGACATCTCCAACACATATAATACTCAGTTCAACAGAATTTGCCTCATCTCATGGAGGATCTCAACGCAATGGGGACCATTGCTTCCTAAGGAGGGAGGAATGATCCAGGTGGATATCGGTGGCCACCTACCTATTCCATTTGGACCAGCACCATCAATTCTTGCAGATTTTCACATTCAACACAACTTACTATTTTTAGCAGGTTTTCGGGTCCTCCACTCTCGGAGCCGTTTTGGGGGCTTAATTATCCAGGTGGATATTGGTGGCCACCTCCACCATACCTAAGTCCACTTGGCCTCCAATTACTGCTTTCGCTTTTTCATTTTGATAATTTACTATTTTTAAAGCGCTTTTTCTGTCCCGAACTTCCTGAGTCAGTTGAGGTCTCTAAACGACGTTTTTTGGGAGAGGTGTTGCATACTTTTTCTTTCGATAGTAATCATTCCGGACAAATTTAGTCCCTGATAGATCTTTCAACGAGCTATTGAGCGCTATTGAAAGGAGATCGGTACAAAGTTATGCCCCTAGTTGAAACACCAATTTACCCAAACGGCGCCCATAGTTTTGGCGCTTCATCTCCTAGGGTTAGGTTTTTGGGATGTTTAGGGTTCTCCATTGTTTCTCAATAATAAATAGGCCCTCGAGCCTCATTGTAACTCAGTTCAGAGGCCTGTAGCCGCCACATCTCTTCTCAGAGATAGCTACCAGCGCCCTAGCTAGTTTTATTTCCATTATGTCCGTAAGCAAATTTCAGTTCTTTGATATTAATGAAATGAAGTGTTATTTCCGCTACATCTCTGTATTTATGGTTATATGTTTATTCTCATATGCCTCGCATAAACTGACGTTGGCATCGAAGTGACCTATTCGGTCACGTCACTAGCCCGAAGTATTCAGTGATGATTTTGAAATTCTCACGAGATTTTTCCGCTGTCTTTTCTTCCATGATGGCTCTCAAACTCATTCATTCGTGTGAATCACCCTCACCATATTTCACTCATTATATAACCTCTTCATGTCATCCTTCCGTAGCTAATTCCTACTGCATAAACAGAGAAGGCACCTTTGGGGTAAAAACAACTCTCTACAGTCATTTTCACCGTGAATAGAAGAGCAGTAAATTGAAGGTTGAGAAAATAAGCCATGGGTCTCATCGTAAGGTCCGAACCAGTCGGAACCAAATACTTAGAGGGTTACCCATGGATTAGAGAAATGCTACAGCAGGCTGGGTGGTTACATTTTTTGGAAAAAATCAATGGTTTTCATAAAGAGCTAACTAAGACATTTGCACGGTCCTTCAATGGAGCAGAAGTTGAAATAGGAGATGTTAAATTCACTATTATAGAATCTTTCATTGCAGAAGTAGCAGAATTTCCCAGGCAAGGTGAACGATGGTTCAAAAATAAGGAATTTCATAATGAGGCATGGAGGCAAATGCTCAAAACACCAGGTATGGATATTTCAATTTTTAAGAAGGGCATTCCTAGCTCAGCACTGAAGAATAAATGGTGGAATATGTTGCTCATTTTGAAAAAATTTATAACTTGTGAGGGAAGGTTTGGTACCCTATATGTGTATCATATTTGGCTAATGAAGAATTTCTTAAGATGAAGAAATCAATTTACCCTTTTTCTTACTTCATAGTCTAAAGAGAATTGTCTCTAATGTTCAAAAGAGGGTTCAATTCTTGGAAACCACTTTGTATCACCATGGCCTAGTTAAAATCGTAATTGAACATCATTTGAGAAAGGTGGGAGACAATTGGGATGAGTTCCTAGTGAGGAATCACTTTGAAGAACCCAAGGAATCTCCATCTGAAGGCAAACTTACAAGAAGAAGCAGGAGAGGGAAAATTTCCAAATCTGTTGAAATTAAAACTGGTAAGTCCATACAAGAGGACAGTGAGGAGATTATTTCTGAGAAATTGGCTAAAATTAGGAAACAGCTTAAAAAGGAGAAGATAATAAGAAAGTATGCCAAAGAGAGAGGTGAAGGACCACCTAAATTAAGACGAAGCCATAGACTTAGAAGCATATTGAAGAAAACAGGGGTTAGACAAACGGGAATTATAAACATTGAGGATGAAGAGACACCAACTTCTAGATCACCTGAGTACTAGTACAAAGAGGATCTTGATGAAGAAACTCTGGAGATAGACCCAGCACAACAACAAATCTATAATTATGTTGATACATTAGAAAAGAGAGCCTTAGAAAGTAGAGGAAGAACACCTAGCCCACCAGAATCTACAATTGATGTGCTAAGAAGAGACAAATATGAGTTGGAAGTACTCAATAGGCACATAAAGAATGAAAATGAAATTTTAAGGAAGCAGGTTAAGATGAAAAGTGATATGAATACAACTCTCTCTCTGCAAATGGAAAAATTGTACAAGGCTAGTGAGAAGTTGAAGAAGAAAAACAAAAATTTGAGCAGGGCACTTATAAATTTGAGATTCAAGTTGGTCATAAGGAAGCCTAGAAGGCCATTGAATATCAGGCAAAGCAGAAGAAGGAGGTTAGATGTCCTAGCAGAAGTTTCAAAATATATGGATTAATTGCATGAGGACATGCAAAAGCTTTGCAGTGGGGGTATGTTGAGCCCCAAATATGACCTTTCCTTTCACCAAATTTCACTTCATTTCCTTTGTCCCTTATCAAATATAGGCTTAAAAGATAAATAGGATTGATTATAGTCACTTTAGGAATGTATACAATGACTGACTTGCTATATTTTCATGGTTTTGTTGTTGTATTAATTTTTGACTAGACTCAGCTACAGAATGCAGCCATTCTGTAGCTAGTCTCCTATTCCGCAGCTATCTTCATGTTCACATAGGTTACAGGTTTCACTTAAAGGAAAAATGCATATGGTTGAATTCCATAACACTCCTACATCATTTCTTGCCCTCTACAAAGTCTGAGCAGAAATCTACAGGTGGTTATGCATGTGGAGGAAATCAAAAACTAAGAAGCATATTACTACCAAGACAAGGACTCTATAGATGTCTTCAGCAAAGTACGAGGCCTCCACAAGAGTCCTAGTTTGATTTTAATTGAAAAAGACACTTATCCCTATTTCTTCTCCAGGGCAGTTATGTATTTCTCTTATAAGAATAACTCGGGAAACTGAGAGACAGTTAGCTAGATTGATGTTTTGTTGTTAGATCTCAAAAGACCGTAATACTCTGTTTTTGGAAGCATTTTCCTTTAATGAAAGAAGAGAAACTTTAATACAAGATATGAAGAAATATTGAGTAGATTTGTGTGCTAATCCAGTGGTAGAGGGCCCCTACTGCCTGAGAAGCTCTGTGCATATTGTTTAGATAAGTAACTTTAGCCTTGTTTCATTCCTAATTTAAATAGTTTTCTGAACTTTATGTTTTATGCTCACTTAAATCGGATGTTACAGCCCATCTTGTTCTTATGAATTGTTCCAAAATATCGCTAACCCTGAATGAGATATAGCTGTAGTATTTTAGAGATTAGTTGCATTTTTTTGAACTTTATGTTTTTATGCTCACTCACATCAAATGTTACAGCTCGTCTTGTTCTTATGAATTGTTCCAAAATATCACTAACACTGAATAAGATAGAGTTGTAGTATTTCAGAGATTAGTTGCATTTTAGTTCAAGCTGTAATACTCCAGAGGTTAATTTCACTCTAGTTCAGTTATGTTCACTGTATTTCAAGTTGATTGATTGCATTCTAGTTCAGTTCTATTCACTGTATTTCAATTTTTATTAGCTAGTTGTACTCTAGTTCTGTTAAAGTAGACTTAAAGGCCTTCATTATTTACAAACTACTCTTGTTCTTAATCTCTATTAATACATTATTATCATAGGAACAATAATTGGTAATGTCATTTTGAATTCTTGACTGTTCTGCAATTTCTCATAATTTTACAAACTGCCTCTTTCCAAAACTATTCCAAAAGATTTCTAACCCTTAAATGAGGCTTAATAGTGACATTTTGAGTTGTAGAATGGATTGATTTTAGTGTCTTAAGTTAATTTAGAGTAGGGTTCCTTACTATGTTGCAGATAATCTTTTCCAAATGTGTTCCAACAAAACTCTAGCCATGGATGAGGTTTTCTCTGTGATATTGTAGGTTGTTGTTACTTAGAAGAACTTCATTGCATTAAACTCATCATTTTCTCAAGTTGTTCCAATATACTTCTAACGAATGAATTGGAATGAGTTCATGTTATGAGTTATTTTCAAGTTTTGAATTCTCTGTTCTTTAGTGCCATACATAGTTTAGAATATATTTTGCTATGTTTTAGTGTGACCAACAACTTCTCTTTACCAACACTTAGTTCTTTTCCTCTTAGCATAAAAACACAAAACCACAAAACCAAAAACACTAGAAAAACACTAAACACAACGTAGTGAGAAACAGATACCTAGGCACATATAGTGCACTTCACTTCAACAGTTTACTAGCCCTGGTTGACAATTTATGACATCAATTTAGGAACACTAAGTTGAGTAGACAGGACCTTTGGGTAAGCGAACCCAAGCACCCTTTGGAAATGCTTGCTAATCAAAGGAGTTTGATGAAAAGAGTAGGGGTAATTCAAGTCTTGGGGCCTATTAATAAAGGAATTATACAGAATGGAGTGTCATACTTCTAATCCATTCAAGAAAGTGCGATGACTATGTCCAAAATAAGGTGGGTGGTCTCTACCCGTAGTGTGCAGGACAGGGAGCCATTTAATTACGGAAATTTTAAAGCAGCTGCAACCTGTTTGATCACCTATAATAATCTCATTTTGAGAGAAGGACCCTTTTGGTTAGGCTATCGATTTCGTAGCCCCATCATTTGGTACCCTCCTAAAGGTTACCGGGCCACCTATGAATTACTCGAGGGAGAGGAAAGAACTGCTTTTGCACTCTTAGCCCAGCACCATGGTTTCAGACTGATCTATGATATTCCTTCTCCAACTTACTCTTTAACTGCACTACATCAGAATTATTTGTTTTCATGAGGACATGAAACAGAGTAAGTAGGGGAGTATGTTGAGTCACGAAATGGGTATGTATTTACTATTGAATTCACCATTGTTTTCCATAATTCTTATCTCTTTCATATCCTAATATGCTAGAACTATTAAGGATAATGAAGGAATCATGTGCTGCTATGGTTTAACTAACTTATATCTTTCTTTATACAGGGAAATGGTAAGGGACGATTGTTGTTCCCTAACGTTGGAACAAAGGAACCTGACAAAACAGAATTAGAATAGTAGAATCCGACCAATGGAGAAAGAAGTGCGTCGGTTACAGCTAGAATTAAGAATACATGAAGAAGATCAAAGCAGGATATGTCTTAAGTTAGGAATTGGTTACAAATCCCTCAGGATCGAAGATCCTCAAGGATCGTATTTACTGTTTAATTTTTATCTCCGCCTGACTATAAAATAAAGTGATAGAAAAGATGGGGAGAATCTGTGTTATTTTCTAATTTGTAAAACATAATTACAAACTGTGTTTTGGAGAGCACGACTTATTGTATTGTTACTTCAATTCAATGATTAATACATAATTGAGTTTTTGTTCTCTCGCCATATTTGAAGTAACGTAGCAGTACCTGCTGGTGGCTAAGGGCCCGACCTTTGGTGGAGTTTTTCTGCTTCCTTGTATCATATTCTGATATTTCCTAGCGCTTCATCGGTTTGATAATTTCTTGCCCGTGTGAATCTATTTCATTTAAGCTGTTTTTATTTCTTGATTTACATTTTGTTCATGTTTTGCATTACTATTGGATTGATTACATTCTACTTGTGATTCATATTGTTATGCTTTGTGAGATTCCTTAAATAAGCACATTATATTCTGCAAGGGTTTGATTACTACTTTCAGACTCTCGGAATGATATTACCCTTGTCTTGATTGCATTCACAATAGGTTTAATAGAATTTAGATTTAATCAGCTAAAGTAGAGGTGAGTTATAATTGCTACTATGCTCTCAATTGATGATATTGTTATCTGGATTGATGTAAGCTTTGATTCCAATAGAAGACTGCACTTTGATGTTTCTTTAATAATTGTCATTAGAGTCGGTTAGATATTCTCATTTACATTTGTGTTAATATCTATGCTACAAACCATTACTCTTTAAATAATAGCAGCCACATACTATGTACACTCTCGAAAGTAGAGGACTTACCCGAATTGATGATTAATGTGAGATAATTAGGAGTTTTAAGAAGCACCTTTTATCAATCAACAATTTCCTCACCATCCCTTTTTATATCTCGTTCTTGGTCCTCAATCTCTGTGGAATTTTTTTTCTCATTGAGTTGGAATTCTCCACTATTTTTCTTTTAGTCTTGGTTCTTCTCTTACCCACTCACCTTTCCCTTATTCCTCTTCCCTTCCAGATCTCCTATACCAGTCATGTCTCATCATGGTCATTCATTCTCTGGTCATGGAAATAATAGAAGAGAGAAGACTCCTCAAACGATATCCCAGGCCGATGTGGAGGATTCAATTCATCACTGTTGGGAATGTACCTCCAATTCTACTTAGGAAGAGATGGATTTAATATAATGAGAGGCTAGAGTCTAATGTAAGTTCATGTTAGATATTTAGGTGGAGGAGAATGTTGGGGAGTGGATTCATGATACAAGAAATACATGGCCGCCTAGAAAAACCTAATACATGCAAATATCAACTTATATTGGTCGATGAAGACTATGATGATAAAATTCATAGTAGAGTGAAGTAAAGCCCAATAGGAAATAATTATTTTCATGGATTCTCTACAACAACATATTAGACAACAAATATTCAATGTTGGTTGAGAAACTTGTCAATATGGACTTAATCATGGTCTATATTATGTCATTTTTTAGTTCTAGGAGATTTTGTAGGAAAGCCTACATTGACGTTAGCTTCTATTACATTTTATTTCCAATATTTTATATAAATGCAAAATCTTCTACTTAGATCAATATTATAAAACATTTTGCATAACGTTTATGACTTCAAACTTATTACTATGATACTACTTTGGTTTCCCTAGTGATAAACAAATATACATAGATTTGTCATGTTTTTATTTTGATCAAGTAATACAAGGTCAACACGAGTTACAAAAAAAATATTGACTATGATATGTAATTTCAATAAACATTTTATAGCTATATAATTTCATAAACAACAATGATATGTAAAATTGTATGCTTTATGAACAATTTCTTTCATCACAACTTTAGGATCAAAATAAAATATTTATATGCAATGTTGTAGTGTAACTCTCATTAATGTTGTATAGCTTGAGTGAGCCTCATGGTTACGATCACGCACTTCCTTGTAAGAGGTCACAAGTTCAAATCTAGATGGGAGTGGGCTGGAATGAAATGAATTATATGTCATTATGAAGATAATCATTTAATGTTTAATAATTAACCAATTAAAATTTACATGATTTTAATTTTTTTTTTTTTTGGCTAGTTTATATGAGTCATCAGATGACTTGCATAAATGAATTTTGGCTCGAGTGGCCATGACCTATGGACATCTAAGTTGTCAAAATCACTTGAGGATCACACCCACACCAACCCTTAACATGGCTATATTTTTTTGCACAAAGTTTTGAACTGGTGACCTTTACACAACAAAGTGCCTTAATAGAACACCCTATCACCATCTTCTCTATGCCCCGTCGGAAAAATGGTTTTAATTCTTAAAAAAAAAAGGTTATTTTTTTTTCTATCTTTCATTAATATTTAATATCCAAAGTTATTTTGGATCTTAGGTTGGAATATGATCATGTTATTATCAATCAATTAACACTATCATTATAATTAAAAATAATTATTAACATTATTATTATTCATAAATTTAATTAAGAAAATGATTAATAAATTAATTAACTAATAATTTTTTTTTGCAAGGAAAAAGTCGTAATTTTCATTAATTGTAAGGAAAATTACATGTTGCATTTGCAGTAGATATGCATCAAGCATACACTGTAAGATATCAAAAAATATATGATAGAGTTCTATTAACAAAATAATTCGACAGCTAAAAAAAATATTTACGAAATAAGCACCGTGCATGTCCGAATAGACATATGATCATCAAAAAAACTATAGAAGTCTGTATGAAAAAAATGAAATGAGAAAAATAAGGCCTTTGATCAGACAGACTATTCAGGAGGCTTTAGGGACCAAAAATCCTCTATTAAAGGCCGATGGTAATGCTGATATGTATCCAGCCCCCTATATTCTATAATATGTCAACGCCCACATGCTAAGTTCACAACTTCTTTGGACAAGCGGTCAACATCCTGATTCCTTTTCCTGTAAATGTGAGTGACAGTAATGATATCAAAGATATTTTTAAGAGAAAGTACTTCATCCAACAAATTTATAAGAGTTTGTACATAATATGTAGCATTATTATTGAACCAGTTAATAATGATCTTAGAGTCCTCAAATATATGTAACCTGTTGCATATTTTTTCTAAGGCAAAGATGAAGAGCAGTATGAGATAGTTGAGCTCCAAGTAGTTGTTTGTTCCTGGGCCCAAACCCATTTTGATATGAAATAAATGATTATCGAATAGGTACAGTATGGTCCCTCCACTGCAACCATTAACCCCAGTAGCACCATCAAAATATGCCCAACGGAGATTTTTGTCAATGGCTTCAGGCACTATAACCCTTTCTATATTTGTGCTAGCCTCTTCAGGGATGGAGTGATAGAGGGCTAAAATGGAGTTGTGAATGGAGGTCCAATATATTGGGGTGATATGCAATATGATATGGTTTCAAGACAGCCAAAGACCCCAAGAAATCAGGAGGGACAGGTTGCGGTCCTTGGTCGAGGTACAAGAGTGCCACTATTTTAGCCAAGCCATGGTGATAGTGCCCCCTGCCACGGGCGAGTTATACCAATTTCCTTAGTGACCAACATTCATGTATTATAAGTCGAAGGGAAATTGAGGAAGAGGTGATAGATATCTTCATATTGTTCTTTGCAGAGTGCACACCGAGAGGGGCCATGAATGGATCGCTTAGGCAAATTATCCTCTATTGGCACACTATTTGTAAGAATGCACCACATAAAAATATGGGCTTTGGGAGGAGCTCTTAACTTCCATAGTGGTTTCCACCACCAACACTTATCCGGGGGTTGAAGTGCATTAGTGAGAATTATAGCCATCTTTGGGAGTGTAATTACCTTTGGGGGTGATGGCCCAGATAACCTCATCCTTGGTATCTGAGATCCTGATATGTGAAGTCTTGAGAGCTCTGATATATCTGTTCCAAACCCCCCACAAGTGTTAAGGGATATTCAGATCATGTGGTGTTTTCCACGCATGTGAAATCCAATCAGAGTTGGCCATGTCCACAACAACACTGTTATCGATGAAATAGGTAACCTGACCTCAAAACGGGAACTCTAGCCCAAAAAGACTCAAAAAACATGAAAAAACACCCCAAAAACAAAAAAAGTGTATTCCAGAACGCACTTGGTTTTTTTTTAAGGTCAAATTTCAACATTTTATAAAATTATGCTAAAAGCAAAATTGTTTCTTGAAAAAAGGATTGAAAAAACACCCTCAAAACAAAACCAGTTGATGCTGGAATAACAAAAAAAAAAAATTGTGTCATATTTTTGACATTTTTAAAAATAGAAATAACATTTTTTAATTTTTAAAATTCAAACATTAAAAAAAACTTAAAATTTAAGAAAAAAATAAATTTAAAAAATAAAAACATTTTAAAGCTTAAAATTTAAAAATATATAGGAATAAAAAAATAAAAATAAAAACAAAATAAAAATTTTAATTCAAACATTAAAAAAACACCTAAAATTTAAGGAAAAAAAAAATTAAAGATTAAAATTTCAAAATATATAGAAATAAAAAAATAAATACAAAAATAAATACAAAACAAAAATATTAAATTTAAAAAAAAAAACAAGTTAAAAAAGGAAAGAAATTATAAAAAATAAAATTTTAAAAAGAAAAAGAAAATGTTTATTAAATTAAAAAAAATTAAAAATTAAATTTAAAGAAATATATTAAATTTTAATAAATTTAAAACTTTAAAATAAAAATAAAAATAAAAAAACGTTATGGAAATTAAAAGTAAAAAAATGAAAAATTAATTAAAAATAAAAAATGAAAATAAAATAAAATAAAAATATTAAATTTAAAAAAATATATATTAAAAAAACAAATAGATTTTAAAAAATAAATTAAATTTAAATTATAAAAAATAAATATATATATATATATATATATATATATATATATATATATATATATATATATATATATATATATATATATATATATATAAACTTAAATTTATATATATATATATATATAAAAGATTTTATTAAATATAAATAATAATAAAAAAAAATGTTCGTATTAAAATAACAAATTAAATTAAAATATATATATTAAATTTTAATAAATAAATGAATAAATAAATAAATTTTGAAATAAAAAATAAATTTTAAATATAAAGAAAAAGAAAAAAAACATTATTAAAATAAAAAGTTCAAAAACTTTAAAAATCAATTATAATTGAAAATTTGGAAAAAAAAATTAAATAAAATATATTAAATAAAAAATAAAATAAAATAAAAATTAATTTGAAAATATTAAGTTTTATTAAAAAAAAAAAATCTAATTTTAAATACACAATTTTAATTGAAATAAAAAAATATAAAAATTTTATGTAATTAAAAAAATAATAATAAAAAAATAAAAAATTTAAAAAAAATATTAAATTAAAAAAAAAAAAAAAAAAAAAAAAATACGGAATTTTTAAAAATTAAAGGAAAAAACTAAACATAAAATTTAATAATAAAAAATATATATATATGAAAAAAAAAATTCAATTAAATAAAAACAAAATTTAGAAAAACAAAATTTAAAAACAAAAAAAAACAAAACAAATTAAATTTCAAATAAAAATAAATAAATAAATAAATTTTTTGAATTTAAAAAAAAAAAAAAAAAAATAGATATATATATATATATATATATATATATATATATATAAAATTATAAAAAATATAAAAAATAAATAATTAAAAAAAAAAAAATTAGACGTAAGGTAAGTTTCGCTAATCACCTTCCGCCTAGGTGGGGCGGGAGGCCGCGATCAAGGAGGTCGATTCTCGGGAATCGCTTCCGCGGCATCGGGAGACTTCCCCTTCCGCGCAATCGCCCTCCCGCGTGTCGGGAGTGCGCATTCCCGTAGTCGCTTGAGGCCGATTCGGAATCGCCCCAGGCCGACCCAGACCGCTCCGAGGCCGATTCCCAAGAATCGCCCCGCGAGTGGAGGCCGATTCTGACCGCTTTCCCGCCATCAGAGGTCAATTCCGGAATCACCACTGGGCCACTCATGAGGCCGACTCCGGAATTCCGCTATCCCACCACCGTGACGCTTTCACGGGGAGGTTGATTCTTGGGAACGCCCTCCCGGCCACAAAGGATTTTAATTAGCCTTACGCTTTACGAGGGCGAGTTCAGGGACCGGCCCGCCCAGGTGGCGGTGGAGGCCCGCCGCTGGGCAGGAGGCCGATTGGCAGCGCCACCATGATCAAAAAATTCTTCTTCTTTTTTTAATTTTTAATTTGATTTTTTTTTTAAATTCAAAAAATTTAAAATTAATTTTTTAAAATTCTTTTTATTTTATTTTTTTTTTAATTTTAATATTTTTTTTTTTAATTTGATTTTTTTTTTTTAATTCAAAAAAATTAAAATTAAATTTTTTTTAATTCATTTTTTTTTTTAATTATTTATTTATTTATTTATTTATTTATTTTTTTATTTTTTTATTTTTTTTAAATTTAATATTTTAGATTAATCATTTTTTAAAATTTAAAATTTATTTGTTAGGAATTTGGCTTCTGTGATCCATAAGATTGTGTATAAAATCTTTCGGCGAAATCACATTCCAACAGATTTTGTCGTTGGAACGTGATTTTCGCCGTAAAATTTATTTATTAATTTTTTTTTATCTTTTAGTTTATTTAGTTTTTCATTTTTAAAATTTATAAATTGTTTCATTTAAAAAAAAAAAACAGTAAATTTATGGATATTTGTTTTTTAATTATTTGCACATGGTTTTTTTCATTTTTTTTGTTTTTTAATGATAGTTTTTTTTTATTTTAATTTTCTTTTTCAATTTTAAATTTTGTTTTTTTTTTTAATTTGTTTTTTTTGTTAATTTTAAAATTTGTATTTTTTTTCTTCTTATTATTATTTTTTTAATTTAAATTTTTAAATTTAATTTTTTCTTTTTTGTATTTTATTTTTTTATCTAAATTTTAATTTTATAATTTAAATTTTTTTTAAATTATCTATTTAATTTATTTTTTTTAATTATATGGTTTCTTTTTAATAACTTAGAAAAAAATGTTTTTGATGTTTTTTTTTTAAATTTTTTTGGTTAATTTTTGTTTTTTTTCTTTAAATTATGTGTTTTTTTTTTCAAATTTTGTCATTTCTTTTGATATAATTTTCGAATATTTTTGTTTTTTTTAATTTATTTTTGTTTAAATTTTTTTTTTTTACGAGTTAATTTTGTTTTTTTTTTTACATTTTTATTGTTTTTATATATATATTTTTTATCTAATTTTTGTGTTTTATTACCAACATGAAAATCACACTTAAAAAAAAGGTTGATGATGCACATCAATACATTTCAAAATTAGCATGAAAAGCACATTTAAAAAAAAGTTGATGCCGCATCAATACGTCAAAAATTAGCATGAAAACCACTAGCCATTTTAAAACAATTATTGATACTTCATAACAAAAATATTAGTGTCAAAAATGTGCTCCAAAAAAAAAGGTGATTTTGCATCACTCACTTTAAAAAATCTGGTGCTTTATGCTCAAAAAAGTAGGTAACAGCAAGTACAATGGTCAATGGTAATAGTGTTCAACCTGACTGAGCGAAGAGATCTTATTCTTCCTTAAGAAGAGTCTGATGTCCTGAAGGAGAAAATGTTCTCTACCACTACCAAACCAAGGATCCAAGTCAATCTGGACCTGTGTGCCCTCACCAATATGCCAAGCAAGACCTTTTTTTATGACAACCATAGATTTCATGATAGCGCACCAAAAAATAGATGAGTAGGTTTGGTGGCGGTGAGAACTTATTACCCACTCAAGTATAGGAACATGAACGATGTATTTAGAATAGGTGACATCCTATCACAGATTGTGGGAGGTCAAGAGATTCCATCCCATTTTTGCAGCCAGAGACTTTGCGAGAAGATTTAGATCCTTGATGCCCCAACCCCCCCAAATTTTGGGCTTGGTTATTTTCTCCCATCTCACCCAAGCTAAGGTGTGACCTTAATCCTTGCCCCACCAAAGAAAACGTCTGTAGATTTGCTGTATTCTATTGGTGGCACCTTTAGGAATCCATGCAAGCACCATCTAATACAAAGGGATTGCCTCCAACACATATTTGATCAAGACAAGTCGACCCCCTCTTGAGAGCCATTTTTTGTGCCAAATTTTAATTCCCTGCTCAATTTTAGCTATGAGCCAATTCCAATCAGTAATTCTATAATCATTGGGCTTGAGTTTGAAACCCAAGTATTTGAGGCCCTCTTCAATGTGCCTATGATCAAATTGAAATAGGTGAAGAGCATGTCGCCACTCTTCAATGGTGCAATTTGAAATCATGATGGTGGATTTGCTATGATTGGGTAACATTCTAGTAGCAGTACAGAAAGTGGACAAAATATTGTTGAAACAAATGGAATCCCATAAGGAGCCATCTAGAAATATGAGCACATCATCAACAAAAAGAAAGTGTGTCAGATATATAGTGTCAATGATTTTGTCTCCATGGAGTTGACCTTCATTTCTAACAGAGGAAATGAGATTAGAGAGGCCCTCCATGATCAATAGGAAGAGGAGAATAGATAAGGGGAATCCTTGATGAAGCCCCCAACCAACATGGAAGAAAGGTGTAGCAGCCTCATTGATAAGTAGATTAAAAGAGGTGTTAGTGGTATAGCACATAATCTATCGAATGAAAGAGTGGGGGAAGCCAATTTTTGTGAGGATCAATTGGAGGTAGGTCTAGAAGGTACAATCAAAATATTTGGCCAAATAAATCTTAAGGATAGTCCATTTGAGGTTATTGATTTTGATAGAGTGAAGGGATTCTTGATCAGTGCTAATGGCCTCATGGATTTGTCTATTGTGTAGGAAGGTGAATTTCTCCTTGGATATATGCCGAGATAAGATAGGTTTGATGTGATTAGAAATTATCTTAGCAATGATTTTGTAAAGACAGTCGCACAGAGAGATAGGCTGGTAGTCACTGAAAGAAAGAGGTTTTTCCACCTTGGGGATGAGGGAAATGAAGGTAGAGTTGAAGTTGTCATACATTCTAACTGAAACGCTTCAATCTTCAATGGAAAACAATAGATCCTTTCCAATGAGCTCAAATAAGGAAAGGTAGAATTCGATAGGCTAGCAGTTCGGCCCAAGACTCTTGGTCCTTTTTGAACCACTTTAGGATGGCTTCTATCTCACCAAGGGTGACAGGGGTGTTGAGTGAATCCGAATCATCCTCTTCCACAAACCGAGGCATCTGCCTTGCTATACTAAGCACTTCACCAATGTTATCAACCCTTGGATCTCTATAGATGTGGGATAAATGTAGAATACCCATATCCAAAAGTTGTTGATGAGTCTTGGCCACACTTCCATGTTGATCATTAAGTTCCCATATGGTATTAATGCTTTTTCTACCTTTCGCACATTGCTGGAAAATTTCGGTGTTATTATCCCCTACCTCGAGCCATATGGTTGTGCTCTTGAGTCTCTAGGCTTCCTCCCTGAGTCTAAGAAGATGGATTTTCTTGGTTTCCATAAGGGTAAGAGAAGCTTTGTGCTCCGTTGAGTAGTGCCCCCTCCCATCTTCATCAAGCATATGAGCGATCTCCTTATCAATCCTCATCAGTTCTTCCTCATCTCTTGTCATTTTCTCCTTTTCCCACTTGATAGTATTATTTTTAATGTTGGACAGATTTTTGGCAATAACTGTGGTAGGCAAGGTATTGGGAAGAAGATGGCAGTGATCCCAATGCACCTTTACAATCTGTTGGAATTCAGGTTCATAGGAGTTGAAATTTAATGGGGAGTGGGGTTTCTTTTTCTCACCAATAATCTCAAGATATATGGGAGAGTGATCTGAAAAACCAATCGAGCCCACCCACTGACGAGCCCTGTCCATACAAACAACTAACTTTGAGGAGATAAAAAATCGATCCACTCGCTTAGCGAGAGCCTCTTCCCCAATTCTTCTATTACGCCAGATGGGAAATTTCTTAGCCATCACTAAGTCTATAAAATTTGCTTTGTCCAAAAATTTCTCAAATAAACTGGTGAGAGGATTAGGCATAGCATGGGGTCCCCAGTATTCCCCATGACCCAAAGAAAAAATTAAGATCACCTCCCACAATGATATGCCCTGTCTGCATAATGGGAAACTGCAGCAACTAGTTCTAGAAGTCAGGTCTATTATGGAAAGGCCCATATATGTTAAGAATTTTAAGGGGGTATGAATCTCAGAGGCAATGATGTCAGCCCCTAGGATCCCATCCGAGCCCCACACATTGTGAACTTGTATAGTCTTATCATTGAAACCCATGGCACTTCCCTCCGAGCGACCCCACACATACAGTGTGAAAGGTCTAGTAAGGAAAGATCGAGGAGAGGAATTTATGGACAGTCTCACCAATTCCCAGAGTTTCCTGTAGCATGATAATATCTGCCTTTTCTAATTCCAGTAAATGATAGAGAGCTAGTTTCTTATCTGGGCTAGCCAACCCTATACAATTAAAAGACAGACAGATCATCGGGAACCTTTGGTTGGGGTTTTCCTTACTCTAAGAACCCGGTCAATAGTGTCTTCTTTCCCTAAGGCCACATCGATCCCAGCCTGATGGATAGCTTTGGAAAGTGAGGATGGCCTACCTCTGGTGGCTTTTAGGGCAGACTAGGCAGGGTCTTCGCCTAACCCATATGAATTACAGACTAAGGTATTTGTAGAGGATCTAATATTGTATCGACAAGAAGAGTCGGTACCAGAGGTGTTAGTGCAGTCAACGATGTTTAATTCAATGGAGGGAATGGAAGGAGATGCAATGGAGGGTTGTGGGGGATTCAATGCAACAAGAAAACATACACGGACCAACTTATTCTTCATAATAAGTGGACATGTAACATGAGAAATAACAATTGAAGTAGACGAATGCTAGACATTAAAAAGAAAAGGTAAGGAGGTAGAGAACACAATACCCGTAATGGGGTTGAGATCCTCCTCTTGTAGTAGTGGAGCCTCTGGATTGGTCGCTTGCTGAACTATTATGGGCACTGTCAATGAATATGACTGTCAAGGATCATGCTTCTGCCACGCATCCAAATTTGTTTTGGGCCAGTGAGTGAGTCCCCCAAATCTCTCATTAGTTTGTGTTCCCACATGAACCAATGTTTTGGATTGTGCCACATTTTTTGCCACAATGAGGGGGAAATCCTTGTATATGTGCCCCACCTCATGGCACCTTACGCATCTAAAGGGAACTCCCTCATAGTCTAGGATTTGGAACCTGGAGATATTTTCGTATATCACGACATAGATTTCGACCAGGCTTTCACGGGTGTCCAGGTGAACAAGAATCTGAGTCATAGATATGCTGCATGTTTCCATATAAGATCTCTCATGGTCTAGGTAGATGCCAAGGTCCTCGCCAATGCATTTGAGTATATCGTCCATCCAGAATTGGAGTGGCAAACCCGATAACATAACCCAGATGGGTCCAACACCCATCTTCTCCTTATCAGGGTCTAAGAAAGGAGTCCAATGCTTAAGGAGTACTAGGGTCATTTCAATATGCCAATATTGAGTAAGAACCCAACTATCCATTTCAGGGGTAGGAAATATTAGTGAGAACTAACCTCTATTCATAGTCAGGACGACCGGGAGTTGTTCAAGGATGTTGCCCCAAATTTCAGAGGTTTATCCCTTGAGTCTGGCCGATGTATATTTCTGCCCGTGGACGCATCCAACCAACACTGTCTACTTTATTTCCTTAGCTCGATTCATACTAACCCCAACACCAAATACCATCTCCCTTGATTTCTCACCGCTCCTGGTGCACCGTGTATTCTTCTTACCAGTTCTATGATTCAGATTATTTATGATTGGTCCCTCTTCCTCTAGTTGAGTGTCATCCAAATCTGAAGAGGTCTTCTCTTCCAGTTGGTGAGTCAAAATGGGCAGGCCTTCAAAGCTGCCAAAGGTTATGACCGACGTCGGACATCCAAGGATATCAACTTGGTTGTGTAAGAAAACCTCTGTTCCCAAGCCAAATTGCTCAAAACCAAACGCCCCTTCATTGATGACTCCTAGACCCCATAAGCAGTCCTCCTATATCAAAACATCACCCGGGTTGTAAGACAATTATTGTTGATTTGAGATGTGAAGCGTCGATGGGGAATAAATGGAGAAATCGGTGAAGCCGGGATGTTGGGGATGATACTCGTAAATTTTTCTGGGAGGCTCACGTTAGGAACCTTAAATTCCGGAAACCCCGAGGCTCACAATACAATCTCCATATCTGATTTTATGGCCTCCAGTTGTTCAATACCCTCTAGCAAAGCACTCATATGTGCCCCAGCTAGCTACTGATGTGGGTAATTTGACCATATCTGGTATAGCACCAAAGAATCAGAAGAGTAGTCCAACTGTTCTTCCTCCATAATGGATTTTCCCACATTATCAGTTGGTTCCATGAGAAAGAATCCTAAAAAATGGTTCTTCCACTAGTCGTGAACGTTCCAAGATAGAAAAATCCAGTAACCATAAGTAACAGTGCTAGGGTCCAAGGTTGAAACTGAGAAATAATGATACCCGTATTTTGGGGAGACTATACCACTATCTGCCAAAGCCATCGTAGGTCAAATATAATACCGCCAAAAATGGAAAACATCGTGAGAGTTAAGGTCAAGGTTAAACTGATGCCTTCACGAGACAATGTTGGAATTCCATGAGAAAAGCAGTATAATAAGTGTGCCCGCGTCGGATATTGAGACGGGTTAGTGGTAATGAGGATAAGCACTTACACCTGTGGGAGGGCCAAAACAATGCAGTAAACCAGTGCCGCAATAGCCAAGGTATCTAGGGTTTCACTTCCGCCTCTCCATAAACACCTTTTATATATATATTTTTAACTAATAATTATTAATGTTATTAATAACATTAATTAATAAAATTAGTTATTATTAAATATTAATTAATTTTGAATAGTTAACTTATTTTTGTTGCTAGGTAATGTGATTCCTGAGTTGATTGACACACTTAACTTATGGCTTCAGTAGCCATGACGAAGGGTCATCCAAGCCGTTAAAATCACCTAGGAATTGCACTCATCCTAGGCCACATCAGCCCTTAGCATGGCTGAATTTTTCCCATGGAGTTTCGAACGGGTGAGCTTTACACCATGGAGTGCCTTAACAAAAATCCATGTCACGTCTGCTCTATGCCACGTGGGCTTATAATAATTAAATAATAATTAATTTATTGTATTTTATTACTAGCAATTGCACCACATGTTGCAAAATAAATTTCGCATGCAAATTTTTTATTTACTCGCATTTGTCTGAGAAATTTTTTGAAATTTAAACTTTGCAGAATTGAGCTACAATATTTAGGAAGGATGGTAGTTTGAGGAATCCCATCAATATCTGATTTTTCAAAAGTATGTTCACTAATAATGTGTGCTTCTTCAAAATTTATTTAGTATGTACATTCCAACTATAGAAATCAATACATGTGTGTTTTGTCTTGTGGTCCAATGGCACATTACTGGCATGGGTCCATCAATAGGTAAATGGAAGGAAAAATGAAACTGAAATCCTGAAAGGTCCGAATTGAAAGAAATATAAACATTGTAGTTAGAATTCCAAACCATGCATTGAGAGCATCGTGTAATCATCAAAGACTTCCACACATAGTCCTTGTGACAAATATTGCATTTTATAAACACCTTATCAACAAAGTGAAATAACATCCGAGTACGTATATTTTCACAGTTCAACATAGTTCAAGTAATATTTCTAGATTTAAATTGTGGCAATGTTTATAAACATATTAGAGACATGGTAGTTGATGTGCAATATGAGCCTCCATTCAGATTTTTTTTGTTAGCCAAATATCGATTCTATAAAAAATGCGAAATAAAAACTTCAAAGAATCGAACAGTAAAAAATTTAAGATTGCCCAGTAAATCTTAAATACCTCCAGCCATTGGTGGCTTATGCAAAGCTTCCATCAGAAATATCAAGTAAAACCCACACAACAAGAATCCACTTGCCAAGTTTCATAAATTTATAAATATAAGTTTGGTCAATACTCCGTGCTTCAAAAACTGTTCAATGGTTTAATGCAGATTCGAATTCTCAAGCACCAAATAACACTAGCCTTTAGAATGGCTTCCTTCCAGCTCCCACGTATGGCACAAAATTAACTCTGATAAATACTCTGTTGCAGGCAAGAAGTCGAGGCTATCGTGGGAATAGGAGCCTTAAGACCTGGGATTTCTTTGATTAAAGAAACGCAACTTCATTAAAAAAAATCATTGAATGCAACTCGTGAAAGGCATACATGCAACAATATTTTGCTATGATAATCAAATGACGATTATTTCTGTAGTGCTTAAAGTTTTCACACAGCGTATATTCTGCACTCCAGTGTACACGAGCCCATCAAATAATTAACACAAACTTCACACAGGCAAAAAATCTAAAAAGTCTTCCAAGCTCTACTCACTCATAGCTAGATGGTGTAAAAACTGAAGGGGTTTGAGTTAGTGAGCTTGGGGACAAAACAGAAGAGTTGATAGCCCAGCTTCCATCAAGCTTCTGTTGGCTGTGTCAAACGTTCCACTGGTCATGGTAGAGAACTACAGTGGGAGTAATGGACCACTTCAGAAGCTCCCAACAAGAAATTAATTTACTGCAGTTAATTTCTGTAATTTAAGGAAACAACTGCAGATGGTTTCCACAGTCTAAGGAAATGACTGCAGTAGTTCCAGAAATCGAGGGAGTAGTTCCTGAAATTGAGCAGTGGAAGAGGGAGCGTAACATTCTCCCACTTGGTCCATACTTCCACTCTTAATGTCTCATCTTAAAACCCATTAATAATTTGTATTAAGTAATAGATACATGAATCATGGCGATAAGTCCTCTAATGATGAGTATTATCTTCCATGTATTACTATGTATTTATTCTTATTAAAATTTATGTGGCAACAATTTCTTAATGAATAAACCCCATGTTTATTCTTGGTCCTACACAGATGAATTCTCTCAAATCAAATTAAGGTGCACATAAATATGAGAAAAACATCACAATAATTAAGAATTTCATTAAAAATAACATTGTTCATATAATGAGAATCTACATAATGGAACCAAGTCCCATATTCATTACATGATCCTTGAATTTAAACGGTGGCAAGCCCTTAGTCAAAGGATCAACGATCATCAACTTAGTGCTAATGTGCTCAATGACCACTTTATTTTCTTTAACACGTTCCCTTATAGCTAAATACTTAATGTCGATGTGTTTATTTCGACTCCCACTTTTGTTGTTCTTAGCCATAAAAACAGCAGTTGAATTGTCACAATATATTCTCAATGGCTTAGAGATAGAATCCATAATTCTAAGCCCAGAAATGAAATTCTTAAGCCATACACCATCTAAAGTAGCCTCAAAATAGGATACGAACTCGGCTTCCATAGTAGAAGTGGAAATCAAGGTCTGCTTGGCACTCCTTCATGATACAGCTCCACCGGTCATCATAAAAATGTATCCTGATGTTGATTTGTGTGAATCAACACATCCAGCAAATTCAGAATCTGCGTAGCCAATCACTTCCAAATTGTTCGTCCGTCTATACATAAGCATGTAGTTTTTGGTTCCTTGAAGGTACCTCATTACTTTCTTTGTAGCTCTCCAGTGGTCTAAACCTGGATTACTCTGATATTGTCCCAACATTCCCACAAAAAATGCAATGTCAGGTCTTGTGCAGACCTGAGCATACATTAGGCTTCCGACAGCAAAAGCATATGGAATGTTCTTCATTTGTTCCCTTTCAAAGTCATTCTTCAGGCATTGGTTCAAACTGAACCTATCACCCTTCACAATGGGAGCAACACTTGGTGAACAATCCTTCATCCGAAAATCTCTCTAAAATTTTATTAATATAGGTTTCCTGAGACAGACCCAAGATGCCTCGAAATTTGTCTCTATGAATCTTAATGCCAATGACATAAGATGCCTCACCCATATCCTTCATATCGAAATTATTAGAGAGGAATTGTTTCACCTCATGCAACAAACCCTTATCATTGGTTGCTAGCAAAATGTCATCCACATATAAAACAAGAAAACATATTTTACTCCCACTGACTTTAAGGTATATACATTCATCCATAATTTTTTCTACAAAACTGAAAGAAGAAATTGCATTATGAAATTTCAAATACCATTAACGGGATGCTTGTTTTAATTCGTATAATGAATTCTTGAGCTTGCAAACCAAATGCTCATCGTCACTAGAGGAGAATCCTTCAGGTTGTTTCATGTAAACCTCCTCCTTTAGATCTCCATTGAGAAATGTCGTTTTCAATTCCATTTGATGAAACTCCAAGTCAAAATGGACTACTAATGCCATAATAATGCGCAAGGAATCATTCTTAGATACAGGAGAGAAAGTCTCCTTATAATCGATTCCTTCTTTCTGAGTGAATCCCTTTGCAACGAGCCTTGCCTTGTATCTCTCAATGTTGCCCAATGAGTCTTTCTTTGTCTTAAAGACCCATTTACATCCAATGGATTTTGCACCATTTGGAAACTCAACAAGATCCCAGACTTCGTTACTCTTCATAGAATTAATCTCTTCCTTCATGGCATTGTACCATAATTCTGATTCTTTGCAACTCATGGCTTGTGAAAAAGACTCAGGATCATTTTCGGCTCCAATGTCGTACTCATATTCTTGCAGATACACAACATAATCATCAAGAATTGCTGATCTCTTTGGTCTAGTAGATCTTCTTAATGTTGTCCCGCCATCTTCCTAAGAAGTATGTGGTTCAACTCGTTGTTCAAAAATTCTTGGCAATTCTTGAACTATCTGATCTACTGGAATGTCGTCAGCAGCTTATGGAAATTCAACAATTGGTTGTTCAACACCAGTTTGTACTTGAGGGGTGATGTGAACAATAACCAATCTTTCACTTGAGGTGGAAGGTTGAGATTCTGAATGATCCTTCTCGGAAACTATGTTCCTGGTTTGATCACTCCCACTGATCAAGTCATTTTCAAGAAACTTTGCATTTCTTGACTCCAAAATCCTAGTGCTATTAGATGGACAGTAAAATCTGTAACCTTTAGACCTTTCAGCATATCCAATGAAATACCCACTAATGGTCCTTGGGTCCAGCTTCTTCTCTTGTGGATTATATATTCTCACTTCAGACGGGCATCCCCAAACGCACATATGTCGCAAACTTGGTTTCCAACCTTTCCTTGATTCAAATGGTGTTTTAGGAACCGCCTTGGTTGGAACTCGGTTTAATATATACACTTCCGTCTTAAGTGCTTCAGTCCACAAGAATTTAGGAAGATTGGAGCTGCTAAGCATACTCCACACCATGTCCAATAATGTTCGGTTTCTTCTTTCTGTTACACCATTTTGGTCGAGTGAGCCAGGCATGGTGTATTGGGCAACAATCCCATGCTCTTGAAGAAATTTTGTGAATGGCCCAGGTGCTTTTCCATCTTCTGTGTATCTACCATAATATTCTCCACCTCTATCTGATCTCACGATCTTAATTTTCTTGCCGCATTGATTCTCTACTTTAGCCTTAAAGATCTTAAAGGCATCTAATCCTTCGCTCTTTTTATGAAGCATGTAGATATACATATATCGTGAGTAATCATCTATAAAAGAGATGAAGTATCTCTGACCATGTGAGTCCATGTCTGGACTACATATATCAGTATATATGATCTCTAATATGCCTGAACTCCTATTGGCACCTTTCTTTGACTTGTTGGTCTGCTTTCCCTTAATGAAGTCCACACAAGTCTCAAAATCAGTAAAATCCAGAGTATTGAGTACCCCTTCATTTACCAATATTTTAATTCTTTCTATGGAGATATGACCTAGTCTTCGATGCCATAATTTAGAGGAATTTTCATCAATAATACATCTTTTAGTGCCAGTGTGAACATGCATTGAATCATAAGTGACATTGTTTTGTAAATTAATGCAGTAAAGACCATTAGACAGAATACCATTCCCAACATAATCAGATTTATAAAAGAAACTGAAGCATGTTTCTGAAAATTTAAAGGAATATCCAAAAAGTACAAGCTTTGAAACTGAAATCAAGTTTCTAGAAAAACTTGGTACATAAAAGGTCTTTTCTAATTCTAAAACAAAGCCACTACTTAAAGTTAAATAGCATGTTCCTATAGCCTCCACATGCGAGCCCATCTTGTTTCCTGATAAGATGCTTTGCTCACTTCCCACTGGCTTCCTTCGGTTTTGCAAAACCTGCAAGGAATTCGAAATGTGAATTGTTGATCCATAATCAATCCACCAGGTGTTAATATTGACATTAACCATATTATATTCATAACAAAAAAACGAGATTGGATAAACTTTGTCTGCAAGCCATTTCTGAAATTTGGCACATTCCTTCTTCATGTGTCCCTTCTTTTTACAGAAGAAACACTTGGAATCCTTCTTGATATCGGCTTGGGGAGGTATTTTACCTTTCCCTTTCCGATTGGCTTGAGATTTGCCCTTTCCTCGCATTGCCAGCATTTCACTTTCTCCCATTTCCATCACTAGTCTCTGTTCTTCTTGAACACACATGGTCATAAGTTCATTAATTGACCATTTATCCTTATGTGTGTTGTATGAGATTTTGAAGGGTCCGTATTGGTGTGGAAGTGTATTCAGGATGTAGTGCACCAAGAAAGACTCTGATATTTCAACCTCAAGTTTCTCCAATTGAGCCGCAGTGTCCCTCATTTGCATGATGTGCTCGCGCACACCTTTTACACTGGTGAGCCTTAGGGATGAGAACTTCATAATTAGAGTGCTTGCTACTGCCTTGCCTGAAGTGATGAATTGATCATTAATGGCTTTCAGCAAGTCTTGGACCTTTTCATGCTGTTCAACGGGACCACGAATACCAGCTGAAATTTTATTCTTAATGAACATCACGCTTAGACGATTAGATCGTTCCCATCGTTCATAAAGCGTGATGTCCGCTGCAGTGCTGGTGGTTCGTCTTTCCTAATAGCGTAGTCAATGTCCATCCACCCCAAATGAAGGAGAACTCTCTCCTTCCAGACCTTATAGTTATCTCCCTTAAGTTCAGGGATATCAGTACGAATTTCAGAGAAATTTGCAGGTTGTACAACTACATAAAATTAAAAATCACATGCTTATGTTAAAATTGAGGCATAAATAAAATTTCATGCTTTACCAATGTAAATCATGTTTTAAAAATTGAATCTAATGACATAAAAAATTTCTGTGGACTAAATTTTTAATTCAAGCAGATTCAATTAATATTTTGAACTTTATGATAAAACTTATTAATTCATAAATCCTGTGGGTAAGTTATGAATATTTTATCCTAATTAATTACTTAAATATAATAAAAATTCCTATGGGATAAAATTTATTATATTTAATTACAATTAATGTCTAAATATTCTTTATGTGATCCTAATCAATCATAATATATAATTTTATTTAATTAGAGACGTTGTGGCTATTCTCTAATTAATTAAAATTATATGGATCACTAGACATTATTTTCATAAAATCAACTGATAATTTGCACAAATAAAACTACAACATTCATGCATAACATTTAACCATGGTTCTTGTATACTCATTCATAATAACATGTTTTAATTAAAACTTAAATAATTAAATCATGCAAACTAAATACGAGCATATTTTCCAAATTGCATATAATTAAACTAAATAAATATTATATGCATAACTTTTCCAAATTGCAATATAAATAAATATTACATGCATAAAAATTAAACAAAAATTAGACATATTTCTAAATATATGCTTTAATTTAAAAAATCCTAAAAATAGGACATTTACCCAATTATATTTATAAATCACCAAGGCAGAGATGTAAATGGCTCTGATACCAAATGTTAGCCAAATATCGATTCCATAAAAAATGCGGAATAAATACTTAAAAGAATCAAAAAGTAAGAACTTTAAGATTGCCCAGTAAATCTTAAATACCTCCAGCCATTGGTGGCTTATGCAAAGCTTCCAATAGAAATATCAAGTAAAACCCACACAACAAGAATCCACTTGCCAAGTTTCACAAACTTATAAATATAAGTTTGGTCAATACTCTGTGCTTCAAAAACTGTTCAATGGTTTAACGCGGATTCGAATTCTCAAGCACCAAATAACACTAGCCTCTGGAATGGCTTCCTTCCAACTCCCATGTATGGCACAAAATTAACTCTGATAAACACTCTGTTGCAGGCAAGAAGCCGAGGCTGTCGTGGGAATAGGAGCCTTAAGACCTGGGATTTCTTTGATTAAAGAAACGCAACTTCATTAACAAAAATCATTGAATGCAACTCGTGAGAGGCATACGGGCAGCAATATTTTTCTATGATAATTGAATGATGATTATTTCTGTAGTGCTTAAATTTTTCACACAGCATATATTCTACACTCTGGTGTACACAAGCCCATCAAATAATTAACACAAACTTCACACAGGAAGAAAATCTAAAAAGTCTTCCAAGCTCTACTCACTCATAGCTAGATGGTGTAAAAACTGAAGGGGTTTGAGCTAGTGAGCTTGGGGACCAAACAGAAGAGTTTATAGCCCAGCTTCCATCAAGCTTCTATTGGCTATGTGTCAAATGTTCCACTGATCATGGTAGAGAACTGCAGTGGGTAATGGACCACTTCAGAAGCTCCCAACAAGAAATTAATTTATTGTAGTTAATTTCCATAATTTAAGGAAACAATTGCAGTTGGTTTCCATAGTCTAAGGAAATGATTGCAGTGGTTCCAGAAATCGAGGGAGTAGTTCCTGAAATTGAGCAGTGGAAGAGGGAGCGTAACAATTTTATGTTAAACAACTCTATGCAATAATTATCCTATCCATAGTACTAATTACTCTCATGATTAGTGCACTTTATTAATGGCATAATACCTTTTCACAATGACAATTTGTACTTCATAAGAGACTACTAAGAGTCTTAATAATTAATAATTATAATAGTTAAGTTTGTTTATTTTATTTTATTTTTATATTTATTTTTATGTAGTTTTAACACAATTTATGGTTAAGAAGGATCTGAAGTGGTGGAAACTATGACTTTGGAATATTCCAAATAGCTTCCTCCCCATACACGCTCAGAATTGTACCATCCAAGTGGAACCACTCTGGAATTGTTACATGAGTCTCCCGAGACATGCTCAGAACTGTACCGACCACATAACATCTCAATCTCATACTTACCTCCTAAATCAAGGAGTCAATTCAAAGGATATCTATGAAATCTGGGAGTCAATTAAATGGAAGACTCAAATGTTAATCACTTTTACCACCCCCCAAACCAGAAACTAGGTTGATTTTCTAAATAATAGTGAGTTGATATGATTGTAATTGGTGCTTGCATTGTCACTTGTGAGGGGTATAAGTCATATATAGAAGAAATGAAGAACACAATGAATACTAAATAACTGATATATATCAATAAATTATCGAACAAAAAACTCGACCAAGCTCAAATGATTGAGGTTTTTGGCACTGCTTGCTATAGTAGCCAAGCTTAAATCATCTATTGTTGTAAAAATAAGATCAAAAATTCACATATTAGTATAAAGAACGATTACAAAGAACCCCTTTGAAGTTTGTACTAAGCACCCATTAACATTTATTCTTTTAATATTGCTATTGGAAATAAGTAGTATAAATGTGAGTGAATGGGAATATGTTAGGATTGAATGAAAATGGTGAAAATGTATTCTTCTTTCCAATAAATAAATGTGAGTGAAAGGGAATTTGACATTATGGTTATCTTGATATAACTCAACATGGAATAGAGTATTCACATGGAATAGAGTATTCTGTGAAAATTGATGTTTGGATAAGCCTGATCCTCTCTGTTTGAAAAACCGACTAGTTCCATATGTAGCTGATTAATGGAGAAAAAAGTGTAGGCAAAGAAAACTATTTTGACTTGCAATACATGTTTTTGTTATAGATATCAAGAAAATTCCACCTGTAATTTTCAATGGTTATATGGTGCTAACCTTGTTAAACAAATGTTGTTTAGTCAATTTAATTATGGATCATCATTCAGCTAATAGCCATAAAGAGAGATTTTATCTTTCTTGGGAAATAAACATTATGATAAATTTATTACAAAATGCACAACTCCTGTGAGTGCAACAATCAAACGACATAGTTATCTCACCTACTCTACTTCCTATTAAACATATAAAGGAAAAGAGAAGTTTGTTGCACCACTTGAACCTAAAGGGAAACAAATATTCAGATAGCTAAGTGCTAATTGCTTATATGCTCACTAAGTTGATATGGTTATTTAACAAAAGAATAATCATCTTGGGTCATTTCGAGTATTCTTATTAAGGAAATTCATCTTGTGATTGAAACAAATAATGTTTCCATATATAGGAAATTATTTATCCATATTTATGTGTTACTATGTGTAGTAATTCCAATTGTGGATATTGTAACTCACCGCCTATGCACCATGTTACTCCACTAGCCCATGTTGATGTTCATCCTATGCCACCTCTAAAGAGTCATGTGCTTCATATTAATCATACACATCTTGTATTTCCTATGGGGAGACATTCGAATAGCCTATGTAACCACATCCTATCACTACTAGATCTACATATACAAAGGGAAACATCTCCATATTGGATCTACTACAATGGTGCCCATCTATCTGAGACCCTTTGAACTACAATATGTATCAACAATCTGCTACTCATGCATCATCTTTGCCATAAACTGTAGACCTTACAAGGGACTTAAAGCTTTCCCATGATGATGAGAATCATTCCTTGAGCCTTGCATCTCAATGTTCCATTCCAAAAACAAGTAAAAGATGGAAGGTCATCCTCTCGCTGTCCTAGAAGGTCATTTTTACAAGGATTCTTCTTCAATGCCACATACAATTGTTGTGATCAGAGTTCACAATGGCTCATGTGATAAGAGTTATTCTATTATGGAAAAGCATTTTGTTAGTGCCCTAAATGCAGCTGTGGAAGAAAAAGAGCCTGAGTTTCCTGATGGTCCTGGAAGGCATGAATTTTTGTCTCCAATAGAGGATATTATACCTAAAGGCAAATCAAACAAGGTTTTTTTTCAAAGGACCTTGATGTTTTAGGGTATGCTCTGGACTCATGGAAGTAATCTCTGCTACCATTCATTGTAGAGTTCACCAAAGTTCCCATCAAGGCTGGGTGCATGTCTGAAACTCTTACATACATACTTGGAATAAAAGGTAATCAATATGTAACAATTTTTCTAGTTATTGTTATTGTGCTAATTGTTTCTATTCATGTTCTGATTTTGATTCCATTTTTATCTCTCTTTGTTTTCTTGATGATTCTCTTGCTTTCACTACAAGGGAAATGTCAGACACCTAATCCTTCTAGGGTTAGTGTGGAAGTTTAAGAGTCTTAGGGAGTCCAACAAAAGTATGGAATATGAATCCAATGGTCACCCCACACTGTATTATAAATATATATCATGTTAATGGTAATAGCAATATCATGCATATCTTATCTTTTTGCGTATATCATGTGCGGTTTTAACATGGCATCAGACCCAAGTTCCCAAACTAGTTTTTCTGGCTTTCTAATTCCATTCTGCAAAAAAAATGCCTCTCCCACCTTTCTTTCATATTCTCTGTCATTACTAGAACATCGGCGCTCTCCAGTCATACGTTGTGTTTGTTGCATAGTCATAAGTTTGCAGACTCCTCTCTGCTCCTTCATCATCGCATGATTCCATAACAGCCGGTCCTGCTCCAAAAATAACCATAAGCCCTCCTCCACGCGTATTCAACAACTCACATGCTTCCCTCTCCTATTGGCTACTCCCATATACTGAAATATATTGCCGGCTCAACGGTTCTCCTCCCAAAACCATGAATAATTTGATGAATTTCGATGGAATTCCCAAATAATTAACCCCTCAACTTCGATAGAATAAGAAGATACAACATTGACCCTCGCACTACATGCTTCCCTCACCTGTGTGCCTTACTCCTCACCTGGGTGTCTTACTCAATACCTTTGTGCCTTGCTCCATACGTGCAATCACACCTCCACACTGTCCACAGTCGACTGTCCACTGACACCTATGCTCCTATCAACACTGGCCTCCTCATACCACATATTTATAACGTTGCCCAGATTTCTCCTCCAGCCACAAGCATTTCCCCGTTTTCACATCCAAAATCCTCACAGTTTCGTCATAGGATCCGGAAACTATGAGATTTGATTGTAGATTAAAATTTACACACAAGACATAATTGGTGTGGCCCTTCAATGTTTTTATGCAATTTCCTATGTGAACGTCCCAAATGCGCAGGGTTTTGTCATTGGAAGCAGAGAAAACGTAATGGGAATCCGACGACAATGCCATATCGGAGATGCCCTCAGTGTGGCCCTGGAGTTCCTTCTTCACATTTCCATTGCCTACAGACCATATTCTCACGCTTTTGTCTACATAGGCTCTCCCCAATAATTTCCCATCTGCCAAAAATTTGACGCTTAATACTGCATGCTTGTGTCTTGTTAAAATGTGTTTGAGCTTGTAGAATTTGAAGCTATTCAAACCATTTGCTTCCGAGGCCATTTACGCCATCAAATTTCAATTTCCCCTAGTTTAACTAGGGCACTACCTTACTTCATCTTTAGATTCATGAAGAAAATGACTTGAGTTTTTTATTTAAAGGAGTCAGCTTACCTTGACGCTAATGGAAAATGATGGAAATCGATACATTGTAGAGGCTTGAAAGATGCTGCAACCATAACAAAGCACAATGTTGAATGAAATACATTGAAATGGTGTGGATTCGTATGGTGTGTTGTTCCTTTTATGTTATCCATGCAGATTAATTATTTTGAAGTCTCTAATAAAACTGCTTGCTGATATATTGGCGGTTGTGGGAACCTCACTGACACACATAAATACCACTGCATTTATTTCTCAATACCGGAAATAAAATTCAATCGAGGGAAATACGTAGTATATCTGAGATCCATTGAATCATTGGAGAAATGTTTTCTCACCAGTTGAAACATAATTTTTTGTGATCAATAGTGGTTATTGTGCATACATTTTCTTTGACTAGTTGGCCCCATAGAGCATATGAACTTGCAAGCTTTGAAGTTCTCATAGAAAATAAAAATAAAAATCAGCAGAGCATTCAAGGTATTATTACCACCCATTCGGTTGCTAACATTAAATGTGAGGGAAACAGAGTTAGTATGGAGACTAAAACTTGTGAAGCTAGGGATAGAGAGATCGCTTCATTGCTACAAAGTTCTATGATATAAAGGCTTTTATCCACGCCAATATTATTTTTGATTTCTCTCCAACTTATGAAAATCACAATTGTTTGAGTACCCTTTTGTTGTAGTTGAACTTTGAGTTTTTTCAAAAATGGCTAAAATTGATGATGTATTAGAATTACTCAATACATTAATACATTACATTGTTAATGAGATAGTAAATGTTAGCAATGACACTCTTTTCGACATTAAATTATTCCTGCAAAATGCACTAGACAAGAATGAGTTTTTGCAGCTTGAGTTAGAGCTACAGCAAGATGAGCTTCAACATAAGAGTTTTCATTCTAAACTTGTTTTTGTTTAGAACATTGAGACAAAATCCCATCAACAATAAGAAACTGTTCAAATCATCGAGCCTAGTACAAGAGAATATTTGAATGTAGAAAAAAAAATGCAGTCTGCACTTCCCAAGCCCATGATCATACCTTGAGAAGAGCTTGTCCATAACAAGCACATAACTAGTCTTGTATATGACAAGGATGTGTCCTTTCATATTCCAAACTATTCCAAGCCCATCTAGTTTCAAAGTGATGGATTTATTCATGACATCACATCTTCAAATGTTTCAGATTTTTCTCCTCTTCAACAACAACAACAACAAAATGTTAAATGCCAACATTGTGATCAAGTTGGTCATATGAAATATCATTGTTTTGATCTTCACCCATGTGAGCATTGTAATAAAACAAATCATTCTTCACACTGATGCTTCAGAAACAAGCCTCCTACAAGAGCAAAGATTCATCTTGGATGGATCACTTATTGGAAATGGGCATCAACAATCAAGAAGATATTTTAGTCATATGTCAGGATCTCTTCTAGAATATTAAAATTATTTGCAGTCGAGTTTTCACCATCATCTCACCTTGTATCTTACATGGGGGGGAATTATGGTCATCTACAAGCTTCAAAGCCACATCAAGTGAGTCGGAGCCACAACCTACCATACCATATTCAGAGTTTTAGCCAGAGACACAAAAGTTCAAACGAGCCTGAGCCATAACCTGCCATACCAAATTTAGAGTTGTAGCGAGAGACAAAGATGCCCATGAGCATGCCTTTGGTTGGTGGTAAGCCTTAAACCATCTATGTAATGTTGAACTTCTCCCTCTTCAAAGAATTGGGGACACTTCTTCTAACAAAAGACTTCATATTCTTGCCATTTTTGGAGGAGTTCCGGGAAATGCATCAAGCATTCCAAATTCGGTGGTCATCCTTAAGCCATCGCAGGATGAGATCTCCCTTTTCATCTTGAGGTTCTCCCTTTTTATGCGGGTTGTAGGCCTCCCTTTTGCAGGTTGAAGGTATTCCTCTTCAAAACATTAGGAGTAATTCCTCTAGCATAAAACCTCGACCTCTCTCCAAATTTGGAAGATTTTTGAGAACTGAACTAAGTGTTCCAGTGTTAGTGGTCATCCTTAAACCAGCACCTTATGCCAAAATTTCAGAGAGCACATTCAACCTAGTGTTGTCATGCATATATTTGCACATTTGTATTATAGCTCTCTTCTTGGACTCATACATATTCCTTCGGGTTAAGGGGGGAATGTTGGACACCTAATCCTTCTAGGGTTAATGTGGAAGCAAAAAATTCTTAGGGAGTCCACGAGATGATTAGAATATGAATCCAATGGTCACCCCACAATGTATTATAAATGTATATCATGTTAATGCTAATAGAAATCTCATTCTTACCTTATCTTCTTGTGTGTCTATCATGCGTGCGTTTAACAAAAAATGACTTATAAAAAAGGTTTTTACTGTTATAAAATTGGCATAAATTGTCACAAAAAAACATCCATTTGTGATAGTGGATGTTTTAGCGGAGGTTTTAACAAAAAATCATCACAACTGAAAAAATATGGGTGGCTGGAGGTTTTAGAAAATGTTTTTTTTTTTGCGGTGCGCTTCATGGAACAAGTATCACCGGTGCGCTACATATATAAAAGCACTGAGGTGTTGAATGCAAAGAAAACCGATGCATAATATATACCACACTGGTGCTAATAGATTAAAAAGCCCTGGGGCATTCTTATAAGGAACAACACTGGGGCATGCAAAAAATAATTATTGTGCCGATGTTTTTTTTTAAAACTTGCAGCGTCAACGCACATCGTTTGTACAATCGCACTGGTGCGTTAGTTATACAAAATTACCGGTGGTGTTATTTTTCATAATGCACTGGGATGGAGATAATATTTTGTAAGACCAGGCTATTAGTTCTATGAAAGCACTGTTGCATTAAGAATTACAATGCACCAAGGCGTTAATCTCAAACAAAATCGGTGCTTGAAGAAATAAATGTATCGGTGTTGTCGTTTTCTCAAAAGACACCGGTCATGAAATAATATGGAATCACAGTGATTTTATATAACATAACGCGTCGCTGCACTTTTATGTTATAGATGCACGAGTTTTTTGAATGATATTTTCTCTTTTTAGGAAACATCGACGTATGATAGTGTAATTGTTGTTTTTTTAATCTGTTATTCATTGAAAAATCGAAATATATTTTATAACAATATTCATATAAATCAAAATTTTATTAATGCATTTGTATATAATGTTTGGATTAATTTTTTATATTATCAGATTTCGTATCTCTTCATTATAATATTTAATCATCCATATATTTAATCAGTGGTGTAACATTTCACTGTGACATTGGATAACAAAATAGAATAAAATAAAAATGTATTTTATTATATATCATTAAGAGGATATTTGTCATACAAAATGGGATTGTTATTGCTAACCCCTTTTCTTTCAATTGGGACACTATGCTCATTACATTAAACAAAATGTCTAATATTCATAGACAACTAGTTCAAAAAATACAACAGGTTGCATTAATATTCAAATAGATCATCATTCTTCGTTGAAATTTTTGTAAGTGTTCAAGCTACTTCCATGACTTTGGTTATTTGGACCGATGTTTTTTTGATTGCATCGATTGTTTTTGTCTTCTTCAAATTCTATTTGAAAATGTAAAAATATAGTGTAATGAGTGTATCTACATTGGTGAGAATAATGAAAATTGAAATGAATAATATAAATCAATGTAAATGGAAAAAAATTTACCATAGAAAGAAGTGACTTATAAATTGTGCACATGGAATCAAAACCAAGTCACATGCCTTGTTGCAATAAGTCTTCTTCTGGCGTAGTTTCATAGTTTGTTTCCTGCGTATTTTAAACCTCATTATAAATCATAGATTTAATATAAAAGATTTATTTGTTCTATTAATTATAAACTCGGAGAAGTAAAACAACATAGATACTTACAAATTCTACAATTAATTTTTGATATGCCAACATATACTCACAACCCTTATTTACCCCAATGTTAATCAATTCTTTTGGTGGCTCTTCTTTGTATGTTAGCACCTGTTTGAAGACATTCAAGGATGATTGTTGTATACAACTTAAAATATATAAAAATGAAATATTGAGTTTTTATAAGGAAATATTTACAATTACTTACAAAATTTGAAATCAACCCTTTTCTTCCTGGTCGTCTTGATTTAGGTGTTGAATGAGTTACATTTTGTTTTCTTTTATGCAAGGAAATATTTGAAAATTAATATTTAATGGTAAATTATTTTTATATGTACAAATTCAGTCATGATTGCAAACATTTGAAGCATGTTGTTATTGAGATGACTCCTCCTGTGATGCAATTATGTCCATTTCTTTGACTATCTCCTAATAAACTTTTTTGGACATTCCTACTGGCATGTTTCACATATCAACACATTGATCATTTGGGATTTTCATAATCTTCTTGAAAAAAGTAATAAACTATTTTTATAAAGCTTTATGAAAACTAAATATAACAAAATCGATATTAATAAATGAATGGTCTATAGTAATATATATATATATATATATAATTCTAAAAAATCCTTTTATATAATTAGAAGTATGTTGACGGTTGAAAATGTCTCGCCAACAGTAAGGGGATCTCCCTTGTTTAGGATCCAAATTAGACTCTACACCGTTTGGTTTAGAGATCCCATCTGGTATGTAGGCCCGTTTTCCATTAAGTTGGTAAAGAGTTACAGATAGGGAGGGGAATCACTGAAAAGAGAAATGCACAAATGTTGAACGAACACAAATCAGTGATTGACGAACACCTCATGAAACATGATACCATGAATAGAAAAGTTGAATTTAAAGAATGAAACTTACGAAAATATTTTTTAGCAAAACTTTAATAAGATCACACTTATAACAAGATTCATTTAACAACTGAGAAATAGTTTGCAATGGCTAAGCATTTCATTTATAATCTATGCACATTCCAATAAATATTTAAAGAGAATATTGACAAAGAAATTCATCAACATATCCTTAAAGTTAGAGCATAAAATACCATCCATGTGTTGTAAGAAAGATCATAACACAAGAGAATACATGAGTAGAAATGTGCACCAATACTTGAAGAAAGCATCATTCATTTGAAGGGACCATATTCATAGCACAACCACACAGGGGATTTCTGTTGGATTCAATAGTGAGATTCAATAACACTTCTTTGTAATCATCAAAAGACATACCTTCAATAAGAAACAACGTGTCTATATCAAATTTCCAAAACCCAAACAATTCCCTATAAAATCGCCAGAAGATGTACATATAGGCCGAGATGACTCTTGGGTTTCCCATGACCTTTGGTCTTCCCTGACCCTTGGGCTTACTTGCAACTAAGGGGAAGTTACGACTTCAGGAGGATTGCGACCAGAGGGAGGGGAAGTTGTGACCTAAGAGAGATTACGACCTAAGGAAGATTGAGACCTATGGGAAGTTGTGACCTAAGGGATATTGTGACCCACGAGAAGTTTCGGCTTGAGGAAGATTGCGACCAAGGGGAAGTTGCAACCTAAGGGAGATTGCGACCCAAGGGAAGTTGCGACCTAAGGGATATTGCAACTTAGGGGAGGTTGTGACCTAAGGGAGATTGCGACCCAGGGGAAGTTGCCACCTAAGGGAGATTACGACCCAAGGGAAGTTGTGACCTAAGGGAGATTGTGACCCAGGGGAAGTTGCGACCAAAGGGAGATTGCGACCCAGGGAATATTTCATGTTTCATTACGACCTAGGGCTGATTACAACCTAGGGTTGATTGCATCCTAGGGATGATTGTGCCCTAGGGACTCCCTCATGTTTCTCTTAGGTTATGATTCAATTGTCCCTAAGCTACCATATTGTGCAACAAAAAATGAGATAGTATTTCTCATGCATTGAACCTGTGCTAATGATCTGGTGATTGATAAGGCCAAAGTGTCACTATGTTGATGCTCCCTGAGATAGGTCTGCCATGCTTTGTAGTCTGTATTTATCATGACCAGGTGAGGCATGTATTCCCCGTGTCTGTGCATGAACTCAAGGGCATCTCGAATCAACATGATTTTCTTGGTGTTGACTTAGTTTGACAAGGTAGAAAATTTGGTGTGAACCCTGACCGGCTCAACCACATACTGTGTGATGTTCTCTCTTGTCACCTACAATTCATTGGAGCTGGAAGCTTGTCTGATTAGGTCGAGAAATCCTTGTATTTCCTATAGTAATTCCTCTCGTTCCTTAGGTGCTACTAGTGACCCGATGAAAGGAGTGTGATGGAATTAGGCCATCAATATAACCTAGTGAAGAGATGATTATGTGAAGATATGACATTTTCTACATCCTTGGCCAACTTGTCCTAAGATTGGATTCTCATGTGTAGTTGTACTTTATCATTTTTTTCGTAATCCAATCCTTATTTGGAAGAGTATCTAGAGCATCGATATATTTGTTGGTCGAGTCAAGGATGTTGTCTACTATCGTTAAAGCCTCTCTCAAATTGGATGTTTTTTCCCTTTTATAGGAGTGATCGAGTGGCAGAATGTGACCTTTGCGACCAATGTGACTTATGCGACTTTGCGACCTATGAGACTTTGTGACTTTGTGACCTATGAGACTTTGAGACTTTTCGATTTTGCGATCTATGCGACTTTGTGACTTTTACTTTGTGACCTATGAACCTTTGCGAATTTGCGAGTTCGCAACTTTGTGACTTTGCGACCTATATGGCTTTGTGACTTTGCGACCTATGTGACTTTGCGACTTTGCGACCTATGCGACTTTGCTACTTTGCAACATATGCGACTTTGCAACTTTGCAACTTTGATGGGAGAATTGGGAGAAGGCACACTACATTATTTTATTGTAGTTCTGCTATCCCTTAATTACGCCAGCATAGGTGCGTGCCTGCATACCTAACACCTAAGTCAAAGGCACATACATGCATACCTACTTCTACGCATTCTATTTCTACAATGTTTCATTAGTATCCTATGTAATAAGATATCACTTTGCTGATAAAAGGGACAACAATCTAATAAAGATGTTTGGTTCGTTTACCAAAGACATGCTCTGCCTCTCTTTTTTTCTTATTGTTTGAGCATTTCTCCAATTGATTGTTTTCGTTTGGTTCCTCTTCATTCCACACATATCTAAGGAGAGTTAGTCCGCCTTCCTCATGGCCGCAACTAGCTTATCCCTTTCGTGAAAAAATCGACCTCTGAGAGATGACTTATCTCATATCTGCAGACTTTATTCCCACTATTTCATTGTTGCACACAAACCTATTGTGCATTTTGCAGACTTGTGACACATATCGATTCACAGATCCCCATCAAAATTATGGATCAATTGGTATTAGAGCTTGATATCCAAGGGAAAATCAAATCTTGAGATGAGCCAAAAAAATTTTGTTTATTTTTATTTTTATTTATTTTCTATGAGATGAGCCAATTATTAGTGATGGTGGATACACAGGTCTCCTAGCCCTAGCAACTCACAGACCTCCACCACACAGAGAGGAGGTGAAAAGATCTACTTTCCACAAATCTCTCCCTCTTGATCATCTCACAGATCATGTAAGCCCGCCTGCCACAGATATTTTGCTCCAAGAATGCCTCCTTGAAGAGATCCCTTGGCAGTGGAATTCGACTCCAATGCTTCAAATCACATGTAAGACCTTGCCTCTGCTCTTAATGAATTAATAAAAATGCAACAACCAAATACTCTAGATCCCTTGCATTTGGATACTCGAATCCAACTCCCTAATTTTTCTAGGCAAATAAATGGAGAAACGATGGATTCATGTATCCATAGTCATTCCACCTATTTCAAAACTTGCCTAGGCCTCACCGAAGAGAAAAATATTCAGATGAATGCCTTACAATTGGAAGGCCTTGCCCAAACATGGTGGGATACAGAGAAAGAAAATACCACATTCTTGGTCAAGCTTGGAGAACGCTCAGGGTCCTCTGCCTCTCCCCCAATCCAAAGTTGGGCTCAACTTTGTGAAGCATTGAGAAATTGTTTTTACCCACTCGGGTACATACAATATTTATGGATCTGATGGCACCAGCTCCACCAACTCCCTACACAAGGAGTGAAAGCCTACATCGAATACTTCTCCAATTTGTTCCTATTGCTCCACATTCCAGATCCGGAAGAAGTATTAATACTCAAGTTTATGGTTGGCTTATTCGTTCAACTCCGTAGAGAGGTAGAATTGTTTGAAAATTAGACTTTAGACAGACTTTTCAAAGAGTTGTAGCCATTGAAAGAAAGCTCACTCCCAGGGTTCGTCCTCCTCAGTCCCGCCCCAACTCCACCCTTTCGCCCCACTTCAAACATCCTTGTTCTTTGAATCCCAATACCAAAACACCCTGGTGTTCCTTCCACAAGACTACTTCCCACATTACTTCTGATTGTCGAGTTCTCAAATCTATGAAAACCAATAAAATCTTACTCACAGATTCTACTACTTCCAAATCGGTCGATGACAATGAGGACATTTCCCTTGAAAACCCCATCGCCCTACATCTCTCTTTGATCTTAATGACCACTGAAGAGCCAAACTCATCAAACCTCTTCACACACAACTTCCAAATCAAAAAATCATTGGCTTTACTAATCATGGACAATAGCAACCATAAAAATTCTGTGTCTCAAGAATTAGTTAACCACCTTCATCTGGTCACTACTCCACACCCAAAACCCTATCATCTCAGATGGGTTAAAAAGGATGGTCCTCTCCTATTGATTTCCCAACGTTGCCTGACCAACTTTGCCATAGGCCCATTTAAAGACACTGTCCTTTGTGACGTCTCGCCATTGGATTGTTCTGGCTTACTTCTAGGCATCCCATACCAAGCCCAAAGAGATGCCATTTATATCGCTAAAGCCCGCCAATATAAACTTACCAAAGATGGGCGTACCTATATCCTCATGACAACACAACCCAGACCCACTTCTACCACAGATAAAAATCCCTCATTTTTGTTTGAATCAATGTGTCTCTCTCTGTTTGGTGCGCTCCGTACCACCAAGCAATACTACACATCCTGTTCTCGAACCAATGAATCCTTTCCTTCGTGAATTCGTTGATGTTTTCCAACCTCTTATGGGCCTTCCCTCATCTCACCATATCAACCTTTATATTCGACTCATTCTAGGCTCATCTCTACCTAATTCACAACTTACAGGTTAGCCCCGAGAGAATTATAGGAAATGGAGAGGAAATTGAAAGACCTCATTAACTCTAGCCACATTCAACCATTCTCTTCTCCCTGTGCTTCTGCCACCTTTTTCATCCCAAAACAAGAAACCTCAGAAATGCATCTTGTCACTGATTACCGAGACCTTAAAAAAGCCACAGTAAAGAACTGTTACCCCCTACCCTGGATTTAGGAGTTACTTGACACCCTCCAAGGAGCTAAGTGGTTCACTAAATTGGATTTGACTTCAGGATATCATCAGGTTAGAATGAACCCTGATGATGTGTGGAAGACAACTTTCAAGACCAAATTTGGTCTTTATGAATGGAAATTCATGCCATTCGGCCTAACTAATGCACCAACCACGTTCACGTGAATCATCAATGATATTTTTAGACATTTGGGTCGCATTGTTGTCATTTACTTAGATGATATTCTCATCTTCTGTAAGACATGGGACTCCCACATGCAGCATGTCTGTCAAGTTCTCCAAATAATCAAAGATCACGAGTTACAAGTCAAGGAGAAGAAGTCCTATTTTGTCCAGTGTTTAGTTCCTTACCTTAGATTTGAGGTCAACTTAGAAGGTATTCAATCAGATCTGTCTCGCATCCAAGCCTTGCAGCAATGACCACAACCTTCTTCGGCCAACAAGCTTAAAAGTTTCCTAGGTGGTATTAATTTTTACCATAAGTTTATTCTTCATTTTTCTCAGATTATTCATCCTTTGCATCAACTCTATAATAGGCATTCTACATTTATTTTGGCTAACAAGGCTACCATCCACTTTGTTCAACTCAAGGAGGCACTATGCTCATCTCCAATGTTGCGTCTGTCTGGCCTCTCTCAACCATTTTAGGCTGAGTCAAATGCCTCACGGTATGATATTGGTGACATACTTAAACAGGGAGGACACCTTATTGCTTATCACTCAGAAGCTCTTTCCCAGGCCAAGAAGAATTATAGTACTTATGAAAAATAATTTTACATCTTGGTCCAAGCTCTCAAGCAATGGCGCCATTAGTTGTTGGGCAAAGAAACTATTCTCCACACAGACCATCATCCATTGATCTTCATCAACTCACAGTATAAGCTTCAGGAACAAATTCATCTTAAATGGGACTCCTACATTCATAAATTTCATTTGGTGATCAAATATAAGAATGGAACTTCGAAAAAAATGGAAAATTTACTCAGCATACCACCCATGCCAATCCTCCCAATTCTAGAAGTGCATTGTGCTAATTATGATTCATGGAAAGCACCGTATGCTACTGACCCAGAATTTCTCAAGGTTTGGGTTGCCTTACACAGTCCCACAGTTATCAATCAGAATTCATTCTTGGACTACACCATTCGGGTTAGTTGGCTCTACAAACTCAATTTACTTTGTGTCCCACACTCAGACAACTGCCTCTTTCTCATTCAAGAAGCTCATGAATCAACCTATGGTGGCCACTTTGGTACCACAAAGACTCTCAAACACCTCCAATGCCATTTATATTGGCCTTCTATGCAATCTCAAGTTGTGAAATTCATCAGATCCCATGCCTTGTGTTCTCAATCAAAACCATCCAATAGAAAGCATGGCTTATATCAGCCTCAACCTCTCCCTTTGTGGCCATGGGAATCAATCTATATGGATTTCTTAAGCGAACTACCCACCACCCAAAAGAAACATGATGAAATCTGGGTAGTAGTATGTATTTTTAGAAAAATAGTTCTTTTTATTCCCTGCACAAAGACAACTACAGTAGTTCAAACAACAAAATTGTATTTCCAACATGTCTATTCACATTTTGGCCTACCAAGAAACATCATCTCAGATCGAGACTCACGCTTCCTCAACACCTTCTAGAAGACCATCTGGACACTACTTGGGTGTCAACTAAAGTTCTCTACCACCTTCCATTCTCAAACAGATGGCCAAACAGAGGTGGTCAACAGAGTATTGGTCCATGCTCTCTTTACTCATTTTGGGCGCAATAAACAGTGGGACAACTATTTACACATTTTGCAGCATATCTACAACAAGGCCACACATTCTTCTACTTGGTTCTCTCCTTTTGAAGTATGTTTGGTCTATCAACTAGCAACCCCAGCCGAGCTTCCCCGCACTTTGGATCCCCAAGGTATGATGCACCAGCAAAAAGAGAAGCACTCAACACACCAGTTTCTTCAAAAACTTTCACAACGACACATTTCCGTAACAATAGCACTCAAAGCAACCCAAGATCATGCCAAGCAAAGGCATGCCAAACAAAGGACCTCCATGTCCTTTCAACTAGGTGATGGAGTATGGTTACATTTGGATAAGAAACGATTCAAAGGATAACATCATAAATTTCTTCCAATCCAATATGGCCCTTATAACATTTTAGAACAGATTGGGGAAAATGCCTATCAATTGGACCTTCCCCCTCAGCTTGGAATACACAATGTCATTAATGTCAATCATATAAAGTTGTTTGAGTCTCCCCTCTTGGAGGAACTAGTCACAATTACTCATCCGATGGACAATATCCCGGACTTCCAACTCCCATTGGAAAAAGACACATTATTGGACACTAGGACTCGTTCTACCAGACACTGGAGTTACACCTCCTACTTGGTGGCATGCCAGGGACAAACTCTATCTCAAGAAAATTGGATGACCGCCGAAGTTTTGCATCGTATGTATCCTCATCTTCGCATGGAAGTCGGGACACTTCCAGATCTAAACAGGGAGGAATTGGGCCAACTAGGAGAAGACGCACTACCTAATTTTATTGTAGGCCTGCTATCCCTTAATTACGCTAGCATAGGTGCAGGCCTACATAGCTAACGCCTAAGTCAAAGGAACATACATGCATACCTACTTCTACGCATTCTATTTCTACAATGTTTCACTAGTAGCCTATGTAATAAGGTATCCATTTGCTGATAAAAGGGACATCAATCTAATAAATATGTTTGGGTCATTTTCTGAAGAAACGGTCTGACTCTAATTTTTTTGGTTGTTGATTGAGAATTTCTGCAATTGATTGTTTTCATTTGGTTCCTCTTCGTTCCACACAGATATGAGGAGATTTAGTGCACCTTCCTCATGGCTGCAACTAGCTTATCCCTTTTGTGAAAAAAATGACCTTTGAGAGATGACATCTCTTGTATCTGCAGACTTTATTCCCATTATTTCACTGCTGCGCACAGACCTATTGTGATGAACTCTTAGCTAAACTGAGAGGGGGGTTGAATCAGTTTAATACATACATGGACAGTTAAAACTCTTTTCATTCAACTCAATTACACCTTCAATTTATAAGCAGCTCAATACATAATGAATCAACAAAATTAATGTGTGTAGAGAAAGTAATTAAGCATATTAAAACATCACATCAACACATAATCATCAAGCACATAGAAAATTGATATAAGTGGAAACCCATAAGGGAGAAAACCACATATTATTATTGTTGTGATGCAAAGGCAAGCTCCAACTCCCTCTCGCCACTGATTTTTTGTAGGATCCAACCTACAGGAGGCTACTGCCACAAATTATGCAGGCTACAACTTGTAAGGAAGCTCCAACTCCCATCTATTTTTTGCAGGCTACAACCCATAGGAGGCTCCTACCTCAACCAACTCCAAATGGACATCTATGAAGCTACAACTTGAAATGGAAGCACCAACTCCCATGTATTTTTCTGCAGGCTACAGCCCACAGGAGGCTCCTACCTCAACCAACTACAACTAGACATCTATCAAGCTACAACTTGATATGGAAGAACCAAATTCCTCACACTACAATGAAATCATATGTTGATTTACCTGGATATCAGCTCTAGATCTGCACAACATCTCTATATGTTGTCTCTCACTCTTCCACTCTCTAACTCCTATGCATATTACAATAACATCATTTATAGAGATCACTTCATGGCTATTTGCATTTTATATGGGAATATGAAGTGAACATGCATGACTTTTTCCTTCCACCCACTCATTTCCTCACTCAGTATAGTCAAGATGTTACAATAATATATACACGTGTTTCAGTATTAATTGGAGTTTTTCTTTGCCTTGGAGACTTTCCTTTGCATCACAAACAATATAAAATAATCAATACATTTACAGTTACAATCAAATATTTCACTCAGGCCTTTCAGTTTCTTATATTTTTTGTGTGTTTGTCCTCTTCTGCCTACTGTCCCTTTGTCTTTTATGTTTCTGCAGTTATATTTCCAACTGTGTTGTAGCATTACTTGTCTTAGCCTGTGATCTGCGGGTTATGGGCCACATAAACTCCCTTTTAACGCAACAGATTAAAATTTTTGAGTTTTATTAACATAGATACATTTAGCAATTAAAGAACGCGTACTTTGTGGGCCTCTCGGTTCTCGCCCTTTACATGAACTCTTACACCATTTATCTCTAAATCTCTTTGTTCTCCATCCTCACACAAACCTCATATTTATACATAATTGTGGATTAATTTCAATCCATGATTTTCTCCACCAATAACTCAACCAAATTCTAAAATAGCGTTATTCCTCCTTTGACTCAACTAAATTCCATTTGAGTTTTTAATCCCTAAAATATCTATCCAACCCAACTCCACTCATATTCTCAATTAATTAAGAGAGTATTTACAATAATCCTCACACTTATATTTTTCTCTCAATTTATATTTTAAAATGTACATAATTTATAAAATAATTACAAAAAACATCACCCCCTAAATCACACAAATGAATAATGAAAATTAGGTAGGATGCTCCTGCATCAGACTCCCCATGTAGAGAAGTTTCCATAGACTCATGTCTATGAGGTCTATCACTTTTCTGTAATAATGTGACAGCCACAAGTCTCAATGACTTGCTCCCTCTAGGATTTCAAACTCTGTTTTGCCACTGGTATTTTAGAGTATCAACTCCATTTTGTAATTTTGCACAGAATTTCCAGAATAGTATTTTCAAAATACTATTCAATGTAACTCTTGCTTTTCCATACCACGTCATCTTGATTTCAAAAATTACAGACTTGTGTAGAATCACTGATATCTGGATTCTTTTGGTCTCCAAACTTTGAAAGAATCTTGAACTGGCTTTACGTTAGCATCACCAACATCACTCATTTTGTCAACCAGATTCCATCGGCCTCTCCAACAATTTATTTCGCCAATTCCTCGGAGTAATTCCTCTTTTTTTGATGCTTCCATCTCCAACTACACTAAATACTCAATTTTCTGAAATGAAGAATATTCAAGAACTTCTCCTTGATCACAACTATAGTCATTGATTACCCCCATAATAACAACTTTCTCATACTGTGTTGTACCTACATTCATAAACAAACTATTAGTTTTAAAAAGATAAGACCTTTCGACCTCTTTTGATGCTTCAAGCACCAATCTCCCATCATAGACTTTCTAGATTTCAGTACATCTTGTTTTGAATTTTTGGCTGCTTCCATCTTTATCCTGCTGGATTAATACTTCTATTTCCTTTATGTCTCTAAGGACATAACTTTCTTGTTGCTCCTGATATTTCATCTCAACTTCAAATACTTTGTACTCAAATTCTTTGATTTCAACATTATATTTATTAATGTTGCCTTCTGTACCTATAACCACATTATTATTTGAAGAGTTATAACATTCACTCAACTCGATAAATGTTAGAAACATTTCATCCCTATCATGCACAGTAACTGCAATCTCTTCTTTATCATGTTTTGCAAGTTTCATCTCCCCTTCAGGTTCCTTAAGCCATCGTTCCAAGAACTCTATTTCCATGTGAAATATTTCCAGCATTTCATCACTACCTTCATTCTCAGTTTCATTCTTCCTCTAGCAATCCTCTTGAGTTATCCTATTTTCGGTATCATCACATTGCAAAATTATGTCATCAATTTCATTAAACAAATTAATTTGTTTACCTCCTTGGAATATCACTTCGGAATTTTAATTATGTTTCTGCTCCATGAAAGCTTCAACTGGTTGTCTTACACCAAATAGGAATTCATCTATGAATTATTTTTGCTGCAAGAAATCAGTACCTTCCTCCTCTGAAAGGCATTCTCCATCATACTTCACCTCAAGAGTTTCATTCATCTTTGTGATAGTTTCACCAAATTGTCCATCATCTTCTTCAAATCCTACAAACATACACAAACTATGAGTTTTAAAAATACAAGGCTTCATAGCCTCATCCGCTTCTCTTTTCAACAAATCTTCCAATTCTTCTGAACTATTCCAATAGTCCATGAGATCTTTCTCATTAATCTCTTCACCCAGAATTTCACCCTGTTCCGGGCCACAAATGGAATCTTCCATTTCCAACTCAGCTTATATGAGTTCTTCACATCTCAATTGCACAATCATCATCTGCTCGAGCTTCCTCAGCTCTTCTGTCAACTGTATGTTTACCTGTTGTTCCCTATTTGCGTGTAGTCTCTGCCATTTCACTTTCTTCCTCATGGTCCAACCATATCTCTGGTCTTTCATATTTCTCTGCAACAATTCCATCAATAACTCAAGGTGAATTGTTATCTCAACCTTCCCCCTCTCATATTCTTCATCAGTCAACTACTTCCATATGCCATTTTCCTTGGCATTTTCCTTCTTTCTTCTATTGCGGTCTTTCTAAGAACCTCTGAAATGAATATCAACAGTCATATTCTCCTTCTTTGCGAACTTCATCTGTTCACTTGTGGATTTCATTCAATCCCCTTTTCAACAAGCCTTCATACTTTCCATCCAACAATATAAGCTCTCTTCCTGACTCAGTATCTTTTGTTCTCTGTCTTGGAATCATTTATGGGAAAATTTCTTGCTTCTCTTGTTGTGAAACAACAACTGCAGTAATTCTGGCGTTACAATGACCAAACTCTTTGGGTGTTGGGCTCCGCCGATCATGCACCTAATTACATTCAAACCTTTGACTTGATTTAAGACTTTTTGACTCCGGACTTGACATCAACTCTTCATCTTGGATAAAAATGCACTCTTTTGTACAAATAATTCAATGGTTTAACTTGACTCAAGCTATCCAAATTTCTTCATTTGACCTTAACATATTATTTGACTTCAAATCTTGACCCAATAATTTCAATAGTGGATATTTTGACTCTAATTCAAGCTATACTATATACCAATGAATATCCACCTTTAATACATTTTCATGATGTAAAATCTCCCCATTACCAATTCTCTCTCATACTCCATTCTTATGATAACATCATAAGTCACTAATTACATCATCCCCATTATCACTTTCACATGATACTTAAGATTTTAAATCAAAATGCAATCCACTTTTTCCAAGATTTATTTTATGGTGAAAATAAATAAACCATTTAATTTTCAACATTTAAAATACCTCTTTGAAATTAATTTTCATACCTTATGCTCCCTTGAAGGTTATTTAATAAACCTTTTCTTTGCAATTTCACCTCTATGGATTTCACTCTTCTGTCTCGTTCTTATCACTGTGAATATTCGCATGCCCTTCATACCATAACCTCTTCAACACGCTCATCCTCTTAGCGCAGACAGTTTTTGTGTACTTCCATGCAGCTCCTTTGTAGATCTCAGTTATCATAACCTAAAAACGATATGCCACAACCACGCTGGCTCACCACTCTTCCATTGCGATTGGGTTCACCACTTGCTCTCGAAATGCCGCTAACATATCTCAATCAGTAAGGTCAAAACACTTCTTCAATAGTTCATTTCATAATTTTAAGTTTCAATGAAGTCTTTCTTCAAACTAGTAGTCGATACATTGTTGTAGGTGTTCATTGTAAATTTTTAATTGAATTGCAAATATCACTTTAATTTTATAGTTCCCAAACCGAAACAGTCATGAACAGAGTTTACAAAAAAAGAGGGCCGATTCCAAGTCATTTCAAAATAATTCAAGAAACACAAAACTGAAACCTTGAACCATTTGCATTTGACTATAAAACACTAAGCCGGAGTGTTATCTTCATAACCTCAGAAATATGGACTACGAGAGGATGAGTCTTTATTGAGTACATACTAGTCCTGCTTGCCTCTGCCGATCTCACATAATAAAATAAGGGTGGACCACTACTTTTTTTTTGCAGTTTTCCTAGTGATCACATATAAGCAATTTGTCCAGAAATCAAATAATTCCATAACAACTAGATGTTGTCTCTCAGCATTAATGAATTTTGACCACGCTATCTTCTATGCCTTCCAACAAGTGCTTCTAGATAAGGATCAAGCTCAATTCGACATTTGTTCAAATACGCATTTAACTCGTCTATGCTAAGGAACTTTACAATCTTAACAAGTTGATAATAATAGATTAACCCACAACAAACTTCTCCTATTCAAAATCTAAGCATATAATGAATTAAAAAAAAGTGTGACCTGGTATTTAGATAGAACCCAATAGTATCGTAGCAAACCCTACTCACGAGCAATGGATCCAAACTCCATACAGTCAGTGGAAGACTTGAAAAATAATCAAATTCATTTTGTTTAGGTGGTAACTCGGCCGAAAAAGGTGCAACGCTTGTTCATAATTAACAGTGAGGAGATTTGGCTCTCCTTTCTCCTTGGAATTTACGCCACGGATTGCATAAACTACTACCCCAGTTTGACAAGACCGAGAAATGATGTCCCTGCAGCACTTGCATTGCAGCACCAAAGCCATTATACATCGAGTTTTTCATACTATCGTTAAGCAACAAAGGCTAGCATCCATTGCCGCGAGAGTTTCTCAACACCTGGATAGTTAATAGCCGGAAATTCTCGATGGGCATGCAACACCAGATATGCTCTCCATGCATAATAGTTTACGTTCCATACTCTCTGATTCACCCAACATAATTTTGCTCCACAATGTTGCTTAAGACTACTTCATGATGGCTCAACGAATTAGTATTGAAATGAATCAAAAACTCCACGTGACCGCTTCTCTTAAAAAAAAAGGCAATGACTCCCTACCATAGAGTGAGAACAAAGATTCCAAACCACAACCTAGAAAACCAGAGTTCCTTTATCATTTCCCATTACTGTCGAATGGAAATTGGATTAAAATTGAATCTTACATGCACCATTCATAGCTACTTCCCTGTAGCATAACATCTGAATGTGAAATGACTATATTGGAAAGTCATCGACAACATAAGTGTTGGAATGCAAATTAATTTACAGGTGGAACCATAGTGTATCAACCGTTTATGTAATGCCGCAATCTATTTCTGCTTCCCCAATTTGTCTTCACGCTATTATTTCAAATTGGTCTCCAGTTCCTGCATTCATACCTGCGTTCCAGCTTACGATACTTGATTTCCACTCTATGTTGAAGCCATTCGATCCCCTTGCCACGTTCTGTCTACACAACCTGAGATTTTCCAGAATCAGTTGTTTTTGTTTTAATCGAAGTCTGCCCAATTGCGCATGTGTTCCTGCAAATTCACACACTCATCTCTTGTCCGTGGCTACACAGATTAATTAGATCTTTGTTGCTCTGATACCAAAATGATGCAGAGATTCTGCATAAATCAGAGTAGAATGCATAGAAGAGTTTGTGTTTCCTTTAACATGAAAATCCTCATCAAAATATTCACATAAAAACCACATTCAATTCAACTCAAAATATATATAAAGAAGAGAGAGCCAACACAAACAAAATACTGGTATATAATAACACAAGAAAATCTAGATTCAAATCATTTTTCCTGAATATTACATTTGTGGGTCTCTCAGCTCTCACCCTTTACATGAACTCTCACACTATTTCTCTCTAAATCTCTCTGTTCTCCATCCTCACACAAACCTCATATTTATGCATAATTGTGGATTAATTTCAATCCATGATTTCCTCCACCAATAACTCAATCAAATTCTAAAATAGCTTTATTCCTCCTTTGACTCAACTAAATTCCATTTAAGGAGTTCTTAATCCCTAAAATATCTATCCAACCCAACTCCACTCATATTCTCAATTAATTAAGAGAATATTTACAATAATCCTCACACTCAGATTTTTCTCTCAATTTATTTTTTAAAATGTACATAATTTATAAAATAATTACAAAAAAAATCACCCCCTAAATCACACAAATGAATAATGAAAACTAGGCAGGATGCTCCTGCATCAATTTCATATGACAATTAATTATATTTTTTATAAGAAAAACTTCATGAGGAAACCCAATGGATTCTTCCCCACATTCATGGATGACAACTCTCGTAGACACATAGTCATAGACAAGTGCACTTCACCTAATAAGATTCGAACTAGATACATGTTGAAATACTACTAGCCAAATTCCAAGCAACATTGGTAACAACCAAACTAACCCCTTAATATACACGATGATTAATTAACTCTCACACATTTCCTTTTTCCCATAACTGAAGTTTCACACATAACATTGCAGCATAAGGAAAAACACCAAAATCATATTCTAAGTTCCACACATAAGAGTGAATAACACAAACAATGATTCATACATATCCTTCCTAAAAAGAATAGATCACTAAGTGAGAACCCCACACCATATAAACATTCATTAACAATAAAGTAAAATTTATGGTTTTTGACCTTATCATTTGAAAAGATTAAAGTGAGTGTCAATTTTACTTTTACAATTCATACCAACATTATTAATATCAAATAATATGAATTTTTATAAATCAGGAAAACACAAATTATTTAAATTACTAAATAATGTAAAATAAAAATGATTAATGTGATTAAGTCTAATAAAATTGAAAATCATATGCAAAAAATAAAAGTTACAAAAACCCTTATAGCTATTTTGATAATTCTTCTTTAAGTGGAGCATGTGTTTTGCTTAAAAAAATACAATACATATAAGCAATACTTTACTAACGTGTTTTATACATTAGTGTTAATTTGTATGAATTTTTTTGAACTCTTCCAAATGCTGAATATTTTTTATAATATATTCTATTTTTTATATCTTGTAATTTTGAAAAAATTGTTATATTATTTGTTTTTAGTTTTTTGATTTATTTATTTTTTTAATAATAAATTGTAAATGAGTTAATTTTTTTTTTCTCTCTTATCAAAGAGTAAAAAAATGAAATAATTCACATCACAACCTAATATAGTTAAAAATTATTTTAATTATGGAGAAATAGTTCGCAATTACATTTATAAACTATTATTCAAAAATAATGATTAACATGTAAGACATCTTTTAAATAATGAATTTTGCATAGTCTTTCTCTGCCACTATAGTTATTTAATTGACTAATAGTTGTACGGATTTGCACAATTATACCTCCATAGATTTTTTGGGGGTAGCTTATTGCCTTAAAATTATTTCACATCATTTTGATTATTCATTTTCTATTCCTCTAGAAAGTGAAAGAAATTAATGCTACTACCATTTTCTGTCACTTAAATTATTATCATTATTTTCTTAAGAAACATGTATCTTTATATTATCAAATTGGAAATCATGCCAAAACCTTTACATTCACAAATTTTTCATCAAGTGCTAAAAACCAAAAGTGATCAAAATGGATTATGTCGTTATCTTTCCTATATCCTATTATGCTTCTAACCAAGTTTATCTTATATAATCTCCAATACATGCCATTATAAAGCATTGATTTACATAACATTAATAAAAAATAAGGATGAAAGAAATGTACATTCCTCTAAATTCTCCATTTTCCATCACTTTCCATTTCCTGCCTCTACCTGCACCAAACCCTTTACAACCACCAACTCCTCAAGCTCGCTTATATTTTCTACATGAGTTGAAGGAGGGTCATGTGAGCCAAAGACTTCCTTAAGAACCCTAATATTTTCCTCCTCCATCGTTACCTCGATTTTTTCCACCCTTGCAGAGATATTGTCAATATTCGTTGATGCATTCACCACTCTAAGTCGAAGAAGCCTCTCCATGTCCTCCCACATCAAGAATGAAAAGTGAGTTTACGCTTCCTCCATTAGTTGAGCCCCAATACCTTCCAATTTTGAAATTTTATCTTCCATTGATGATCCGATCACAATTCGAGTACTACTCTAACCATTGTTTACGGTGTGAGGATATTTTAATTGATTATGGCTTATACAAGTTTAATTTAGCACATTATTTCATCGATTATAATGCTTAAACATACATAAATGAACTTAAAATATCAAGAAAGCACATGCAAGTGAATAAGAGAGAGATAATCGATGTTGTTAATGGAGTTCACCCATCCATCTCTCTGGGGCTACATCTCCGGATCGGCTTCAATTGGAATGCAAACCTTATATATTCCTTCTGCAAAGTAAGCTCTCAAGGCTCTATTACATTCAAGCACTATGACTGATCATTAGCTAAGTACTATGGCTCTCAATAGCTAATAATTCTCTCCTTTCTTCCCCTTTTCTTACATGGCTCACATAAGGAATACATACAGATTTTCCCCTCTCACTCTCCAACAAAGAGCATTAATTACAAGACCCACAATTGTAGGACCTAATTACACGGAAGGAAAAACAAGATCCATGAAAGTAGGATCTCCAACTTTCCAAGGCTCATAATTGGGAAAAGTCTCAAAACCACCTAAAGACTCTTCAACCATGCACTTGATTCTCTCAAACTACAATTTGAGAAAAATAGAAAATTTGTGTGAGGTGGTTTCTCACATAAAAACCAATTTCCATAATTACATTAAATGAATAATATGTGAGACAAATTTTCTCTCACAAATATTAATCATTTACATCAAAAGTGAATAATAATGCATGGGTTTAATAAAGGCTCATAAAATTTATAATTAAATTCATGAGCATCTTATGAAAAGCATTAATCATAATCTCACCCACTTAAGAACTTTGTCACCAACTTCAAATCAACATGGTACAAAGCTCTTTCACGTGCGAAGATCCTTTCGGATCACACCTCCCCACAAAGAAACTTTTGGTCTCCAAAAGTATTAGCTTCAATCCATCATCAACTGCATGAAAATGTCTTTGAAAGGCACATTCCCACATGACTCCTTCAAGTGACAAACTTTGGAATCAGAACACAATTCCAATAGCTGCAATTGATGCAACACAAATGTGTGAAAAGGCACATCCCTTGAAGGCTCCTTCACCCAATGTACTTCAGAACTAGGATGCAAGGCCCACATCTGCCTAAAGCTGCAACACAAATTTTTGAAAAGGCACATCCCTTGAAGACTCATTTACCCTCTTCATTTTCTAGGCATAGGGTAAATAATGGGTATATAAATTTTTTTTAAAAATCAAAGAAAATACCCCTTTTAATTACCCATTTATGTATGTCCATAGTAAGGAGAGAGGTCACATAGGATGCATCCATTTGTAGGCTAGCATCCTGACAATTGACTGTTCCCCAAAGCCCCTAGTGTAACAACTCTCACAAATACTTGTTGAGCTTCTAGTGTAAGACAAGGGACTGCCTTCATCGCTTGAGGTAGTTTATGGCATTGGGATGCTGCTTTGAAAATTAAACTCATCACAACGGTAAAGGATTCATCAATCCAATGATAAAAACAAAGAAGAGAATTGCGTGGAATTGGCCCATCTTGTCCACCAATTGTTGTTGTAGAAGAAGAAGAATAAGGTGATTTCTCTTCTTGTCAAAACTAAATGAGAATCGACAACAACATGACTTGGCGGAAATGATCCCACAAAATCTACAGATGATCACAAAAATATTGGCGGAAATATGGAACAATATCTATGCACGTATCATCGGTGGTGGAATTAATAACAATGCATCGGTGGGGTGGATAATTCTAGTAATATGTATCTTCAACAACTAATTTTTGGCATCAAATAGTTGATGAAGTTTTCTTTGACGCACCTATTTTTCCCCTCTGTAATTGGCAAGCCCATCTCTAGAGAGATGCTCGAGTTGTGGAATTGGCTCTGGCTTCGCATACTGCTCAAACTTAAGACAAAGCACCTCCGCGATAAGCTCTGGCTGAGGAACAACAAGCCTAGGCACAGGACCAAACCAATACACGAAATTATTTTCATAGGCAATGATGAATCTCAAGCAGCACTCGAGGCAAAATGAAGATGTCATCGATTTTCTACAGAAACATATTGTCTGCATCGAACATGAGAACACGCTCATACTGGACGAGATCCCACGTGTATAGTTTGTTGAGAGTGAGAGCAAAGCGCTTGTCGAAATTGGGTTGGTATCTGTATCAATTGTATAGGTTGTCTACTATGAGTACCTTGGCTCCATCTCCATTTAATATCTTGATCCATGGAGATGGAACATCTCGAGATGCAATGACAATAAGGTTTGCGTCCACATTGAGCCAGCAAAGGGACCGAAGCATTACATGCACAACCACATAAAACTCGTAGTCTCTTGGTGTCCCCATGTACATCATTGTCGCATATGTGTTTCTTGTTGCGGGTGGTTCCATATCTGCCATCACAATGCCCCATGCATGAATTAACATTATCATGCACAATATAAATAACAACATTCGATTCCAGGATTCGAACCTCCGACTGAGTGGAGCCATAATTATAGATACTACTGTGCTTGAGATAGCCCAAAAATCTCTCTGTGTGCCGAGATCTGGGGTCTATTTTGTTCCAAGATTGGTTCATTTATTTGTACCAAGCAAAGTGGTCTTTGGAAGGATATCATAGTCCACCAATTGTTGCTTGCTCGGGCTCACTAGCTCTCTTGTCTTTAGGAAATTTGTGCCCTCCAGCACCCTGGTTGTGCTGAAAGCCCAACAGGAGCCACACGATCCTCTGACTCTTAACCTCCGTCACGACTCCCTTTTCTCTCCAATCAAAGTCCTCTGGAAGATCGTTCGTGGGAAAAATAGGGGCATCGTGGGCGTCTTGAAGCGATGGCGCCATTATTTGTTGATTTTTAATTGTAAAATTTTTGAGTGTTTTCCATCAAGAGAGGGATACCTACTCCCATAAAACTCGAAATTTGGGAAATGAGCAGAAATAAAAATTTCAGAAACATCATGAATTGCTTACCAAACCAGCACCAAGTACTTTCTTCTTGTAATCATGCTTTTCGAATGGTGGATGGAGCCTCCTTCTTCACGAGTTCTTTCACCATATTTCTACTTGATTTGTGGAAAATTTCAGGGTGCAACTTCCAGCACTTTTTCTCCCAATGGCCACTAATTTTTCAGAAACTGCAGAAATTGTTGTTTCCCATTCAACTATGTCTTCATGATAGGAGGATTCAAAAGGTTTTCACTCTTCTAGGTCTCACATCTCGTGGACACGTCTATTTCCTTAACCCACACTTTCTTTATGTGATGCTTAACTACATCACAGTTAGAAGATTTAGAAGATCTATGGAAGAAATCATTTCTCTTATATGCAAAAGAAGGATTTGAATGGTTTTTATACCATCCTAACTTATCCTTGGACTTATGAGGACTAAGTGGCTTGATTCCCTTATTGTAATCAGGTGATGAAGAGATGGCTTTTGCTTCAACTACCTTCGAGCATTCTCCTTTCTCTTCCTGTCAATAACCCAAGCCTACAAATGGTTGTCTGGTACAACCTCCAATGGCTGCGTGACTCCTTGGCCATTTATGCCAAGTCCACCTCCTCTATACCCCATCTTCGTGAGGATTTTCATGCCAACATTAGTTTTATATTGAGATAGAACATAACATGAATTAACCTCATATACCTCAGTTTGAGATGCAGCATCCATCATTTCAACCTTCTGCAACTTAGCCAATCACTCCTCTTTGGCTCATAGCATCTCTTGAAGCTCCTTCTTATCCTCTTCAGCAACCTGCAACACTCTTCGCAATTCTGCATTGTCGGCTTGAATGTTGTCATTTATCTCTTGCAACTCTTGTATTCTTTCAGCGTGCTTCGCTCCTTTTCCCATCTCGCAAAGTAGTCACCTACTCTAATACCAAACTTGATCTGATCACGAGTCGAGTACTACTCTAACCATTGTTTATGGTGTGACGATTAGTTAATTGACTGTGGCTTATACAGGTTTAATTGAGCACATTATTTCATCAATTATAATGCATAAACATACATAAATGAACTTAAAATATCAAGAAATCACATGCAAGTGAATAAGAGAGAGACAATTGATGTTGGTAATGGACTGCACCCCTCCATCACTCTAGGGCCACATCTCCGGATCTACTTCAATTGGAATGCATATATTCTATATTCCTTCTGAAAAGTAAGCTCTCAAAGCTCTCTTACATTCAAGCACTATGGTCAGTCATTAGCTAAGCACTATGGCTCTCAATAGCTAAGAATTCTCTCCTTTCTTACCCTTTTCGTACATGGCTCACATAAGGAATATATATATTTTTCTCCCTCTCACTCTCCAACAAAGAACATTAATTACAAGACCCACACTTGTAGGAACTAATTACAAGGAAGGAAAAACAAGATCCATGAAAGTAGGATCTCCGACTATCTCGAGTTCATAATTGGGAAAAGTCTCAAAACCACCTAAAGACTCTTCAACCATGCCCTTGATTTTCTCAACCTATAATTTGAGAAAAATAGAAAATTGGTGTGAGGTGGTCTCTCACATAAAAACAAATTTCCATAATTACATTAAATGAATAATATGTGAGACAAATTTTCTCTCAAAAATATTAATCATTTATATCAAAAGTGAATAATAATGCATGTGTTTAATAAAGGCTCATAAAATGCATAATTAAATTCATGAGCATTTCATGAAAAGCATTAATCATAATTTCACCCACTTAAGAACTTTGTCACCAACTTCAAATCAACATGCCACAAAGCTCTTTCACATGCAAAGATCATTTTGGATCACACTTCCCCACAAAGAAACTTTTGGTCTCCAAAAGTATCAACTTCAATCCATCATCAACTACATGCAAATGTCTCTGAAAGGCACATTCCCACATGACTCCTTCAACTGGGGTACCGGCGGAATCATAACACAATGGCAACACCTGCAACTGATGCAACACAAATGTGTGAAAATGCACATCCCTTGAAGACTCATTCACCCACGAACTTAGAAATCAGGATGCAAGGCCCACATCTGCCTAAAGTTGCAACACAGATTTTTGAAAAGGCACATCCCTTGAAGACTCCTTTACCCTCTTCATTTTATAGGCATAGGGAAAATAATGGGTATATAGAAAAAAAAAATCAAACAAAATGCCCCTTTTAATTACCCATTTATGCATGTCCACAGTAAGGAGAGAGGCCTCATAGGATGCATCCATTTGTAGGCTAACACACTGACAATTGATTTTTCCCCTAAGGCCCCCCATGTAACAACTCTCACAAATACTTGCTAAGCTTCTAGTGTAAGAAAAGGCACTGCCTTCACCTCTTGAGGTAGTTTCTAGCATTGGGATGTTGCTTTGAAAATGAAACTCATCACAACGGCAAAGGATTCATCAATCCAATGAGGAAAACCAAGAAGAGAATTGCGTGGAATTGGCCCATATTGTCCACCGATTGTTGTTGCAGAAGAATAAGAATAGGGCAATTTCTCTGCTTATCGAAACTAAATGAGAATCAATAGCAGTATAACTTGGCGGAAATAGTCCCACAAAATCTACAAATGATCGCAACAATATTGGCGGAAATATGGAACAAGATCCATGCACGTATCGTCGGTGGTGGAATTAATATCAACGCATTGGTGGGGTGGCTAATTCCAGTAATACGTATCTTCAACAGTTAATTGTTGGCATCAAATAGTTCATGAAGTCGTCTTTGATGCGCTTATTTTACCCCTGTATAATTGTCAAGCCCATCGCTAGAGAGATGCTCGAGTTGGGGAATTGGCTCTGGCTTCTCATATTGCTAAAACTTAAGACAGAGCACCACCCTGATCAGCTCTAGTTGAGGAACAACAAGCCTAGGAAAAATACCAAACCAGTACACAAAATTCTTTCCATAGGTAATGATGAATCTCAGGCAACACTCGAGGCAAAATACTATACATGGACAGCTCCTTGGAACCAATTGACCACCTTCATCCTTTCGATTACCTCCATTGTGTTCCCATAAAGCAGCCTATATGGGGCTCCGAGATACCCTGTGATTTGAGGAACCTTTTCATTCGAAAGGGAACCCACCATATTTTCACAACAAATTTTACAACGGCAAACAGAAATTCGAATCCCACTGCTATAGACAATAGAAATATGAGATCCATTTTGTTGTAATATTGTATTCCATTTGTTGCTGGATGGAACATGTGTCTGCTTCAATTAATGGATGTAAAATGAAGAGCTCGGTGTGGAAAACGCAGGAATTAATGAATACGACACATAACTTCCCACACTGGAAGAGCTCATCGATTTTCCATAGAAACTAATTGTCTGCATCGAACATGAAAACATGCTCATACTAGACGAGATCCCATGCATATAGTTTGTTGAGAGTGAGAGAAAAGCTCTTGTCAAAATTGGGTTGGTATCTGTATGGATTTTCTAGGTTGTTTACTCTAACTACCTTGGCTCCATCTCCATTTAATATCTTGATCCATGGAGATGGAATGTCCCGGGATGCAATGACAACAAGGTCTGCGTCCACATTGAGCCAGTAGAGGGACCAAAGCATTACATGCACAACCACATAAAAATCATAGTCTCTTGGTGTCCCCATGTACATCATTGTCGCATAGGCGTTTCTTGTTGCAGGTGGTTCCATCTCTGCAATCAGAGTGCCCCATGCATGAATTAACTTTATCACACACAATATAAATAACAACAATCAATTCTGGGATTCGAACCTCCGATCGGGTGGAGAAAAAATTATAGATCCTACTGCGTCTGTGATAGTTCGAAAATCTCTCTGTGAACCGAGATCCGGGGTCTATTTTGTTCCGAGATTGGTTCATTTATTTGTACCAAGCAACCTGGTCGTTGGAAGGATATCATAGTCCACCAATTGTTGCTTGCTTAGGCTCACCAGTTCTCCTGTATTCGAGAAATTTTCACCCTCCAGTGCCCCGATTGTGCTGAAAGCCCAGCAGGAGCCACACGATCATCTAATTCTTAACCTCTGTCACGGCTCCCTTTTCTCTCCAATCGAAGTCCTCCGGTAGATCTTTCGTGGGGAAAATAGGGGCATCGTGGGTGTCTTTAAGCGACAACGCCATTATTTTTTGATTTTTAAACGGAAAAATTTTGAGTGTTTTCCATCAACAGAGGGACATCTTCCCCCATAAAACTTGAAATTTTGCAAATGAGAAGAAATAAACATTTCAGAAACATCATGAACTTCTTACCAAACCAGAACCAAGCACTTTCTTCTCGCAATCATGCTTTTTGAATGGTGGATGGAGCCTCCTTCTTCACACGCTATTTCACCATATGTCTACTTGACTTGTGGCAAATTTCGGGGTTCAACTTCCAGCACTTCTTCTCCTAATGGCCACTAATTTTGCAGAAACTGCAGAAATTATGTTGTTTCCCATTCAACTGTGGCTTCATGATAGGAGGATTCAGAAGGTTCTCATTCTTCTTGGTCTCACTTCTCGTGGACACATATGTCTTCTTAACCCACACTTTCTTTGTGTGATGCTTAACCACATCACGGTTAGAATATTTAGAAGATCTATGGAAGAAATACTTTCTCTTATATGCAAAAGAAGAATTTGAATGATTGTTATACCTTCCTGACTTGTCCTTGAATTGATGAGGACTAGGTGGCTTGAATCGCTTCTTGGAATCGTGTGATGAAGAGATAGATTTTGCTTCAGCTACCTTTGAGCATTCTCCTTTCTCTTCCTGTCCATAACCCAAGCCTGCAAATGGTTGTCTGGTACAACCTCCAATGGTTGGGTTACTCCTTGACCATTTATGCCAAGTCCACCTCCTCTATACCCCATCTTTGTGAGGATTTTCATGTCAACATTAGTTTCATATTGAGAGAGAATAGAACATGAAGCAACATCATATCCCTTGGTTTGAGATGTAGCATCCATCGTTTCAACTTTCTGCAACTTAGCCAATAACTCCTCTTTGGCTCGTAGCATCTCTTGAAGCTCCTGCTTATCCTCTTCAACTATGTGCAACAGTCTTCGCAATTGTGCATTGTCAGCTGAATGTTTTCATTTATCTCTTGAAAATATTGCATTCTTTCAGCATGCTTCACTCCTCTTCCCATCCTGCAAAGCAGTCACCTACTCTAGTACCAAACTTGATCTGATCATGAGTCAAGTACTAATCTAACCATCGTTTACGTGAGGGCCTTCTAATTGACTGTGGCTTATACAGGTTTAATTGAGCACATTAGTTCATCGATTATAATGCTTAAACATGCATAAATGAACTTAAAATATCAAGAAAGCACATGCGAGTGAATAAGAGAGAGACAACCGATGTTGGTAACGAAGTTCACCCCTCCATCTCTCTGGGGCTACATCTCTGGATCTACTTCAATTGGAATGCAGATCTTCTATATTCCTTTTGCAAAGTAAGCTCTCAAAGCTCTCTTACATTCAAGCACTATGGTTGATTGCTAGCTAAGCACTATGACTCTCAATAGCTAATAATTCTCTCATTTCTTCCCCTTTTCTTACATGGTTCACATAAGGAATATATATAGTTTTTCCTCTCTCACTCTCCAACAAAGAGCATTAATTAAAATACCCACAATTGTAGGACCTAAATACAAGGAAGGAAAAACAAGATCCATGAAAGTAGGATCTCCAACTATCTCAGGCTCATAATTGGGAAATGTCTCAAAACCACCTAAAGACTCTTCAACCATGCCCTTGATTCTTTCAACCTATAATTTGAGAAAAATAGAAAAATTGGTGTGAGGTGGTTTCTCACATAAAAACCAATTTCCATGTAATTATATTAAATGAATAATATGTGAGACAAATTTTCTCTCACAAATATTAATAATTTATATCAAAAGTGAATAATAATGCATGGGTTTAATAAAGGCTCATAAAATGCATAATTAAATGCATGAGCATCTCATGAAAAGCATTAATCATAATTTCACCCACTTAAGCACTTTGCCACCAACCTCAAATCAACATGGCACAAAGCTCTTTCACATGGGAATATCCTTTCGAATCAATTGACGCTGCCTCCTAAACTGTTTCTGAGGTCTCTTCACTTGCCTCAACTCGAGATGCCATTATTGACTTTAAAAAAAGTTTAACTGAGACTCGACGAAGTTTCTCTTCAATTGATTTTCATTTATAACCATGCTTATTGCCTATTCCAAGCTCTGTTTTCATTCATGAGCATTGAATTCCCTTGCTATTCATTTGCTCTTTGAGGTTGTTTCGGTATTGCAACCTTTCCATATTCCAACTATCAATCTTACCACATTTACTTTGCACGCTGAGGAACAAAAAACCGACATGAGGGATGTTATATTCAAGGTGAGATCGTGTGGGGAATATCTACATATGTCCTTTGTTGTGACATGTGCCTTCACCATTTTACATATAGACGGGCTACATTCCATAATTATACTCCCGAGAGCTGCCACTTTTTTGTTTTCTCTAAATTCATTATCGTGCAATTAATAAGTACCCAAATATACCTCAGGTCCCTATCATTCCTTCGCTTTCTCCTATGCTTATGATCCCTATCATATCTTTATCAAAGTTTTTAAATATCATGGAATATGATGATATGATTTATCTCCTTCATTGACTAGTAGATCACCTAGTTCAAGGCGAGTCCCAATGTTTGCTTAGTCATCAGCATTTTTATTATTTTCTCTTCTTATTTGATAGAAAAAAATGGTCTCAAACTTTTATTTTTGTCTCTAATCCTTAGATCCAAGCATTTTTATTGTTTTCTCTTCTTTGTAATAGAAAAAATGGTCTCAAACTTTTTAATTTTCTCTCTCATCTAAGGGAAGCCAATCTTGTTCACTTAGCTACTTAATTTTTTAAACTTGGTACTACACATGGGCATAAAGAACCACTGGTGCTCTATCACATCATCTAAATCACCTGTAATTTCGCATTCTCGTTTGGTGATTTTTTTAGTTCTCAATTTGGTATATTTATCTTAGAGGGCCTCTAAACTTCTGGTGTTTAGAATCGATTTACAAGTAATCTCACCCATCAAGTTTGATGTTTGTTTCGATTCATTGTATAAGTGCAACCTTGATGTTTGTTTCGATTTATTGTATAAGTGCATGGACGGAAGACACACTCCATTTCTTGATCGTATTGAATCAAGTTGGGCAGATACGCTCTCATCTTAATAGACAAAATAAAAATAAAAATAAAAAGATTACGCTACAGATAATACACGAAAACAATTGAAAAGTCGTGTTATAATAGCCTAAATGAATCTGTGGCTACAATTTAATACAATCCACACGTGTAAGAAGGAAAAAATAAATAAATAAAGTTATGCATATTTTATGTTGATGTTGTAAGTCTTTAAAAAAAATTAAGAATATCATATTGTATTTTGTAATATTTATTTTTTATTTAATTTAAATATTTTTAATAAAAAGATATTAATAATTCATCATAAAAAGTTTTATTAAAATTTATTTAAACTAATTTTATTTATATTTAAAAATTTTAATGTAAAATTTAAACTTTATTGTAAAAGAAATTACATTTTTTAACATATTTATCTAATATTATATTTATATCAAAATTTTATAATTAGAATGTTAATTTTTTATTAATTTAATCAATTTTAATATTCATATATTATTAAATTTTTGTTATAGTGATTGGATGTAGTTTGAGTGGTTTTAAGAAAAAAAGTGATGTTTTTAAATTAAAAATATCATATTGTATTTTATAATATCTTTTATTTAAATCAATTTTATTTTATTTAAATATTTTTAATAAAAGAGATATTAATTATTTATGATAAAAAAATCTATTAAAATTTATTTAAACTAATTTGATTTATATTTAAAATTTAAAATTTTTATGTGAAATGTAAATTTTATTTTAAAATAAATTATATGATTATGATGATGATGATGATGATGGTTAACGTCCACTCATAGCAGTCTTTGGTCTATCGGACCTAAAGAAAAGAGTTATTTAGTTTAATTTAAGATTTTATTCCTATGCTTAAAAAGCTTGAAGAGAAGCCTCTCGAGCTCACTATAATTTTGACATCTTAAAAGGCTAGGAAGGTCAGTATTGTAACAAAGATTATGAAATTGAGCTCTAATGTGGTTGTACTCGGGACACGTTAAATTTTTACTAATTTATTAAATTTTGATATTTATATATTATTAAAATTTTATTATATTGATTGGATGTAGTTTTGACCGGTTTTAAAAAATATGATGTTTTGGAACAATATGAATTTATTTTATTATGTATAATTCTGTTTATATTAAAGTTTGAGTCGACATGTGTCTCTCTTAAAAAACAAAGTATTTTTAAATAAATATATGTGTTTAATTAAAAAAATTATTTTAAAATCTCTCACTAATAAAATAATTAAAAACTAAAAAAATCTCATATTTTCATTTTTGGGTGACATTTATAATTTTTATACTTTTTAAAAATATTTTAATATAAGACTTAAATAAACTATTTGAATATGCATGTAAACTAATTTATTTCAATATCAACTTTATATATAGAAAGTTAATATACATGTACACTAATTTATTTAGAAATCAATTTTTTATATATAAAGAAAGTTAAAAAAAAAAAAAATCTTGGCCATAATAAAATCTTTCAACATGTAAAAAAAAACAAATAATTCGAAAGTAAATAATTCGATTAATACTTGGGTTTGCGGTGAATTTTCTCGATTAATACTTGGGTCTGCCGTGAATTTTCTCAATACTTAAGTCTGTTGTGAAATTCTGTGGGCCTGGGGTGATTTCACTTGAGGTTTGTTGTCTAGATTCAGGTGCACACATTCCTTATCTTTTTCTAATACATATTTGCTCATATATTATCAAGTATGAATAATTCGCCACAGCTACCAAAAATTACCAAAGGTAGACCTAGCACAGTTACTCTACAGAGCCTTTATGAGTATATGGAGTCTTTAGAGAAACGTAGAGAAGAAGGAGAAGTCAAGATACAAACCTAGTTAGAAGCCATGCTGGAAAACAAATTCACATCTCTTGAAGACAAGATCCAAAAACAAATAGAAAATAAAATAGAACTATTGGAGAATAAAATGGAGGCAATGGAGACTAGGTTGCATATCATAGAAAAACAAAACCAAGATACGAACCAAACATCCGAGCAAGGAGATGCTGATAATATAGAGAGTCTTAAAATGAAGGACATGATTAAAGAACTAGAAGAAAAATTTAACAACAGTCTTACCCTAAATAGTGGGGCAGGTAAATTAGATATCAAACCAATTAAAGATGAAATGAAAAAATTGATCGAATTAGACCATGAGTGTAACAAAAGGGCCTTGAACCTTATAATCTTCGGTTTGAAAGAGTAGGTAGATGAGGATACTTTAGCCATAGCCCAGACATAATTACATAACAGATTACAAATTGAAACCACGTGTCTCACAGAAGCAACAAGGTTAGGGAAATTAACTGAGAATAAAGGAAGGCGGATCCAAATAAAGGTGAACTCTACTGACCATAAGTATGACATACTTAGTAAAACCTCAAGTCTAAAAGGAACGGGAATATTTGTAAATGAAGATCTCATTCCAGAAGATCAAGAAAAATTAAGAAAGGAGTTTCAAAAGGTAATAGAAGCTAGGAAGGAAGGAAAATGAGCAATAATCAGAAATAGAAAAGTTGTTATTCGAGATAGAAACCAAAAAGATAATAATAAATAGCAATTCAACATGCTCCGAATTCTTTCTTGGAACCATCAAGGCTTTCCATGGAACAAAGGCCCCAAGCTAAGTTGGATCTCAAATGATGTTGATATTATATTGCATGTTGAAACTTGGGAGCATGAAGAATCTAAGGTCCCTAACATAGATGGCTTTGCACTATGGTCTACCTGGAACAAGCGATCCTCCCGTAGAGCCATTGGGGGCATAGCTTGCTACATTAAGAAGAACATATCCCCCCATGCTATGATTTATAAAAAACGACCCTTACAACCAATATAGTTGGATTGAGATTACTGACATTAATGATAAAAAGACCTACATAGAAACCTGTTATTTCCCCCCCATTAATTCTAACTTCTATAAGAAAAAGAATCTAGATAAAAATAGTCCTTACAATGGTTTAGAGAATGATAATTCTAGCCTAAGGAATGAAGGTAATATCCTTTTAATGGGTGACTTTAATGCTTGAACTTCAAGCAACTAAGCTATTCTTCTAAGCAATCATTCCAACCCCAATCCTCTTTGGTTAGATAAAGACCTTACTCTGGCTAGCCGGTACAAAAGTAGCTCTAAAGACCTCGGGGATATTTGTTTGGGTCGGAGATAGTCAAGCTTTGTAGTGCTCATGATCTCATAATTTGCAACGGTCTAAAGAAGTGGCCCAATTCTAGCCAGATGACCTGCATCCATGGGCTTGGCAACACCGTGGTAGACTATGTTATTTCTGATCTCCCTTTATACAATGAAATAATAAATTTTGACATCTTAGATGACCACAAGCCTGAATCTGATCATAGGCCTTTACTCATAACTCTCAATTTTGTCATGCATAGAGATCCCATTGAAGATAATTCTTATAGTCAAAAGAAATTAATCTTTGATAAAATAAAAATGATCTCTTTCTAAATGAATTAAAAAATAATTTGCTTCCTTTATCTAGTATAGACAACATAGATGACCTCTATCATAATTTTACTACAACCCTCTCATATTCTATTAACAAGTTCTCAATTGAAGTCTCAAGTAATAAAAGAAATAGCAAAACCAACCCATGGTATGACAAAGATTGTAAAAGTTCGAGGAGAGAAATTAAGGAAGCTGTTGATAAATCTCTCAAAATTGACAAGATAAAAATCTACAAAGCCCTAACTAAAAGGAAGAAAAGGAAATATATTCGTAAAAGACAAGAGAATATCTTACACCTCTCTAAGGTGGCTCCTAAGAAATTCTGGAGGCAAATTCTAACTAGGAAAAATAAAGATAATAATAAAATTGCTTTACACGACTGGAATTCCTATCTTTAAAATCTTTATGAATCTCCAAATGCCAGGGATAACTTTGAAACGCTACTCACAACAAAAGAAGTTTTCTCATTAGAAGACATTGATTTTGGGGTTAAACGCCTGGAAAATGGGAAAGCTAAAGACATTGAAGGTTACCAGGCAGAAATATTAAAAATTGGAGGTCCTGTCCTCATCCCCCACATCCACAAGCTTTTCAACCAAGCAGTCAAGCAAGGGTTCCCTAAACCTTGGAATCAGAGCCTCATTATCCCTATTTTTAAAAGTGGGGAAACAAATAACCCCTTTAATTATCGGACAATTATGATCAGCCCTCTCTTAGCCAAGTTATATGGTATTATTTTGGAAAAGAAGTTGAGCATTTGGCTTGAAAGTGAAGGTAAGCGAGCTAAAGGCCAAGTGGGTTTTAGAAGGCAGCACTCAACAACAGACCACCTCGTTACGCTTAGGATCATTATGGAGGAATGTTGCAATGATAAATCCAATCTCTTATGTTTCTTTGTGGACTTTAGAAAGGCTTTCGATACGGTTCCTAGAAACAACCTGTGGAATAGATTAGAAGAGCTAAGTGTTCCTTTCGAGCTAAGAGCGGTCGCTATAAGGTTATACGATAATGTAATTGCCAAGTTAAAGAGCAATGAGGGGTGGTAAAAAGATATTAAGTGTAATATCGGAGTTAAACAAGGTTGCCCCCTCTCCCCTACCCTATTTGGCATTTACATCGACAAGCTAGAAGGTTGTTTAGAAGAAGCAGGATGTGTTGGCATGATCTTAGCTGGGATATTCATCATCCTTCTTCTCTATGCTAACGATATTTTTCTTCTCGCAAGGTGCCTGTCTGATCTTGATAAGAAACTTAGACTTCTTAAGGATTTCTGCTCTACAATGGTTATGTCTGTTAACACTGACAAAACAAAAGTTATGATTATCAAATCCAAGAAGGACACTTACACTAATTTTAGGTATGACAATAGTAACTTGGAGGAAGTGTCTTCTTACAAGTACCTAGGAATTGATATTCATCACAAGCTCAACTGGAACTATAGCATTCAAAAAAGGATTAATGGGGGGTGGAAAGCTTATTTTGGTTTTGAAAATAATTGTAAAATGGAAAACCTCATAATGTGGGATAGAAAGAAGTTCCTCTTTGAAACTTTAGTCACTTCTATTATCTTATATGGATGTGAGGTTTGGGGTTGCAGCATCTCTAGAGAATCCTGGAGAAATATTGAGAAAATCCAGAAGCGTTTTATAACTTATAACCTTAAAATTAAAAGCAATACACCCTATCCTATTCTCCTTATAGAAGTGGGTCTTTCTCCTATCGAGAGCCTAGCTATGACTAGGCTTCTGTTGTACAAGCACAACCTTAATAGCATAGGACACCATAGACTTCCTAAGCTAGCTTTAAATTCCAGCCAAAACCACCCAAGCCTTAAAAGAGGTTGGTATAAAGACACAAGGGCCTGGTTAAACCATTGGGAGATCGACGAGAATGTTGCATTGCAAAACATTAATAACATTAAAAAAATTATTACTTCTAAGTTCGAAGAAAAAATGTGGTCTGAGAAAGATCTAGCAGCTAAAAGAAAATTAAGATACTATAAGGAGGTCATCAACCCCACCCTAGAAGATCAAAAGTATCTCTCTGTTTTAACTAGCTCAAAGAAGAAAATTAATATAGTCAAGATTAGAATGAACTCTCATGAACTCCATAGTGAAACAGGTCATTGGACAGTTCCTAAAACACCATGGATCGAAAGGATCTGCCATCTCTGTGAGAATATGAACATTGACGATGAAAATCACTTCCTCTTAGAGTGCCCCGCGTACAACCACATTAGAGCTCAATTTCATAATATTTGTTGTAATACTAACCTTCCTAGCCTTTTAAGATGTCAAAATTATAGTGAGCTCGGGAGACTTCTCTCCAAGATTTTCGAGCATAAGAATAAAATCTTAAATCAAACTAAATATCTCTTTTCTTTAGGTCCGATAGACCAAAGATTGGTCTCAGTGGACATTAACCATCATCATCATCATCATCATCATCAAAAGTAATAAGAGGGAAATGTGTGATTCATCTAATTCTTACTATCAAATCAGTATGTGGTTTTTAATAATAATAATAATAATGTGTACAAGATAAATAAAATATTTCAATACACAATATATATATATATATATATATATATATATATAACAACATTTTTCTTTCTAGACTAAACATGAAGTTGACATTTGGAATTAATAACTACAAAATCACTTCAATGTAGATCATAAATAAAATATTTCAGTGTCCACATTCAAAAAAAATATATTCTATGTATAACTAATTACTTCCCCGTGGGAGAGATATGTGTAACTGGTTCAATGCTTAATATGGATTTGGCACATTGCATTTAAAAGAATGGTAATATCAAAAAAAAATCATTGTGACCCATAATTAAAATATTGCAATCTTCAAGTAAATATATATATATAATGGTTAAAACATCTAAATGGTGTGTTGCTACTTATGAAGGAGATGTAATTCATTTTGTAAATCCATCTTGATTCTATGTTTACCATGCACTACAAGATTCAAGTCTTCTTAAGTTCTAATTATAACTTCCAAACAATCATCAAACATTCTTATTATTGAGGCCCTATTCAATTATACCAAGTTTTCATCTAATTTGGACCCACGTTTCCCTCCATTGCTATTGTTTGCTTCATAATTTTGGGACTTAATTGAGCTCTTCACTCACTAGACTTTATGTGGGGGCTACTATTTAGCTAATCCACTCTTTAAAAACATGTTGATCGGGGCACTAATAGTCATGGTCATTATATGGTTAGCATTTTATGAAACATTAAATGGTAATGGATAGATCAGATCGATTGGATTTTGAAAACCAAGGCTGCAAATGGCCACCATTTTTGCAAATATTTAATTCTTATTTGATGTTCCCTATGTATCTACAACATGTTCATCATTGTTGGGGATTTTAATTTGTAGGTTCGAAGGAAGAATAATTCATGAGTAAATTTTCCTACTAAAGTAGCAAATGGATTTCTAAAGTGCATCCCTATTGAGGTTGGGAAGGAATCTGAGAACATATAGCAACAATAATGGTGTGATAGATAGTAAGGGAGGAATCCTCATTCCCACAAAGAAAGGAATCAACATGTTAGTGTCTCCATCTAGTTATTTATAGGTTAAAATTTATGAGTGGTATGAACTTAGTGGAAACAACTCAAGGTGAAGGGAGAAGGCGAGAACTATGATTTTGAAGAAAAAATATGAGGTTGATGTGTACCCTTATTTTTTTTAGCAATAACAAACCAAGGATCGAGGTTCAATTCTCTTCCTAACAATATGCACTTATCTATCATTTGTTTTGAATAATTGATTCATCGATAAATTGGCTAGCCAATACTCAAATTCCATGTAGTATAAATTGTTTACCTAGTACTTGAGATGAAATATACTAGGAGTGAGACCAAATTCCTACCTTATTACCTCATATTCTTTACCCTCTAATGGAAAAAACATGGTATTTTACCTAAAGACAAATTGGAGGGAGATAAATTTGATTTTGGAATTATTCATTAGATCTTCATAAGTGCAAACCTTGGATTCACTTTTCTCTAAATTATTACTATCTATTTATTCATGTTATTCTTTTCTTTCATTCTGAAAATAATGTCACACAAAGAGAAAATAATGTATAGATTTCTTTTACTAAGCCCTCAAAAATATTTTAGGATGTATATAGAATTCTGTGAGTATCATTGAAATAGAGTTTTTGGAAGAACCCACTCCACTAGAGATCATTACTCCACTAGAGATCATTTAGCTCTTAAAGTTTAATGTATATTGCAGTATGGGTTATTAAAAGAAAATAAAAATGTTGGAATGTGTACAATCAATATGGTTAGATTAGTGGGAATCATCATCTCTAGCATGCAAGGGATGTCTGATAAATGTTATAGCTTCGATATTGTATCGATAAATGATATAGCTTCATATTCAGTGAGCAATTTTATATTGATTTTAATTAAAATATACTTTTATAACATCTAATAATACTTTTTTTATGGGATTATGTGGTGCTCTCTCACTTCTCTCTAAACTCATATATGAATGTTATATTATTAGTGTTTGCAATTTTTTAGTTTATGTTTGCACTCTACAACCTTCTTCTCATGTTATATTCATACCTATACAATCCAAATAGAGGAGACCATACACCATTATTTAATTTTCTATGCCCTTAATATTCTAAACTAAATTCTATGGATATATTTATTATAGTGAGAAATCATAGGGAGGATGTTGGGTTCTTTAATACTAATCTCATATGGAAGGTTTTCCCTCATACTTCAATGAACTTGTGATTCAAAATCAATTAGTCATTACTACTACAAATTGTTAGAGTGACAATTTCTTCATGCACTTTGGACTATGAATCTCATTTAAATTAGTAATTTCCAACCTCTAATTGAATTATAATGGCAACCCATAAAAACATCATTATACATAGTGACTCACTATGTCCTCCTACCCCAATAGTCCTTAAAAAGGTATTTTTACATCAATGTATTATTCTTGAAATATCCATTGAAAAATCTAATTAGATTTGACCTAATGGTGAAAAGACATCTTAGAACCTCCCACATTACATCCTTCCATTGTATGTGCATTCAAATTGACCCCACTAGAAAACCTTTTCAACTAATCATTTCATAAAAAACACAGATCCCTCAATCACTAAACAACATAACCACTATGACTCACTTCGGTGTTTCCTTTCCCCCACTTTGGGTTATGCTAGTTAAAAAGGCACTAAAAACCTAATGCACCCCATGGAAGCTAAGGCCACCGTGACCTAAAAAGAACAATGGATGATGGTGTAATATTATTAATAATGTTACTACTGGAATAAGAGACTATTAAACCTCCACTCAGCTTAATATGAAACATAAACCCCATTAAAAATGATCAACCCCCAAATAAACTCCATTTCAAAAACAAACCCCAATCACTAATTTTATTAATCTGGCCTGAATATTAAAATGGGTACAACAATTCTCTAATTGTCCCTCTCTGCCCCAAAGAAAAAGGTCAGCCACACGAAACGTTTCACAACTCTAGTGAGTATGCCATGGGCAAGGCAAACCTGATGCATGCTCAGTCTCAAATCGAGACTAAATCTCTGTGCGATCCAGGGCGCATGCCTATTGTCGATCATCTGTCATCACCATGCTGCACGAATGGGGGTCGACTAGTTACTTTACGGCGGTGGTAAAAGGGAAGGGAGGCACACCTCACTATTGACAGTTTAATCATTATCCTCACCTCTCTAAGCACAGAGCCATCCTTTGAGTTGTGAATATGGTCAATGGCAGACCTCCCATGTTGTGCCACTCTGACTGGCCAATTGGGGTTGTGTTCCTTGTGCAGGGGCTCAACAGAGCCCGGTATTCTTGGCTTAACAAGATCGCTCCGTTGAAGGAGTCGTGATGTGCAGATTCGAGGAGATAGTTCCATCCCTTGCGTCACCTCCCTAAATGAAAAGCAATGTGATCTCCTTCTAGTACAAGGACAATGCCCACCCGATCAGGTGCTTAGACAGTGTGCACCGTTACTTAATTACCTTGGCATCCTCCGATCTTACGAGACTACTGAACGACCAACCTTCTTGTGGATGTGCTCCAAAGATCCTACAAAAAATATCTCAGAGCCTTAATCATTGTCTTGCAGAAAATATATATTTATAAACCCCTTTCTTTCACAATAAATAAAATAAAATAAATTTCATCAGTTAGAGTGATTGAAGAGACCGCCGAAATTGGGTTTTCCCACCTAGGGTGAGATCAAATTGCACCAAAGACAGGCAGAGGATCTCACCTAAAAATCCTCACGTGAAATCTTGCTTAGGCTCACAAATATTGATAGCGATAAGACCAAATTCCATGAGTTTATCTCGATCCTCCTCCTCCTTTTATAGATGCGCTGCTTGGAAGAAATTGTGGGCAAATACTTGAGCTGAAAAACCAAAAACCATGGGATAATGCCGCTTATTTATTTATTTTTTTATCTACTATTATTAAATTATGATTTGGTCCAACCGGATCAATCAGTTGGGGATATTACAGTTTTTCCTTCCCAGAATTTCTTGCCCTCAAGCAATTTCAATGATGGATGTTGTAATATCTTCTCTCCCTCCCAAGTGGCGTCCTCAATGGGAAAATATTTCTATCATACCAAAAATTCATAGATGGTCTTGCTTCAAAGCTTCCTCTCTCTAACCTCTAACACCTCCTTGAGAACTAGGTGAAGATACCCTTCCTTATATAGCGAGGGTAAATCAGGTGATTATTTCATGTTCGCGCTTAATGCCTTCTTCAAACAGGAAACATGAAATATGTTATGAATTTTTCTCTCTGTAAGAAGCTCTAGTTCATATGCCACTTATCCTATTTTTTGGATAACTCGATAGGGACAATAAAATCGTGTCTTTAAATTTTTCACTCCCTTTTGCTTCAAAGTAGACTATTTTTATGGTTGAAGCCGAAGATAAACTACATCTCCTACTTCAAAACTCCATTCTGGTCTTTGACGATATGCATATAACTTATGTCGATTCTGTGTTTTCTGTAGGTTACCCTTGAGGGCCTTGAGAATATCTTGGCATCCTTGGATCCAATCCTTTTCCAATGGCACTTTTCTATCCCCAAATGTTATGTTTGTGAAGGACAATGCCTCATATCCATATAAGGCTCAGAAAGGTAACATCCATATAGACATGTCATAAGTGGTGTTGTAACAATATTATCTTACGTACAAACACTTAGTCCATGCTCTTTTTTCACAGCTTCTGTTTGTCCATCTGTCTGTGGGTGGTAACTTGTACTAGGGTGAGTTTTGTTCCAACCAACCTGAATAACTCCTGCCAAAATTCTCCCATGAATCTGTTGTCATGGTCACTAACAATGGTTTTGGGAAAACCATGTAGACGAAATACTTCATGGAAGAATATTTCTGCTATTTGAGATGCAGAAAATTTGGAGGGGAACACAAAGAATTGGGCATATTTGGTCAAATGATATACCATCACGAAGATAAAATATTTTCTCTATGAGGAGGGTAGGCCTGTAATCAAATCCATGGAGACACTTTTCCATTTTTGCTCTGAAATGGGCAGTGGTTGTAACAATCCCGCCAAGTGTGTATGTTCAACCTTATTTATCTTACAAGTACCACATTCCTTGACATATTTTATAATTTCCTTATTGAGTACCTTCCATGTGAACCTCTCCCTGATGGTCCTGTAGGTATTCAAAAATCGACTAGAATGTCAAAATAGAGGGGAGTCATGGGTTGCTTGTAGGATCTGCATCTTCAGTTGTGATTCTGGCACTAAATAGGTTCGGTCCTTATAATATATAATGTCATTGAAAACTCTATACTGTATATATGATGACTGTCCGTCAAGGATCTCACAGGCTAATCAGTTCTTCGAGTATTACACCAAAATATGGGACTTCTAGTCCTCCACAATATATATGAGGGGGAAGGTACTTGGTCTCCTTGACAAGGCATCTGCAACTGCATTATTTTTTCCTTTGACATATTCGATCTCAAATTCAAAGGATTGGATCTTGTTGACACACTTTTGTTGCTTTTCATTTAATCGCTTATGATCTAGGAAGTATCTGAGACTATTATAATCAGTTTTGACATTGTACCGATTTCCCATTAGATCTGGCCGAAACTTGGATAGAGCATGCATAATAGCCATCATTTATTTTTCATAAATGGAGTAAGAGCGCTAATAATCTTGCAAATTACTACTCTAAAAAGCAATTAGATGATGATTTTGTGTCAGAACAACCCCAATTCCTTCCCCAGAGGCATCACACTCTAACACAAAAGGATGGTAGAATTCTGGCAAGGCAAGAACTGGGCATGAACTCATGACTTCCTTCATTTCCTCAAATGTCTCGTGGGTTGTCTCTATCCATAAGAAGGCCACCATTTTTATCAAGTCACTGAGAGGTGCTGCCATGTTCTGAAACTAACACACAAAATAGAAGAAAATATAGATCAATGCCTTAGAAATTGTCCTTTTCGAGGGGGAAACCTCCTTTACATTACATAAATGAAGAATTATTAGATGATACAAATTACAAAACTTACTTTCTATATATAGGAGTCCATGGGGTTACAATATAATCCTAGCCAACCTAACAATAATAATGTAAGGGCACAACAATAACAATAGTGGGCTTTTATGGGGCACAATAATAACAGTATGGGGGCTACAGGGGTACAACAATAACAATAAGGGGGCTACACTAACAACAATAAGGGACTACACTAGTAATATAGGGACCTAGCATTCCCCTCTCCTTCAAAAAAGTGTTGTTCTCAATGCTTGAGTAGTTCTCGATGCTTCTGTATAAAATTGTCATCCTCCCATGTGGAACCTTCAGCGGTTAAGTTCTTCCACTTGATGAGATACTTTTAAATTGACCAATTTCATAGTTGTCGAGTTCTTGTTTCTGTGACTACTTCAGGTTCCAATATGATATTTCCTTCCTCATCACGTTCTAGAAATATTGTTTGAACTGGAAGTTTGTCACATATAACCTTCTTTAAGTATGAAACATGGAAAACTGGGTACTCTCGAGAAGAAGTAGGAAGCTCCAATTTGTATGCCATAGTACCAATATTTTGCAACACCTTGTAAGGACCATAGTACTTTGGCGATAATTTATTATCCTTCTTATATTTTTTGAGGGACATTTGTTTGTATGGTTGTGGCCGTAAAATACCTAGTCTACTACATCAAAATTTCTCTCATTATGATTTTGATTTTCCTGTTGTTTCATTTGATTTTGTGTGAAATTTAGGTTATCCTTTAAGATTTGGAGAACTTATTTTTGATGATTGATGTGATATTCCATTGCTTGAACCTTAGAATTTTCTCTTAAAGATGATATAATGGATGGTTGATGATATCCATAAAGTGCCATAAATGGGGTCATTTGTTCTGCAGTGTGGAAGGAAGTGTTATACCACCATTCAACCAGAGGTAACTACTTGGCCCATTCTATTTGTTCATCATATACAAAACAAAGAAGATATCCTTCCAAACATTTGTTCACTATCTTAGTTTTCCCATCAGATTGAGGATGATAAGATAAGCTATGAGCTAGTTGAGTACCCAAACAAGAAAATAATTTCGTCCAAAAATTTCCACTGAAAATGGGATCTCTGTCGCTTACGATAATCTTTGGGTTTCCATGTAGCTTTTGTATTGTTTCCATAAATGAAGTAGCAACTGTACTTGCTTTAAATGGATGAGATAATGCACAAAAGTGTGCATACTTGGTAAGTCCATCAACTACCACCATGATGACACTCTTTCCTTTAGATGTACGTAAATATATGATAAAATCCATTGAAACCTCCTCCCAATGTTGAATTGGAATGGATAAAGGTTGTAGCAGAGTCGGGGTCTTAATTGTCTTAACTTTATTTTTCTGGCGAACCAAACATTCTGCCAAAAACTTTTGAATATCAGATTTAAGGCCATCCCAAAAAAAGTATTTCTTCACCGTGTCGTAAGTTTTTAAAAATATTGAGTGTCCTCCTAAGGGAGAAGTATGCAATTCCAAAAGAATATTTTGTTTTAGTTTGGAATTCTTACAAAGATATAAGCAATCTTTGTACCATAAGGAATAATTTTTCCAACTAAGTGTATTAGGTGTACTGGGATCTTACTGCAACTTTTGAATGAGTGTCCACAGTTCTTCATTAGTATTCCATTCCTCCCTTGCTTCGGTTATTCAATCTGGTTGGATAATATAAATGGCACAAACCAATGCTTCCACCTCCTCATCCTTTCTTGAGAGTACATCTGCAACAACATTTAGCTTCCCCTTTTTGAAGATGATTTCAAAGTCATAACCCAACATCTTTGTGACCCATTTTTGTTGCTCTTCTGAAGATAGTCTTTGTTCCAAAAATTATTTAAGACTATCATGATAAATTTTTACCTTGAAGTGTCTTCCAATTAGGTAAGGTGGCCATTTATTGAGTGCATGTAGTATTGCCAACATTTCCTTCTCATAAATAGCTTTCTGTAAATACTTTACTTTGATTGGATGGATTTCAAAAGAAATGGGTCTTCCTTCTTGCATTAAAATAACACCAACTCCATTTCCTGAGGCATCACATTCCACAATAAATATTTGTGAAGTCTGGTGTAGCTAATACTGGTGCTTGGGACATTGCCTCTTTAAGATGTTCAAAGGGCTTAGTTTCTTTAGGAGCCCATCAAAATGCATCTTTCTTTAATAATGTTGTTAGAGCTTCTGCTATTCTCTCATAATTCTTAAAAAACTTGCGATAATACCCTGTTAACCTGAGAAATCCTTGCAACTTCTTTATGGGTGTGAATATTTTCCATTCCTTAATGGCTTTAATTTTTTTACGGTCTACCTTAACACCCTCCTGAGATACAATATGACCCAGATATTCCACCTCTTATACTCCAAAGAAACATTTGGAGGTTTTTCCACATAATTGTTTCTCCTCCAATAGTTTGAGCACCCCATCAACATGTTGAACATGATCCTTCCAACACCTGTTGTAGATTAGTATATCATCAAAAAATACTAGCACAAATTTTCTAAGGAAGGGTTTGAAAATGGAATTCATGAACCCTTGGAATGTAGAAGGTGCATTGGTAAAGCCAAAAGGCATTACCAAAAAATCATAATGACCATCATGAGTTTGAAATGTTGTTTTTAGAATATCTTCAGTATTCATTCTAATTTGATGATAACCTGAACGAAGACCCAACTTGGTAAAATAAATTGCTCCATGTAATTCATCCAATAATTCATCAATCACAGGAATGGGAAATTTATCTTTAATAGTGACCTTATTGATCTCCCTATAATATATACACATGCGCCATGATCCATCCTTCTTGTGCACCAATACTACTGGAGTAGAGAAAGAACTTTGACTATGTTGAATTATACCAACCTCTACCATTTTTGCAATCATACGTTCAATTTCGCTCTTTTGGAAATAAGGATATCTGTAAGGCCTAATGTTTGGAGGAACACTTCCTGGAATCAAATGAATAGCATGATAATGATCATGAATAGGTGAGAGTCCTTTGGGATTTTAAAACACCTTGGAATGATTGTCTAAGAATTTTTGGAGAACTGGAGAAGTAGATGATTTTGATGTTGGAACTTCTAGTGAGCATAATTGTGCAATTACGCCTCATTTTTCTTTCTTCAGAATCTTTGTCATGAGATTAGAGTTTATTATATTTTTTTACTTCCTTGTGATACCCCATAATTCAAATTCCTTTCCTTCCAAAAAAATTTCAAGAAAAATTCTTGAAAATTAAAAGCTACAGTCCCTAAAGATTGTAACCATTGTACTCCTAGTAAAACATTAGCACCTCCCATTAGAATGGAAAGCATTGGAACATTCAATACATATTCCCCCATGTTTAGCTTGATATTATGGCACTTTCCAGACAAATTTATATTTCCTCCATTTGCAACCATCCCTTGACACTCTGGTGCCAGGTATAGGAAGCAATTCAATTCCTTGGCTACCCTAAAATGAATAAAATTATGGGTACTACCCGAATCAATCAAAACTATTACATTTTTCTTCTTGATATGTCCTTCTATCTTGAGAGTTTGAGGAGTGGTAATTCCTGTCAATGCATTACAGGATATGGTCAGACTCATTTCTTCTTTCTCTAGGGTTGGCTCCTAGTGTATATCCTCTTCTTTTGAAGTTTCTTGTTCATTTTATTCCTCCACTACAAGGAAAAGACCCTCCAGCAGAGGTTATAAAGGAGGTTTTTAGTGTTATTGAATTTTCCTAAATTGTCAAAAAAACATTTTCTACAACATCTATTTTCAGTAACAGAGGTTTTGGCAGAGCTTCTAACATAATTTCAACACAACTAAAAAAACTAGGCAGCGGGAGGTTATTACAGATGTTTTTCTCATCAGTGCGCTATTCAGGTGTCAATGCACCTATGTGCTTTAGAGTAAACATCTCGTTGCATGTCATCCAAACGGTTGGCCCGGGCGGTCAAGGTGCATGCACCAGGCCATAAAGGTCTAAAACCACATCGGGCACACCGTAGGTGATACAATGCACCAGGTCTTTCTAATTGGTATTGGGATTTGTACGGTGCCCATAGGTCATTCTAATTGGTATCAACGCACCAGTTCGTAGTATTATAGAAATGAACCAGTGCTCAGTATCACACAAATGCACCGATTTTTCTAATTCATATTGGTATTTGTGTGGTGTCCATAGGTCATACAAATGCACCAGTGAGTAGTCTCACACAAACGCACCGGTGCGCAGTATCACACAAACGCACCAAGAGTTATAATTGGTATTGGTATTTTTTCAGTGCTCATAGGTCGTATAAATGCACCGGTGTGCTTTATCATACAAACGCACCGGTGTACAGTAACTGACATGCACCGGTGTTCATTTTTTATTTTTTAGAAACATTGACCTCTGACAGTGCAATTATTGTGATTTTTTAAAATTCATTATTCATCAAAAGTCGAAACATATCTTATAACAATATTCATATCAATTAAATTTTTATTAGTGCATTTGAATATGATGTTTGGATTAATTTTTTATATCATATCATTATTCTTGTGATTTTTTTAAATTCATTATTCATCAAAAGACGACACATATCTTATAACAGTATTCATATCAATTGAATTTTTATTAGTGCATTTTAATGTGGTGTTTGGATTAATTTATTATATCATATCATCCGATTTCACATCTCTTCATTATAATATTTAATCATCCATAAATTTAATCAGTGGTGTTACATTTCACAGTGATAATGGAGAATGCAATAGAATAAATTAAAACATATTTTATTATATATATATATATGAATAAGATAGACTTTGTCATACAAAATGGGATAGTTATTGGTATCTCTTTATCTTTCAATTAGCACACTATTTCCATTACATTAAACAAAATGTCTGATTTCATAGAAAAATATTTCAAAAAATACAACACCTTGCTTTGATATCCAAACATAATGATCATCTTAGATTTTTTGAGGAACATTTTTTTGTATGGTTGTAGCCGTAAAAATACCTAGTCTCCTACGTCAAAACTTCTCTCGTTGTGATGCTGATCTGCCTATTGTTTCATTCGATTTTGTGTGAAATTTAGGTTATCCTTTAAGAGTTGGCGAACTTATTGTTGATGTTCGATATGATATTACATTACTTGAACCTTAGAATTTTCTCTTAAAGATGATTTAATGGACAGTGTATGATATCCATAAAGTGCCATAAATGGGGTCATTTTTGTTGCAATGTGGAAGGAAGTGTTATACCACCATTCAGCCAGAGGTAACTACTTGACCCATTCTATTTGTTTATCATATACAAAACAAAGAAGATATCCTTCCAAAAAAAAATTCACTATCTCAGTTTTCCCATCGGATTGAGGATGATAAGATGAGCTATGAGCTAGTTGAGTACCCAAACAAGAAAATAATTCTGCCCAAAAATTTCCACTGAAAATGGGATCTCTGCCGCTTACAATAATCTTTGGGTTTCCATGTAGCTTTTGAATTGTTTCCATAAATGAAGTAGCAATTGTAATTTCTTTAAATGGATGAGATTGTTAAACACCATGTTAAACACACACATGGTGTATGAGAAAGATAAACACACACACAACAAGAGACTCAACACACAATAGAAGGATAAGCGTGTAGCTTTCATATTTTTCCATTATACATGATGTACATTTATAGTACAATGGTGTGACTCTTGGTTTCACATTCCAAGGTCACTTGGACTCCATTGTGACTTTTCGTATTCCACACCTACCCATGGAGGATTAGTTGTTCCAACATTCCCCCCTTAATCCGAAGGGGTATGTGTGAGTCCAAGAAGAGATTTGTAATAAAAATCTGCAAAGTATGCATGGCAGCACTTGGGCTGAATCAACTCTCTGAAATGTTGGCAAAAAGAGGTGGTTTAAGGATGACCACTAACACTGGAACGCAATACTTGTTGCAGTTCCCGGAACTCTTCCAAAACTGGCAAGAAGCTGAAAGCTTCTGCCAGAGGAATTGTCCCTCATAAAAAAAGGGAGACCTTCAACCTAAAAGAAGGGAGGTCTACTACGTGTGATGGTTTAAGGATTACCAATAACTCTAGAATGCTTGAAGCATTTCCTAGAACTCAACCAAATTTGGCAAGAAGTTGAATGCTTCTGCTAGAGGAAGTGTCCCTCATATATGAAAGGGAGACCTTCAACCTAAAAGAAGGGAGATCTACAACCTGTGATGGTTTAAGGCTGTCCACCAACCAAAGATGATGGTTTAAGTTTGTCCACCAACCAAAGGCATGCTCATGGGCATCCATGTCTCTGGCTACATCTCTAAATCTGGAATGACGAATTGTGGCTCAGGCTCGCTTGAACTGTTGTGTCTCTAGCTACAACTCTAAACATGGAATGAGAGATTTTGGCTCAGGCTTGCTTGATCTGACATCGAAGCTTGTACATGACCACCATTTTCCCCCCTGTCAGGGACAAGGTGAGATGATGGTGAAAACTCAACTGCAAGTTTGCTTAATATTCAAGAAAACGTTCTGACATGTGTCTTAAACATCTTCTTGGATGTTGATGCCCATTGCCAAGAAGAGATCCATCCAAGATGAATCTTTGTTCTTGCAGGAGGCTTGTTTTTGAAGCATCTGTCTGAAGAATGGGTGTGGAAACCATAGTGCTTGCATGGATGAAGATCAAACAATGATCTTTCATATGGCCAACTCGATCACAGTGTTGGAATTTTACAATTTGCTGTTGTTGTGGAAGCAGAACATGATCTGGAATAGCTGTAGGTGAACTGTCATACAGGAATCCGACACTCTGAAATATGATGGGCTTGGTGTAGTCTGGAATATGAAAGGACACATCCTTGTCATATCCAAGACCAATTTTGTGCTTGTTGTGGACAAGCTCTTCCAAAGGTCTGATGATGGGCTTGAGAAGTGTAGGTTGAACTGCTGCATCTGCATGTAAATATAATCTAGTACAAGGAAATGAATGGGAATCAACTGGGAATTTATTGACTTGCTGCTAATGGGAGTCTTTCACAATGTTCTGAACAGAAACAGGTTCAGAACTGTGACTCTTTTGCTGAAGTTCATCTTGCTAAAGCTGAGATTCCAACTGCAAAAACTCAATCTTTTCTTGTGCATCTAGCAAAAAACTTTGAATATTACAAAGAGCATTCTTGCTCATTTTTATCATATCATCAACATTTTAATGAATGAGGTTATTCAACAACTCTAATGCCTCATTGATTTTAGCCATTTTCAGCAACTTAGGCTCAAAAAATAAAGGGTGTCGGATTCAACCGAAAATGCACCCGTTTACAATGTGATTCAACTTTATTTCAAGAAATACAAATGACTCAAGAGAACTTCCAACTATGGAATTCTCAAACTACAAAATTTGCTCCTCAAATGATGGAGGACAATCAACAATTTTTCCAACAACTCAAATTTACTGATTTCAACTATGAAGAAGCAATATCCACACACAATACAATTTCAATGCAATACAATATCTCTGCAAAATAATTTGTAAATGTGTAGCTGAAAACACTATGCAAGAAGCCTTTAAAGCAGCTGAATTTTTTTCTTCAAATAGCTGTTTTGCAATGATGGAAAACTTGTCTTCACATCACCCTTCATAATTTGAAATGCACAATGCTACTTTTCTTCAACACCAATTTCTGAATGCTGCCAAGGCTTTTGAATGCGGCAAAATGACTGCTGCAACAATCTCTGAATGCTGCAAAAATGCCAAGAATTTTTTTAGATATGCACAGGCCATAAACACAAATGGCTCACTAAATGTTGAGTTGGTTATGAACGTATCAGCTCTGATACCATGTTAAACACACACATGGTGTATGAGAAAGATAAACACACACACAACAAAAGACTCAACACACAATAGAAGGATAAGCGTGTAGCTTTCATATTTTTCCATTATACATGATGTACATTTAAAGTACAATGGTGTGACTCTTGGTTTCACATTCCAAGGTCACTTGGACTCCATTGTGACTTTTCGCATTCCACGCCTACCCATGGAGGATTAGGTGTTCCAACAGAGATAATGCACAAATGTGTGCATACTTGGTAAGTCCATCAACTACCACCATGATGACACTCTTTCCTTTAGACGTACGTAAACCTGTGATAAAATCCATTGAAACCTCCTCCCAATGTTGAATTGGAATGGATAAAGGTTGTAGTAGACTCGGGGTCTTAATTGTCTCAACTTTGTTTTTCTGGCAAACCAAACATTCCGCCACAAAATTTTGAATATCAGATTTAAGGCCATCCCAAAAACATTATTTCTTCACCTTGTGGTAAATTTTTAAAAATATTGAGTGTCCTCCTAAGGGAGAGGTGTACAATTCCAACAGAATATTTTGTTTTAGTTTGGAATTCTTACAAATATATAATCAATATTTGTACCAAAAGGAATAATTTTTCCAACTAAGTGTATTAGGTGTACTAGGATCTTGTTGCAACTTTTGAATGAGTGTCCACACTTCTTCGTCAATATTACATTCCTCCCTTGCTTCGGTTACCCAATCTGTTTGGATAATATAAATGGCACAAACCAATGCTTCCACCTCCTCATCCTTTCTTGAGAGTACATCTGTAACAACATTTAGCTTCCCCTTTTTGAATATGATTCAAAGTCATAACCCAACATCTTTGTGACCCATTTTTGCTACTCTTATGAAGATAGTCTTCGTTCCAAAAAGTATTTAAGACTATCATGATCAATTTCTACCTTGAAGTGTCTTGCCATTAGGTATCGTGGCCATTTATTTAGTGCATGTAGTATTTCCAACATTTCCTTCTCATAAATATCTTTCTGTAACTACTTTACTTTTATTGGATGGATTTCAAAAGAAATGGGTCTTCCTTCTTGCATTAAAATAATGCCAATTCCATTTCCCGAGGCATCACATTCCACAATAAAGATTTTTGTGAATTCTAGTGTAGCTAATAGTGGTGCTTGGGACATTGCCTCTTTAAGATGTTCAAAGGGCTTAGTTTCTTCAGGAGCCCATGAAAATACATCTTTCTTCAATAATGTTGTTAGAGCTTCTACTATTCTCTCATAATTCTTAAAAAACTTGCGATAATACCCTGTTAACCCAAGAAATCCTTGCAATTGCTTTATGGTTGTGAAGACTTTCCATTCCTTAATGGCTTTAATTTTGTTAGGGTCTACCTTAACACCCTCTTGAGATAAAATATGACCCAGATATTCCACCTCTTGTACTCCAAAGAAACATTTGGATGTTTTTCCACATAATTGGTTCTCCTCCAATAGTTTGAGCACCCTGTCAAAATGTTGAACATGATCCTTCCAAGACTTGTTGTAGATTAGTATATCATCAAAAAATACTAGCACAAATTTTCTAAGGGTTTGAAAATGGAATTCATGAACCCTTGAAATGTAGAAGGTGCATTGGTAAAGCCAAAAGGCATGACCAAAAATTCATAATGACCCTCATGAGTTCGAAATTTTATTTTTAGAATATCTTCAGTCTTCATTCTAATTTGATGATATCCTGAACGGAGACCCAACTTGGTAAAATAAATTTCTCCATGTAATTCATCCGATAATTCATCAATCACATTAATGGGAAATTTATCTTTAGTGGTGAGCTTATTGGTCTCCCTATAATATGGACACATGCACCATGATCCATCCTTATTGTGCACCAATACTACTGGAGTAGAGAAAGAACTTTGACTAGGTTGAATTATACCAACCTCTACCATTTCTATAATCATACGTTCAATTTCGCTCTTTTGGAAATAAGGATATCTCTAAGGCCTGATGTTTGGAGGAACACTTCCTGGAATCAAATGAATAACATTATCATGATCAAGAATAGGTGGGAGTCCTTTGGGAGTTTCAAACACCTTGGAATGATTGTCTAAGAATTTTTGGAGATCTGGAGAAATAGATAATTTTGATGTTGGAACTTGTAGTGAGCATAATTGTGCAATTACGCCTCATTTTTATTTCTTCAAAAGCTTTGTCATGAGTTTAGAGTTTATTATCTTTCATGCCTTCCCTGTGATACCGCATAATTCAAATTCCTTTCCTTCCAAAAAAATTTCAAGAAAAGTTCTTGAAAATTAAAAGCTACAATCCCCAAAGATTGTAACCATTGTACTCTTAGTAAAACATTAGCACCTCCCATTGGATTGGAAAGCATTGGACCATTCAATACATATTCCCCCATGGTTAGCTTGATATTATGGCACTTTCCAAAGAAATTTATAGTTCCTCCATTTTCAACCATCCCTTGACACTCTGGTGCTGGGTATAGGAAGCAATTCAATTCCTTGGCTACCTTAAAATGAATAAAATTATGGGTACTACCCGAATCAATCAACACTATTACATTTTTCTTCTTGATATGTCCTTCTATCTTGAGAGTTTGAGTAGTGGTAACTCCTGTCAATGCATTACAGGATATGGTTAGACTCATTTCTTCTTTCTCTAGGGTTGGTTCCTGGTGTATATCCTCTTCTTTTGAAGTTTCTTGTTCATTTTGTTCCTCCACTACTAGCAAAAGACCCTCAAGCAGAGGTTATAAAGGAGGTTTTTAGTGTTATGAAATTGTCCTAAATTGCAAAAAAGGCATTTTCTACAACATCTGTTTTCGGTAACAAAGGTTTTGGTGGAGCTTCTAACGAAATTTCAACACAACTAAATAAACTGGGTGGTTGGAGGTTATTACGGATGTTTTCCTCATCGGTGAGCTATTCAGGTGTCAATGCACCAGTGCATTTTAGAGTAAACATCCCGATGCGTGTCATCCAAACGATCGGCTCGGACAGTCAAGGTGCATGCACTAGGCTGTAAAGGTCTAAAATTGCACCAGGTGCACTATAGGTGATACAACACACTAGTCTGTTCTAATTGGTATTGGGATTTTTGCGGTGCCCATAGGTCGTTCTAATTGGTATCAACACACAAGTTCGTAGTATTATATAAATGCACCGGTGCATAGTATCACACAAATGCACCAATTTTTCTAATCTGTATTGGTATTTTTGCGGTGCCCATAGATCGTACAAACGCACCGGTGAGTAGTCTCACATAAACGCACTGGTGTGCAGTATTGCACAAACGCACCGAGAGCTATAATTGGTATTGGTATTTGTGAGGTGCTCATAGGTCGTAGAAATGCACCGGTGCGCATTATCATACAAACGCACCGGTGTACAGTAACTGACACGCATTGGTGTTCATTTTTTATTTTTTAGAAACATCGACCTCTGACAGTGCAATTATTGTGATTTTTTAAAATTCATTATTCATCAAAAGTCGAAACATATCTTATAACATTATTCATATCAATTAAATTTTTATTAGTGCATTTGAATATGATGTTTGAATTAATTTGTTATATCATATCATAATTATTGTGATTTTTTAAAATTCATTATTCATCAAAAGATGACACATATCTTATAACAGTATTCATATCAATTAATTATTTATTAGTGCATTTGAATGTGGTGTTTGGATTAATTTATTATATCATATCATCTGATTTCACATCTCTTCATTATAATATTTAATCATCAATAAATTTAATCAATGGTGTTACATTTCACAGCGACAATGGAGAATTCAATAGAATAAATTAAAACATATATATATATATATATATATATATATATATATATATATATATATATATACATCAAAGATGTTTTGTCATACAAAAATTATAAATTATTGGTATCCATTTGTCTTTCAATTGGGATACTATGTCCATTACATTAAACAAAATGTCTGATTTCACAGAAAAATATTTCAAAAAATACAACGCCTTGCTTTGATATCCAAACATAGTGATCATCTTGATTTTGATAAGCATCGTTTCAGGGACAAATTAGAAATGTGAAAAACACCTAATCTCCTACATCAAAACTTATCTCGTTGCGATGTTGATGTGCTTGTTGTTTCATTCTATTTTTTGTGAAATTTATGTTATCCTTTCAGAGTTGGAGAACTTATTGTTGATGTTCAATGTGATATTCCATTGCTTGAACCTTAGAATTTTCTCTTAAAGATGATGTAATGGATGGTGCATGATATCCATAAAGTGCCATAAGTGGGGATGATATCTTATAAAGTATTCATATCAATTAAATTTTTATTAGTTCATTTTAATATGATGTTTGGATTAATTTGTTATATCATATCATAATTATTGTGATTTTTTAAATTCATTATTCATCAAAAGACGACACATATCTTATAACAGTATTCATATCAATTAATTCTTTATTAGTGCATTTGAATGTGGTGTTTGGATTAATTTATTATATCATATCATCTGATTTCACATCTCTTCATTATAATATTTAATCATCAATAAATTTAGTCAGTGGTGTTACATTTCACAGCGACAATGGAGAATGCAATAGAATGAATTAAAACATATTTTATTATATATATATGACAAGCTTTGTCATACAAAATGGGACAATTATTGGTATCCCTTTGTCTTTCAATTGGGATACTATTTCCATTACATTAAATAAAATTTCTGATTTCATAGACAAAAGTTTCAAAAAATATAATGCTTTTCTTTGATATCCAAACATAATGATCATCTTAGATTTTTTGAGGGACATTTTTTTGTATAGTTGTAGCCGTAAAAACACCTAATCTCCTACATCAAAACTTCTCTCATTGTGATGTTGATCTGCCTGTTGTTTCATTCGATTTTGTGTGAAATTTATGTTATACTTTAAGAGTTGGAGAACTTATTGTTGATGTTTAATGTGATATTCCATTGCTTGAACCTTATAATTCTCTCTTAAATATGATGTAATGGACGGTGGACAATATCCATAAAGTGCCATAAATGGGGTCATATTTGTTGCAATGTGGAAGGAAGTGTTATACCACCATTCAGCCAGAGGTGACCACTTGACCCATTTTGCTTGTTTATCATATACAAAACAAAGAAGATATCCTTCCAAAAATTTGTTCACTATATCAGTTTTCCCATCGGACTGAGGATGATAAGATGAGTTATGAGCTAGTTGAGTACCCAAATAAGAAAATAATTCCGTCCAAACATTTCCACTTAAAATGGGATCTCTGTCGCTTACAATAATCTTTGGGTTTCCATGTAGCTTTTGAATTATTTCCCTAAATGAAGTAGCAACTGTACTTGCTTTAAATGGATGAGATAATGCATAAAAGTGTGCATACTTGGTAATTCCATCAACTACCACCATGATGACACTCTTTCCTTTAGACGTACGTAAACCTATGATAAAATACATCGAAACCTCCTCCCAATGTTGAATTGGAATGGATAACGGTTGTAGCAGACTCGGGGTCTTAATTGTCTCAACTTTATTTTTCTGGCAAACCAAACATTCTTCCACAAACTTTTGAATATCAAATTTAAGGCCATCCCAAAAAAAATATTTCTTCACTCTGTGGTAATTTTTAAAAAATATTTAGTGTCCTCCTAAGGGAGAGGTGTGAAATTCCAAAAGAATATTTTGTTTTAGTTTAAAATCCTTACAAAGATATAAGCGATCTTTGTACCATAAGGAATAATTTTTCCAACTAAATGTATTAGGTGTATTGGGATCTTGCTGCAACTTTTGAATGAGTGTCCACACTTCTTCGTCAGTATTCCATTCCTCCCTTCCTTCGGTTATCCAATCTGGTTGGATAATATAAATGGCACAAATCAATGCTTCAACCTCCTCATCCTTTCTTGAGAGTACATATGCAACAAAATTTAGCTTCCCCTTTTTGAAGATGATTTCAAGGTCATAACCCAACATCTTTGTGACCCACAATTTTTACCCTGAAGTGTCTTCCCATTAGATAAGGTGGCCATTTATTTAGTGCATGTAGTATTTCCAACATTTCCTTCTCATAAATAGCTTTTTGTAAATACTTTAATTTGATTGGATGGATTTCAAAAGAAATGGGTCTTCCTTCTTGCATTAAAATAACATCAATTCCATTTCCTGAGGCATCACATTCCATAATAAAGATTTTTTTTGAAGTCTGGTGTAGCTAATACAAGTGCTTGGGACATTTCCTTTTTAAAGTGTTCAAAGGGCTTAGTTTCTTCAGGAGCCCATGAAAATGCATCTTTATTCAATAATTTTGTTAGAGGTTTTTCTCTTCTCTCATAATTCTTAACAAAATTGTGATAATACCCTGCTAACCCGAGAAATCCTTGCAACTACTTTATGGTTGTGAAGACTTTCCATTCCTTAATGGCTTTAATTTTGTTAGGGTCTCCCTTAACACCCTCCTGAGATACAATATGACCTAGATATTCCACCTCTTGTTCTCCAAAGAAACATTTGGAGGTTTCTCCATATAATTGTTTCTCCTCCAATAGTGTGAGCACCCTATCAACATGTTGAACATGATCCTTCCAAGACCTGATGTAGATTAATATATCATCAAAAAATACTAGCACAAATTTTATAAGGGTTTGAAAATGGAATTCATGAACCCTTGAAATGTAGAAGGTGCATTAGTAAATCCAAAAGGCATGACCAAAAATTCATAATGACCCTCATGAGTTCGAAATGTTTTTTTCAGAATATCTTCAGCCTTAATTCTAATTTGATGATATCCTGAACAAAGACCCAACTTGGTAAAATAAATTTCTCCATGTAATTCATCCAATAATTCATCAATCATAGGAATGAGAAATTTATCTTTAATAGTGAGCTTATTGATCTCCCTATAATCTGGACACATGCACCATGATCCATCTTTCTTGTGCACCAATACTACTGGAGTAGAGAAAGAACTTTGGCTAGTTTGAATTATACCAACCTCTACCGTTTCTGCAATCATACGTTCAATTTCTCTCTTTTGGAAATAAGGATATATGTAAGGCCTGATGTTTGGAGGAACTCTTCCTGGAATCAAATGAATAACATGATCATGATCACGAATAGGTGGGAGTCCTTTGGGAGTTTCGAACACCTTGGAATGATTGTATAAGAATTTTTGGCGATCTAGAGAAATAGATGATTTTGATGTTGGAACTTCTAGTGAGCATAATTGTGCAATTATGCCTCATTTTTCTTTCTTCAGAATATTTGTCATGAGATTAGATTTTATTATCTTTCCTGCCTTCCCCGTGATACCCCATAATTCAAATTCCTTTCCTTCCAAAAAAATTTCAAGTTCTTGAAAATTAAAGGATACAGTCCCTAAAGATTGTAACCATTGTACTCCTAGTAAAAAATTAGCACCTCCCAATGGAATGGAAAGAATTGGACCATTCAATACATATCCCCCCATGGTTAGCTTGATATTATGGCACTTTCCAGAGCAATTTATAGTTCCTCCATTTTCAACCATCCCTTGACACTCTGGTGCTAGGTATAGGAAGCAATTCAATTCCTTGGCTACCTTAAAATGAATAAAATTATGGGTACTACCCGAATCAATCAACACTATTACATTTTTCTTCTTGATATGTCCTTCTATCTTGAGAGTTTGAGTGGTAATTCCTGTCAATGCATTACAGGATATGGTCAGACTCATTTCTTCTTTCTCTAGGGTTGGTTCCTGGTGTATCTCCTCTTCTTTTGAAGTTTCTTGTTCATTTTATTCCTCCACTACAAGGAAAAGACCCTCTAGAAGATGTTATAAAGGAGGTTTTTAGTGTTATAAAATTGGCCTAAATTGTCTAAAAAACATTTTCTACAACATTTTTTTTTGTTAATGGAGGTTTTGGTGGAACTTCTAACGGAATTTCAACACAACTAAAAAAACTCGGCAGTTGGAGGTTATTACAGATGTTTTTCTCATTGGTGCACTATTCAGGTGTCAATGCACTGATGTGTTTTAAAGTAAACATCTTGGTGTGTGTCATCCAAATGGTCGGCCTGGGCAGTCAAGGTGCATGCACCAGGTCGTAAAGGTCTAAAACTGCACTAGGCACACTGTAGGTGATACAACGCACCAGGCTATTCTAATTGGTATTGGGATTTGTGCAGTGCCCATAGGTCATTCTAATTGGTATCAATGCACCGGTTCATAGTATTATATAAATTCACCAGTGCACAGTATCACTGGTGTGTTTGTATGACCTATGTGCGCCGCAAAAATACCAATACGAATTAGAACAATCAGTGTGTTTGCGCAGTATCCCACAAACGCACTAAGAGTTATAATTGGTATTGGTATTTTTGTGGTGCTCATAGGTCATAGAAATGCACCGGTGTGCTTTATCATAAAAATGCATCGATGTACAATAATTGACACTCACTGGTGTTCATTTTTTATTGTTTAGAAACATCAACCTGTGACACTGCAATTATTGTGATTTTTGTAAATTCATTATTCATCAAAAGTTGAAACATATCTTATAACAGTATTCATATCAATTAAATTTTTATTAGTGCATTTAAATATGATGTTTGGATTAATATGTTATATCATATCATAATTATTGTGATTTTTTAAAATTCATTATTCATCAAAATACGACACATATATTATAACAGTATTCATATCAATTAAATTTTTATTAGTGCATTTGAATGTGGTGTTTGGATTAATTTATTATATCATATCATCATATTTCACATCTCTTCATTATAATATTTAATCATCCATAAATTTAATCAATGGTGTTACATTTCACAGTGACAATGGAGAATGCAATAGAATAAATTAAAACATATATATATATATATATATATATATATATATATATATATATATATATATATATATAAGACAGACTTTGTCGTACAAAATGGGAGAGTTATTGGTATCCCTTTGACTTTCAATTGGGACACTATTTCCATTACATTAAACAAAATGTTTGATTTCATAGACAAATATTTCAAATAATACAACACTTTGCTTTGATATCCAAACATAATGATTATCATTCTTCACTTGAACTACTGTCACTACTCGAGCTACTTCCGTGACTTGGGTTATTTTGGGGAATGTGTTATTGATAGTGTTGATTGTTATCTTCTTCTTTACCTTCCATATAGAAACATAAAAATAAACTGTAATGAGGGTATATACATTGGTGAGATTAATGAAAATTGCAATATTAAATAATATACATCAATGTAAATCGAAAAGAAATGACGTAGCATAGCAACAATTGACTCATGAACTATACACATTCTTTCAAAACCAAATTTCATGCCATCTTTCTAGATTTCATTTGTTGGCGCAGTTCCTTACTTTGTTTCCTGCAAGTTTTATACCCCATAACAAATCATATATTTAAAAATAAACAAATAAAAAATAAATAAAATTCTATTAGTTATAGACGGAACTAAGTAAAACAAGATTGATAGATGCTTACAAATTCCACAATTAATTTCTGATATGCCAACACATACTCATAACCCATATTTAACCCAATGTCAATCAATTCATCTGATGGTTCTTCTTTGTATGTTAGCACCTATTTGAAGACATTCAATGATGATTGTTGTAAAACAACTTAAAATATACAAAAATTAAATCTAGCTAAGTTGTTATAAGGAAGTAAAAATTACTCACAAACTTAGATATCAACCATTTTCTTCCTTGTCTTGTTTTATGTGTTGAATGGGTTCCATTTTCTTTTCTTTTCTGCAAGAAAATACTTGAAAATTAATATTTAATGCTAAATTGTTTATTTATTGTACCTAATTGAAAAATTCAATGATTACATATTACATTTGAAGCACGTTGTTGTTGAGATGGCTCCTCTTGCGATGCAATTTTGTCAATTTCTTTGACCATCTCCTTATACACCTTTTTGGACATTCCTACAGGCATATTTATGATATCAGCTTGTTCATTTTTTGATATTTTCATAATCTTCTTGAAAATGTAACATGACAATAAGCTATTTACTTTTTATATTGATATATGAAAAATAAATATAACAAAAGTGATATTTATAAATGATATTTATAAATAATTCTAGAAAAACATTTAAAGGAATATTACTTTTTCATTTTTTCTTTTTTGTTGTTGTACGCATTTTCTATTAAAAGTCTGACATGTCTCATTGACCAATTCTCTAGAAACCCTTCGTGTAGTTTAGATAAAATTTGGTTCTTAGAATCATTGGATTGATTTTTGTATTATAAGTGGGAAGAACGTCTATACATTCGTTCCAGTAGATCCCTCAAACTTTTGTAAAAGTTTTTCCTCCTTTTTTAACCTCCAGCACAACTCAGATGAGCTAAGGAGCAATTTATTTTCATTTGCATGTTCTATTTTTTCTTTTCTTAGAACAACATTCCTTTTCTGAGTTGTTGGTCCCTGTAGAACATTAAACATATGTGAATTAATAGATTGTTTGAAACATGTTATCTAATAATTTTAAGTATATTATTAATGAAAATTAAAAAAAAGAAACATATTGGATGGATAATATTTTTTCATTCACCTGATTCATCCTTTTGCAATTTTTCCATCAAGATTTTACGCTCTTCTAGTCCTAGATTATAAATAATATTATCGAGCTTCATCATTTTGTGGCTCTACATGATACACAGTAAATGATACATATTAGTTAAACTTACATATAGTTCAAAAACAATATTTTTTGTTAAGAATTTACAAAGAACTTGCCTTTTTTGTTTTTCTTGATGTGCTATCAGTATTTTTGTTACTTGATCTCTTGTGAGTCTTTTCTTTATCAATATGAAACTTGTACCATATCATTCGTTAATATATTTTATAAATAAATCATCAACTTTTAAGGTAAAAAATTTTTTTATCAAGAAACCGGTGTGCTTTTAATGTTGTATGCACTAACGTTAGTGCGTTGATTTCTTATAAACGCACCGCTAAAACAATATAAAGCACCGTATGATGCTCTATGTCAATAAGGAGCACTGGTGCGTTATATGTTAACCAGCACACCGATTAACACAAACAAATTAATAAAAAACCTCTAGTGTTAGTTTTTGTAGCATATGGTGTCCTGGAGGGGGTGGTGTGACTTATTCTTATAAACACCCAGCGCAAACAGGGGACCACCATATGGTGCTCTCTGTCAACAAGCAGACCCAGTGCGTTATATGTTAAATGGTGCATCGATTAACACATAAAATAAAAAATTGTTTTTTCCAAACAGTATGTGCACAGTGCACTATAATGAAAAGCACACCAGTGCCCTATTTTACATATGGCGCACGAATTTAAAAAAAAAAAAACGTTTTTAAATTTTTTTTATCAAACAGTACGTCTGCGGTGTGTTGTGATAAGACATCGCACTGGTGCGTTAGGTTATGCAGGGCGCACTGATTAAAAAAATTCAGTTTTTTAAAAATTCATGCAAGGGCCGATATGGATTGGGATCCGACTATGCAAATCGTATCGTGGGTTAGATGCCATATGCCTATATATATAGCAATACAAACCCTATAAATCTAAAATGAAAAACCATAATTATAAAATCACAGAAACAGGAAGGAGAAAGGGAATAAACAAAAAGAATGAAGTGTTTAGGGCAAAATGGATTTTATTTATTTATTTATTTTTCTCTGAAAATGAACAGTAAATTTAAATTTTTTACTTACTGCGTCAAAAAAACTGTCGAAAAACATAAAAATACAATAAAATTTAATCACGATATCGTTTGAAATTCTATGCTACAGGGTTTGAATCACAAAAGGTTTGGAGTTCTGATTGTCTAAATAGTTCTGTTCGAAAGTATTTCACTGCTCCACAGTGCTCTCATGCTCTCTTGCTCCAGGTATGTCTCATGCAAATCTCTAGTTGAAATTTTTTGCAAAAATAGTGAAATAATGAAAAGTGTTCATTATTTAAAGAATTGTTTTATGAAATTAGATTTTTGAAATTATTTTTCCACCCATTTTTCAATTTACTGCTTTTTTTTTTGCTTAAAAAAAATAAAGTTGTCTTTTTTTTTATATTTGCGATTTTTTGTCACCGATGCATCAATTATTAACACTGCACTGGTGCATCATTTAATAACATGGCACCAGTACACAATAACTAAAACGCACCAGTGTGGTTAACTGTACATAAGCAACGATAATAATAAGTCCATTTTTAAGGCATCAGAATTACTTTTAGGTGTGTACACTAAAATTTATTGTTGATTTTGCTCAAATGTAGGGAGAAAATCTCATAATTATATCAAATGGACAATTCTTCAAAATCCAACTCATTCCATAATATTTCTCAAAGTCCATCACGGAGTTCTCCCTATCCATCTCGAGATGTAATATTTACTTCATGTTTTATTTATATTTTCATTATCTAATTGAATTTATATTTTTTATCCATGTCAATCAGCTTAATAAAATGTATAATGTATAAAAAAATTTAGGTTCATGCAGATTCAGAATTGAGTTTAGATGCACAAAATATTCAAACACCTCCAAAACATCGGAAGCTCTTATCAGGAGAAACATGCTGCAAGGCGCATTTGGTAGATGAAAATGGACAGCTGCTTCACCCTGCCAATTGTAACAATATTGCATCTTCTAGCCACAATCGCGGGACAATGATGGTAATAATAATTTTTTGGTATATTAATGTAATTATTTCAACATCAAACAAATTAATCATGCATTGTCAACATTCTTACTAATTGATATCATAGATTTTGTATTAATCATGTTCAAATATATTTTTTGTAATTATTAGGATTCTAGTGATGATGAGCGACCTACTTACCATCTTCCGTTGCACCCCATGAAAATTTCAAATCGAGAGAAGGTTGCATTAAGAGAAAAAAATCAGAGAGCAATGATACCAAGAATGGTTGAATAGACCACTGATTCAATTCCCACTACGTCCAGATTCACCAATTAGGAATGACTACAGCAATAGTAGTTCTTCAGAAGCTGGAAATGGAGGAAATCAAATAGAGGTTGGTATGGATGATTACTTAAGGGATACGACTTCCATGGGGACAATATTGTTAGATGCATTCCAAAAGATGATCAGCTAGGGGATGATGCTCATATCGCTGACACATTTTTCGAAAGCCTTAAATTTTATTCCACCACCCCTATCTTTAGACCTGGAGGTCAGTCAAAGTTTACCCAGTTGGAGACAACGATGTTACTGTACAACTTGAAAGCAAATTTTGGCTTGTCGAATGCATGTTTCTCAGAAATTTTGAGGTAAGTTACCATAAAGTCCTCATATAATTTTGAGAAATATAATCACACAATGAACATTACAAAGGTCAATTTTATGAACGTTAATAATTATATCACATTAATGTACATTTAATATTTTCCATGATCACCAACTATAGGTTATTCAAAGATAAGGTTCTTCCAAGTGATAATGTCTTGCCTAGTAGCTGCGAAAAGGCAAAGAAATTGTTGAAAATGTTGGGTGTTGAGTACATATAATATCATGCATGTCTAAATGATTTTATTCTATATAGAGGAGAATATGAAGAAAAAGAGATATGTTCGAAATGTGGGCATGACAGGTATGATAAATCAAAAAAGAAGGGGAAATCACGTGGTCGTCCTTTTAAGATATTGAGGCACATGCCTATAATCCAAAGGATTCAAAGGCTCTTTTGTTACAAAGGATTAGCTATGTTGTAGGGATGGCATGCCTCACACAGAAGTGAATTTGGAGTTATGTGAATCCTAACTGATTCAATAGCCATGAAGCATATAGAGGATACATGGCCCGAAAAATTCAAGGATGAAGTACAAAGTCTACGACTCAGCATAACCATGGATGGCATCAACCCATATTCCCCTTAGAACACCAACTATTATGTTTGGCCTATAGTAGTGATCAATAACAATACCCCCCCATGGTTGTCCGTGAATAATGAACATATTATGTTGGCCCTCATAATCCCTGGTAGAAGACAAGTGAATAATATGGATGTCTACTTACAACCACTTGTAGATGAATTGAAGGAATTATGGGATGGGATAAATTTATACGATGTATCAAGACCCATCGCAGCAGAGAGGAGTTTTGCGTTGTATGGCATATGTGCTTACACGACACATGATTATCCAACCTTAGGAGTTTTATCTGGTAAATTACATGTTTATTGATTTGTTTCTATACGTAACAATATTCTTTCGCATATTAGTTATTTAATTTGTTGTAATCGTTCTGATCTTCATGGTATTCTTTAACGTGGCATGCATATAAATTGTATACAATAATCTCGCAGGTCTTTTAACAAAAGGGTATTTTGGATGTAAATGTTGTGGACGTTCTCTGAAAGCTAGATGGTCCAACGACCTACGAAAGCCAGTGTATGACTGCTCCAGGGTATTCCTCCCAGAAGAACACCCTTACAAAAGAGCAACATCCGCTTTCAATAGTAAATGAGAGAGAACCCAAAAGCCTCCAATAATGAAACCAGTTTAACAGCTTAGAGAATATGAGAGAGAAGGAGAAGGATTTCATATAAATTTTCAATTAAAATGTGGAGGTATGTTCGATGATCCAGAATTATTCAACACCTATGTTGAGAAATTGTCCATTGGGATGAAAAGGAAATCTATCTTTTATAACCTCCCATATTGGGAGCATCTTAAGATTACCCACTTATTAGATCCCATGCATATATTTAAAAATGTTTCATCTTCTTTATGGAGGCACATATTATCGAAACAAAGTGACACATTGGATTTTAGGAAAGATCTTATTACTTCAAAAACTAAAAAGAAACATTGGCCAAGACTATTAGAAAGTACAAGATCAGAGGCAAACGTTGGTCCCTCTAATTCATGGTATTTAAAAGAAGGTGATGTCCCATGGATTTTTAATAAATATTATCTTTCTTTGGAAAACGAAGTTATAATGGGTGTGAGGGCGCCATCTTCACTACGGTGTTGCTTCACTGTGGATGACTATTTTTTGAGGTTGAAATCGCATGACCATTTGAATCTTATAGGAGTACGTATAATTTCAAAAGCATGATTTTATTATTTTTTATATTAATAAATTTTATCCCATGCAGGGATCATAAAACATAACTAATTTTGTATATTGCATGTGTTTATAACTTTGTAGTGTCATTATCCTTTGTTTGTGTGTGGGTGTGTGAAACATGAATTCCCGCAAGACCTAGGACATGCCATATCTAAAGTATATTCATTTTCATGTTGGATCACATCAAAGGAGATTCATGTGGCTAGCATTCCATGGTGGCTTCAAGAGATAGTTGAGATTGTTTATATGTTTTAGAAGGAAATGCCGACGAGTTTCATGGACTTGCAAGTTCATCTTCTAATCCACCTAGTAGATGAGGTTGAATTAGTTGGGGTGGTTTCTTGTCGTTGGATAATCTTCTTAGAGAGGTACATGAATAAATTGAAAGTTTTTGTTCGACAAAGGGAAAACCTAAGGGCAGAAGGGTACATATCATATAAGTCTTTCTATTATGCCAGTGAGTACATCAAGTAGATCGACAACAAACCAGGTGTGGTGATTTGGGACGATTAAAGAGATGAAGAAAAAAGAGAAGGGGAGCTGATCCAAATGAATGGAAAAAAGTGCTTGATAAAGAGTAAGCGACTTATAATTTTTCAAATTTACATAATGTAAATATTCATGTTGAACTTCGATATAATGTACATTTTGATCTCTATGTACTATATAATGTCAGTTTGATTTCATCAACGAATGCAGAAATTGAAGCAATCAATAAATTCATTCTTTACAATTCCGAAGCGACACAACTGTGGGTCGCATTGTATGAACACAAGAGGATGAAATGGGATAGTGACAGGAAAGAATTCAAATGGTTTAATGGTAGAAGTGTGCCTTATCCCGATCATTTAAAATTAAATATCCCAAAAATATGCCCCAACAGTTGGGTTGTTGACCAAGTCAGAGAGAAATACGGTGCAACCAGTCGTTACCCATGTGATGAAGAGGATGTGCTAAACATAGATATTGGGTGCACCAACTCGGTAATAATCTATTTTATATGCACATTTGAAACTTAATAATGCACATTTCAAATGTAATTACATCTATGTTTCATATTTTAACTGTTGGGTTATTATAAGACACATGACCCTATGATTTTTTAACTTTTTTATAGGTTCATTTGTTCCCATATATGTGGGCATATGGACACCATTTTCGCACAGAAAATTCTGATGATGGACGCATGACACAAGACTATGAAGTGGAAGTCGAGTTCGATCAATCTAGTCGATCTAGCCACCGTGATCAAAACCTAGTACAAGGGACGTTAGGTTACGTCAGAAAGATACAAGAGATCATTGAAGTGGATTTCTCTTCTTTCCAATGTGTTATTTTTAGTTGTAAGTGGTGGGACACCTTTGATCAGAATAATGTAAAGGAAGATCGCGATAGTAGGCTGATATGTATCAACTCTAGAAAGATGTGGGATGAAGCTAAGGAGCCCTATGTTTTCCCCAAACATTGCAACCAGATGTTTTTTTACCCAGATGTGTTGGATAGGGATTGGTGGTTCGTATTGATACATGACTCTAGATCAAAACATATTTTTGAGAACAAAAGTGTTATCATGCCAAGCGAACTGGAAGATAATGAGGGTGATCATGAGAACCGATAGCGATATGGTACATGTGTTATTTCATCAATATTTATACTTTTTAAGATGGGTTTTTATAAAGAGGAGGAATTAATTACCTTATAACTTATAAGACTCTTTTTTTCGAAATTTTATAATATGTATTTTTAATTAATTGGTAATTTTCATTGTGTTAATGTTAAAATCAATATTTCACTTTATAATTTACAATTATGTTGATGTTAGGTCCCTATATTACTAGTTTAGTCCCTTATTGTTATTAGCGTAGCCCCCTTATTGTTATTATTGTACCCCTGTAGCCCCAATATTGTTATTATTGTGCCTTTACAATATTATTATTAGGTCGACTAGGATTATAGTGTGGCCCGATGGACTCTTATCTATAGAAGGAGGTTTTGGTCATTTGTAGCATCCAAGAATTGTTCATTTATGTAATGCATTGGAGGTTTCCCCCTTGAAGTGGTTGATTTCTAAGACGTTGATCTCTCTTTTCTTCAATTTTGGAGCTGGTTTCATAATATTTGGTATCAGAGCTTTGGATTTTAGGGTTTCACTGCTCTAAACAAGTCATCGTGGAATTTTCGCTATAAATTTTTTTTTACGAAGGTTTAGAGGTTGAAATTTTTAGAGCGCGAAGAAGAAATCCTAAGGAATGCCGTGGAAACATTTCAGATCTTGTTTCACAACATTTTCGAAGATATGATCGGTGGAAGTTAGGGATTTTTGCAGGCTCCTGAATTTAACCTAACCATGTCATCGTGGAATTTTCGCTATAAATTTTTTTCTACGAGTGTTCAGACGCTGAAATTTTTACAGAGCGAAGCTGAAATCCTGAGGAATGTCGTGGAATAATTCAAGAGCTTGATTCACAACATTTTTGGACATATCATCTGTGGAAGTTAGAGTTGTTTCAGGCTCCCGAATTTCATCTCAAAGAGGTGACAGTGGGAAAATCGTCATAACTCTCTCTCTGAGCATCGGATTGGAATTCTGTAAAAAGTGGCCGCAAGTAGATAGATTTAAGTTTCCTTTATATCAATTTTAGAGCCAAAGGAGTAAACAGTGACACATGGTATGTCGTACAAGTTCGCTATGCTGAAATAGTCCATAATTAGGTCATTGTGGGAGATTGGGTATAACTTTTCTTTGAAGATTCCAAATTAGGTCAAACCTGTGGAATTTGAAATAATATTTAGAGGGCTACTACAGGGTTTAATTTTAGATATTGAAGATCCAAAATCATAGAGATAATTCAGTTTCAATCTCGAGCTCCTGCAAAGTGATAAAAAGGTGTGTATTTTTTTTCAAATTGCATAAGTCTTGTGTGAAAAATCAGTTTGAATTGATTCCAAGGGAATATTTTAGCATAGATATCAGTATTAGGTTCTAAAATTCCACCTAAAAAGAACTCAACACCCATTAACCCTTCAGAAGCCTCTACTATGACTCAAGAAGATGAAGAAATGCGACATAACATATCAAAATTACAAGAGCAAGTGCACCAAATTTCACTCTCGCAAAGAGAAATAAAAAATAAGATGAATGGAATGGAAGCTAAGATGGATGCCATGGAAGCTAAGAGGGATGAAATGGAAGCTAAGATCGATGAAAAAGTGAAAGACAACATGGAAAACATGAAGAATGATCTAAAAGCATACATGGAAGGTTTGAAAACGTTGATACAATAAATGTTTCCTAATGGTGAAAAGGTAGTAGAGGAAACTCATGGTGAGAACAAAATAAATATTAATCACGATTTCATAAACTCTAATGTTGGATGGAAGAACCACCATATTCCAAAGATGGATATGAGGAAGTTTGATGGCAAGGATCTCGTAACATGGATACTATAGATGGAGCAATATTTTGATCTCAATAATGTGCAAAACACACAAAAGGTACACATTGCAACTTTACATTTAGAAAAAAATACATTTTTATGGTATCGATGGCTTTTCTCTCGTAAAAAAATTGTTAGTTGGTCAATTTTTATGGAGGAAATGATAGCACATTATGAGGATACAAAAATCAACACCTTCTTTAGCCAATTGATAAATCTCAAACAAAATGGTTCAGTGGTGGAGCACATTGAGGACTTGCAAAATTGAATATAAGGGTAACTGATATTCCAGAGGAACACATAATTGATGTCTTCATAGGGACTTTAAAGGATAACATACAACATGAAGTTCGTGTTTGGGAACCTGATTCATTGGAAAAGGAATTCAGGTTGGCGAAAAAAATTGAATGTAAAATTATGGTGACAAGGAAGCCTACCACTCACATATATAAAGATGGAATCGTTGCTACTCCTAGACTTCTACAACCTACAAGGTTGACACCACAAAAATTGGAACAAAAAAGAGCAAAAGGACTTTGCTACAGTTTTGATATCAAATACACTAAAGGTCATAAGTGTGCTGAGAAGAAATTATTTTACATAGATTGTGAAGAGGAAGAAGAAAATGAACAAGAATCTTCAAAAGAAGAGGATATACACCAGGAACCAACCCTAGAAGAGGAAGAAATGAGTCCGACCATATCATGTAATGCATTGGTAGGAATTACCACTCCTCAAAATATCAAGATAGAAGGACATATCAAGAAGAAAAAGGTAATAGTGTTGATTGATTTGGGTAGTACCCATAATTTTATTCATTGTAGGGTAGCCAAGGAATTGAATTGTTTCCTATACCCAACACCAGAATGTCAAGTGATGGTTGTAAAAGGAGGAACTATAAATTGCTCTAGAAAATGCCATAATATCAAGCTAACCATGGGGGAATATGTATTGAATATTCCAATGCTTTCCATTCCAATGGGAGGCGTTGATTTTGTACTAGGAGTATAATGGTTACAATATTTGGGGACGGTAGATTTTAATTTTCAAGAACTTTTCTTGAATTTTTTTTAAGAAGGAAAGGAAGTCGAATTATGGGGTATCACAGGGAAGCCGGGAAAGATAATAAGCTCTAATGTCATGGAAAAGCTTCTAAAGAAATAACAACAAGGCATAATTTCACAATTATGCTCACTAGAAGTTCCAACATCAAAATCATCTATTTCTACAGATCTCTAGAAAGTCTTGGACAATCATTACAAGGTGTTTGAAACTCCCAAAGGACTCCCACCTATACGTGATCATGATCATACTATTAATTTGATTCCAGGATGTGTTCCTCCAAACATCAGGCCTTATAGATATCCTTATGTCCAAAAGAGCGAAATTGAACGTATGATTGCAAAGATGTTAGAGGCTGGTATAATTCAACCTAGTCAAAGTTATTTCTCTGCTCCAGTGGTATTGGTTCACAAGAAGGATGGATCATGACGCATGTGTCCGGATTATAGGGAGCTCAATAAGCTCACTATTAAAGGTAAATTTCCCATTCATGTGATTGAAGAATTATTGGATGAATTATATGGAGCAATTTATTTTACCAAGTTGGATCTTCTTTTAGGATATTATCAAATTAGAATGAAGACTAAATATATTCCGAAAACAACATTTCGAACTCATGAGGGTCATTATGAATTTTTTGTCATGCCTTTTGGACTTACCAATGCACCTTCTACATTTCAAGGGTTGATGAATTCCATTTTCAAACCCTTCCTTAGAAAATTCATGCTAGTATTTCTTAATGATATACTAGTCTACAACAGGTCTTGGAAGGATCATGTTCAGCATGTTGAGAGGGTGCTCAAACTATTGCAAGAGAAACAATTATATGAAAAAACATCCAAATGTTTCTTTGAAGTACAAGAGGTGGAATATCTAGGTCATATTGTATCTCACAAAGGTGTTAAGGTAGACCCTAACAAAATTAAAGCCGTTAAGGAATGGAAATTCCCCACAACAATAAAGCAGTTGCGAGGATTTCTCGGGTTAACAGGGTATTATCGCAAATTTGTTAAGAATTATGGGAGAATAGTAGCACCTCTAACAACATTATTAAAGAAAGATGCATTTTCATGGACTCCTGAAGCAACTAAGGGCTTTGAACACCTTAAAGAGGCAATGTGCCTAGCACCGGTCTTAGCTATGCCAGATTTCACAAAAATCTTTATTGTGGAATGTGATGCCTCGGGAAACGTAATTGGTGTTGTTTTAATGCAAGAAGGAAGAACCATTCAATTTTGAAAGTCGCCCAATCAAAGGAAAGTATTTACAAAAAGTTATTTATGAGAAGGAAATGTTAGCAATACTACATGCACTAAAGAAATGGCTACCTTACCTAATGGGAAGACACTTCAAGGTAAAAATTGATCATGATAGTCTTAAACACTTTTTGGAACAAAGAATATCTTCAGAAGAGCAGAAAAAATGGGTCACAAAGATGTTGGGTTATGACTTTGAAATAATATACAAAAAAGGGAAGCTAAATGTTGTTATAGATGCACTCTCAAGAAAGAATGAATAGGTGCAAGCATTTCTTTGTGCCATTTCTTTTATCCAACCAGATTGGATAACTAAAGCAAGGGATGAATGGAATAAGGACGAAGAAGTTTGGACACTCATTCAAAAGTTGCAGCAAGATCCTAGTACATCTGATACATTTAGTTGGAAAAATGGTTCCTTATGGTAGAAAGATCGCTTATATATTTGTAAGAGTTCCCAACTAAAACAAAAGATTCTTTTGGAATTGCACACTTCTCCTTTAGGAGGACACTCAAGATTTTTAAAAACTTTTTTTTTTTTTTTGCTTTTTTTTTCTTTTTTTTTTCCTGGTGGTTCACTTTCCTATGTGCCCGCACACACGTACTGGCTACATCCACGGTCTTAAGAAATCATAGTACATCCTCCCGAGGGGATCTACTATCGGCCTAACACTGAGGCCTAACCCCGCAGGTGTCAACGAGATTTGATCCTGTGACCTCTCAATCAGGGAGTACTTCAAGCGGGGGCTCCACCAATTGAGCTAACCGTTGGGGCTAAGATTTTTAAAAACTTACAACAGGGTGAAGAAAGAATTTTTTTGGGATGGCCTTAAATCTGATATTAAAAAATTTGTAGCAAAATTTTTGGTTTTCTAGCAAAATAAATTTGAGACAATTAAGACCCTGGGTCTTCTACAACCTTTATCCATTCCAAGTCAACATTGGGAGGATATTTCAATGGATTTTATCATAGATTTACCCAAGTCCCAAGGAAAGAGTGTCATCATGGTGGTAGTTGATAGACTTACCAAGTATGCACACTTTTGTGCATTATCTCATATATTTAAAGTAAGTACATTTGCTACTACATTTATGGACACAATTCAAAAGCTACATGGAAACCTAAAGATTATTGTGAATGACAGAAATCCCATTTTTACTAGAAATTTTTGGATGGAGTTATTTTCTTGTTTGGGTACTCAACTAGCGCATAGCTCATCTTATCATCCTCAATCTGATGGTCAAAATGAGATAGTGAATAAATTTTTGAAAGGATATCTTCGTTGTTTTGTATCTAATAAAAGGGGTCAAGTGGTTACCTCTCGTTGAATGGTGGTATAGCACTTCCTTCCATATTGCAGCAAAAATGACCCCATTTATGGAACTTTATGGATATCATCCACCATCTATCACATCATATTTAAGAGAAAATTCTAAGGTTCAAGCAGTGGAAGATCACATCGAGCATCAACAAGAAGTTCTCAAACTCTTAAAGGATAACCTAAATTTGGCACAAAAGCGAATGAAACAACAAGCAGATCAACATCGCAATGAGAGAAGTTTTGATGTAGGAGACTGGGTATTTTTATGGGTACAACCATACAAACAAATGTCCCTCAAGCAAGCTAAGAAGGATAATAAATTATTGCCAAAGTAATATGGTCCTTACAAGGTGTTGCAAAAGATTGGTACTATGGCACACAAATTGGAGCTTCCTACTTCTTTGCGAGTGCATCCAATTTTCCATGTTTCATGATTAAAGAAGGTTATAGGTGAAAATCTTCGAGTTCAAACAATATTGCCAAAACTTGATGAGGAAGGAAAAATCATATTGGAACCTGAAGCGGTCACGGAAACAAGAACTCGACAACTACGAAATCGATCAATTTCAGAGTATCTCATCAAGTGGAAGAACTTACCCACTGAAGATTCTACATGGGAGGATGAGAATTTTATATAGAAGCACCCAGAGCTACTCAAGCATTGAGGACAACACTTTTTTGAAGGAGAGGTGCATTTTAGGTCCCTATATTACTAGTTTAGACCCTTATTGTTATTAGTGTAGCCCCCTTATTGTTATTAGTGTACCCTTGTAACCCCAATATTGTTATTATTGTGCCCTTACATTATTATTGTTAGGTCGGCTAGGATTATATTGTGGTCCCATGGACTCCTATATATAGAAGGAGGTTTTGGTCATTTGTAGCATCCAAAAATTGTTCATTTATGTAATTTATTGGAGGTTTCCCTCTCGAAGTGGCTGATTTCTAAGGCGTTGATCTCTCTTTTCTTCTATTTTTGGAGCCGGTTTCATAATAGTTGATCTCAAAAACAATGGCGTACTATATAGTTTTTTTTTTTTTGTATGTAAGATCATAATATATTAATGATAATTCTAAAGTACATGAATTTATTTTCATTGTTTTTTTATTATGTTACAAAAATTCCTATTATTCTAGATTTATTATTTTAAAATTATTTACAAATTTACAAATTAAAAAAAAATATATATATATATATATAATAATAAAATCTTTTCACATTAATGCAATTAAAATTTTACAAATATTTTACATACAATTACAATTACAATTAAAATTTTACAAATATTTTACATACAATTAAAATTAGAATTAGAATTACAATTACAATTTTACAATTTCACATATAATTACAATTAAAATTTTAGAATTTTACATACAATTACAATTACAATTTTACATAAAATTTACAATTACAATTTTACAATTTTACATATATACCATTACAATTACAGTTTTAGAATTTTACATGCAATTATAATTACAATTACAATCATTTAACATTAATAGAATTAAAATTTTACAAGAAAATTACATACAATTACAATTACAATTTTACAATTTCACATACAATTACAATATTTACAATTATATATTTAGAATTTTACATACAATTACAATTTTACAATTACAATCATTTCACATTAATACAATTAAAATTAAAATTACAAATACAAATACAATTTTACAATTTTACATACAATTAGAATTAGAATTACAATTTTACAATTTTACATATATACAATTACAATTAAAATTACAATTACAATCATTTCACAATAAATTAAATATTACAATTACAATTAAAATTTTACAAATATTTTACATACAATTACAATTACAAATATAATTTTACAATTTTACATACAATTAAAATTAAAATTTCAATTACAATCACGAGATAATATTTAATAAATATCATGATTTAATATTAAATTAAATAAACATCACGATCATGATAACCATCATACAAACATCATATTCGACTAAAAAACACATTCAAATTTGCTAACATCATCTAATCATCGTGATCATGATAATCTAACAAAACATAATTAGCATGTATAACATCATCACAACACAAACATCAAATATACATCTCATGTCAAATAACTGCTATCACATACACATCTATCTGCAAGTTGCACATTAAATGAACATATCTAACATGACCTAACAATATACACATCATGATGATCACCAACATGTAAATTAAGTACAACTGCAACATGAACATAAAATGCATGGACCATATATATATATATATGATGTCAAAAATATAAATGCCAAATATCTGTTGGTGGTACATCATCAATAGTAGTACTAGTCGAGGCCTACTCAGGCAATGGTGCAACCTCAACAACCTCAAATAGATGCCAATCATCACATGCCTACTGATCTGGTGGTGCCTCATGCTGATCAGGATCAACTGCCGGCTGCTCATGATGACTCGACATGGATGGTCCAGCGTACTCATGATCATGAGTACTGCTGGATGTTGCAGGTTGCTGATCATGATGACTCAACGTGGATGGTCCAACCTGCTCATGATCATGCATGCTGGATGTTACAGGCTGAAAAGTATGACTCGATGTTGATGGTCCAGCCTGCTCATGATCTTGACTGTTGGTCAATGATGCAGGCTACTCACATGTGGCTTGAGATGAATGATGATCACTCCCCTAATCGTGATCATCATATGATGCATCGTTTCTTGACTTTCAACATACTACGTATTAACCACACCTATGTCGAAGGGCCCTCCTCAACCGCGTCACTAATCTGGTAGCTCCTATGACATGCCGCATCAGGGTGAACATGTTGCGTGGCATGCCTCTTCACATTTGTACTAACCTATCATCGGCCTGTATCTCTCTCATAGTGGTGGGCCTGACTCCCCCCTCCACAAGCAATGCACAGAGTTGGTCATCGAACTCCATCCTAAATCTAGTGTGAGGCCTGCGCCTCGCAACAGCCAATACTTGTGCAACATGAGGACCAGCTCTGTCTGCACCGGCTTGATCCTCGACATCTGCCATCTCTTGATCGTCATCAGGATCTACACCTGGATCATTTGTTGGCGGTAGCATCTCATGGTCATCAAATGACCCAATGTCTGAAAAATATATATATATACAATTTCATTAAACAGTTTAATAAAAACAAGTTAAAGAACATGTTAGAATAAATTTAAAGAAAATAGTAATATTACCTCTATCATCTGGCAGCTCATCATCTGTGAAGAGGATGTTGGCACACCCTCGCTAATCCAAACCAACATACAGACAGGGGACCAGAACAAAGGGATGCTCATCAACGCTAGCTACCAAATCCAATGCATCATGTGATATCCTCGCGGAAAACTCTGACTCGCCTCTCTTGGGGATAATCTGTCCCCGCATCTGCATCCATACATGAAGCATCAACCTACAAGGCTGCCAAACAAAATTAGGCCTCGTCTCTGGAAACCATTCAAAAAATAAAAAAAATATCTCTCAATAAAAAGGGAAGTTCACCCTCCCATGTGCCTGAGCATGACATCTATCTAAAGTTGTACAGAACTGCCGCAAAAAAATGGCAGACCACCTCACAAGTCGTGGTGCCTGTAATAAAGAATCAACATAAAATAGAAGTGGGCAACTAATGTGTTGCCTGTCGCTGGTATGGTGTGCAATGGTCGAAATCAATAGTGAGAGGCACCTCACCTCCTCTCCACCAAATGAAGCAATACGTAATTGACCTCCGGAGACCTGAAATCTATAGGAGACAGTATATCCATGCTAATGTATCTCTGGGAGTACACTAACTAACTCCCTGCTGCATATCCAATGGGGACCTCTGGGAACAAGGGAAAATCCACCCCTCTAATTGATAAGTTAGTAATGAAATAGATGTCCTCCTCATTGGGCGCATACCACTGGTTAGGACCAACCCGAAAACCTGTCGGTGGGCATTCCACCTATGGATAAGTTGTTGCACAAACCCACCATGGCCCTTTAGGGATGTAGCCTCGTCATAGAACTTGAGGAGGCCTACCTCCCTTAGGAGCACCTGGGTGGTTGTTGTAATAGGATGAAGGTACATATCTCTCTCCCTCTCTCGTGCCTCCCACAGGCAAACTACGTTATACTAGTCCGCATGTTGTTGTTGTTGTTCCCTCTCTTCTCTCCTTTGACGTCGCTAAATTATTGACATATTAAATACAATTTGTTTATTAAATTATACATTTATTTAGGAATATATATATAATTTTTTTTGAAAAAACAAAAAAAAAAATAGTCGGTGTGCCACAAAAAACAGGCATGCATTGGTAACGATGCATCTTTTTTTGTCACGCACTGGAGGTGGTGCACCAAGAAATTTTCAGCGTACCACCCTCCTGGCATTGTTACAAGGTCAATGATGCAGTGGTATAATAGACCACACCGTTGACGATGTACCAGTGTCGGGAAGGCGGTGCGCTGACCAAACTATGCACCCCGAGGCGTATAGTTTAGGAAGCGCACCGCCCTCCTAAAATCACTACATATTCAACAGTGTGGCCATTTACATGACCACACCGTTGACTATGTCTAGTTTGGGAGGGCGGTGCGCTGAGAAAAATACCCACCCAGGGGCAGATAATTCCTTCAACGCACCACATTCCTGCAATTCGACATGGTCAACGGTGTGGCTGGGTAACCGACCATACCGCAATTTTTTTAATTTTAAAAATGCACAATGTGTCGTTTCGATACCGCCCCAGAACCAATGCATATACTATTAGCCACGGTCGTGATTTGGCCTGTAAATTTACAGGTAGCACCACAAACCGGTGCAAGCTTAATGGCTCGAGCGCACCGCGCGAGAAATATAATTTTTTTTAAATAAGGTAAATTTTAAGTTATTTTAGAAAAATAATCCACTAAAAGGTTTAATTATGGAAAAACAAGTAAAATACCTATACATTTGGCCGTCGAGGAGGCATATTGGCTATAGAATTTGCAAAACTAAATTTTCCCACTGTTTTGAAAAATTCGAAATGGAGATGGTAGGCAATGGATAGTTGCAATGCGTTCAATGTGAGCACCGATGCTAGGGTGTCTCACACAAGGTAAATTTTCACATGTGCTTGAGAGCTTTGGAGCACTGAAAAGTGAAAAATGTATATTTTTGGCCGTAATTTTTTTAAATTTAACCTGTTCCGGTGCGCGGGTTTTCTAGGCGCACCGGTTTCTTACAACCGCACCGAGCTATTTCAGTTTTGGCGCGGGGTTTTAGGACGCACCGGTGCCAAATATCTGTAGAGAACCGGTGTGCTACAGTAATGAGCTGCACTAGGCGGATTTGTACCAAGCACACGGTGTCTTGGTGCACCAATTTTTTTAATGCACCGATGCTTTCTCTAGTGGAACGCACCAGTGTGGTTTAGGATGAGAAACACACCCAAAAAAATGGAAAACATGCCAACCTCCTCTGGTAACCTCCGCTACAAATGGATGTTGGGTTATTTTTATAAGATTTTCCTCAAAAACATCCGCTAGAGGGTATTTTCCTTGTAGTGCTCCTCTTCACAATCTACATAAAATAATTTCTTCTTAGCACACTTATGGCCTTTAGTATATTTGCTATCATAACTGTAGCAAATCCCTTTTGCTCTTTTTCCTTCCAATTGTTGTGGTGTCAACCTTGTTGGTTGTCGAAGTCTAGGAGTAGCAACACTTCCATCTTTATAGATGTGAGTGTTAGGATTCCTTGTCGTCATAATTTTACTTTCAACTTTTCTTGCCAACCTGAATTCCTTCTGCAATGAATCGGGTTCCCAAAGGCAAACCTCATGTTGGATGTTATCCTTTAAAGTCCCTATGAATACATCAATCATATGTTCCTCTGGAATATGAATTACCCTTATATTCAATTTTTGGAAGTCCTCAATGTGCTCCACCATTTAACCCTTTTGTTTGAGATTTATCAATTGGCTAAAGAAGGTGTTGCTCTTTGTATCCTCATAATGTGCTATCATTTCCTCCGTAAAAATTGACCAAGTGACATTTTTTTATGAGAGCAAAGTCATCTATACCATACAAATATATTTTTTTTCTAAATATAAAGTTGAATGCATACCTTTTGTGTGTTTTTCACATTATGGAGATCAAAATATTGCTCCATCTATAGTATCCATGTTATGGGATCTTTACCATGAAACTTCCTCATATCAATCTTTGGAATATGACGTGTCTTCAATCCAACATTAGAGTTTATGAAATCACGATTAACATTTATTTTATTTTCCTCATGAGTTTCGTCTACTACCTTTTCACCATTAGGAATCATTTCTTGTATCAACTTTTTCAAACCTTTCTTCAAACCTTACATGTCTTCTTTTAGATCACTCTTCATGTCTTCCATGTTTCCTTTCATTTTTCATCAATGTCATCCGTCTTAAATTCCATGTCATTCTTCAAACCATCCATCTTAGCTTCCACGCCTTTCTTCAAACCATCCATCTTAGCTTTCATTTCATTTTTTGTTACTCTTTGCGAAAGAGAAATTTGTTGCACTTGGTCTTGTAATTTTGATATATCATGTTGCACTTCTTCCTCGTCATGGTTCATAGTAGAGCCTCATGAGGGCTTAATGGGTGTTGAATTATTTTTAGGGGGGATTTTAGAACCTAATACTGATATATATGCTTCAAATGTCCTTCGAATAACTTCAAACTGATTTTTCAAACAAGACTTAGCAATTAAAAAACACACACACATTTTCTTGCTTTTGAGGAGCTTGATATTGAAACTAATGTATCTTTGTAATTTCGAATCCTCGAGAATTTATCTTCGGTCCTTTAGTAGCCCTATGAATCTTGTTTTGAATGCCACATGTCCAACCTGATTTGGATTCTTCGAGACAAATTTATGCCCAATCTTCCACAATGACCTAATTATGGACTAGTTCATTAGAGTGAACTTGTACAGTGTACCACGTGTCATTGTTTCCTCCTTCGGCCCTAAAATCGATACACATGAACCTAAAGTCTGTGTACTTTTACATAATTCCAATCTGATGCTCAGAGAGATAGTTATGACAATTTTCCCAAGGTCACCTCTTTGAGATGAAATATGGGAGCCTACAAAAACCCTGACTTCCACAAGGAGTGAAATGGTGTAATCGAATTCGTCATCTGAGAAGACGAATTCCAGTCAACCCTTGGGAAAGAATATTTAGGAGAATATTTGAGATTCCCGAGGGCCATATTTTCACTGAAACAGAATAGGGTCAACTTTATAGTCATTTTTCACGATATTCTTCTAGGAATCCAACCGTGCAGTCAGTTTCTTCAGCAGTGGTTTACAATTTCAGGCCATCCCTAGAAGTGGAGGTATAAGGTGTCATTTTGTAATTGTGTGTAATTTTCTTTCACTTCCAATTAATGAAATATTCCTCCCCACATTGAGCAAGACTCAAAGACGTAGCCCACATTGGTTGAACTTCATTATCAAATTGTCTTGTGCCTTTGATATCATGGTTGTTTTTTTTTTTTTTTTGCTTCGCTTCTTTTAAGTGTTTATGCTACTTGGTTACATGCTCTTTTAAATGCAATTATGTATGCATCCATGAAGTAAAATATTTGGATCACTCTGCCAATACGAACCCAATACACCTTCCCAATTTAAAAAACCCCTACTTTCAATAGATATTGTAAATATCCATTTTTTCATTAATATTTTTTATATCGCTTTATATTTATTCATTAACTTTGAGCTCCATTTTTTATACCTGCAAATATAAAAACCCTTTGCCCCCTATTATATGCTCAATATATTATGTCATGTTTTTCTCAATATATATCCCCCAATATGAATGCATGTGATATGGTATTTCTCCTCCCGTGAAGCCCTCATGTGGTGCTCCTCGCCTATAGGTATAAGCAAGTGCAACAAAAGAACATGTCAGGACCAAGGCATCAGGGTGATGTCTCTCGAAGAGTCCCACCTAACTCGTTAAAGGGTGGAGCTTAACAATTTTGTTGAGATAAAAGCATCGAGATGATGTGGAGGCTTGATACTAGAGAGGCATGCATAATGGTTAGAGGTCTGGGGCCCCACATAAAATGGATGACTGAGATCCCATCCAATGATCGAACGATGTAGGTGGTGTCGCAACCCCCTTCTCCGGTGACATCATAGTGGAGGTAAAGTGGGTGGAGAAAATAATTCTACCCATCATATGAGTAAAGCCATCCTGGACCGTCTAATGGAGACTCTAGAACCTAAGGCTACAACCATGATTATGTTGGATAGCTACCCATTAATCGCTGGTCAAGTTGACCTAATGCAATCCAACCTCATCCATAGATCTCCTCGCTCAATTATGGTTGTTGAATTTGTTCGTGAACGAAGGGACCCACCAAGTATAAAGAGGAGATAATCCCATTTCTCTAACAACATAATAGGATTTGGATTATTAGTAGCAACTAACCCCATGGGGTAAGTTGGGTGGTGTGGTTACAATGGGGATCTGTGCAAAGCTTTAGTTTTTCCTAGAGTCTAATTTTCAAGTTAAAAATTATGACACAACACCAAGGTTGATGAGGAATTTCTTCAAGATTAAGTTCCCAAGGAGCTTCTTTGATGGTGCGTCTCAGATTAGAAAATATGGATGTGAGGTGATATTGTTGTTTAGCCCACAAACTCATCTACACTTATACTAGTTTGGTGGGGAGGGCTCAAACTCTAGAGCTTAAATTCTGGCACTGTGGGGTTTGTTATACATGGCTAGTAGGAAAAAGCGGGATTGGAATTTTTTTTTATGAATATTCAAAGTCCATTATGGATGGGGTCACATGAAAATCAAATTTCTCACCTCCCTCCCTGTTAATTGGCTACTGCTATAAAGAGGTCGACTAAACTCTTTTCTGGCATCTCCTTCTCACATATTTACAGGGATCTCAACAATGTAGTCGATGTTTTATCCAAGGATGGTTTGGGGGCATCCCCTAGTGTTTTTCATTTTAGATTCATATCAGATGTTGTATTTTTGGAAGAGGGTGAGATCGCTCTGGTTTGACTGTTGTCATGTTGTTTTGATCTAATCGTTTGATTCATGTTTTGTTTATTTGGTTTTTGTACATTTGGACATTACTATTCTATTAATATGGTGACCCTATTATGTTTTTGGTTGGATGCGGCTGGTTTATGGAGTACAAATATATTTTTGTTTTTAATTTTTATGAATCCAATAGCATTATATGTATTTTTTATGGAGCTCATGGTGGACTTTTGAACGATATATGTATTGATATTATAAATTAATACAATATCCAATGTTTTTTTCCTCTAATATATATATATTAGCCATGGATATAGAAAATGCCAAAAGGGATCAAATATTTGGAAGTGTAAACATTCTTTCAAGTTTTATACTTTAAAAGATCTTTGTAGGTCAAGAGATTTGGTCCCTTTGAGTTGGAAGGAGAAATAAACTGGGAAGTGTAATGATTACCATCTAACCAAAGATGACTTTTGACAATGGGGAATTGGTTGTATGAGCCACACTCAATTATTTGAGAAGGCTAATTTTTCATGAATCTCATGACACCACTCTAGTATTTGAGAAGGCTAATGTTTCATGAAGCTCATGATACCCTCTATTCTATATCTATGTTTAAGATGAATCTATAATAACTTTATAAGAGTTTGATCATTTCAAAGTTTATTTTAAACTTATTTAATTACTTTGAAAATTAACTAAGATTTAAAAAATACAAACAATTTTTTTTACTCACCTATAAATCAAAATAATAATTATTGTAAAGTTTTTAGTAACAACTATATACTTATAATTATATTCTTACCCTTAATCAAACCTAGATCCATCTTAACTTTGGATCTACCAAGTGCTCAAGGGATAAAATCATTTTTTTCACACTAAAAGAGGTTTTCACTTCAAGAGATTTGATCCCTCTTAGTGTAGTTAAAATACATTTATATTGGTTAAATTTAGATTGGCTTAATTATTAATTATAATTATAATTATTAACTTTATGTAATTTTACCAAATCAAAATGTTTAATAACACAATACATTGATGATGATGATGGTTAGCGTCCATTGAGACCAAAATTTTTTCTATCAGACCTAAAGAAATGAATTATTTAGTTTGTTTTAAAATTGTACTCCTATGCTCAAAGAGCTTGGAGAGAAGTGCTCGAGCTCAGTATAATTTTGACATGCTAAAAGGCTAGGAAGGTCGGTATTGCAAAAAATATTATGAAACTGAGATCTAATGTGGGTGTACGCAGGGCACTCTAAGAGGAACTGATTTTCATCCTCAATGTTCATATTCTCGTAGAGATGGAAAATCATTTCCACCCATGGTGTTTTAGGAACTGCCCACCGACCTATTTCACTATGGAGCTCCTGAGAGTTCATTCTTATCTTGGCTATATTAATTTTTTTCTTTGAGATAGTTAAAACAAAGAGATACTTTTGATCTTCTATAGTAGGGTTGATGAACTCCTTGTAATATCTTAATTTTATTTTAGCCTCTAAATCTTTCTCACACCACATTTTCTCTTTAAAATCAAAAGTAACAATATTTTTAATGTTATTAATATTTTGCAATAAAACATTTTTGTCAATCTCCTAATGGTTTAACTGGGCCCTGGTATCTTTATACCAACCTCGTTTGAGCCTTAGGTGGTTTTGGCCGGAATTTAAAGCTAGCTTAGGAAGTCTAAGTTATCCCATGTTATTGATTTTGTGCTTGTAAAACAGGAGCATAGTCATAGCTAGTCTCTCGATAGGGGAAAGATCCACTTCTATAAGGAGAATAGGATAGGGTGTATTGCTTTTAATTTTGAGGTTATACGTTATAAAACGCTTCTCAATTTGCTCAATATTTCTCCAGGATTATCTAGAGATGCTGCAACCCCAAACCTCACATCCATACAAGATAACAGGAGTGACTAAAGTTTTAAAGAGAAACTTCTTTTTATTCCACATCACAAAGTTTTCTGCTTTACAATTATTTTCACAACCGAAATAAGCTTTCCACACTCCATTAATCCTTTTCTCAATGCTATAGTTCCAATTGAGCTTGTGATGAATATCAATTCCTAGGTACTTGTAAGAAGACACTTCCTCCAAGTTGCTATTGTCATACACAAAATTAGCGTAAGTGTCCTTCTTGGATTTGATATTCATAACTTTTTGTTTTGCTAGTGCTAACAATCATACCCATGGTAGAGCATAAATCCTTAAGAAGTCTTATTTTCTTATCAAGATCAGATGGAAAACTTTCCAGAAGAACAATATCGTCAACATAGAGAAGAAGGATGATGACTATTCTAGCTAAGATCATGCCAACACATCCTACTTCCTCTAAACAACCTTCTAGCTTGTCGATGTAAATGCCAAATAGGGTAGGGGAGAGGTGGAAACATTGTTTAACTCCGATATTACACTTAATATCTTTCAAGCATCCCTCATTTCTCTTAAACTTGGAAATTACATTCTCGTATAACCTTATAGCGGCAACTCTCAACTCGAAAGGAACCTTTAGCTCTTCTAATATATTACATAGGTTATTTCTAGGTACCGTATCGAAATCCTTTCTAAATTACACAAAGCAACAAAAGAGATTGGATTTATCATTACAACATTCCTCCACAATGATCCTGAGCGTAATGAGGTGGTCTGTTTTTTAGTGTTGCCTTCTAAAACCCGCTTGGCCTTTAGTCTACTTATCTTTACTTTCAAGCCATATGCTCATCTTCTTTTCCAAAATAATACCATATAATTTGGCTAAGAGAGGTCTAATCATAATTTTCCTATAATTAGAGGGGTTATTTGTATCCCCACTTTTAAAAATAGGAATAGTGAGGCTCTGATTCCATGGTTTAGGGTACCCTTGCTTGACTGCTTGATTAAAAATATTGTGGATGTGAGGGATGAGGACAAGACCTCCAATATTTAATATTTTTTCTTGGTAACCTTCAATGTCCTTAGGTTTTCCATTTTCTAGACGCTTAACCCCAAAATCTATGTCTTCTAATGAGAAAACTTCTTTCGTTGTGAGCAGGGTTTCAAAGTTATCTATGACATTTGGAGATTCATAAATCTTTTTAAGATATGAATTCTACTCATGTAAAGCAATTCTATTATTATCTTTAGTTTTTCTAGTTAGAATCTGCCTCCAGAATTTCTTACGAGCTACCTTAGAGAGGTGTAAGAGATTTTCTTGTATTTTATGAATATACTGCATTTTTTTCATTTTAGTTATGGATTTGTATATTTTTATCTTTCCAATTTTAAGAGACTCATAAAAAAATCCTTTATTTCTCTCCTCGCACTTTTACAATCTTTATCATACCAAGGGTTGGTTTTTCTATTTCTTTTATTACTTGAAACTTCAATTGAAAACTTGTTAATAGAATATGAGAGGGTTGTAGTAAAATTATGAAGAGGAATTTTTTTTATTTTTTTTTATTTTTTATGCGCTCTGCCCTCCTTCCGCGTTCAGCTTGATTCAGGGTTTCTGGGCGCCTCTCTACTCGCCCCTGTGGCTGCTGCGCCCAGCGCACAGCCCTGCGGTGCTCTTTGTCGGCCATGGAGCCCAGCGGGGACTCCGTCCCCCCTCCCATTCCGCCTCCAGAATTTCTGGCGTTTCGTGCTTTAGTTGCAGCTGGGCCGAAACGAGCTCCAAATGCGTTTCAGCAGAAGTTTATAAAGAATTTGGAAACGATCCCTACTGTGGCTCTTCCAGAAGAAGAGACTTGCAAAGTGGCATTGAACCTGTCCGAAAGAGGCCTTATTGGCCAGTTCACGGGCCTCTGGCCCTCTCCCAAATCTGTAGAAGACTGGACACAAAGAAACTAGGTACCTCTGATCAAAGAGGGAGTCAAAAGTTACTTTTTTGGCAAAGGATTCTTTGTATTTGTCTTCGAAAATCCTGATGACAGAAGCTTAATATTCAGGAATGGCCCATATTTCATGGGTCCGCAGGGATTGTATTTGAACAAATGGTCCCCAGATTTTGACCCTTCCCAAGATGTCCCTTCTACAGTTCCTGTTTGGGTGAGGCTCCCTCACCTGCCCCTCCACTGCTGGAACCAAAAAATCCTAGAGATCATTGGAAATGCGCTGGGCAAATACATAGATCAAGCTGCAAGGAAAGACCAGTTCTCTTATGCGCGTATCTGCGTCGAAGTGGATCTCAAGGAGGGGTTACCGGAAGCTATCAATCTCATTGTCGCTGGGTGGACTCATGTGCAGGAGCTGGACTATGAGCAGCTTCCTTTCAAATGTAGACACTGTCATGGGCATGGGCACTTTGCCAAGCACTGGAAGAAAAAGGCTGAGGAGCAACCAGAAAAGCAAAAGGGGGATCATTGGACTCTAGTCCAGAAAACCAGTCACCCAAAAAAAGGAGCAGGAAAAGGTAACTCGACAGGGGTTCCAAGCAGCCCCAAGCCAAATCAAGATGAAGAAGCAACCCTAAAAGGAACAGCAAGTGCTCAGAACAATACAACAGGATCAGATCAGGAAAACATAGCGCAGGCATAAACTACTCCCCCAAGCAAGGACGGAGGGGAAGCTATTTAGCTCGAATCCACCCAAGACAGCCTACCTAACCTCTCATATGCATATGTCACCAAGAACAAAGCAGTAGCAAGCTCAAAATCCTCAGAAGATGAAACTTTTGAGCGCCCCTCTAAGAAAGCAGGAAGGAAATCCCGGAAGGAAAAGAGAGAAGAAGAGGTTGAAAGACTCAAAATCAAAGGTAGTCAGGCTACAATAGAAATGTCCATAGGACGTAATACCAGACCGAGGCCTACAAAGGGAGGCCCCACCCCCCTTCAAAGTAAGTAATAAAGCTAGTCTCTTGGAATTGCAGAGGACTGGGGAATCCCTCAAAAATAGAAGCAGTCAAGGACCTCATGAAGGACGAACCCTCAGACATCCTCATGCTCCAAGAGACCAAGATAGAAGGGCATGCTCTTCTAGAGATCAGTAAGTCAAGGTGGAAAAAATGTTCAGGAAAGGCAGTCAGTGCAAGGGGCACAACCGGAGGGTTGGCAACGCTCTGTTCAGATAGCACCTTCCTGCTTCTCAATTCTTATGAATCCCAGCACTGGATCTACACGGAGCTTAAGCACAATGCTAGTAAGTTGATCATTTCCCTTTTCAATCTTTATGTTCCGGTCAATTACCCTGAAAAAAGAAGCTGCTGGAACTCCCTATCTGTTTTTCTAGAGCAGCACTCTCCAAATAATATTATCATAGCGGGTGATCTAAATATAGTTATGAAAGCTAAAGAAAAAAGGGGAGGCTCTTGCTCTAGAGACCCAATGTTGGCCGCTGTGGAGGAGCTCTCCCAGAGCTGGGATCTCTTAGACTTTACTCCAGTCAGCGGTATTTTCACTTGGACGAATAATCGGGTTGGGTCGGACCACATCTCCGCCCGCCTGGACCGATTCCTCGTTCAAAGCTCCCTTATGATGAATAAAAAGCTCATCACCATAAATATCTTGCCAAAATTGACCTCTGACCACAAACCAATTCAGCTCCTAGTTGAAGATGAAGAAGATCTAGGACCCATCCCATTTCGTTTCTCCCCTCTTTGGATCGAGAGAGAAGGCTTCATGGAGACTGTGAAAGCTTCCTGGGAAAATACCTTCTCTGGCTCTGCTGGCTTTGTCTGGGAACAAAAATTTAAGGCCACTAAATATGCGCTGAAGGAGTGGATAAAAAAGCCAGAACCCACGCCCACCAATCAAAGAAAAGATGCTGTACAGAAATTACAGACCCTCCAAACTGATATGGAAAAAAAAGATATTACAACAGACCTCTTGGAGAAGGAAGTCAAAGCACAACGAGCTACCTACCAATCATTCCGAGTTGAAGAAGAATACTGGAGAATCAAGTCAAGAAGTCTGTGGTTAAAGGCGGGTGATCGGAACACCTCCTTTTTCCATCAACAATACAGAGCAAGGTTGTCCCGGAATCACATATCTGAAATCAAAACTTTGGAGGGTCACGTTTGCAAAGGATATAAACAGGTCAAAGACGCTGCTGAAGCACACTACAGAAATCTCTTCAATGCTAGTAATCAAGTCAATGAAGAGGAAACGGAGGACTTTCTCTCAAATATCCCTTTACTTGTCAACCATGAGGATAACGCAACTCTTTGCAGTCCCATTACGGAAGAGGAAATTATCAAAATTATCTGGTCTATGGAGGCTGACAAAGCCCCCGGACCAGACGGTTTTTCTATCCATTTTTACAAGTCTTGCTGGGATATTATCAAAGCCGATCTTCTTAAAATTTTAAGAGCCTTCTTGAAGAAAGCCAAGATAGGTGGAGGCACCAACTCTACCTACCTAGCTTTAGTTCCAAAGGACACTAATCCTGAATCTTTTGCAAGATTCAGGCCAATTTCACTGTGCAATGCATCTTACAAAATCATAGCCAAACTATTAGCAAATCGAATTAAGCCCCTGCTCAAAAAATTGATCTCCAACTCTCAAGGTGGATTTGTGGAAGGCAGGCATATTATGGACAACGTCATTCAAGTTCAAGAAACCATTCATTCAAGCAAGCAGCGAAGAGAGAAAGGTATGCTGATTAAACTGGATATGGCAAACGCCTTCGATAGAGTTCATCGACCGTTCCTTTACAAAGTTCTCCTCACCTTTGGTTTCTCTCATCAATTTTTCCAGCTCTTAAAAGCCTGCATTGGAAATCCCTGGATAGCTCCTCTCATCAATGGTCGTCCAACCACTTTCTTCCAAGCCCGGAGAGGCATCAGGCAGGGGTGCCCTCTTTCCCCCTTCCTTTACATCCTCATGGCGGATTCCCTCAGCAGGAAACTCTCAGCTGAAAGAATTGTTGGTTCCCTCCCAGGCCTCAGACCTTCCTCCGGCTCAGCCCCTCTGAACCATGCTCTTTTTGCGGATGATTCCCTGTTCATTGGGGGGGCTTCTGTTAGAATTGCGACAGCCTTTGACTCTGTTCTGAGAAGCTACTGTAGGGTCTCTGGCGCTCTTTTCAATAATAGTAAGAGTGAATTTTTCAGCTGGAACATTGATCAACAAGAGATTGACCACATAGCCAATCTCCTCGTTTTCAAAGGTCATGCCCAATGGGAAAGATTCAAGTACCTAGGACTGCCTATCTCCTCTGGAGTGAACAAGAGGTCCCTCTGGATTTACATCATTAGCAAGCTTAAAACTAAAATCACTACTTGGGGGGGCTACTGGCTTACAAAGGGCGAAAAATTCATTCTTATCAAATCGCAGTTGTCTTCTCTACCCATATATCAAGCAGCCTTTCTTCTTTCCCCAAAGAATGTAACAGATCTGATCTCTAATCTCCTAAGGGATTTCCTCTGGCAAGGCGGGAAAGGAAATGACAAAAAGATGCATTTAGTTAACTGGGACATTGTAAAGAGGCCGATTGCAGAAGGTGGTTTGCAGATACGAGATCCGTCCCTAGTAAATATTGTGCTGGGTGGTAAGATTTTATGGAGGATGATACAAGATCCCTCTCATCCTGTCAGTATTACCTTAAGGACAAAGTACGCTACCAATGATGCCCTCAGGAATATGCAACTCGATAGCTCTGTCAACAGCACGCAGGTATGGAGGCTCTGTTGCAAAAGTAGCAAACTGTTCAAAAACTACATGTACAGGATCCCTGGAAACAGAAAGCGCACCGACATGTGGAATGATCGCATAATGGGACGTGATCCTCTGGCTGACAACGTTGAGATTGCAGATCTTAGGAATTGGCTCGAGAGAGCAGGGGTAAATTGTGTCTCCGATCTGTCAATTTGGGACGAGAGTGGTGAATGGGCTGGATGGGACTTTCACGGAGTCCCAGCTCGCTTATCAGCTCAACTTACCTTGCTCGAAGATCAGCTTGATGACGCTGCTCCGGATAACAGGTTTATGAAGGATAGATGGGGATGGGGGCAGTTTGGATTTTATACAACTGCAGCGGCCTATAGAGCTCTACAGGGATCAAAGAATAGCAATTACCCTCCCGCCTTCTGGCATCAGATTTGGGAGCCTCTTGCACTTCCAATGATTAATTTTTTCTTCTGGACCTTGGCACACAATAAACTTCTCATAGGATATAATCTTGCTAAAAGGAAGATCGCAAGCCCTCATAGATGTGCACTCTGTAGATGTAATATTGAAACTGCCCAGCATCTATTCCCGGACTGTCTCTTCGCCAAAGAGGTTTGGGATATAACTCTCCATGACTTCCAGATTTCGTTCACTTCCCAATCCTCTGTCGCTGAACTGTTCGCCTCTTGGAGTTCAATCTATCCACAAAGCATCCCCCCTAAGTCGTTCTGGCGCAAGGTCTGGATTGCCCTCCCTAAATTCGTTTGCTGGCAACTCTGGCTGGCCCGTAACCAGCAGATCTTTAAAGAAATACAGCATACACCTATTCAAGTCGCAGCAAAGGCAAAATCTCTCCTTTTGGAAGCCGCGCAACAGAAGTACTTCAAAGTAGACCCTCTACTCACGCCTGTTGAAAAGAGGTGGCTTGCCCTGGAGCCTCATCCTCAAAAGTATCTCCTCACCCCTCAGGAAGCCAACACGAATTGGAGGAAAAGAGAGCCATATGCCAGCTTCCAAAATTGGTGGAAATCCCAAAAATTAAATACCATCTTCTTTGACGGGGCGTCCAAAGGGAATCCCGGTGCTGCTGGAGCAGGAGGGGCAATATACTCCCCGGATGGGTCTCTCAGTGATTCGTTTTGCTGGGGCCTTGGCCAGAAAACCAACAATCAAGCTGAGATTCTCGGGCTTCTCAAAGCTTGTCATATTGCAAGAGCAAAAGGTATCAATGTTATTCAAGTCTTCGAAGATTCAGAGATTTTAATTAAAAAGCTAATCAAAGATGATCTTTTCAACAATGTCGGACTCAACAAATGCTTGGGCAGATTGAAAAGAGTCATATCTGATTTTGATTCGTGTAAGTTTTATCATATCCTTAGAGACTCCAACAGTGTAGCTGACCGGATGGCGAATAAGGGTAGCGCCCTTATGAAAGGGATGCTCATTGTAAATGGGGTAAGAACCTTCCAAATCCACTGAAAATGTAAGTTCTCCAAAGCAGAAATCGAAGGATAGCAGCTATGTAATAGGGGTCGCCTCGGCAAAGACCCACCTCTTTTTCTTAGATAAATAAAATATCATAACCGTTACAGTTAAAAAAAAAAATTATGAAGAGGTCTTCCATGTTGTCTATACTAGATAAAGGAAGAGAATTAATTTTTAATTCATTTAGAAAAAGATAATTTTTATTTCTGTCAAAGATTGAGTTCTTTTGGCTATAAGGATTATCTTCTATGGGATCTCTATGCATGACAAAATTGAGAGTTACAATTAAAAGTCTATGATCTGAGTTAGGCTCGTGGTCATTCAAGATGTCAAAATTTATTATTTCCTTATATAAAGGGATATCATAAATAACATAGTCTACCACGTTGCTACCAAGCCCATGGATACAGGTCAGGTGGCTATAATTGGGCCACTTCTTTAGACCGCTGCAAATTATGAGATCCTGATCACTGCAGAGCTTGACTAGCTCAGATCCAAACCAATTCTCCCCTAGACCTTGAGAGGTTCTTTTGTACCAGCTAGCTAGAGTAAGGTCTTTGTCTGACCAAAGAGGATTAGGGTTGGAAGAATTTCTTAGAAGAATATATTGGTTGCTTGAAGTTCAAGCATTAAAGTCACCCATTAAGAGGATATTACCTTCATTCCTTAGGCTAGAAATATCATTCTCTAAACCATTGTAAGGACCATTTTTATCTAAATCGTTTTTCTTATAGAAGTTAGAATTGATAGGGGCAAAATAACATATTTCTATGTATGTTTTTTATCATTAATGTCAGTAATCTCTATCCAAATATATTGCTTGTAAGGGTCTTTTTTATAAAGCCTAGCATGGAGGGAGATGTTCTTACTAATGTAATAATTTATACCCCCAATTCCTCTACGATAGGATCGTTTGTTCCAGATTGACTGTAGTACAAAGCTATCTATGTTACGGACCTTAGATTCTTCGTGCTCCCAAGTTTCAACTAGCAATATAATATCAACCTCATTCGAGATCCAACTTAGCTTGGGGCCTTTTTTTCCATGGAAAGCCCTGACAGTTCCAACAAAGAACCTGGAGCATGTTGACTTGTTGTTTATTACTTTCTTTTTTGTTTCTATCTCAAATAACGACTTTTCTATTTATGATTATTGCCCATTTTCCTTCCTTCCTAGCTTCTTTTACCTTTTGAACCTCCTTTCTTAATTTTGCTTGATCTTCTGGAACGAGATATTCATTTATAAATATTCTCGTTCCTTTTAGAATTGAGGTTTTACTAAGCATGTCGTACTTACGGTCAGTAGAGCTCACCTTTACCCGAATCAACCTTCCTTTATTCTCAGTTAATTTCCCCAACCTTGTTGCTTATGTGAGACACATTGTTTCAATTTGTAATCTATTATGTAATTCTGTCTAGGCTATGGCTAAAGTTTCCTCATCTATCTCCTCTTTCAAACCAAATATTATAAGGTTCAAGACCCATTTGTTACGCTCATGGTCTAATTCTATCATTTTTTCCATTTCTTCTTTAATGGGTTTGATATATAATTTACCTTCCGCACTATTTAGGGTGAGATTGTTATTAATTTTTTCTTCTAGTTCTTTAGTCATGTCCTTCATTTTAATACTTTCTAAAGTATCAACACCTCCTTGTTGGGATGATTGGTTCGTATCTTGGCTTTGTTTTTCTATCACCTGTAATCTAATCTCCATTCTCCATTGTCTCCATTTTATTCTCCAATAGTTTTATTTTATTTTCTATTTTTTTTTGGATCTTGTCTTCAAGATATGTAAATTTATTTTCTAGCATGGCTTGTACAATAGGATCCTAGTCATAGCTAGGCTCTCGATAGCGGAAAAACCCACTTCTATAAGGAGAATATGATAGGGTGTATTTCTTTTAATTTTGAGGTTATATGTTATAAAATTCTTCTGCATTTGCTCAATCTTTCTCCAGGATTCTCTAGAGATGTTGCAACCCCAAACCTCACATCCATACAAGATAACAGGAGTGACTAAAGTTTCAAAGAGGAGCTTCTTTTTATCCCACATCACAGGTTTTGATGCTTTACAATTATTTTCAAGGCCGAAATAAGCTTTCCACCCTCCATTAATCCTTTTCTCAATGCTATAGTTCCAATTGAGCTTGTGATGAATATCAATTCCTAGGTGCTTGTAAGAAGACACATCCTCCAAGTTGCTATTGTCATACACAAAATTAGCAGAAGTGTCTTTCTTGGATTTGATAATCATAACTTTTGTTTTGGCAGTGTTAACAATGATACCCATGATAGAGCAGAAATCCTTAAGAAGTCTTAGTTGCTTATCAAGATCATATGGGCACCTTGCCAAAAAACAATATCTTCAACATAGAATATAAATTCAATTTCTATAAGCATTATTTAACAAAAAAACTAATAATACATTAATATATATATATATATATATATATATATATATATTTCTGCTTCAAAGTGAACAAGTAAAAACCTGAAATATATTAAAAATATATATATTTCCACATATATATTTCCACTTCAACGTGAACAATGTAATAAATTGAAATAAATAAATAAATATTTCCATTTTAAAGTGAACAAGGTTAAAAATTGAAATAGATATATAGAAATTTTATATTAGGAATTTGGCTTATGTGATCCATAAATTGTGAGAAAATCTTTCGATGAAAGTCACATCAAAGTAAATTTGGTAGACGTCTTTCGAACCAGCCAATGTAGTTCATCATCAAGACAAGATGAAAAATTTGATCAGGTAACCTATTTAAATAGATAAGTAAAGCTCCAATTAACCATTTGCAAAATAACGGTTAGTTTGACTAAAATAAAAAATAAAATCAAAATAATAATAATTCATTTACTTATTTATTTTAAAGAATAAATTAAATGTTTAATGCTTGTAATTTGAATTTTATATATTATATTTATTTTTAATAAAAATAATTATTATAGAAATTATTTTTAATATTTATATAGAAATTATTAATAATTCTGTCATTAAAAAAAAAAATTGGAATGAAAACTCGAAAAAGCTTTGGCGTGAAGAAAGTTGATATTTTTTAACAGAATTTATGGAGTTTACTTTTAAGCTTTGCACCGTAGGGCATGTCCTTTCATTTCTTTTGTTTTTTGATTGTTTGTAAAATATATGTCTCGTAGCAATTTTCGAAAAACGACGTGAACATAGGAACTCAAAATTCAATATCCAAAGGGATGTAGCTCACATGGTGGAGCGTTTGCTTTGTATGTGAGAGGTACGAGGTTTGATACCTCGCATCTCCACTGATCACAAAAATCACTAAATATTTGAAATTTCACATTTTTGCCAACCAGCACTGAAATGACTAAATATTTGAATTCGATACCTCGCATCTCCACTGATCACAAAAATCACTAAATATTTGAAATTTCATGTAACAATCAAACAGTTAAAAACTTACTACATAAAAAAAAATTGTTTTTACCTTTTAGATTACCCTCATAATTTATAAGTGATGTCATTATTTAATTGAACTTGCACTTTTGGTTGAGTTTTATACGCAGCTCGCATCCCAAGTACGGTGCAACTCTATTGGATTAATGAGATTTTCAGTGGAACATTTAACTGGCGCTATGATTCGACCTGAATCTATATCCATCATTTATTCCCGGTTATCATAGTGTACTCACGATTATTTTTATTTGGCCACGACACCTATCTTTTGTGAGACAGATGATGTGCAGCGTACTGGAATGCGAATTCAATAAGGGTTATTCATCTGGCCACTTGACTCCGTCATATGCTTTACACATGTCACTCGTTGCACCGTTGATCAGCCCTTGATCCTACGGCGATCATACCCTAGGGTTTGTTAATGAAATTGGTATCGTAACTGAATTCATGCCTCATTGTTGCGCTCCGGCGTAGGTTCTGGAGGCGATTTTCTGTTAGTTTCCAGGGTAAAAACTTAATTTCGACTGTTTACCCCATGCGCTCAGAAGAATGGTGATCTCCAGGTAGCCCCGGCTACAGGTATTCGCTCCGGTATTTCCAGCATCCTTTCTTTTTGACGAGTTAAGCAGAAGTTCACTCTTTCACTTCCAGTCAATTGGGGTTTTGCTTTCCACCTACAGCTGTTTTTATTATTCCTTCGAGCGCTATCTTGAATGGCTTACTTATCATTCTTTTTCCGCTCTCTGTTGCGGCGCCTTGCTAAACTCTGTAGCGAGGTCTCTGTTCTACCAAGGATTGTAGCCTCTTTTCACTTTTCTACAGGTAATTTCTACCCTGGACCTCGGTTCTGTTTTCCATAGTTCTGTTTTTATTATGAGTATAAGGTTACAATTCCAGTTTAATCGTTCAAGGTTTTGCTACTTTTAACAATGCTCCATTCTGCTGACAGGTATCGACCCCGTCGCTTCTACTTCTTTCAGGAATCTCTGGCTATTTACTTGGGTCTCGACCGCTTGGGTGGAACCTAACTTTTGCATCTAAATACAGGTACCTATTGCTGGCGAGGTTGAACCTTAATTCTTTTCTCTTAGTCTTCTTGACTGGGTTCATGATTATTGTTGTTGGGTTTGCCCAGGTTTCGAACCTGCGGCCTTGTGTTCCACCGTCGGCTTGTTATCAATTATGAAACGCTATTTGGAGCTTAAGTCTCGCTTGGGTCGGATAAGGCCTACTGGCTCTGCCGTTTAGGAGGGTTTTCATTTTGCTATGTTATCGACTGTTTAAGATATGCTATGTATAAATTTTGGTACAATGAATCGATGGGCCGGGTTGCTACCCGTGCTCTCTTCTCTTCTTTTATTCAACTGTATTTTCAATCTTCGTTGTTTAGGGCGAAACTGGTCCCTTTCCATTTATATGTTTTCCTTTTATCTAATGAGAAATTTACAAATATATGGAGTTCTGTTCAGCAATCTCTGTTTATTTTTTCTTTAGAAGATAACAGTGTTAAGGCGTATTTCCGTTACAGCTAGTTTATGAAGATTTATGTATACTGTAAAACTCTTAGTTGCTTGTCTCGCGAAATCTTCCAGATGACAGTCCTGTCTCGGTTTATGGATTATGTTTCTATTTTACTTGTTACTGGTTTGGTACTTCTATACTTATGAGGGTTTCATGGTTTTGGTTAACATGTTAAAAAAAAGATCTATGCCACACTTCTACTCTTTAGAGAAGCCTAGTCAGATTTGTATTGAGTTCTTTTTATTAACTAAGGGAGCGCCACTGGTGTCCGGACCACCAATTGTTCGCATTTATCATAGGAAGGAGGGCTACCCAGAAGCTTGGTTTTCTGAGCGTTATGGGTTAACATCCCTTCCAACAGTACATTTCCTGTTTTCTTCGGTAATTAACTTCTACAGTAACTTGTTCAGGAACAATTGTATTACATGGTTAAGGCGTTTATCTAAGTACTACCCATTTTCCGCTTCTTTCTTTCTTCTGATGTTATCATCAATACTCTGCTAGCACGATGAATCTGGTATTTCAATACTGTTACAGTTTTTTATTCATGCAGAACAGAATTATCTAGTTTCTTCTTTTAATTAATTCTTCAGAACAAAATAATCATAAATTACTATTTTACTTCACAGAAAATTCTACAGGAACCACCTTAATTATACAGGAACCACCTTTTCCCACAATAATATCCTATAGTAAGAAGAAATACATTAATATCTTAATGTAAACAGAAATAAACTCTAACTGCAATTTTTACTCATCTGAAATCCAAACGATCTGATGGTATGCTTTTGCCTCCCTTCCACGAATCGGGGCAATTACGTCCCACAATTCCCCCCGAGCTTCAAGTTTGGGCCTTCTGTTGAACATAGAGTCCTGGAGGAGAAACTCGGACAATCCGGTCCAATTTCTCCAACTCTAGGAGCAGTAGATTCTAGAGGAGAACTCGGGACAATCCGGTCCAATTCTCCAACTCCAGTGGACAATCTGTTCTGAAACTTCTTTTCCAGAAATGACAAAATTCCTCTCCCTCCACAGAACCCCTAACTCTCCCTGGAATCCTTTACTTATTCCAGAGTTTCTTTAGGTAACTGTGGAACTGTTTTTCTGTTCAACTGACTCCAGATCTTGATTTACTTTTACTATCAACTTTTACTCATGAAATAAATTTCACAAGAAAATCTTTTATTAAATATCAAAATTTGTTTTGTTCTAATATTCCAATTAAAATAACATCAGTCATAATTAATCCATAATTAATAAAAAGACTTAACCATTTGTTAGTGGCTAAGAGGGTGGTTACATTTCACATTTTTGCCAACCAGCACTGAAATGACTAAATATTTGAAATTTCGAATTTGTCTGCAAAATTTTGGCTAGATTTTAATAAATTGGGGTAGAAATTTTTGTAAATATAAATTTTAAAAATTAGGAAAATTATTAAATATTTTGAAATTTACTTTAAAAAATTATGGAAATTTTGACAAAATTTTAATAAAATTTGAAAAAAAATTAGTTTAAAAAAAAAACTCAAAATTTATCAAGAACATAAGGGAAAATAATGCACTTCACAGTAAATGTAGTTCACATGGTATAGTGCTCGCTGTGCATGTGAGACGTATCGGGTTCGATACCCTGCATCTCCGACCACTTTTTCACCAACAAGCACGAAAATCGCTAAATATTTGAAGCTGTAGTTCAGGCGGGCATAAATGTCGGCCTAGGCGCATTTATGGGCCTATGGCAGTGGAAATAAGGCTCGCCTTGATAACCGGAGATCCGTGGCATAATTGTGGCCCAGACTCCGGATCCAACGGTTGAGTGTGTTGGGTTAAATTTTCATTATCAGTTGACTTAATATAATGTTTTTCCACAGTTCCTATTATGACAGGAGAACATAGGTTTATCTTTTTTAGTTGACTTAATATAATGTTTTTCCACAAGTTGCTATTATGCTAGCGGAACCTATGTTTTCCTTTCGTTGACTTAATATAATGTTATACAGTGTTTTTCCACAACTTACTATTATGCCAGCAGAACATATGATTTCCTTTAAGGCATAATTAATGTATATTCATTTTTACTGGGTATTGAAATGAATAAAATGTCTTTCCACACGTTATTATTATGCCAGCAGAACATATGTTTTTTTTTCTATGGCATGATTAATATATATTCATTTTACCTAGCTATTGAAATGAATAAAATATTTTTCCACAAGCTGCGATTATGTTGGCAGAACATATGTTTTTTTGGCATGATTAATATATATTCATTTTTGCCAGCAGATTTAATATAATGTTTTTCTTCATGGCATAATTAATATATTGTCATTTTATTTTTATTTGGTATTGAAATGAATAAAAATTATTTAACACATTGATTTAATATAATGTTTTTCTTTATGGCATGATTAATATATTTTCATTTTTATTGGGCATTGAAATGAATACAAAATATCACATGTAAATTTAATTTTTATGATTTGTTTATTTGTTATTATAATTTAAATTGAGTTATTATCGATATAGATTCATATTAATTTTGAATCTAGTTATTAAATATGGAGGAATCAAATTTATCAAGATGTAAATATTTTTTTGCAAATATTTTTTAGAGAAAAATTTGAGAAAATGTTTTACTTGAAGAGATTTGATTCCTCTTGATAGTTGTAGAGAAAATTGATTCCTCGCAAAGCACTTATAAATCTAAAATCTATACTTTTGGAGTTGGCATCATGTTTTATTATTACTAAATATATTGCATCATTTTACAACAAAAGCCAAGTGGTGACAATGACACTACCCTTACTATTATAAATTATCTTAAGATATTCTTAAGTTTCATCTACATTATTGTTGTTAAACACACACATGGTGGGTGAGAAACTAAAACACACACATAGAAAGATAAGCATTAGTTGCTCATATTATTCACCATAGATATACATTCATAATACAATAATGTGACTCTTGGATTCATCTTCCAAGGTCACTTGGACTCCTTTGTGACTATTCGTCTTCCACACCTACCCATAGAGGATTAGGTGTCCAACATTCCCCCCCTTAATCCGAAGGGGTATGTGTGAGTCCAAGAAGAGAGTTGTAATACAAATCTGCAAAGTATGCATGGCAGCACTTAGGCTGAATCAACTCTCTGAAATGTTGGCATAAAGAGGTGGTTTAAAGATGACCACCAACACTAGAATGCAATGCTTATTGCAGTTCCTGAAACTCTTCCAAAACTAGCAAGAAGTGGAGGGCTTCTGCTAGAGGAAGTGTCTCTCATATTTGAAGAGGGAGATCTTCAACCTAAAAAAAGGGAAGTCTAGAACCTGTGATGGTTTAAGGATGACCACCAACACTGGAATGCTTAATGCATTTCCTGGAACTCTTCCAAAGCTGGCAAGAAGCTGAACTCTTCTGCTAGAGGAATTTTTCTGAAAGAGGAAGAATATCAACCTCACATAGATGGTTTAAAGGCTATCCACCAACCAAAGGCATGCTCATGGGCATTCGTGTCTCTGGCTACAACTCTGAATATGGAATGACGAATTGTGGCTCAAGCTTGCTTGAACTGTTGTGTCTCTAGCTACAACTCTGAATTTGAAATGAGAGATTGTGGCTCAGGCTTGCTTGATGTGGTGTCGAAGCTTGTAGATGACCACCATTTTCCCCCCTGTCAGGTACAAGGTGAGATGATGGCGAAAAATCAATTGCAAGATTGTTCGATATTCTAGAACAAGTTCTAACATGCAACTTAAACATCTTCTTGGCTGTTGATTCCCATTGCCAAGAAGCAATCCATCCAAGATGAATATTTTTTCTTACAGGAGGCTTGTTTCTGAAGCATCTGTGTGAAGAATGGGTGTGCCGAACACATTGCTTGCATGGGTGAAGATCAAGTCAATGATCTTTTATATGGCCAATGCGATCACAGTATTGGCATTTTACAATATGTTGTTTTTGTTGTGGAAGTGGAGAAGGATCTGGAACAGCTGAATGTGAACTGTCATAAAGGAATTCTGCACTCTGAAACTTGATGAGCTTGGAGTAGTCTGGAATATGAAAGGACAAATCCTTGTCATATCCAAGACCAGTTCTATGCTTGTTATGGACAAGCTCTTCCTAAGGTCTAATGATGGGCTTGGGAAGTGCAGACTGAGATGCTGCATCTGCGTTTAAATCTACTCTTGTACAAGGAACTGAATGTGAATCAACTGCAACTTTATATTCTTGCTGCTGATGGGAGTCCCTCTCAATTTTCTGAACAGAAACAGGTTCAGAATGATGACTCTTTTGCTGAAGTTCATCTTGATGGAGCTGAGACTCAAAATGCAAAAACTTAATCTTGTCTTGTGCATCTTGCAAGCAAGTTTGAATATTAAAAAGAGCATTCTTGCTCATTTTTACCATATCATGAACAGTGGAATGAATGAGGTTTTGCAACAACTCTAATGCATCATTGATTTTAGCCATTTTCCTCAAAAACTCAAATTCAACAAAAAGATATTCACAAGCTTGGATGCTTCACTATCGATGAGCAGATGGTCTTGAGCTTGCTATATTACCTCACAATAAAGATGAAGGAAAATTCCAAAAAAATCTTTGTGGCAAAACTATGAGTGAATTTATGATGCCACTGCTATTTTGAAAATGATGACCAATTTTCAACATTTTCCTTCACATTGTCAATATCTTTCAGAGAGTCACCCTTCCATACATGCCAAAAATCTTGGTCATGTTTTTATAATAGAGAAACATACAACAAAAACTTCACTCTTCACTATACAGAAAATCCATATATCCTTTTATTCATATATCATCTCCCCTCTCTTCTTCTTCTTCTTCTTTTTTTTTTTTAAAGAATGGAACTAATTGAATTTGAGAACAAAAGGTCTAACAACAAAGTGGCCTCAACGGTCTAACAACATATTGTTCAATTCCTCATATGTTACTCGAGGCATGCCTCCAAGTTCATGGCCATGAAACCTTAAATGGCTGAGTTTAAAAACATGACATTCACGCTTGCTCACAACTCTCCTTTTAGAAAAATGGATTTGTTCCACCACTCGTTTTCCACGTTGAGAGCAGTGAGGATAAATCGGGGAAGGGGTGAAAGGGTGGGAAGCTAGGGTGATGCGTTGAGCAGAGGGTCGAGGGCAGCATGGGTTGTGAGGAGGCAGCGGGAGTGGGGAGAGTGGAGGGAAGAGGTAGGCAAGCCGATGGAGGGGGGAGAGGTTTGGAGCGATGTGAGGGGGCGAAGGCCGTGAGGTGGAGAAGCCCGTGTGGGGAGCTGAGGAGCTGGTGGAGTGGAAGGGCCAGTGCAAAGTGGAAGGAGAGGGCTGGCCGTCAAGGGAGGGGAGGGGAGTGCCGTGAGAGGGAAGTGTTGTGCGGGAGTGCTGGGGTGAGGGGGATGGGGGGAGTGCGAGAGTGAGCAAGGAGTGTTGTGAGGGGTGAGGGGGGACGTGGGAAGGCCGAGGGGAGGGATTGCAGTGAGGGGACGGGATTGTAGTGAGCGGGGAGTGCTGTGAAGTGGGATGGGTGAGAGCATGTGAGGGGGTGCGTGGGAAGGTCGAGGGCCGATGGGTGAGAGAGATTGTGAGGACGGGTTGGGAGGTGGGCAGCATGGGTGGGAATGAGAATTAGTGAATAGTAAAAAATTGTACAATAAATTTAATTTTGCTCAAAATTTGAGCAGAAATTGCACATTAGCAGAAATTGCACAGTGGTGTGCAAAAACTATAGGCAGAATGTGCAGAAAAAAATTGCAGAATTTGCAGTAAAAAAAATCAGAATTTTTCCAGAATCACAGAATGGCAGGAGCAGTAAAACAAAATGCCAGGAGCAATAAAAAACTGAATGCAGCAGGGAACAGTGAGAAAACCTGCAGACATTAAAATGCACAGACTTTCAAATTCAGGAATATGGCAGTACACAACGCTACTCTTCGCAAAAATAATTTCTGAATGCTGCAAAAAATGATTTCTGAATGCTACAAAAATGCACAGGATTTTTTGCAGGTTTACACAGGCCACAAAAACAAGTGGCTTACACAAGATTGCATTGGTTATGAACGTATCATCTCTGATACCATGTTAAACACACACATGGTGGGTGAGAAACTAAAACACACACATAGAAAGATAAACATTAGTTGCTTATATTATTCACCATAGATGTACATCTATAGTACAATAATGTGACTCTCGGATTCATCTTCCAAGGTCACTTGGACTCCTTTGTGATTGTTCGCCTTCCACACCTACCCATAGAGGATTAGGTGTTCAACAATTGCAATGCCACATCCAATTGTTAAAAACACATTGTTATGTTTCAATTCTTAAACAAAATGTTTTTCAAATGTACTTAGAACATTTTAATAATGTTTCATATCTTTTCATATATTTAAGCATCACTTACATATATATTTTTGATGAGATAAAATGTAGAAAACAACTAATAATTATTTTATTTTATGACTAGTCAAATTTCAAATAAAAAACTAAATTTTATTTATTCCATTTTTATATTTATATTTAAATTTTATATATTATATTTTAAAATTTCATAAGTTATAATATTCATTTTAAATAGTATATATATATACAATTATTCATCTCATGTGTGTGTGTGTGTGTGTGTGTGTGTGTGTGTGTGTGTGATGGTTGTTTATTTCATAATAAATAAAAAACAATAATAAACAAAAAGCCATGTAGCTGTAATGTGAAAAAAAAAAAAAAAACCAATAAAAGCTAAACCAATTGCAGAAGTGGCAAGGATATCATTTTCGCTTATGGTGTAAATGATATCCTTGCCACTTCTGCAATAAGCGAAAATGATATCCTTGCCACTTCTGCAATTGGTTTAGCTTTTATTGGTTATATCAACTAACACCATAAGCAAAAATGATTTCCTTGCCACTTCTGCAATTGATTTATCTTTTATTAGTTTTTTTTTTTTTCACATTACAATTACCTGGCTTTTGTTTATTATTGTTTTTTATTTATTATGAAATAAACAACCATTCACCTAAAGCAAGCATTTGTGAAAAGCAATAAATTTAAATGAAATGATAAACCACTTCCATACAAATTAAAACATGATGTACTTCTCATACAAAATTCCAATTGTATAAAAAGTACTAAAAAGATTAAAGAGATTGTATGATGGTTGATGCCAATTACATAACAAGTACTACATAGTTAATATGACATAACAAGTATTACATAGATAACATGATGGGTGACTCACCTCAATAATCACCATATTTTACCTCAATAATCACCATGGTTTGATTATGTTAATCTAGATAGACATATTTTATTCACAATGCATGATGGGTGGCAAGTGATTTTCATGGTTTATCTCAATGATCACTACTATTTTGATTATGTTAATTTAAATAAACATATTTCATTCACAAACCTCTTATGATAACTTATATTAATTACATAGTTTAATATATATATATATATATATATATATATATTAAATAATTAATTTAATTTCATATAAAACTTTTTTTCTTTAAAATGTTATTTTATATTTTTTTATTAAAATATATAGAGTCTTTCGTCATTTAAGATTTTGCATATATTTTGAAAAACATATTTTATAATAAAAAGATCTATATATTTGGTTTTTTTAATTTTTCATAAAGATTTATGAAATAACTTGAATATATTTTAGGAATTTTGGTAAGATAATAATTTGTTATTCTTCAAATTTATTTTTTGATATATAATATATTCATGAGAAACAGTCAGATTATGTATGGAATCCATGGCTGCAATTTTAAATTTATCCTAAAATCTATCTTAAAAAAAAATTATGCTTTTTATAATTGACATTTAAATGTCTAAATTCATATAATTAATAAATTTAAGCTGCGTACCAATCATGGAAACCTGAAGTCTCTAATTCAACCCTAGCATAAGCTATTTTGTACCCACCATTGCTAGAGGAGCTCAGCACAATGTTGAAGGCCAAGGTCGTGCTGAAGTAGAAAAATGTCTATTGCATTTCATCTGCATGGTATTTGAATACAGCGCACGACCGAGTGGTGGCGGCCGCCATACATCAACAAAATATTTTGGTACGAACGGAAAAGAAAATAAAATTAACATTGCAAAAAGAAAATATATGTACTATCAAACTAATAGTGCAACAATGGTACTAAATGTCATTGCACGCGGTGATAGGGACATAATAACTATAACATTTTTCTCATATTAAATTGTAAAACACCTCTCAACTAAACTATTTCATATATATTAAAAAATTAATATTATATTAATTTTCATAGTTTTAAATTTTAAATTAATATTATATTAATTTCCATAATATATTTTTTTGGTCAATTAAAAAAATTTATATTTTTGAAAAAACTTTATATTAACAAAAATATGGTACATAGGTTATATGCAAAAAAATATTGTGAGTTCTCGCACCAAAGCCCCACTCATGAAAGTTTAATGGGGGCCATCTTTCTCTTAAGAGGAAACCATATAATCTTTTAAAAGGATTAAAAGTATGATACAAAGACCTTTTCCATGCAAAAATCAATAAACACAGTCATATTACAAAAAAATATTTTGTCCAAATGTTTGAAGGTGTGGCTATCAATGCATTTTCCATTAGGAGAGTGAAAGTAAGACGGAAGCAAATAGAACATAATAGAGAACCTTTTCATGTCATGTGCTTTCCTTTGGGGTGTGAAGGAGATGGCATCACTTAATTTGGATCTGCTTCATCATTTTTCATATTGCCAGAAGGTTCTGTATTTGTAGTTTCCTCCACCATAATGAATTTGTAGGAATTTGGGCTTTGAGGAGAGGGCATCATGCTGATGGACTCGAAAATGATGATGTGAAATGACCTTGAGAAACTCTCCTTGAACATAGACCATTGATTTGGAGGGCCCTAATTTGGCGAGACTTTGCTTGCACATAACCAGCCAAGATAATGGAGCGAGAAGGAAAGCAGGGATGATGGGTAGCATGTTGATCTGTAGACCTTTCTAGAGAGATTGCAGATGTAGAGGATGCAGACACACGAGGAAAATCTATGTCAATGGTTCTAGAGGTTGCGGAGCAAGGTTCCGATGCACCTTATGTATGCATTTGATTCAACTACCCTTCTTTTGGCTCTAGCCCTGGCAAGCTCCAGGTTCTAGAGATGATGCACCAATAATTTTTGAACAACCCAATGCCCATCGTCGAGTATTCTGAGTGTGTCCGCCTCCAAGGTGGCTACTCTACATCAGAAGTGATCAGGGATGTTGGGATCGAATAACACCATATGGTCACCAAGCGAAAAAGCATTGGGTGAGCACCCATGCCCTCTGCCTCTAACCATGGATTCGATCGGAAGGTATGATAAACCTGCAGAATGATCTTGGGAAAAAATGGTAGGGGAAATTGTGAGATAATAGTGTCTATTCTCTCGAAATTGTTGTAGAGAGAAATGGAGAGAATGACTACATAATTAGTATAGAGGTATGGGTGCTAGCATTAATTAAAGTATTAAGGAAGATATAGGGAAGATCACCAAATGGATGCAGAGGAGATAGAAGGAATATGCTTAATTAACATGAGAACTGAATGCATGGAAAAAAATTGCGACGTTAGGCCGCCAAATGATGATGTTCATCATATTAAGATTGAATGGCGTCTAACCTAAATTAATGGGGCACAATTGGCAAGGAGACACTCGGATCGGAGTGTCCATCATGATCTTCCGTAAAGATATTTGAAATAAAATGTTTTTATATTTATTTTTAAAAAAATGTTAAGGATTTATTTAATAAGCTTGAATTTTTTTGGTTTTATTTAATATAAAAATTTAAATGTGAGCATTTTTCATATTTTTTTTCAATATATTATGTTAATCTACATGGATATTTTTCTTACTTGGAAAAGGGAAATTGAAGTTTCGCTTTTCTTTTAAGGAAAACGATGTAAAGGAGAATGTTTTTATATTTAGTTTAGTTTTTTTTATTTAATGTATATATTTATTTAAAAAATAATAATAATGTTTTCAAATTTTGTTTAGAAAAAGGAAAATGATTTAAAAGTGAATGCTTTTATATTTAGTTTTTTTTTATGTCACGATGGAGCAATGATATAGGATTTATGTTAAGATTATTTTTCGATTGTATATGATTTTTTTATATTATTCATAGGTAAAATTTAGGCTATTTCCAATGTCGAGTTTGGTTTTGGTTTTCTTAGGTGACTTGCCAAGTTACACTGACTCTACAAAAATCGGAGATGGAGATGTCACTGCATTATATTTATTACTATATCATATTTATTATGTTCATTTATGTTACTCATTGATTAATTTATTATGTTTATTTATATCACTCATGTTTATTGAATTGAGAAACTTATTCTACAATCTAGTATGAGGGACATGTGTAAGTATGTCAGGTACTCAAAAAATAATATAAATAATTTTCACTAATATCGACCAAAACACAAATTAAATAACCATATAAATAAACAATTAAAAATGGAGTAATACAATAATTAACTAAGTTTGTTGATATTTCATTTCCACTATTCCAGTAAGAAATAAAATATTTCCATGACAGACTATCTAATATGGTTGCATTTTCAATATTAGAAGTGAGATGCATCAGGATTTAGACATCCTCAATGTAATCAGATTTCTGGCATTCAGGCCAAGATGAATATTAATACCACATAACCGTTTCTGTCAAAAAAAATAAAAAAAATAAAAAAAATATTTCAATGTCTATGTTAAATAAATTAATTTTATATAACTTTAAGTGAATATACTCAATATACAGCAAGTGTGACAATGTAGTGTAACAATGTGTAAGTGTGTTCATCCCTCTTCAAATAAAAATAAAATATTCTCTAAATAGAAAAGTAAGGTTGACTATATATATATATATATATATAATTAGAAGTAAAATATATATGTATTGAGAGGATTAAATTTCTTGATATGTTGACCACTTTTAGAGTATAAAATTTGGAAAAATGTTTTCATCTAAAAAATTTCAATGTTTTTAGGCACTTGATAAATCTTTGGTTAAGATGAATTTAATGGGTAATTTTTCATTAGTTAAATTGCATGTTTTAATGCTCAAACAAATACAATGCCTTGAATGTCTCCTTAAGCATTAGGATTGTGTAGACTACACAACTTAAAAATTGCAATCCAATAAGTCCTTGCTAAAAAAATTGACTAAAACATATACTTGAAGAGGGCCAAAACTTAAATTAGTGAAAATACTTGAAACAGAAGATCCATTCGTGGGGATCTCCACCGTGCTTGACTTTATTATTCTGCTTGCAATAAGATGTTTTTTTTTTTAGATCTAGGACAATCGGTAACTGGTGAGAGTTGCCTGAGCAAGGCCCGGGTTCAAATCCAACTGGCTGCCACTATAAACCTAGGCTAGGTGCAACAGCCTGCAATCCGCACACAATAGCAATTAACTTATGCCTCAACAAGAGCCGAGACGTCCACTATGGGGTCGCCTACTCTTCTAGCCAAGACACAACAGGCGTATGTCTCCACGGAGATTTGAACCTTGGTGGATGGGATGAAAACCTTCTCCCTCCACCGTCAGACCTCCGCTTCACGGACTGCTTACAATAAGATGTTGATGGACTATGTGACAAGATTTATAGTCCTTGTCAATACATTACCCTCTGCATTTAATACGATAAACCTTATAAAGATTGTATCATTGGCTCAATGTATTGAAGGACTTCATTAATGGTGTTTATTCCCGCATCTCGGTAGAAGTGATGATCTCCACCTGTCCCATGCTCTGACCCTTGGCAAATTCCTGGTCGTCCGATTCATATCTTGGGAGATCAACGGTGGTAATGCAAGAGGAGGAGGCTTAAGGTAACTACCCACCCCCAACCTCCCGCCTGTGAGCCATTTCTCCCACCACTGTGGTCAGGAACTCGGCTCTGCAACTTTGTTCATTCTTCATGCATAAAATTTAGGGTTTTCTCCCTTTGACATGGTGCCACTGACAAGAAGATAATGTTGTTCAATCTCTGCAGTTTATAGAGGTAAGGCACAATATTTTTCTTTTATTTGAATCAATTTTATGGGGTAAGGCACTCTTTAAATTTTTGTCGTCTATACCTAGAATTTAACTCTTGCTATTTTTTCTTTCAAGCCTCTGTGTTTCTTGTTGCACATGTTGGCGGTGAATGCAAAAGTATGGTTCACTCTTCTCTTTCGCAAACCCTCTTGACTCTCCAGGGTTGTGGTTTCGTCTCACAGAGAGACTTTCTGTGTGAATTTCAATGCAATCCCCAGGCTTTCTCAACACTGCAATTTTGTTAGGTATGTCCCTTTACATTTTTTATATTTATTTGTTTTTATTTTGAAGGTTATCGGTCCTAGTCGTAACCTCGCAGTTTTATATTGTGGCACAAGCTTCAAATGACCAAAGGTAAATGGGACTACGGGACTCTTCTGAGAATTTCTCTACCTCAACCACCGGTAAGTTCATCTCTCCATTCACTACTCGGAAGCCCTGAACTATACTGACTGTTTTCACTTGATAGTAACCGCTACTATCCCCCTTTGTCTCTTGCAGGAACTGGGGTTTTGCTTTTTTGGATGATTTCGGCCTAGCCGTAGTATTATAGTTTAATAATTAGAGTTGTAGTTGGATTTTCTACATGGGCTTTGCCCTCTTTCCTGGTTACAATGTTCTTGGTTTATTAATTGTAATCAAGACTGTTAATATGAGCGGCGGGACTTCGTTTCCCCAATTTAAATTACCGATTTCACATTGGCTCATTACTTTGTCTATTATATAGATTAACTGTCAATTTTTAAAATGATTCTATTTTTATCAACCCACCCCTTTTACATGCAAGGGTTTCGGTTTCAGGCTATATTTTTCCTATTTTCTACCACCATCACAGTATGAATATTGTAAGGGTTATTCTACATATAATGTGGATTTTCTATGTTGTTTATTTTCCATACCATACTAGCATATACTTGTCAGATTAATGGTAAGCTTTGTTGTGCATTTTGTTCAAGAAATACCAGAAAGCATTTTTGTAAATATTTTTCACAGTCAGTTAATAATTTCAATTCTTGGTTAGGCACAACATGGATATGTGTTTACCTCTATGTGTATTCTTGTTTTCAGGGTAAATGGTAAAAAGGGACCTGTATCTCATCCCTACCCTCGAGTCCGGGTACTAAACTCACAGGCCTATACCCATGCAACTCCTTCTTGCATAATAATTATTTGATTTGCCTCTCCTCACAGTACTGGTTGTTTTTCATTACGCTCACTGTTTTTGCTTCAGTTTTCTATTAATACGGTGGAATATGCTAAGTCTGGTTGTGGGTTAGAGTTCCAGTTCCACCATGGTTTGTATTTACCAGTTGTTTTGGCTTAATATTTCTCCATTGTAGTTTTGCTATAGATATTTATTATGGACATTACATATAATCTTCATGACATAGGATAAAATCTATATTTATTTCACACATTAGTTCTAGCTGTAAATTTTCTGTCTAGAATAAAATTCATAATTGTCATTCACAACAATCAATTCTGTAATTTAAATGCAATGTTATACTAGCATTTATTCTGACTATTAGCAATATTAAAATAGTAAACTCAAAATACTTAAATACCTATCTCATAGGTTTTCTTCCAGTAATTGTTGGTCCTCCCAACCTTGAACGAGGCTATCACGTCCTGTGCTCCCCCCTTTCTCCTCACTAGGGCTTAAGTAATTTCCTGAGACAACAAGTTAGACCTCAGGATCAAATCCAATCTCTACTTCTCTTGGGTATTTCCTGAGTTCCACTGGCTCCTACACCAGCTCTGGACAACTTAGAGCAACAACCTGTTGCTTAACCCCCACATCCTTTCTGCACAGAACCCCTTTCCACCTTAGGATTTTCCTCTAAATCCTTTTGGGAAGGTAACTTTGAGAACTGTCTCAACTCCTTTTACCCTAGGTTCTTGGAATATTTATCAATGAGTTACTTCCTCTTTTTAACTCAAGGTAATTATTAAATTAATCTCTATTTTGAAAAAGACAAAAGATTATGTATTAAAGTACTATTAAGGAATATCCCCATTAGTTACTCATTCAGAATGTATCATAACAAGCTTATATACCAATAAGTAAACTAAAACAGGGTGTCACATAAACATTTTCAAATATTTTAATCATAATAATTTATTTTTTGAGTAGTTTTATATAATATATACATATATGCAAAATTATTTAATATGAAAAAATAAGTTATTTATGAACCATTGTCCATATTCAAAAGTATTTAGGTTATTAATATATTTTTAAATACATGTCAATATTATTAAATTCTACATAATGAAATATTTTATTTATCTTATATCTTGAATATTTTTATTATTATTATTATTTTAATGTCATATGTCAATTTTCTATTCAGAATTGAATGAGTTACACATCTTCCTCTTATTAAGAAGTAATTAAATTATTTTATTCTTTTATTAAGAAGTAATTAAATTATTTTATTCTTTTATTAAGAAGTAACTCAATTATTTTACATTTAATTACTTTTTGGTTTCCGAACATTGAAATATTTTACTATGATAAGCTGGCATACACATATTCAAACGGTTTATTTAAATCTTATATTGCAATATTATAAGACAGATATAAGATTTTCTTTTAATTATTTTATCTTTCTAAAGTTGATATCAATTTTTTTTATTTATGATGTTTAGAGTAAAAATGAAATATTTTTATCACATTTATACTGATTTGTAATATTAACAACAAACTGAATAATAATAATGAAAATTAAATTATTGATATTTTATAATCTTTTATTGATATTTTATTTATAGTTTTTGCTTTGTATGTAACTTCTATGGACATAGTCGAGTAATTATAGCAATAAGTCAAAGAAAGAAACAATTCCAATTTTGGTTAGCTTACAACTCTTTGAAGTGGCCAACAGACCTGATTTCCTTCGAACAGGTTGAGGCAACCATATACTGATATAAATATTCAACGACTTCTTCTTTTAAAAAATGGATAAATACTACGGAATTTACAAAAAATAAAATAAAATAAATTAACAACAAACTAAATAATAATAATAAGAATAAAATTATTGATGTTTTATAATGTTCTTAATTAAAACTAACCAAAATATACATATTCATTTATACTTTTTAATATAATTAACATTATTATTATTTTTAAATATATTTTATTTTTATTTAAAAAATACACCTATCCTTTCAATCACACGAACTATAAATTGTGCACACAGCCAATTATCTCATAACAATGATATCATTAAATTTTATACCCTTTAGTGGTACCGCTGACCCTTATCCAATGCAATAACTAGCAGTCACTTAACCTAGCAAGAACCAATTCACGTGCCAAATTCCTCCGAACACGATAATGCAAGGATTAGAGTTTGCATTTACTTGAGATGGAATAATATTTTGAAATCACGATGGACACATTTATTTGATTTTAGTGATTTTAGTTTTATATCACAAAAGCTTCTCTTAAATCTTGCTTTCGTTTTATTTGATTTTAGTGATTTTAGTTTTATATCACAAAAGCTTCTCTTAAATCTTGCTTTCGTTTACTTGATGTGATAATTTTACTAGTTTCTGCTTTGTTTGGAGGATGTTTTATTTTTGGTATTTGTTAATTTGACAAATAATTTTAAATCGAAAAAGACTAATGTTGTGAGTGATTATTTTTTGGGTGAGTGCTTTGACATTAGTACTAGCATTACCACTGACAACCTTAGGCTATTCTTCTTCTCAATGATGTCATCACTGACATGGTTGACGTGGTTGCAAGTCCTTTACGTAGACGAGAAGGAGGCAAGGATAAACAAGAATGAATCGCCAATTAATATGATTAGTGGAGCATTCCTTGTGCAGAGCTTATTAAAGCATGAAGTATAAAGTTCAATGTGTGAATGTGTGAATGTGTGAATGTTTTCTTGTGTGCAAAGGTTTGCTTATGCAGAGCTTTCATTGTGCGGAAAGCTTTGTCCAGAATCTTCTTTTCCTAAATCACCTCTCCTAATTGTTGGACTACGCTAAAAAAAAATCGTTCCTTGATTTTTACTTTTACTTTAGAAGCAAAACAATGTTAATGGCTTTAATTTGGGTAATTAATACCATTGGCATGAGAGGTTTACAAGGTGAATGTATTCATTCCATATATATAGCTTCACGTTATTATTTTTTACTTCAATCATAGGCCGTAGTTTAGAGGTGAGAAACTAAATTTGAACAATATTAATAAAATAATATTATATCCTATTGTGTGAAAATTAGAGGGAGAGCGTTTTCACTGTGGGGAGTAGCCATTTTCCTATCACTTGCTATCCCTTATCACATCTTAAGTTTGGGGTTTTTTGGGGTTATATATGCAATGTTTAGAAAAATGACATTGTATTTTATTTCAATCAAATACAAACACAATTGTCAAAGAAAGACAAATACTACAAGATTTTTTTCATAGAAAAGTTTGTTATTTCTTACAAAAATTTATGTAACTCCTACTCAGCCAAGACATACAACACAAATATCAAACAAATTTGGTGTCTCACCTAAACCCTTACCATTTTGAGCTATTTGCTTCAGATAATTGTTCCACTTCAACATCTGAATTGAAACTAGTTTTCCTACACATATTCATGAGACCAATCAGGCAAAATTAAATTAAATTTAATTGCATGAATAAATAATAATTAAAAATACTTGTGTGCATTAATACCTGAATGAGCTCCTCTTGGTTTCGAGAATAAATTGTTTGATTAGTTTAATATTGGAGAAAACCTCCCACCAGTCGACGAAGCAACACCGAAGTCAACATTTAATTTGTTGTTGCTATGTTGGGTCGAGGGTGTTTTGCTCAAATATTATCGAAAACCTAATGTATTCTCTACTGAACAGAGCCAACCATGTGAAGGTGGAAGCTCTCATGACCCCTCTCCCCCACATCACTCTCAATTCCCCAGTACCCAATCTATCTACTATATAGGAAATAGTTGAAAGCAAGACATTAAGTTACCTAAAAAAAAAACAACAAGCATTCATTCATTCGTAAATTCACAAAATATTTCATCTCAATCAATTTTATCATAAAAAATATGTTTACATAGTATGAAACAAGGTCATGTACACAAAGAAACATATAAAAATTACTCATTAACATATACATTCATGCATTCATTAATCATAGACACAAAATACTCCATCTCAAAAAAATTATCATCAAAAATATGTTTTCATAATATGGTATGTGATGTTTTCATAATTGGAATGAGCATCATTTGGATGAGAACTATTATGAGGTGAATATGTAAACACAAGCATGTTTTGAATAATGTGATATGTACTATATTAGCATAATGAACTGGTGATAGAGCTTATACCTTATCATTTTAATTACTATAAATACAAGACCATTATGTAAACAAAGGAGATGAGTAATCAATATTGTTTAAACATAATTGTTCAGTATTTATCCTAATTAATCACATACTGGGTTAGATCAAATCTCTTGAGGTGTAGACCTTTTTTAGAGTGAAAAAATATTTGATCCCTCTTAGTGGTTGGTAGATCTGGAGTTTAGATGGATCGAGGCTCATAATTATAATAAATCATCCAAGCTATCTAACGAAATTTACACCCATATTTAATGTTTTTTCTCATACTAAATTAACTATCACTAGATACCATCAAATATGCATAATAATTTTGGGATTCAGTATAGCCCCACATGACCCTTAAACTTTATGATAGATCAAATTTCTTTAAGCTTCCAAGCATGAACATGCATTATTCTCCATTGTTATACTACAAATCACTCAAACAAAATTGTTGATCTATTGTTCCACTAGAGATTACTCAAAAATACTTGTTTGAACTTATTTAATGGTCTCAAGTTAATTTCACATGCATCTTACACACTCCCTACATAATAATAACATTCATTAATAGAAAGAGAAGTATACATTTATCTAGTCCACAATATCCTGGTGGAAATGTAAGAAGAGATAGCCACTCTTCACCCAACCATAAGAGCATCTACACAACAATATTTATTGTAACTAGCTACCCCTAATCCATATTTGATGCATTAAGAGGAAGCTTCAATCATGGCTCAGCACAATTTCAATATAAGGATAGAGAACATGAAGCCTACTCTCATTCATACACAGAGATTTAGTATGCTACCTTTAGCCACCAAGCTAGGGCCTATTATATTCATCATGTGACCACTATGTGCCTACATAGCACAAAGTGAACCCTTCAGTAAGCATGTAGTCCCTCAATATTTCTATTTATTAGTGCTAATTTTCCATAAATTCAAGAAGATTTCTTAGAATTTTCATCCGCCCATTTAGTTTAGGTTGATGGCTTCAACACCAAATGTCCTCACCAATTAGGTAGTCCAGAATTACACATGGATATTATATCACTTATAGGTTCTTTGTCACTCTGATTCATGGTCCAATTCTAGCCTCGTGTGTGGTTTAATTTTTCTCACAGGTTCCACTAGTTCACTTGCAATCACTTTCCTATCGTTTTCACACATTCCCATTCCACTATTTTTTTTCTCTATGTTTCACCACCCCCACATATGTTCCCAACATGAGAATTTATTTGGGTCCCTCCTTGCAAAAAAATTAAGATGATTTCATGTATGGATGAAGTCATGAAGTGATGAAGTAAAACTGACATAGGGATAGCCGACTCAAAGGTCAACAAGCTACTACAGATGGCCAACACAGGCTAAGGCTTCCCTTGAACACACAGTGGCATGACACAAGAGTTACTTGGCAGCATGGCTAATGAGCACCATGTGATATCATGCATCAATGCAAGAGGCATCAAGGCATGTGCCATATGACTGGAAGAGTAACTAGCCGGAGGAGTAAAGATACTCATATGGATGGTATGGCTCCTAAGAAAGCTAAAACCCAACTATACGATAATGAGATAGATAGGTGCCATGTTCAGGGGTGACGCAACTGACTCATCCAATGGACGAAAATTGAAAATAGATGTTCCCTGCCTTCTCTTTTTACAAGTTCATTTTTCATAAAGCTATCCCAAAATCCCGAAAAACAAATAAAAGTATACAAGGGGGAACCTCCTAGCCATAATATACTAGGGTATTACTTTTTCATAACTATTTTATCCCAGTCTAGAAAAGGGTTAAACTTATAGTGGGTAGATGATCCTTCAAGTACTTTAACAAGCATGAAGGAGAGAAGTTCACTCAACGATCTTTTATAATTTAAGGAGCCTGAAAAGAGCTTAACGCAAACTCCTATTGGAAGAACAAATGGTATAATGGATAGTAACTAGTTCTAGTAATGGTGGAACTGCTTATGACATAAATAGGACAAGAGGTTGGCTAATAGGACCACTCATCGCAGTGATTCCTCCAAGAAATGGTAAAACACAAAGTGAGTGTGGATGGTAGGCCAAGCAATTGATGATAATGGGTAAGAGAAACCAAGGCTCAAATTGCAGAAGGGGGCTAATAAAAGTGGCAATCACAAGGGATAGAGTGTGGAATCCTCCTGGGATATGGCTAGAAATAAGATGAAGATGACGACATGAGGCACAAATTCGAAGTCATGGCGGGTCATAAGGAGGAATTCTTAGAGTGATAAAAACTGATTGCATGGACAACAATTCGGCAAGAGGGTGCTAACTAAGGTATCCATGAACGGGTAAGCTCTACCACCAAGTGAGGACATGCATAAAGGAAAGAGGCTAAAGTCGCAACTTGAAGGTGTCAGACCTAAGGCATAAAAATAGTGTTGAAGTTCAAAATGTGAAATCGGAAAAAGTCACCTACCCCTATATCCCACTTCAAGAGAAACACATCTAAGGTCCATGGATGTCACGATAGAAATGCCACCTTTTCCTGTAAAAACAATCTAGATAGACTAGACCCATGGTTAAATAAAATAATGAAATAAATAAGCATGGATAAGATAAAAACGAGACCATATATTTTGGTTTTTTGAATTTTATAAATTTTTTGGTTTTTTTGGCATAAATAAGGCATGATAAATACTCGCATCACACACTAAATGAAAAAATGGGATAAAGAATCACACTCTTATGTATAGTATATAAAATAATGACCTAGTCCAATAGGTCACGCTAAGGTGTGCCCATAGCCGAACAGGCCAAGGGTTTCTATACGCGAATTTATGGGAGGAAGTGACCATATGATTCACCAGTGTAAAACCATGCCAAATGAAGTCAAAATTCCCAACTTGGAAAGGTTGACCATGCCAAGGATAGTCTAACATATTCATACTCTTGAAATTATCCTAAGGAAATAAGGGAGGATCAAGACATAATGGAGGTACAAGACGCTCGTTGAGTTGTGGTAAGGGAATTTTTTGGAAAATTCAATAGTCAAAACCGAAGACTTGACTCGGGCCATGGGTGGAAATTACAAGGAAGGTCGAGGAGGTGCCCTCTGATTCGATCCAATATTTAATATGTTGACCTCTACATGTTCTAAGTTGGGGATATTAGAGGTAGAAAGAGGCATAACCTCCCTGTGATTATCAGTGGATATATCCATGACCTCCCAATTGACTAACCGGGGAGGCTAGGCATCAAGGGAGTCACGTGGAACAAGCAGAGGGGCAACCCATGTGGGTGGAGGAGTCTGATCATATTCCATATTATGATAGAGTTTTTGACTAGCCTCGGAAGGTACTGACGGGACTTCCGAAGGGACAATCTCTTCCACAAAAGGTGGCAGAGGGTGATCATTAGGTTGATCATCTTCTATAATAACAAGAGACACCACCCACGAATCAGGAGGTCTATGGGTTCCATAGGTTCCATAAGATATCATATACATAGGAGCAGTGGTAGGAAATGAGGGAGCGTTGGGTGGAGGGAGTTGAGGAAAAACCCCCCATAAGGGTGGAACTTTTGAAAATTCATGCCCCAACACTCCGAAATTGACTGGGATGGTCCCCTAAAAATGATATAGTAGTTACAATGGTGGAAATATGGGTCGATTGCACGCAATAGTCAAGTCAGTCAATGGTGACGATATTTCCTTCATGAGGAAATCAAAGTAAATGAAACAGAGACGAGACCACCACAGTCATGGCATAAAACCAACTACGGCCAAGCAGAAGGTTATAGTCTAAAGGAGCGTCTACAACTTCAATATCGACATGTACCGCTTCCCCCCCTAACTTGATGGAAAAATGTGGGAGGACCCCCTTAGGAATGAAATTGTGACCAAAAACATTTTGGATAGTGGTATTAGACATTGTGAGAGTTGGAGTGCTAATAGCTTTCTAACAATATATGGACATGACACAGGTGGAAGAGCCCTAATCTACCAAAGTGTGATGGATATTCTTATGGGAAACTCGCACTATAATCTAGAAAGAAATATGATGGGAAAGACGAAGGGTGGCTTTCTCAAAATTAAGAGAGATGACACCAGAGTCAGATAAGCCAACTCCGCTAATGGTAGACAAAAAATATTTGCACTATTAAGGATAACTTTGTAAGACCTCCAAGATAGACATGGCACAAGGCGCCTGGGCAAGATCTTCAACAATACTATAATGTTGAGCAGCCCTGGCAGAAGGGTTGTGTTGTCTTACGTAAAACACCCTTGTGGGGGCGATAGACAGGTTCCATAGGATTATATAAAGTGAGAGTTCCAATGGAAGGTGGAGATGGTGAGTCCTTGGAAGGAGAACTCAACTCAGGGGCATCATAGGACTTAGTGTTAATTTTTCATAAAGCAGCATTGTTCTTTACTTTGATAGTTACATTCCATCATTAACATGTCAAATTCACCCCAAATCATTATTCCACTGTATAGATTTGTATTATTAATCATCAGAACATATAAATATGCAGAAAGAAAAACACCATCATCTTCATAATCATCTAAGCATCGGATAGAAAAAATATCAAAGGAAGAGAAGCATGAACACATAAAGACACCAGGATTGGTCTGAGACCAGGCAAATACCCACTGTGGGGAAAAACCTTGGAAATTCTTCTTCTTAGATATTCATTGAATGATTCAGAAAAAATATTGCAATGATCCATGAGTACATATCTTTACGATGCTGAAAAAAAATAGCATACAAGCATTAAAACCATACCCATACTTCTGCATGAAGGAAACTAAATCTAAGAACTGAAATGCACTGACATTGGTTGTAGCAAAATGATGAAAAAAAAATGATACTGAATGAGGACTAAAGATACATTTGTAGTGGAAATATATAGATTTTATCTATGGATCAGAAGATCTATAATATCAAAACTCATATTTGAAATATCACCAAGTGATCTCAACTCTAAAGCCCTAGATCTAAATCCAAGAGACATCAATGATTGCTTTGACGCAACTGTGACTGAACGACTGATGTTTGGAAGTGCTATGAAATCAACTGAAGGTAAAAAAAATTATATCTTCCCATTAACTCTCTGAGTTTCGGCCTTAACATGCTCAGATCATGGATTTGGGGCTCTTGAGCTGCTACCACAACAGTCTGTACTCGCAGCTCTGCTTCAGATCAACCTGATCTTAATTCTATGATATGGTCGCACCCTTAAAAAGTTGTGCCAATGGCTTTTTCTCCTTGGACATGGGCACAACACACCATTCATGTGGCCCTGCTTAGCAAGGCCACTACCTTAGCCTTTCATTCTCGTGGCTTTGCTCCAGATCACCCAGATCTGATGTGTGATCACTTATGTCATCCCGACCTCTTGCGCGAGCTCCTCCCAATGTATCTGTGCGAACCATAAATAGAAAATACAACCAAAAATGAAAGTACCATGGAGAATATCTCATGAGCGAATTTGTGCAAATGAACTTGAGGTCGCCTCTATTTAAAACTTTGTGAGTGATCGCTTGTGGCTTTGACTAGATCAACATGCAGTTAGGCCAACCCATAAAATAATAAATTAATTCATAACTTAACTTCTGCTTAACCGATTGGGGCGATATAGAAGTCGATTTTTATCCTCTACAAAATAGGAATCTAATTAAATTATTATCTTAATCATTTGAGTTTCCACTATGGAATTTGATCTCAATTGAAAAAATTAATACTCCCTCTTAACTAGGAAGAATTCCACTTTGTAATTTTTGCTTGTATTTCTCTGAATCATGGAGTCGTCACGGCTCAACACAATCTACTGATATCTGATCATTGATCAATATGCCATTATGATATTCATGTATCATCACGTGTCATCACTGAACATCTCTGTCATGTAGGTGTCATGATTTGAACCTTTCTTATTACAAATCATCAATGTACTCTTCATGCTTTTATGTTTATATCTTGATTGTTTCTGCTCGTAGGTTGAACATTCTAGGATATAGAAGAATAATTTGTCACCAGAGGGGAGCTCAGGATACCACCCTTCATTCATCAAGCTAACCACCCTTCATTCATCAAGCTATCATTCTGGAATATTTTCCATCAGGATACTGCCCAGAATATCATCAACGGAGAGCATATCAACAAGGAGAACATCTCATCCTATAATCGCATTAGGAAGCACATCTCTCAAAATCTCATGGGGGAGCTATACCTCTATAACCCCATATCTAGCAAATAGGATACCCATCCACGCAAGGGAGATCATATCGACCCTGATGTCACATCAGGGAGCTCACTCTCAACTCAAAATCACATTGGGTTACTTCACATCGGAGAGCTCACTCTCAACCTGGAATCACATATGGTTATCCCAACCCATCCTATTTCCTACTGATCTTATCATTGATTACCCTAAATAGTCATGTGGTCTAACATTTTCATCATAATCGTGCTTGGATGAGATACCCAACTTACTAAGAGGTAAGGATCATGCGCCTCTAAGCCTTCTCAACCATTGCCCAAATGGAGAGCTATTATCAACAAGCCATGCTTGTGGGTATGATGCCAACTAGGGTATACTATGAAACGACCAAAGGTGGAGGAGATACTCGACTTGTAAAAATTGACAATGATCACACACATCCCATAGGTGACAGATAGGTAATACACCCTATTTTCCATATTTCCCTCAACCCCTGAGCCCTCTATCTCAATTCCTCGTTCTGGGAGCTCAAATAGAGAAGAAGAGTTGGCTCAGTGTCCTCAATCAGTGTTGCTCTCATCTGGTATTTGTTGATTCCTGAACCTATAGGAAATCAAATCAAATGTTATGTTAGAACATACATAATCATGTAAATCGCAGCAAGATACCAATAAAAATAATATACAAAAATTATCCTCACTCTAATGGAGGTGTCAAATGCGCATGGATACTATAATCATCCTCCCTCTCACAGAGGTTACATGGATACTATAATCATGCTCACTCTCACGGAGGTTACAATCACAAGCCTCAACTTGTCTTGAACAACTGCATTATCTCAGATGAATGGAGAACACATAGTCACAACTATATGTATTTGGGATTCTCTATCATCATCTTATATACATGTCTTATCCAGATCATGCTCGATCATATCTCTAAGGAGCTTCTACATCATGCCTCACATCTAGCCTTTCTAGCGGCATTGTACCCAACCTCGGTCGTGCTATGGACCTCTCGTCCACAATAGCATGGAAAATATCATATTAAGGAAACATCCAAATGTGCTAATCTATACTAATCCAAAACATCATCAGCTCATTCATGCATCTACACATCATGGGAGAAATATCTCTACCAAATAAAAGATTTTTACTAGAAATTCTAAGTGAAGCAGCTCAATTATGAATTCAATCATGTTCTATACAAATCATATACAAATGAATGTTAAAAATGGAACATCCATGCTTCAACTAACTAACAGATGCCATATCACATTCAATCTACATTTGAACTTTAAATCATAGTATCCAAAGATTTACATTACACAAAGATATCTCAACAGTCTTGCTATATGGAATTTATTTCCCAAATTCCATAATTCAATTTATCATGCCATGATACATCATTACGATATTCAAAAGTCATCTCCTCTTAATTAGATTTTCAAAGGCACATCACACATCAATGATAGACTATCAATATGTGTAATCAAATACATAATCAATATCAAGACCTTATCTTGGAACTCATTATCCTGACTTCACTAGATAACAATAAAATATAAACAAATCTTAATCAAGGAGTTTGCATCACACGACACTCTCTATGAGCCTAAGGCCTTATCATGCCAACATATCCAAACTTACTCAAATCAATGTTGAGTTAACAAAATCATCTCATTAGAAATTAGTCACAAATATTATCAAAGACATTGATTTCATAGTTATCAATTATTTCAACCAGAAACAGGTAACACACATATTGATCTAAAAGGAGTGTATTAGTTTGTTGTGCTAAGTGTCCTTTCAATAATAAAAACATGTACACTTTGTCTCCATTTGTTTGCATAAGGAATGAGTATTTTAACCATGAAGCATAGATGAATTTGTGAGTTTTAAGCATGAAAATAAGCCTAAATAACACTGTACAACAGTGTATAACAGATAAATAACATCACACATAAGTCTTACACAATAGGCATGATGAAGCAGTTCACCCCTCCTAGGCTACATCTACTGGTCCAGCTCCCAATGGCACGTCCCTCTTTGTCATTATGCTCAAAATTGCAAATACATGTGTTTACAAGCCTCTAATGGCGGTTTTCTCTACACCAATGGCTCCAGAATGCTCAAATTAGTCTAGGTAGACTCTTGTTTCACCGAAATTGGTAGAAAATTGACCTCCCAAAGCCTTTTCCCAATATGAGCTAGAAATCCTCCACTAATTGTGGAGAACTACAGTTAACTGTAGTTAATTTGGAAAAATTCCGAAAAATTAGTCAGAGCTAAAGTCTTCTCTAGTATAAATCGTTGCGTTAAACGCAAGTGGTTAGGGGCGGGGTGGTCACAAACCGACCCTCCTTACCCCGCAGTCACGGTTTTAAACTCCGAATATATTGGAGCGGAACCCAAAGTATGGTCAATGTTTTGAAACCCTTTTGGATTAACTGTCGGCACTTAAAACGCAATCCAGTGTTCAACTTCCGCCATGTGACAGTTTGAAAATGATACGGTTTGATAAAACTTGGATCTGCAACCTCTGACGCACTGCGCATTTGATTCCACCGTTAAGGATTATTAAATGTGACCGCTTTTGGAGTTGTCGGAGTCGAGGGTCATAAATATTAGTGGTTGCGGTTTTATGTCGTGTTTTAATTCAACATGTGAGCACAGTCCATGGGGTCGTCGGTGGTCCCCCTCCCCACCCTCCCCCAACTTAGAAAACTGTACAACATAAAATTCTGCAGTATGCTTATAGGTTAAGAACTAATGTAGAGCGGAGACGGTGGAGGTCTTTGCTGGTGTGCCGAAGGCCGTGGAGTTGAACCCCCCGGACCTCAAATAATTTTACACTAAACTCCTTGGGACATGTGGCAGCCTTCGGGCTTGTCACATGTCACCCATCCAATGGTGCTCAATAAAACATGTACATCTCCAAATCTTCGGCCCTGGATTTGCCACGTGGTGAAATCTGATTGGGTTTAAGAAAAAGGAATATTCCTAGTATATGCCACCTACTAAGTGTATTCGCATGCTGACTGGGCATCCCAGTCACTCCTGTCACAAAAATTTTTAGTTTTTTGGTAAAATGAATAGAACGTGATATATTCCTCATACGACATTGGTTTTTCGAACCGTTCACGGTGCCGGAATCACCTATTCAATCGCTCAGGTTCGGTACAATTTCGAGCACTTTCAATTTTGAGAAAAACACATGATCTCTTGATCACACCTCCCCATTGGGAAGCTTTTGGAACCCAAAAGACTTTAATTACTTGTTCAGAAGATGAGGGTGCAACTCCCTCACCTTTTCAACTTCCATCCACCTTGCCTTACTTGGTTTGCTGCCCTTGAGCACAATTCTAAGATAATCGACAATTCCCCTCTTAGAAGTGTGTGTCCTTATGTTAGGGATGGTATCCTCCTTGAGTTCATCCAGAAATTCTGGCGAGAAATATTCTATAGATGGCAGCTGAATATCCCCTTGATCATCAATCAAGGAGGCTCAAACAAACGTAAATTTTCCACATTGACAACAAAATACATTTGCATATATGAAGGCAAGTCAAGTTGAAATGCATTATTACCAACTTGTTTGATGATCTTGAATGGACCATAGTGAATGGGCTTGAGTTTTTTACCTTCTCCTTGCATCATTTCTTTGCTTATGTGCAACCATACTTCATCTCCTTCTTGAAACTTGTGATCAACTCTATGTTTTTCATGCCTCTCCTTTTATTTGTTTTGACTCTTCTCAAGTTGTTCTTGAACTTGTTGATGAATAATCTGAATTTTCTCAATGAAATTTTGAGCCTTGTCAATATCATTATGCCCATCAATGGAAACATCCTTCTTAAAGATGAATTCTGTAGAAATTTGCTGAATAATGATTAATTATCCACCGAGACTATCCTGATCACATACAATTCAAATTTATATGCAACACATAATCTCTTCCACTCAGATCATCAAACATGCGGAAATAAAATCAAGCGATAACACATCAAATCATCATACACATTAACACAGTATGTATGGGGAAAGCTTATAGCTGAAAACCCCACAGCTATTGTGTATATTGTAATGGAGAAATCATGTAACAAACTCAGTACAATACTCCTCACAAGTACTCAGTACTATCTCATGAAGTTACACACAAACTAGCTTGGTTTTGAACAGGTTACTGGTTCAAAACTCACCACCAATTGCCTTTTCTCTATTGCGCAATCATGGCCTGTCTAAATAGAGATCCAAGGTTCGAATCTCCTTCGCTTGACAGCGCAATCATCATGGGAAATTCCTCCAAGTGTGGTGCAAATCTCATGCACAACTGATGTCGCCACTGATAGCTAACTCCACCCTTTCATCTACCTCTTTCACTGGTCTCCACTGAACTGATCATGCACTGTAGTGAAATGATGTGTTCTTGATTTGAATAATGAGTTACTAATTAATGAATTAAATAATATTTAATTCACTCCACTCATAACTAATTGATTAGCTAGTTAAACTAATCTCAACCAATTCAACTAAAATAAACAGAACACAACTCCACTAGCTGTCTCATTAACTCCACCAAACTTCTGCCACTGAAGTCCTAACTGAAGTCAACCATGCATAATGCCATCAAACCCTTGGGAATAGCGTAATTCCTCTGTCAGATGCATGAGCCACTTCCAAGGCTCGAACTGAAGTGCTCCAAGAGAGTAAACTGAAGTTTATAGTCTAAATATTATTAAGGGTAAATAATATTTGACCCTGTTTATGAGAGGAAAATGGGTCTAAAAATAGACTTGAGCCTCTTTAAATAGGTCACAAAAATGAGTCCCATATATTTCAACATGACCAATGTCCAAGAATCTCAGGCGGAATCCCAGACCACTGTCTGTATACAAAAACAAACATAATTTAAAAAATAGATTTTGCGCGAAAAATACTGTGAGCTCACTTGGTAAGCATTTGTTCACTGGCTCCATCATCTTGTTCAAAAAAAGTCTAATAGCGATTTTGAAAAATACCAAAACAAGCTTAAAGGTAAGTATTTATAGAAGAGTGTTTTCCTAGTTGTAAAGCGTGCTAAATGTAATACGATTGTTCATCCCACAATTTGGGATGTTTGTTGCAATATCCTCTCAATAGATGCACCACGGTTCTGTTCACCACCTCGGTTTGGCCATCAGTTTGCGGATGAAAATCAGTACTCTTTTTCAACTTTGTGTCCATCATCTTCCAAAGATTGGACCAAAAATTCCCAATGAACCTGGAATCCCTGTCACTAACAATAGAAGTTGGCAAACCACAATGAACCCATACACATTGAAAATAAAGTTTAGTAGTTTGTTCAACAATAATGGTTTTCCTGCATGGAATAAGTATATACATTTTACTGAATCTATCCACAACTACATAAAGATAATCATTCTATTTTCTTGACATAGGTAGGCCTCCAAAAAATTCCATGGAGACACTCTCCCATGGCTTTGATGGTACCGGTAGTGGCGTGTACAACCCAAGATTCCTATTGCTAGGATTTCTTGTTGCACACATAGAACAACCTCTTATAAAATGTGACACACTATCTATCATGTGAGGCCAATAGCAATACCTCTGTAGATGCGCCATTGTTTTGCTTACCCCAAATTGTCCAATAATAAGAGAAGAATGAGCCTCTCTCATGAAACTAAGTCTCTCTCCTTGTGGTATACACAACTTCCCCAAATGAAACAACAAATTGTTATGCATGTGATAATAATTTTCCTCAACTTTATTCCCTTCACTCAAAGTAGCATACACATCTTGAAAATCAACATCAGATGCATATTGTTCTATGTAACTCTCATGTACAATAGAATCATTTTAAAGTAAAGTAGAAGCACTTATAATTGGCCTTGAAATCATATCTCAACAATTTTATTGAAAATATCTTTCTTGTATATAACCAAGTGAAGCTGACTGAATAAATCACATCACGAAATGTCATGATTGTTGTAATTTAGTTGTTGCAAATACTTCAATGGTTGGTTATGGGTATTGGCAATTCTCTCTTTACCCGCTTTCTTGTGTTTCCATTTCTTGATCGCCTTTTAATACATACAACTCTTTGTCATATCTTGAGGATAGTGGTTACAACACCATTGAATGTTTAGGAATGAGAATATATGCAAAGTGCTATAATCGCACCCATGACATAACCACTAAATTGGTTTGAATCTCAAATAGTTTGTCTTGAATTCGGTAATGCAAAGGTAAATTTAGACAATACCAACTCTTTTTCCTCTTCAAAAAGCTTGTTGTTGTTCTTGTTGAAAGCATTTCTTTCTTCACGCATCATTATGTGTTGTTGCCTTGAAACAATCCCTTGGCTGTATTAAGGAATCAGTGCTTAAGAAATTTATACATGTATGTCATAGAAATTTTAATATCAAGGGTCTTTGCTTAATCACCTTTAGATATGCTTTTATTAAACCCTCAAAGAGAAAATGCAATAAATTCTTTGCAATGCCATTATATGCTGATATTAAATGGAATGATGAGAAGAATATGAAGGAAGGAAGCCCAAATTGATATGCTGGTAAAATATATCTATCACTTTAAACTTCAGGAGAATTTTATGACAGAATATTAGTTAAAATGAAGGAGCGCCCATTAATGATTTTAACTCTTGTTCACATATGTAAAAAGAGACCAGCAAATTCATTACTTCATTTTATTCAAGGACATAAAATACATAATGTAAATTGGAAAACATATCAATATCAAAAAATGCCAGAATATTTCTTTTCATTCATTAATCAGTTGAAAATTGAGTACACAATTTGCAGCCTGAAGGTCCAAAACTTGGAACCCTTTTCTTTCTTGTCTATCTCTTTAAATACAATAGAAAGCAATTTGTAATTGCTGAAACTAATCCTAACTGCTTCAAATAATTAGGAATTCATAAAATACCTATTACATATCATCAAAATTTCTTATTACAATTACATTCTCTTTAAAAGAGAAAAATAACATAAAATTAAATCCTAATGCATTTGCTGAATGTGAACTGATGATGATACTGCTACAGTTCCCTGACTAGTTGGTTTATCTTTCTTTGAAGTTGAGGGATCCTTTGGTAGATCTATCATCCAGGCTTTGCATTTCTTCCATACCTCAATGTTTGTCTTCGGTGAATGAACCAACTTGTGATATTCCAATCCAAAGGCAGTGATTCTGTTGAATGATGGCCTCTCTGTAAATAAAGTATTCACTAACCATAATAGCTAAAAGTGCCTTTGAAGGAAATTGATCATTGTTGCTCCTTTAAGAATCTAAGTCTTTTCATGAGTGTTGTCCACCTTGCTTTTTTCCAACACCAGTAATGGTTCATAAGAATTCCAAGATAAAAGACTGCCTCCAAGGCCCCAGCATGATGACAAACCTACCCTAGCTCTTTTGTCAAATAAATTATCAAACTTGTTCACTGCTTCCTTAAGTTCTATCAACTTCCTTTCTGCAGACTTCCTGCAATCATTTTTAAAAATCATCTTATTAATTTCCAAAGCACATTAAATCTTGTATTTAATTTCATTCTCTTCCAACTCTTGATTAGTTTTGGAATCAATGAAATCAATGAATTTTATTTCCAAAACAACTCTATTAATTGTCTTTTTCTTGTCTACCATAACCTGTTCCTCAAAATATCTGATGATACTTATTTCTTCTACTAAAACAGTCAGAAAACCACAAATTGCTTTCATTTCTTCAATGATATCATTCCAGATGATGTCCTTATCCTGTATTAGGGATATATTTCCCTTCAATTTTTCCTTGAGATTTTTAATCTCAGCCTTAGAAATTTGGCAATCTGATTTGTACTTATTGATTTTCCCCTCTTTGGCTTGCATTATTTTCACTGTTGTCTCCAGATCAGCTTGTGCCTTTTTTCAATCTCTCTCTGCCATCTTCAATTTAGTGGTCAACTGAGATATTTGTGCTACTGGATCTTCATTTCCCGATGGTAAAATGAAAATAAAAGTATGAGATTCAATGTGATTGTGCAATGAAAATGCAATTTTCTTCAATTTGGTGATTTCTTCTTCCTTCTGCAAGAGCTGCTTGAGAAGTTTTTCTTTCTCATTTTCTACTTTTGCAACCTCTGCTTCCATAGAGTGCTCTCTTGTAGGAAACTTCAACTTTTTCTTCAACACAGAGATTTCTGATTCTACACTTTGTAGCAGCTTCTCTACAGTCGAACTGTCATTTGGATCTACTCCAATCATTACAATAATATTTTTGAGTTCTTCATTCTAGATTGTTAAAGCCCTGGAATTGGCTTTCTCTAAATTTAATTTCTTAATCACTTTTCCAAGCATGTTTTGGCCTTAAGTGTCATTGCATTAATTTTGGTTAAGTCATTCACAATTAGTTGACCTATTTGCATATGTAGATTTACTTTGTCAAGCAATGGAATTTTCTTTACATCTACAGTTAGATTCACAGTATTAAAATTATTGGATGAACCAATAGACATATCAGAAGGATGGGAAAGGGAAATCTTAAATTGGTCCTTTTCAAGATCCATTGTAGTCAGCAATATTGTTTGATCTGGAGTTATTTGAAACTCAGCTTGAGCCTCCATGCTTGCCTTCATTTTTTGATTTCTTTCTGCAATCTGAGCAAACACTTGTTTAATTAATGGCACTTGTTCCTGAGTGTTTTCATGTCTTCTTGGTGAAGCCGGGACATTTTTATCCTCTCCTAATTGTAGTGAGAAACTAGGTTGAACATCTACTGAGTCTTCACTGAGCTTTGTCCTCTTTTCAGTTCTTTGTTCATCATCTTCTGAATCAATCAATGCTTCTTTACCTCTCTTATTTGACTTCTCATATATTGTCTAGTCAATTTAGTGTTCCTAAATTGCTTCCATTAATTATCAACCAGGGTTTGTAACTTTGATGAAGTGTGGTGCACTATATGTGCCTAAGTGGCCTCTTCCTTACTTCGTTGTATGTGTTTTTCTTATTGTTTTTGGGGATTTTGTCTTTTTAGTACTTAGTATGCTACTCTATGTTCAAAAGATGAAATCAAATCTATGTCAAAAAGAAAAGAGAAGGAAACCTTAGACTCAAAACAGAGTGTAATTGTAAATTATGTCCCTAATTAGGAAAATGATGAAAAATAGAGCAAAATCTACCCTAAACTATGTATGGCACCTAAGAAGAGAGAATGCAAATATTGAAAATGACTCATAACATGAACTCAATAACTCATAACATGAACTCATTCCAATTCATTCATTAGAAATATGTTGGAATAGCTTGAGAAAAGGATAAGTTTTATGCAATGAGGTTTTCCTAAGTAAACAACAACTTACAATATTACAAAAATCTCATCCATGGTTAGAAGTTTGTTGGAACACAATTGGAAAATATTATTTGTAGCACAGTAAGAAACTCTACTCTAAATTAACTTATAACACTGAGATTAGTCCATTCTGCAACTCAAGTTGTCACTACTAAGCCTCATTCGGAAGTTAGAAATATTTTGGAATAGTTTTGGGAAAAAGGCTATTTGTGAAGTTACAAGAGATTGTAGAACAGTCAAGGCCTTGGACTGATATCACTAATTCATGTTCATATGATGATGTATTGGAAGAGGTTCATAACAAGAGTAGTTTGTAAATAATGAAGGCCTTGAAGTCTAATAGAATAAAACTAGCATACAACTAACTAATGAAACTTGAAGTACAATGGACAGAATTGAACTAAAGTGCCATTATCAATCTTGAAATAAGTGACAGATCTGAACTAAAATGCAATCAACCTCTGGAGTATTACAGCTGAACTAAAATGCAACTAATCTTTGAAATACTACAGCCCTATCTCGTTCAATATGAGTGATATTTTGGAATAATTTATAAGAACAATTTTGGCTGTAACATTCAATGTAAATGTGCACAAAACATAAAGTTCAGAAAATACAACTAATTCCTAAAATACTACAGTTATATCTTATTCAATATTAGTGATATTTTGGAACAATTCGTAAGAATAAGACTAGCTGTAGCATCCACTGCAAGTGAGTATAAAACACAAAGTTCAGAAAATTGTCTAAACTAGGAACAAAACAGAGCTAGAATTACTTATCTAAATAAAACGCACAGAGCTTCTCGGGTAGTAGGGGCCCTCTACCACCAGATCAACATACAAATCTCCTTAGAACTACTTCAGGTCATGCATCAAGGTTGAACTTCTTTAATTAAAGGAAAATGCTTCAAAAACAGCGTATTATAGTATTGGGAAAACTTAACAACAAAACATCCACCATCTAGCTGGATCTTGGTCTCTCGAGTTATTTTTATAAGGGAAATACATAACTGCCCTTGAGAAAATTTATGGACAAGTGTCTTTTGCAATTAAAATCAAATTAGAACTCTTTTGAAGGCCTCGTACTTTGCTGCAGACATTTGTAGAGTCTGTGTCCCGGTAGAAGTCTACCTCTTGGTTTTGGTTTCCCACATGCATAACCACTTGGAGATTTTTACTCAGACTTCATGGAGAGCAACGAATGATGTGGATGAGGTCTGGAATTCACCCATATGCGTTTTTCCTTCAGACGACACCTGTAACCCATTTAAACACTAAAATATCTGCGGAACGCGTGATCGGCTACGGAACGTCTGTATTCTATAGCTGTTTTGCACAAAATTATTAAAACAACAAAAACCATGAAAATACAATATTTTAATCAATTGCATGTAACCTTTAAGCAATCCTAATCATTATTCATTGATTTTAGGCTTATGAAGTGATAAAAGAATGATGAAATGAAGTGAAGGTTTGTAAAAGAGAAGGCAATTCTAGGGCTCAACATATATGACAGGAGTTTGTACATTTGAGTTCATAGAACCTACAAAACCATTATTTTCCATCTTTTCTATATTAGGTTTTCTCTCATGAATGAATGTTGAATACCCATTTTCAATTCTCCTGTTATAAATTATGCTATGAGGGTCATAAGCCCACTTCTCTCCAAACAACAGATTCATTTCATCTAACACCCTAGTGACTTCATCGGTTGCCTGTCTCATATTGACTATAAAAGGACCAAAAATCATTGGCAACTTAAACATATGACCTTTCTTCATAGGCACAAAATGCATTTGATCAACATTTAAACATTGCCTAATGAACTCCAAAGCAAATAATCTCATAAGCATAAATACAGGAAGCCTATAAGGTTCTACACCAACTCCATAGACCCTAATTTCAGAATAATCTTGAAAGACATATCAATTACCAAACTTACAACTTATCCCCAACTGCAAGAACTCTTGAGCCTTAGGCAGGAAGCATGGGGGAGAGATCCCATTCAAAATTCTATATGCAGTAGACATAAAATGACTTGCAAAATCACATAGACCCACCTCATTCTGTTATTTCCTTACTATGTCTGTCCAAAATACTACTGACTGTCTCTTTTTATTCATATCCATAATATTCAAACCCAGATGCATGAATTCTTCTACATTTTGATATAGAAAAAGATAAATAACAAGAGAAGGGAACCTGAATGAACTCGTCAGTGATAGGCTCATGAGATGAGAATTGACAAATTCTTTCCAATAAGAAGGAATATCCAGCACCACCCCTGGCTTCATCATCAAAGCAAACATTCCCAGAACTAATTTTTTTATTATGATGTCATCTTCTTTCCCCAATATCTTCGAAATGCATCTCATCACTGGTCAGGTTTCTTCATCAAAAACCTCCATGGAAAATTTTTTATTTTCAAGTACAAACTACTTCGTATCTGGCTTCAAGAAGAAGATGAATTGATTGAACTCTTGATCTGCAAGGCTATCATAATATGCTATCAAAAAATCCTCAGTAAATTGGACATAGGACTATGACTCAGGGTAACACAGAGCTTGACGAATTAGAAGAGCAGAGACCTGTAAGATATTTTCTTCTTAACAATTCATCACAGAACACTTGCCTAGTTACATGATAGACACGAGCCAATATATAAACTCAGGAAAAAGGTGTGTTCTTGGAATACATGCAGACAACACGCCTGTCTTGACCATGGTGGTAAAAATTGGAGAAGATTTATCGTTTAAACATACATTTTGATAGAACTGGAGGTGGTCCAAACAACAGACTGTGTCCTGAATATCTCTCTCATTGTCCGTGAGAGGAATATGACTGGAAGAACCTGAAAGGGATGGACGCTTGGCCATAATTAAGCTTGGGGTGGCAAACAATTGGCAAGGTGGCAGAAAACAAGGAAAGACATAAGGCAGACAAAACTTCAGACACAAACTAACAACAATTACCTTATAAAAATGAAAATCCATCTTAAATAGGTGGTGCGGGCTTAAGATTTAAATGTTGAAATGACGCGCCAAAAGACCATTAAACAACTCTAACATGGCCGATAGCTGTCACCAACCGGCCGCTCACATCACTACGAGAGGTCTCATAGTACAGAGGGCTCGTCTGGTTTATGCCCCCACAGTTAATCTCAGCCACAGATCTAGATCGGCTCTGCAGTCAACAAGGTCAACTGCGAAGGCACTCTCCTCGTTAACCCGCGCGTCGAAAGTGCCCGCAGGTTGCCAATTTTATTTCTTATCAGACAAATTAGTGGATCCCGCTTTTGGACCTACTCATTAATTAATTGAATAATGGGACCCGCCTTCACGCAAGTTTTAAAGTATTAACTTTAAGCTTACAAATAAAAATATATTACATCTTTATGCTAAAGTATGTGAAATGTTATACTTTAACATACCTTTTAACAATTTTCTATTTTTTGTATTTTTGAAAAATTAGAAATAAAGGATATTGCGAATGAGCCAAAACATCTGGCTCCACCTAGGGATAGTGTTTTTTGCCACGAAATACTAAGAACTACAGATTAGTGCCTTCACTTCAGGCATGGAGTCAAATGTTGTTTGATGAAATATGAACAATGAGAAAACAAGATATGTACAATGGTGAACCATGAACTCTTAATGTTGTAAATAATGTTTTAAACACTGCCCATTCACAGATAGTTCCACTTTTTCTCCATCAAGATCTTCCAACATGAAAGTTTTATTCGATCTAGCCTCAAAAATCTTGTATGGGCCATACCAGAGTGGATAAAACTTACCATGCTTTCCCTTCTCTACTCTTCTGGTATCCCATCTCAATACCAAATCTCCAACTTGAAAAAAAATCTCCTTAACCTTTCTGTCAAAAATGGTCTTCATTTTTTCTTGATAGGTGATCAAATTTTCTCTGACTTTTTACCTGCTCTCATTTTATTCTATAACCTTGTTCAACCTTCGTATCAATGCATTAGGCTCTTCTTGCGCTTCTTGAAGAAAAGAAACCACTGGTCTGGCCAACTGAGTAGGAAATAAAGCTTGAGTACCATAAACTAGTTCAAAAGGAGACTTGCCTGTAGATCTTCTAGTAGTCATCCTTATTGCCCAAAGTGCAAATGTCAATTTTGAATCCCATTTTTTCTGATTTTCATTAATTGTTTTCTTCAGAATCTTGACCAATGTCTTATTGGAAGATTTAGCTAGCCCATTACCTTGAGGATGATATGTTGTAGAATGAGATAGAATGACATTATATGTTTGACAAAATTTAATGAATCTGACTGAATTGAACACTTGGGTATTATCAGTCACAATCTTAATAGGACACCTAAACCTGCTAAAGATATTTTCTTCCAGAAACTTCATTACTACCTAATCACTTGCCTTTCTAGTAGGTATTGCCTCAACCCATTTTGTAAAATAATCAGTGGCAGTCAGAATCCATTTGAACTGCCCACTGGATGGTGGATTGATTTCCCCAATAAAATATAATCCCCATTGCCTAAAGGGTTCTTCAACAAACACTGGGAGAAGAGGTATAGGAGCTAACCCTTTCTTTTCTGCAAATAATTGACATTTCTGGCAGCTTCTAACCAGTCTGTATACATTAGCAAATAAGGATGGCCAATAAAAATCTAATTTGAGGATTTTATGAGCAGTAATTTTCCAACTGTAGTGACCTCCACATACATTCTCATGATATTCCTTTATAACTTGCATTGATTCACCTTATGTCAAACACAACAATAAAATGCCAGCAGGATCCTTCCAATACAACTTCGCATCAATTATAACATATGGTTGAGCTTTGAGCTTAAGGGATCTGTACTTTGTTTTGTTTATTGAGGGTGGATAAGAGAAAAAGCACAAGTAGTGAATAATATCCTTATACCAATCAGAGTAGAGAAACTTGTATTTAATTGCTGACTTTGTGCTATTTTGCCTCCTTTCATCAACAACTTCATCCAAGGGTGCAAGCAAATTAATTCCCAAAGCTTGAAAATTAGATTCTGTCAGCAGCTTTGCTAAGCCCTATCCTTTTGCCAATTTAGTAGGTTTAATGTCTAAAAATACTCCTGGATTTTAGCGATCCACTTTCCTCTTTTTACTTCAACATCACTTTGAACTAACACATCTTTTACAGTTGAGTTAGGTACATATGCAACTATTTGAGACTGCAGCACATATTTCTAGAAGGATTTTAATGCTTTAACTAAGGCATATACCCTTTTCTCCAATATATTATATTTGATTTATGCATCCCTGAGAGCTTTGCTGAAAAATTCCACTGGTTTCTCTTTTCCCTCTTCATTCTTTTGCAGAAACACAGTAGCAATGGTAGAAGGTGATGCAAATGAAAATATTTGGAAAGGCTTTTGATAATCTGGACTGATCAAAATAGGAGCTTCTTGAAGAGCTTCTTTAATCCTGGCAAAGGATCCTCTTACATCTTTGTCCCATTTTACTTCATTTTTCTTCAGCATATCTATTATGTTCCTGACAATCTCAGCATAATTTGGGACAAATCTTCTCAGGAAATTAATTTTTCCTAGAAACCTCTGAATATCCTTTTTACTTCTAGGAAAAGGAATTGTAGCTTCAACTCTTTCTGGATCAATTTTCACTCCCTGATTTGAAACTATATGCCCCAACAACTTTCCTTCTTCCAAAGAAAACAAATATTTCTTGGGATTCAGTGATAACCCAAACTTTCTGCATTTCAGGAAAGCCTTCTGCAAATGCTCCAAGTTCTCATAATCAGAACCTGAAAAAATAGTCACATCATCCAAATATATGACTACAAACTTATCACCCACAAATTCTATGTCCATTTCCCTTTGAAAAGTAGCCCCTGCATTCATGAGACCGAATGAAATCCTGTCATACATGAACGTTCCCCAAGGTGTGGTAAAAGTTGTTTTCTTCTGATCTTCTTTTTCAACAGCTACTTGGTTTTATCCGGAGAAACCATCAACCATAGATAATCTATATGCTCCTGTCACTTTTTGTAAAACATAATCCATCTTTGGAAAAGGATAATTGTATTTTAGAGAAGCTCTGTTCAAATTACTGAGATCAACACATAACCTTATCTCTCCATTATTTTTCCTCACAGGAACCAGATTAGAAACCCAGTCTGAATATATAAGTGGGACTATGATTTTTTCTTGCAGCAATTTCTTCACTTCCTTTTCAATTGGGGCAAGGAGAAATGGGTTAGTCTGCCTAAGCTTCTTCCTGTGAGGCTTGACCCCATCCTTTAATGGTATTTTATGATGAATAATATCCAGGTCATATGTTTTCAAATCATCATAGGACCATGCAAATACATCCATATACTTCTTGAAAATATTAATGTATCTTTCTTTATAATCCTTCAGGACTCCTTTAAATATCTTGACAACCTTGGGCTCCTATTGAGTTCCTAGATTACAGTCCTCCATCTCACCTTCTTGAGATACCTTCTTTTTATCTAGTGCCACATTATTTGCATCAAACAACCTTTCAAGAGGAACCAAACCTCTGGGTACAACATTGTCTTTCAATTGTATTATCTTCTCATCACCTATTGATTGCTTCAGATTTTTCAATTCCTCATTCTAATCAGTCTGTTCACTTTCTTGATCTATATCACTATCTTCAAAGTTTCCAATCATTGTTAGAAAATGATTGATCTACTCATCATATTCGAAGACCTACCAGTGTTTAATATTGTCAGTGATTGAGGTTCTATGCCTCAATTCAATTTCATACCTCAATTTAGGATTGATAGGTGGCTTGAATGTACTGGCAGTAACTGCCAATGAATCTGCCATTCTATTTTCTTCTCTTGGGATGAATTGAAGATTCAAAGCTTCAAAATAATTCTCAATAAGGTCGCAGACCTCATTCCTATATGACCTCAACCTTGGATGTTTGGTTTGACACAAATTTTTAATTTGTCTTATAATCAATTCAGAATCGCCAAAAATTGAAATACATTGAATTCCCAATTGTTTAGCAGTTTGAAGACTCAATATTAATGCCTCATAATCAGCTACATTATTGGTTGATTCAAATTCAAGCTTAAAAGAAAAAGGAAAAATATTACCTTCTGGAGATATGAGTAAAAATCTAGCTCCTGTGCCATCCTTTGAATAGGCACCATCAAAATAACACTTCCAAATTTTGTTTGAACCCATCTCATTATGTACAATTGCTGAAGAGAGCTTCTTCTCTAAGGCTTCAGAAAATTCTGCATCTTCGTGCAACATAAAACATGAAATATCTTCCTTCTCTTGACCATAAATAGGAGAATTTCTTGCATCTTTCTTTGTAGTAGTTTTAACAAATCTTGTTTCTCTGTATAACCTTCTTTCTTCCCCATTAAACACAGGAATGATAGCATATGTAAAGTCCATATTTAAAACACCTCCAAGCTTTTCTCCCCAAGATCTAGACAAAATCATACCAAATCTGGTTGGAATATATGCAACTACTACATCCATCATAATACTTTTTGCTGGAATTTGGGCTAGGGATACCACCATGTCTTTGATAAGCCCAACACACTTCACCCTTTTCAAATCAAATGCATATAGGTCTCTATAGGGCTTAGTAATTTGTAAATTCAATTCTTTCATTACAGATAATGGCATGAGATTATGTGTAGCACCAGAATCTAAGATACAATTATGAAGAATAAAATCATGAAGAAGCATTGATATATAAAATGGGGGAACGGAAGAATCTCACTCTTCAACATGTGGACCAAAAGTGACCACTGGTTTTTCCTCTTGCAAATTCACAGTATCGCCAATATCATCAGACTTAGAAAGATTGATAAATTCCGCAATTTCCTTCTTGTAACCAGGTGTCTTAGCTAACTCAAGCAAGGGTACTTGAATTTTGATCTTTTCTAATTCTTTGGATAGACTAAAGGTTTGATTTTGTTTAATAATATTCTCAAGTTCTTCTTTATTTCTGTTAGGATTAACATTCTTCTCAGGTACAGAAACAATATTCTCCAAAATATTATAATCAATAGAATTATTTGGGGAAGCCTCTGCCTGTTGTTTTTAATTTCCACTCATTGAATTCATAGGTTGTTTCCCCTTGTCTAATTTTTTTACTGAGTTCTTTGATTGTGGAGTCACCATTGGAGAAGGGACTGATTCTGGCTCTTTTTCCTCATCATCCTGAGTTCTTAATCTCTTTTTTGATCTCAAGTCATACTTCTTCTGCAGCTCTGCTTGCATAAAATCTGTGAATTGTTTACAATACTCATTCATTTCTTCCTGATCAAATGACACATCAGTTTTTGTGCAGTCTTCTTCACATTCCTCTTCTTCCTCATTATCTTCCATGTAAATAAGAGATATATGATCTTCAACTTCTTTATGATAATCCTCAGCAGACTGTGAAGGTGTTGTTTCTATATAAAAAGGTGCCTGAACTTGATCCTGATCTCTCATTTCCTTCTGTAAAATATGCAAGGGCTACTTTCTGAATTGTGGATTGAAAACTCCTATGTTTTGTTGTGCGGGCTTCTTAATGTGTAGTTCCATATTCACTATTTTATTTGAAAAGTTCTTGATGAATTTTTTCATGTCATCAATCCTTTGATCCTGTGGTGAATCTTCTTTGGCCTTACCTTTATCTTGAATTGACTACTTTTATTGTGATTTTCCAACAGTAGTCATATTTGCCTCAATATCCAAAGCATCAGTCTGGATTTGTTCAAGAGTAGAAGATCTTCTCTCTCTCAAAGTGAAACTAAAATACGATATAAAACCCAAAAAAAAAACTACTCTTGCTCCAACAGGGAGAGGCTTCATTTCTGCGGGAAAAATATTATACAATTTACTGAATCTTTTAATGAAATCATTCATGTTTTCATCTGAATTTCTTTTTGATAGCATTAAATTATGTCAATGAATAACCATGATCTCTCTTTTCACCCCATATTCGTATGAATTGTGTTTCTAATTCAGTCTAATTTTTAATTGAGGCATTCGGCAATCCTTGAAACCATTTTCTTGCCTATCCATTCGGGGACTGTACAAAAAGTCTCATTACTACATCAATATGTTCAACATTTAAATTCTCAGCAAAAGTGCAAAACAATGGCAAGTGTTGTTCTGCAGTTACTTCATCTTCACCAGTAAACCTAGGAAGTAAATTGAGGTATTCCTGGGGCATTGCATTCATAGGTTGTGGAAGATTTAATGATGCATATCTATTCATCAAGAAAGTAGGAACAGGAGATGCCATTTTTATACCTTGGTTAACTTCTCCTTGAGTAGGTGGGGTTTGTATACCAGTTATAGATGTGGATGGATGGGGTGAAACAAATGATATAGGAAGGGGTTGATAAACAATAGAAGAAGAACTGACAACTGTATTTGGTTAAGCTTTTGTAAATGTAAATGAAACAGACTCAAAATATTATTCTTCTAACCTTGGTTCTTGAAAATGAATTGGTGGGGAAAAGGATTCTTATTCCGAGAAAATGAGTTTCTTGGAAATATCCTTAGATGAGGGACTATGTGAACTGCTGCCAGGTGCAGGCAGTGTAGCATCTGGTGTAGAAAACTTCTTCAGTTTCTGAACTTTTTTAGAAACCAATTTCTCAGGGTCTGACAAAATTGGTGCTTTCTGTTGTGAAGTGTCTGACATCGTATGTGGCCTTTTATACGCCATAATTATGAAAAATAAATACAACCTTATATTTCATCCTCTCTGAACAACCAGAGGAAATATAAAATAAAACCTAGGGAAAGAACTTCGTTTCTTCGTCCTCGGCAACGATGCCAAAAAATGTTGTACCTTAAGAGACAATCCCTTGGTTGTATAAAGGAACCAGTGCTTAAGACATTTATACATGTATGTCATAGAATTTTAATATCAAGGGTCTTTGTTTAATCACCTTCAGATGTACTGTTACTAAACCCTCAAGAATCAAATGCAATAAATGCTTTGCAATGCCATTATATGTTGATATTAAATGGAATGATGAGAAGAATATGAAGGAAGGAAGCACAAATTGATATGCTAGTAAACAATATCTATCACTTTAACTTCAGAAGAATTTTATGACAGAAGATTAGTTAAAATGAAGGAGCGCCCATTAGGGATTTTAACTCTTGTTCACATATGTAAAAAGAGACCTGCAGCTTCATTACTTCATTTTATTCAAGGACAGAAAATACACATTGTAAACTAGAAAACATATCAATATCAACAAATGCCAGAATCTTGCTTTTCATTCATTAATCATTTGAAAACTGAGTACAAAATTGTAGTCTGAAGGTCCAAAACTTGGAACCATTTTCTTTCTTTTCTATCTCTTTAAATACAATAGAAAGCAGTTTTTAACTGTTGGAACTAATTCTAACTGCTTCAACTACTTAGGACTTCATAAACTACCTATTACATGTCATCAAAATGCCTTATTAGAATTACATTATCTTTAAAAGAGAAAAATAACATAAAACTTAAATCCTAATCTATTTGTTGAATGTGAACTGATGATGATGCTGCATTTCCTTGACTAGTTGTTTTATCTTTCTTTGAAGTCCAGGGATCCTTTGGTAGATATGTCATCCAGGCTCTGCATTTCTTCCATACCTCGATGTTTTTCTTAAGTGAATGAACCAACTTGTGATATTCCAATCTGAAGGCAGTGATTCTGTTGAATGATGGCTTCTCTGTAAATAAAGTCTTCACTAACAATAACAGTTGAAAGTGCCTTTAAAGTAAATTGATCATTGTTGCTCCTTTAAGAACTTGAGTCTTTTCATGAGTGTTGTCCACCTTTCTTTTTGCCAACACCCATAATGGTTCATAAGAATCCCATGATAAAAGACTACTTCCAAGGCCCCAGCATGATGGAAAACCTACCCTAGCTCTTTTGTCAAATAAACTATCAAATTATTTCACTGCTTCCTTAAGCTCGATCAACTTCTTCTCTGCGGACTTCCTACAATAATTTTTAACAATCATCTTATTAATTTCCACATAACATAAAATCCTGTCTTTAATTTCATTCTCTTCCAAATCTTGATCAGTTTTGGAATCAATGAAATCAATGAATTTTCTTTCCCAAACAGCTCTATTAATTATCTTTTGCTTTTCTACCATAACATGTTCCTCAAAATCTCTGATGATGCTTATTTCTTCTGCTACAACAGTCAGTAAACCCCAAATTTATTTCATTTCTTCAGTGATATCATTCCAGATGATGTCCTTAGCCTATATTAGGGATATATTTCCCTTCAATTTTTCCTTGAGATTTTTAATCTCAGCCTCAGCAATTTGGAAATTTGATTTGTACTTATGGATTCCCCCCTCTTTGGCTTGCATTATTTTCATTGTTGTCTCTCGATCAGCTTGTGCCTTTTTGCGATCTCTCTCTGTCATCTTCAATTCAGTGGTCAATTGAGATATTTCTGCTACTGGATCTTCATTTCTTGATGGTAAAACAAAATTACAAGTATGAGATTCAATGTGATTGTGAAATGATAATGCAGTTTGCTTCAATTTGGTGATTTCCTCTTCCTTCTGCAAGAGCTGCTCAAGAAGTTTCTATTTCTCATTTTCTACTTCTACAACCTCTGCTACCATAGAGTGCTCTCTTGTAGGAAGCTTCAAATTTTTCTTCAAAACAAGGATTTCTGATTCTGCACTTTGCAACAACTTCTGTACAGCCGACCTATCATTTGGATCTACTCCAATCTTTACAATAATATTTTTGAGTTCTTCATTCTGGATTGTTAAAGCCCTGGAATTGGATTTCTCTAACTTTAATTTCTTGATCACTTTTCCAAGCATTTTTTCATCCTTGAGTGCCATTGCATTAGTTTTGTTTAAATCATTCACAATCATTTGACCTATTTTCATATGTAGATTTACTTTTTCAAGCAATGGAATTTTATTTACATCTGCATTTAGATTCACAATATTAAAATTATTGGACGAACCAATAGACATATCAGAAGTATGGGAAAGGGAAATCTTAAATTGGTCCTGTTTAAGATCCATTGCAGTCAGCAAAAAAATTTCATTTGGGGTTATTTGAAACTCAGCTTGAGCCTCCATGCTTGCCTTCATTTTTTGATTTCTTTCTGAAATCTGAGCAAACATTTGTTTAATTAATGGCACTTGTTCCTGAGTGTTTTCATCTCTTCTTGGTGAAGCCGAGACATTTTTCTCCTCTCCTAATTGTAGTGAGAAACCAGGTTGAACATCTACTGAGTCTTCACTGAGCTTTGTCCTATTTTCAGTTCTCTTTTCATCATCTTCTGAATCAATCAATGCTTCTTTACCTCTCTTATTTGACTTCTCAGATATGATAGGAGTTTGTACATTTGAGCTCACAGAACCTGCAAAACCCTTATTTGCCATATTTTCTATATCAGGTTTGCTCTCATGAATGAATGTTGAATACCCATTTTCAATTCTCTTGTTATAAATCACACTATGAGGGTCATAAGCCCACTTCTCTCCTAACAACAGATGCATTTCATCTAACATCCTAGTGACTTCATCACTTGCCTGTCTCATATTGACTATAAAAGGACCAACAGTCATTGGAAACTTAAACATATGACCTTTCTTCATAGGCACAAAATGTATTTGATCAACATTTAAACATTTCCTAATGAGCTCCAAAGAAAATAATCTCATAGGCACAAATACAGGAAGCCTATAAGGTTCTACACCAGCTCCATAGACCCTATTTTCAGAATAATCTTCAAATACATACCAATCACCAAACTTACAACTTGTCCCCAGTTGCAAGAACTCTTGATCCTTAGGCAGGAAGCATGGAGGAGAGATTCCATTCAAAATTCTAATGCAGTAGAAATAAAATGACTTGAAAAATCACATAGACCCACCTCATTATGTTCTTTCCTTACTATGTCTGTCGAAAATACTACTGACTATCTCTTTTTATTCATATCCATAATATTCAAACCCAAATGCATGAATTCTTCTAGATTTTGATATAGAAAAAGATAAATAACAAGAGAAGGGAACCAGAATGAACCCGTCAGTGATAGGCTCATGAGCTGAGAATTGACAACTTCTTGCCAATAAGAAGGAATATCCAGCACCACCCCTGGCTTCATTATCAAAGAAAACATTCCCAGAACTAATTTTTCTATTATGTTGTCATCTTCTTTCCCTAATAAATTTGAAATTCATCTTAGCACTGGTCGTGTTTCTTCATCAAAAACCTCCATGGAAAATTATTTACTGTCAGGTAAAAACTACTTCGTATCTGGCTTCAAGAAGAAGATGAATTTATTGAACTCTTGACCTGCAAGGCTATCATAATATGCTATCAACGAATCCTCAGTAAATTGGACATAGGACTCTGACTCAGGGTAACATAGAGCTTGACGAATTAGAAGAGCAGAGACCTGTAAGATATTTTCCCTTAAAAATTCATCACAAAACACTTGCCTGGGTACATGAAAAACACGAGCCAATATATAAACTCAGGAAAAAGGCATGTTCTTGGAATACATGCAGACAACACATGTGTCTTGACCATGGTGGTAAAAATTGGAGAATATTTATCATTTAAACAGACCTGTTGATAGAACTGGAGGTTGTCCAAACAACAGACTGTGTCTCAGTGTCCATTAGAGGAATATGACTAGAAGAACCCGAAAGGGATGGACGCTTGGCCATAATTAAGTTTGGGGTGGCAAACAATTTACAAGGTGGCAGACAACAAGGAAAGACACATGGCAGACAAAAATTCAAACACAAACTAACAACAATGACCTTATAAAAATTAGAATCCATCTTAAATAGGTGGCACAGGATTAAGACTTAAATTCTGAAATGACGCACCAAAAGACCGTTAAAGAACTCTGACTTGGCCGATAGCTGTCACCAACCAGCCGCTCACGTCACTGCGAGAGGTCTCACAGTAGGAGAGCTCGTCGAGTTCATGCCCCCGTAGTTAATCTCAGTCGCAGATCTAGATCGACTCCGTAGTCAACAGGGTCAACTGCGGAGGTACTCTCCTTGTTATCCCATGTGCTAAAAGTGCCTGCGTGTTGCCACTTTGGTTTCCTGTTGGACAAATCAGCAGATCCCGCTTTTGGACCTACTCGTTAGTTACCTGAATAATGGGACCTGCATTCATGCAAGTTTTAAAGTATTAACTTTAAACTTACAAATAAAAATATATTACATCTTTATGTTAAAGTATGTGAAATTTTATACTTTAACATACCTTTTAACAATTTTCTATTTTTTTGTATTTTTGAAAAATCAGAAATAAAGGATATTTCGAATGAGCCACAACAACATGCATAGGATTTTCTATGGCAGAAAAGTTAGCAATAAGTTTTCTCCAATATTGAGTTGCGCCTAAGAAACTTCTTACCTCGGTTACTGTTTTGGGAGTGGGCCAATTCACAATGGCTTACACTTTATAAGGATCAACTCTAAACTCGCCTCCTCCTACAATGTGTCCCAAATAAACCAGAGAAGTCTTTCCAAATTCACACTTAGACATCTTAAGAAATAAATTCTCTTTCCTCAAAACATCAAGCACCCTTTTCACATGCAAGACATGTTCTTCTCTTGTTTTGCTGAAAATAAGTATATCATCTAAATACACAATCACAAATTCATCAAGAAATGGACGCAAAACATTATCCATAACACGCATGAAATTCATTGGTGCATTACACAAACCAAATGACATAACCAACCAATCAAAGATTCCTTGTTTGGTTTTGAATAGAGTCTTCCATATATCACTTTCTACAATTATAACCTGATGATATCCACTTCGTAAATCTAACTTAGTGAAAAAATTTTCTTCTTTCAGCTGATCTAGAAAATCATCTATCCTTGGGAGTGGGTATTGATTCTTTAACGTTACCTTGTTCAAAGCTCTGAAGTCTATACACATGTGCCAAGTCCCATCTTTCTTTCGAATCAAGAGTATGGGTGAACCCCATGGCGAAGTGCTTGGCCTTATGAGTCCCTTGTCCAACATGTCCTTGATTTGCCTCTTTATTTCAGCATTCTCCATTATCGACATGTGATACATGCCGATGTTTGGAAGAGGAAAATCTTGTTGCAACTTAATCTCATGTTGAATCTCCCTTTTTTGAGGCAATCATGTTGGGTCTTGAAACATCTCATGATGTGTATCAACTACATCATATAAATCTGACTTCAACTTAGGATCACAATCTTCAAATGATTCATGATTAACATCAGCTTTAGGCTTAATCATTAGAAGAACAAAATTCTTACTTGAATTCACCAGCCTCTTTACCTGTCCAGCATTTACCATTGAAATATTTGTCTTCTTGCGATGTTCTTTAACAATGTACTCCTTTTCATCTTTGAATAAATGGTATTTGTTCTCATGGTGATGGAAGATCATTTTCCTGTCATACAAGTAAGGACTACCCAACACACTACCTGTAATATCAAGTGGAACCACATGTAATTCAACTGTGTCAATAAAATGTGTAGTTATTGCAAAGTGCAATATGCACTTCTTTGAAACCTATAAATTTGCATCCTTAGAAATCCACCCAAGTGGATATGGTTTTGGATGTGGAATTGTCTCAAGATTAATTTTCTTGACCAAGTCTTCAGAGATTAAGTTTTCTTGTGACCCACTATCAAACAGTGTGCCAATCTTGGTATGTTTGGATATGACCCTCACATGAAACAATTCAATTCTCTCTTCTTCATTTGGAGCTTGTATGTGACAGTTTGATGTACTAGTACTGGCTTTTGTTTCAATTTATTTCCCCTTCATGTTCTTCAATCCCATGGCTATAATTTTTTATTCATCACCTGAATCCTCTCCTAAGTCATGTTGAGTTGTAGCTACAGTTTTATGCTTCCCTTTGTTATTGTTATGCTTGGGTCTCTTTTCAGGATGTAATTTCCAACAATTCTTCTCTTCATGGCCTTCTTTTGAACAATTTTTACAAACCACTTTTTCTCCCTCTTTCTTGACAGATGCATTCTTTTTGCCCTTACCTTGTGAAGTCTTCTCTTTGTTTTTCTCCTTAAAATGTTTCTTTCTACCCTCATTAGTAATTTTTTTCCCTCTAGCTTCTAGATGTGTGGCCTGAACACAAACTTCATCTAGACTTGTAGGTTTAAAGATGAGAATGGTATGTCTTAGGTAGCTATGTAAGCCTCCTATGTACTTGAGAAAAGTATCTTGGCTCTGCAAATATACCCCTAATAAGAGAGCTCTTGTCCTAAATTCTTGGGTGTATTCTTGTACATTTTTTCCTTTCAATTGTCTAAAATTTTTCCAGTTCATTATGGATTTCTGCATGTGAGCTAATGGATAAAACTGTCATTTTATTGCAGTAATGAAATCAGTCCATGATAGGATAATCTTACCATGCTTTTTGATCTCCTCCTTTGTCTTGGCTTCCCACCAAACAAGTGTTGCACCTTCCATTCTCAATGAAGCTAGTTGGATTTTGGTATCATCATCATGAAGGTTCTGAATTCTCAAATAGACCTCCAATTGCCTAATCCAATTATCAAGATTTTCTAGATTGACTTCACCATTAAAAATTGGCAATTCAAACTTAACATCAAGTTTTAGATGAGGACTTTTACCAGTGTTCTTTGACTTATGTGGCTGATGTACTTAATATTAAGTAGAGGATGATGAGGATGAAGAGGAGGATGATGATGGTGACTTTCCACTATCTCCATTTCCTCCATTGTCGTTCTTTGGTTTATATTCATCATTGTGACCTCCTAATGATCCCTGACCTTCCTTGTGAAGTTTGGATCCTTCTCCTTCTATTCTCTCATTCATTTCTTGATAAAGGACTCTCACCATTTCAGTCATGTCAAGGAATGCTTTCCTGAACACTTTCTTCTTCTTTGGGATCCACCTCTTCATGGATTTATCCTTCTCCTGGAGGCATGCTTAATGTTATTTCTGCTTCTTTTGGAGGTGCAATAGGTGGTGGATAATGTGACAATCTTGCCCTCCTTTGTTGTGTCTCCCTTTGAGAACCTCTTGCTTCCACCAATTTTCCTTCTCCTCTCTTAAGCTTGAGCCTAGTAAGCATGTAAACCCTTGAAAATAGTTAAACAAATATTTTCACACAACCACACCAAATATTTAACTCGAGCTCTGATACCAACCTGATCTGAAAGGACTATATTAGTTTGTTGTGCTAAGTGTCCTTTTAGTAATAAAAACATGTACAATTTGTCTCCATTTTTTTGCTTAAGGAGTGAGTATTTTAACCATGAAACATAGATGAATTTGTGAGTTTTAAGCATGAAAATAAGCATAAATAACACTGTACAATAGTGTATAATAGATAAATAACATCACACATAAGTTTTACACAATATGCATGATGAAGCAGTTCACCTCTCTTGGGCTACATCTGCTAGTCCAGCTCCCAATGGCATGTCCCTCTTTTTCATTATGCTCAAAATTGCAAATACATGTGTTTAAAATCCTCTAATGGTTGTTTTCTCTGCACTAGTGGCTCCAAAATGCTCAAATTAGTCTAGGTAGACTCTTGTTTCACCCAAATTGGTTGAAAATTGACCTCCCAAAGCCTTTTCCCAATCTCAGCAAGAAATCCTCCACTAAATGTGGAGAACTAGAGTTAACTATAGTTAATTTGGAAAAATTCTGAAAAATTAGCCAATGCTAAAGTCTCCACCAGTATAAACCATCACATTAAACGCAAGTGGTTAGGGGCAGGGTGGTCACAAGCCGACCCCCCTTGCCTCGCGGTCACGGTTCTAAACTCCGCATATATTGGAGCGAAACCCAAAGTATGGTCAATGTTCCGAAACCCTTTTGGATTAAACTTCGGCACTTAAAATATAACCCAACATTCAACTTCCACCATGTGACAAGTCGACCCAAACCCAAATGCTACGGTTTGATAAACCTTGGATCCGCAACCTCCGATGCACTACGCATTTGATGCCACGACTAAGGATTATTAAATGTGACCGCTTTCCGAGCCGCCGGAGTCGAGGGTCATAAATGTTAGTGGTTTTGGTTTTATGTCACGTTTTAATTCAACATGTGACCACAATCCACGGGATCTTCGGTGAGTTGGGACCACCGGCGGTCCCCCTGTTGGACAGATAAATCGTTCTTCCTCACAAGACAAATCTCCCAAGTGTCCTACAGACAGCTAGCAACAAACAGACAAACAAAAAACTATTTTCTCTAGATAATATTAGATTCAGAATTAGCTACAACAGAGGTTTTGAAGACCTACCTGTAGTCCAGCGTTGTTCGTAATGATATTCCTTTCAGTTATTTGAAAGAGTAATCTTCAAAGATCTGCAATCACAAACATGGAAAGAATCAATTGCACCTACATAGTATAAACTAATTCACGAATCATATATCTATCAAGATGATCAAGGAATTCGAGAAACAAGCTAATTAATTAAATAAATCATTGATAAAACATGATAAACAAGCTACTTAATTAAAGAACTCATTGAGAAAATAGGATCCATTCGTATTATCTTTGATGAAGAAAGAGCCTTACAACCGTGCCCACCTTGATGTCGTATGGGTCTTTCTGGGGTCCAGAATAGGTGTTTCCTCTACTCTGACAAGCTTTGCACTCTCTCAGCTAAAATTCACATGGGTGTGTAATCATTCCCACATAATGATAAGTTAAGAGAGTTTGAGTTTCTACAGCATTTCTCCTCAAAAATTCGCAAAGTCTAACTCCCTTTTGAGGCTACACTATGGCTTGAATTTATAGGAAAAGAGAAGAGGTTGCAGCTCCACATAAGAGGGGATAGAATCCTCTTTTGAAGGGATTGAGCTCCATAAACCAAGGGGTAGGCTCCCATAAAGGAGGAATGAATGTACATGATAGGAGCGAACCTTCGACCGGATAATTTCTTCCAGAAGCTTCCATATTTGACTGCTGGGCTTCTAAATATTACTTTTTGCCTTCATTTTACCTTTTACAGGGGTCCGCACCTTTAATAAAGTAAAAGTGCATTTAGATCTACATGTTTTAGAACAAATAGGTGCGGCACCGCAGGCAATGTTAAGAGAAAATACGGTACAAGTGTTTTTAAGACTTTTATGAGCTTTTCTCTCAATTTCAAGGCTTGATTTTAGGAACTTTGAAGTTGTAGATTTCTAAGGGAGTAATATATGAGTAATGATGAACCCATATAGACACTAAAATGTCATGGTGACAAATTTCAGTGTAACAAATTGCCCCCTAAAGTGCGAAGTCTAAGAGCATTCAAAGAGTGATGTGCTTTATCATTTCAAGGATTAGCCTGTGGACACCCCAGTTGGAATCTTGTAAAAACATTCAATGCAAAACACACACACACACACACACACATATATATATATAATCACTATTGTAGGCATTCCCATACTCAGATCAAAAACTAACTAAACTTGTTCCAATACAGAAATGATTTTAATATTACATCAATAGTGTAGACACATGATGGACGCAACCATCTGTAATGAATAGTCTACTGCATAATGAATAATAAAACTCCTTGCAGCCTAGATGGTGGAAACTAGATCCGGGGTCTTGATTTATGCTTCCCAAACTAGTACGATTCTATCCATGTGATTAAATGTGTCGAAGTCGAACATGGTAGAACCCACTTGATTACCATTCAATGATGTGAACTGTTAACAAGTGTGAGAGAAACCACCAATAATGACAATGGCTCTCAAAGTACTCAGTAAAATCCATGAAATGTGAATAAATGATTTGAAGTTGAACACTTCACGAAATCATTTGATCGAAGGTCAATGATGCAACCTATCGTCGAAGGCAAGAAACCTCCCATTAGGGCATGCAGATTCCAAGGTACTGATAGGATTCTAGATCAACTTCCTAGATGATGAGTTGTCGTCGATAGAAAGTGACCCATCGTAGGAAAGCCCACGACACGAAACCATTATATCAATTTTTGTAGAAATATTTTGCAAGGACTGACTCAGGGATGGTCAACGCAAATGGAGACAAATGTTTGCAAATGAATAGTTTTTTTGACTATCCTCTTGAACACATAATGACACTGCAAATGGTTTGGTAACAATTACCCTAAGCTAATACCCAGAAACTGGCTGAAGACCTTCAATGTGGTTTGATTAACTGATAGGAAAAATATTTTCCTAACCCAGGTAGAAGTGTGACAAAAAGTGTCGTGTTCAAGAGTGGTATACTGCTTTTAAATCAAAGTGTAACAAATGGATTCGTTTTCTCTCTTTTCCCCCCACTATTTCTAGCAAGTACCTCTTTATTTTTGACAAGCTTGAGGAGGATAACATTTGCTTGTTATGTAAGCTCATCCTTCGGATGAGTCCAAATTAGTTTAAAATCTAACCCTAAGAAGGAGTGGTTTATTCCTGTTTGTAATCGACAGGTCCTTTACTGTTAAATTTTAACGAGTCCAGTATAGGAGAAACTTGGTATTTTCAATTTTAGGGAGTCAAAAGAAAAACTTAAGGAAACTTTGTGGGTGTATTTTTTGTAAATTTAGTCTCTCAAGCTCGAAAAAGGATAAAACAATATAGGAGAAAACTCTATTGACCATTATTAGTCAACGTATACCTTTTTCGTAAATAGTCCATTTCATTCTGAAAAAGGGGTAAACCTATACTGAGGGGACGACTGTTCATTTCCTTTAACGAGTTCGAATAGTCAAGTACTCAGCAATCTTTTCATATTTAGAGAGTCTAAAAAGGGCTAAAAAGAGGACTCCATGGTTTCACTTTTTCTTAAATTTTTAAGAGCCCGAAAAAGTGATAAAAGTATACTCTTTGTAAAAAATGACCATTTCACCCGAAAAATCCGGTATTCTGCACAAAAACTCAAAAAATTAAATGCACCTTCTTTTAATAAAATAAAAATATTTTGAAAAGCCATCTCTTTAAAGTAAAAAATAAACAAAATTAAATTTCATTTATTCGAAAAAACTTATAAAAAGGAGTTTTCCAAAATCATTTTTACCATTTGAGTTTAGAGTGAAAGTTTGAGAGCTTTTGGCAAAAAACGCTCCAGAGAATATTTTGGACAAACCGACTGTTCAAATTGAAAATCCTCTACTCTAGGTAATCCAAATTCTCTTTTCCTTGCTTTTCATCTATTCATTTCCTTAATTCAGGGTTTAAAATTCATTTTTGGGGAAGAAATAGGTTCAAAATTTCACTCACAGGGGTCCGCAGGTAAGACACACGGTACCTGCAGACCCCGACATTTTCTTACAAAGAAAAATGTTGTGGTCATGCACTTTTAGTATAGAGCCTGTGCGTAGCTACACACTGTCTCTGAATAAAAAGTGCGGAGGCACCGTGAAGAATTTAAAAACACATTTTCTCTCCAAATTACTCAAAATTTTCTTTTTAAAATTATTATAATCTTTCAATTTGTTCATTGTAGGATATTTACAATGCTTATCTGGCAGGAACGTGAACATGAGGAGGTGGATGAAGCTGCAATGATTCATCCACCTACATTACAAGTTTTGAGAGCATGCGGGTTACTTAAATTCTGGGCTATTCAGGGCATGAGAGCCCAAGTAGACCTACTCACTTGGTTGGTAAACAAGTGGGATGTATAGGACCAGTGCTTTGTGATTGGAGGCAACTGGATCGAAATTGAGCTGGAGGACATATACTTTCTGACTGGTTTGTCTAAAAGAGGCGAACCACTTTCTCTATTTGGGGCTAGGCCAGGTGGCCAATCTGTCACTAGCCTGCAACTAGAGTTCTGCAATGATGAGGCCGATCCTAAAGACAAACAGATTGATATCAAAACCATCGTCTGTCTTGACTTGAAAGTAGTTGCATTTACCGTAACTAGGTTATGTGGAGGTGCAGCTTTACACGTTGCTACTGGATCTCAAATGCAGATTGCAGTGGACTTTTTCTGAGGCACCATATTCAATTGGTGCGAGGCAGTGTTGGCCAATATCAAAGGCCAACTAACTAGAGCAAAGAATGGGAAGTTGAATAACTTCGGATATGGATCGATTGTGGTTACTTTTTCTCTAGAGAGGATTCCTCTACTAGCCCCGCCACATATTCCAGTTGATCATGGTAGAGTCTGAGAGCCTCGGATGGTCTGATGGGTTGCATTGATGGCCCGTCACAGCGAGGGTACAGAGATTGTTTGATTTCCCCTGGCCTACTTCCGTCGGTTAGAGAACCAACTCTTCGTGATAGAAGACTTCCCTTATGCCAGGATGGATTACCGCGATGATCAGGATATGTCACTTCCTCCAGGAGCTCAGTGGGATAACTCAGGTAAGAAACATTTTTTATATGTTCTAAATTCTAATTTTTATTTTGATTTTTAAATCGTCCAACACTGATAACAAAAATTTCAAATGCAGATGTGGGTCCACGTCGACCAGTGACTCTCCGCCCCTTCGAGATGAGGCAAAGGGATGCAGCTGCAGCACCACCACCACCACAGGATCAGACAGTAGAGATCCTTACTAATTTGAAACACCATCTGGAGCGACTAACTATGGACATCCCAAAGACTACCATAGACGACATTCCACTTCGTTTGCAGAGATATGTCATTGGGGTTCCTGGACCGTTCAGGAGATTCCTGAGCAGGGTGGCACGGGCTGTAATATATTATCATGATCATTACCATGGATAGTGGATGATCGACTGTATAGAATCATATCATTTTTTGTATCACTTTTTCCCGATCATAAGGCGTTTTGAACCTATGATCGAGGACGATGTACTATTTTTTTTTAAAACACTACTCTATGTTATGATACACTGCTATTTCCAGTTACTTGTCCAACATGTTATCGAATGTTATTTGATTTACTACTTTCATTATCACAAATGTCTATTTATAACACTAGAAGCTATTGCATCTTCTAATGTGTTTAAATTTCTTAGAATGTGTTGATACTCATGATATAATCAAATTCTCGTTCCAAGAGACGAAATTTCAAAAATAATCTTAACAACACTGGGTTTTTAATTGCATACACTCGATTTAATTTTAATACAACGAGTTCATAATCTAACCTAACAATCAAACTCTGAATTCCTAATGAAATGGATTCAGACAATAACTCGATAACTGCGCTATATTATGCAATATTATTCGTCGTTTGACTGAGGCTTACCCCATGCATAGATACTAACTCGTCAGTGGGTGAATAAATAACCTAGGATGTGGAAGAAATGTTCCGTGTACTATGGCAAGCACCATCATCAAAACCAATGTATATTTGAAAAGACGCTAACATCTAATATCAAGAGAGTAATCCAGATACAGAATAGTAGTAAAGCACACTTAAGCTAGGCACATGTTTCTAATATACAACACACCACCTAGAAAATAACTAATATACAAGAAAGATCTCCATACAAGAATAAAGAGTAATATCTCTTCGTATAAAGCCTATCAAGCCTGCCTAAAGAGACCTCACAAATAAATCAATTCATAGCCCCCGCTTGCAAGTCACTTGACAATATAAGGACCATGCCACATGGGTTCGAATTTCCCACCCCTAGCTTATCGGGGCGTTAGCTCGATCATATACCAAAACTAGGCCCTCTCCTAAAATACGAGGTAACACTTATCATACCGAAAACATTCATTTCGCATGAGCTCCCTAGAGCTAATGCAGTGGTGCGTTGATTCTCATTTAATTGAGCTAAGTACAAAAAGTTTTTCCTCCTCGCAGGTAGCTCGTAGTAACTCTATGGCTAGTTGAAGGACTGCAGATCTCGCATTCAATCTAATACCGCCTTATAAATCGTAAACTAGTTGAAAAGGGGTAAAACCTGTTGATGTTTTTGCTGAGGTCCAATATGCCCAAAGCGCTGAAAAAAGCATGGTATGCTAATTCAAGTTATGAATTCCAATGAATCGTTTAATCATGGTGACTAAAACTTTATTGATAGCTTTAACCAGACCATTGGCCTACGGGTAATATGGTGTAGAACTGTCATGGCACGGGCCAAGTTGATCAGTCAGTTCGGTCATCATGATGTTTCAAAAATGGCTCCCATGATTAGTAATTATCGCTTGGGGTACACCAAAACGAGCAATCACATGATTGAACACGAAAGTAGCTACAGTTTTTCCATCTGCCGCAAATGTAGGCATCGCCTCGGCCCACTTGGTAAAATAATCTACTGCGAGAATAATATACCCATGCCCCCCGTCTGAGTGAGGGTTACATGTAATGAAGTCAATGCCCCATTTTTCAAAAGGACCGACAGCAATTATAGGGTGAAGAGGAGCAGGTGGTGCATGCATCTTTCGATCGAATATTTGACAATTATGGCATTTTCGGATCGCATAAATACAATCTTTAAATAAGGATGGCCAAAAATAACTAGCACGCAATATATTTTGGGCTGTGGCATACCCAAACATATGACTGCCACATGCTCTAGAGTGACAATCATTTAAAAAGTTTTCGGCTTCTTCATGGGTGAGACAACGTCGAAAAACAAAGTCCGGACCACGACGGTATAGTGTGTCGCCAACAATATGATATTGTTGAGACTGGAAACAGATTTTATGTCATTGTGACCATGAAAGTTCGGGCCGAAAAGACTGGGTCTGAAGATAAATGATGATATCTCCATACCAAGGATCAATGGTACTAATAAGAAACAAGGATTCATCCGCGATCAGTTGTTCTGCCACAGTTTCTGTATCGGTGCGTGGGAAGTCACACATAAGTTCAACAAATATCAATGATTTCTTTGATTTGGATTTTTCAAATTCTAAGTCAAACTCTTGTAGGATAACAATCCATTTGGAGTATTTCCCCCCTAGCAATTGTTTGGTAAAAATATACATCATAGGGTTACAATAAAAAATCACTGTTGTTTTGCATAAAAGTATGTAATGACGAAAACGTTGGACAGCTTGAACGGCTGCCGAGGCCAATTTCTCCACATGTGAATATTTGATTTCAGTCAGATGAAAATTGTGACTAAGACATTAAATCACATGTTCACCATGGAATTCATCTTCCTAAACTATAACCATTCCTATCATGGAATCAGAAGCGGCGAGGTACAAAAAGCAATCCTAGTTGTAATTGGGAGGATGCAGTAATGGCACATGGGTCAACGCGTATTTAAGAGCATTAAAAGATCGATCAGTGATCTCATCCCAAAAGAAAGGAATATTCTATTTTAACAACCTGGTAAAACCTTTCGTTAACTCGACGTAGTTAGGAATGAACCGACGTAAAAAGTTTGCTTTCCCTTGCAAAATTTGGAGTTGGCGAAGAGTAGAAGGAGGAGGTAAATTGATGATAGCCTAAACCTTAAATGGATCGACACGAATGCCTGCCTTTGAGACAATAAATCCCAACAATCATCCATATTTTACACAAAAAACACATTTATGAGGATTCAGACGAATCTTATAATGCCTACATCGTATAAAAATGGCTCGTAAATGAGTGATATGATCTGCTCTATGCGAGGAATGAGTAGGAAAATCATCGAGGTAGGGTTTCAAAATGTGTTTAATGTCATGAAATGCATAAGACATTACCCTTTGAAAAGTGGCGCCATCATTATTAAGTCCAAAAGGTAATTTGCAATAAGCAAAAGTCCCCCATGGACAAATGAAAGTTGTTTTAGGTTGATCTGCAGGGAGTATGTTGATTTGATTGTAGCCGGAAAATCCATCCATGAACGAAAACATTTCACTTCCAGCAGAATCGTCAATAATTTGATCGATATAAGGGGTTGGATAATTGTCTTTTGGACAAGCTCGATTTATATCCCTATAATCGATACATACTCGTATTGTTCCTTGTTTTTATTGACAGGAACGATATTACATACCCAATCCGTTAACGAAATGGGATAAATAAAACCTGCACAAAGTAATTTTTCAACTTTTTCTTTAATAGCAGCAGCTTTTCATGGATGTATCTGACGTAATCTCTGTCTGACGGGTTTAGCATCTGGGTATGTCTTAATTTCATGAACAACAATCGACGGATCGATTCCTAGAATTTCTTCATATGACCAGGCGAAAATGTCGTGGAATTCCTGAAATAGGGCTTTATATGCTTGGATTTCATCAGGCGTACAAGGAGCACCTATATGAATGTTTTCAACAATTATGGGTTTTACTGAAATTTCAATGGGAACCGTTGTAGAAATGTTTTCTAAATTCAATTTAGAATCGAAAGATGAGAGAGGATTCTGAGGTTCTTTGAAGTAATCAGTAGTAAAAATGGAGGAAAAATCATTCTCAAAATGATCGATATCAGGTAAAATTGAAGACCTATGATGCAGATCTTCCCATGGTAATTCATCGAGAGACAAGAATTCACGTATATGTTCATCAGTATTGAATACTTGTTGACCAAGATCCGGAACTGATGTCAAAGCTGAGCTCAATATTGATAGTGACTCCTCATTGATCACATTCACTGGATCAGATTCAGTTGAAGGAGTATTAGAAAATGACTGTATTGCCTGATATGCTAACTCAAAAGGACTCAAAGGCATCGCGCCATCAAAAGAATCCAGTTCTGATTCTGAAGGTACTATCCAAGGATCATCAAAGGAAATAGTACTTGATTTAATCATATTGATATTAGCAATAGGAGGCAATACGTTAGGAGCAGGTAGGGAAAAAGTTCCCAGTAAAGCAAAATCTTTAATTTACCCTACCCCAACATCCTTATAAGGGATAGTCAATTTTCCGATATGCTGGATGCTATCAGTAGAGGCTGGGTCGGATGAATAATATGAGAGCTGATCTATTTTAACAATCTTTCCTTTATGAGGAAAAATTATGAGACGAAAGACCGACGATACAACAGTAATCATGGCGTAAGATCAACTGCGACCCAGGAGAAAGTTGTAATCCAGAGGGGCATCAACCACTTCCACATCCATATTAACGGTTTTTCTTTCGACCTCTATTGGTAGATCCTGTAAAATTCCATAGGGATGGAAACCTCTTCCATCAAAAGCTTTGAGGATAGTCGGGGATTGGTTAATTGTTGGAGAACCAAGTGATTTCCAACGTTTTAAAGACATAATACACGTAGAAGCCCCTTCATCAACAATAGTACGAAAGCAATGTTTGTTTTTTACGATTACCGGAATTTGAAAAGCCATTTGATGGGGTAGGCGGGGTGTAAAATTCTCTAAATCGAAGATCATGAGGTTCAAATCCTGGAGGTCTATAGCTCCTATGGCTGACAATAGTAATTTTCTTTGGGTTGGACATGATTGCAGCACTTCCAAAGCTGACATTGCTGAAGGGAAAATTTCCAAGTCTTCAACAATATTGTAATTCTAAGCAGCTCTCACATGTGGATTGAAAGCTAATTTATGAAGTACACCTTTAGCAGGCGGTTTGATTACTAAGTCAGGATTTTTTTTCTTGATCTGGAGTGGATAAGAAACTGAGGTAGATGTACTTGATGCTAAATTATAACTTTCTGCTTCTTTTCCACCAACAGGATTTTTACTACCGTAATCTTGCAATCGCGTCGCAACCATTGAGATATTCTCTAGCGTATTTGAGGAAGATCCAATCATGTTACTATCTTGAGCAAGAAAGGGATCCTTCAAGACAGCAGGTATGGGTGAACCCTTAACGAATTTCGATACCTCGGCTCTATGCGGGCACCCTTTTATAAAATGATCCTCATCACAGATCATATAAGGATAACAAGGTTTTCGTTTATCGTCAGTTGGTTCAGTTTTATTGTTTTCATCTTTTGAAGATTTTTTGTTTTTATTCTTATCTTTCTTCTTACCACCAGTTTCAGATTTGGCTGTAGATGATTCTACAACATGAATATCGGCGGAAGTTTCAACGGAAGAATCTCCTTTTGGCGAATCGGGTAAAGTGATAATAGGAGAATTCGTCTTGGAAGATTTCTTCTTACTCTTACCAGTGCTAACAAAACCACTTACACCATCAGCGGCATGAGAGCCGGAAGGAGTTGTATTTAATTGACCAGGTCTTGGTAAATCATGGATTTTTTCATACAGAGTACCTGATTGTGTATATACAAGGTCAAGGTACTAAGCCTGAGCAATGACTTGCTTTTCTGTAAAAACGCCTCCTTTGGCCACATCTTCAGTAATCTTGGGCAATAATGATCTGATAAACCATTCAGCCAAAATTTGATCCGGAATAAAGACTTTCGCTAAATGCCTCCTACATCTCCATTCATGAATGTGATCAGATATGTATGTAGAAGTAGATTGTATTAATGAGGTCAAAAATTCCATGCCATTATCGTATCTGACAGGCAACTGAAAATGGGTTAAGAAAGCAGTGGCTAGTGCATTAAAATTATTAAATGAGCCTCATGGTAACTCAATGTACCATTTGGCAGCTAGACCAATGAGAGTTCTCTGAAAAAGACGCAATCGAATAGAATCATCGATTAGTGAATTGGATGCACACCAGAGGTGATAAGTCATAACGATATTAGATGGATCTTCTCCTGACTTACCTTCAAACTTTGGAATATCACTGGGAAACTTATTAGGCATCGGCAACCAATACGGAAGATAAAAAATGGGATCATTCGTAAGGTGCGATAGATCAGGTAAATATAAAGTTGCTATAAACGGTAACCGATGGCTAGGGTCTTGATAACCTTGTGTGCTCAAACCAGTTCCAGGAGGAGGATATCCAGGATATCCTGGAATTGGATGTGCATTGGGAATCGTGAAACCTCCTGGATAACCAGGATTAATCGGACCATACTGGGGTTGTTGAGGTACTTGATAAGTATACCCAGGGTACGGTTGATACTAATATGCTGGATTTTGTGTAGCCTGTCCAAATTGATATTGTCCCTGGTACGGTTGATAAGTAAATTGTGGTTGACTAGTGAGAACCGTACTCGTACTAGATTGTCCTGTAGGCATCTGGGTCATAGTCTGAATTGTAGGTCCTTACTGTGGCACAGATACTTGAGGAATTTGCACTGATATAGGGATAGTAGAAACAGGAGCTGCATATACTCTAGAAATAGGTGTGGTAGGTTGAACAGAAGTTGCAGTAGCAGTAGAAGTTTGAGGCGGAGTTCCAGGTGAACTAGACCTAGGCTGCTGAACAGAACCAGGAGTAGAGAATTGAATGGTAGGCTGGACAGGTTGTTGGTTTGGACCAAAACCTATGGGCTGTCCAAGTTGATTAGGTAATTGCACATTGGGTTGCAAAGTCTGTTGAATTTGAGATGGATCCCACACCATATTAATTCCGGGGTATTGACTAATAGAAGGTTGTACATATGAAGGACCATAACCAGGTTGAACGTAAGTTTGATAATTAACTGGAAAATTTCCAGATCCTTGTAATAATGGTTGACCGGAAGAAGGTTGGAAACTTTGAGCTGGGTACTAACCCTGAGGTTGATATTGACTTTGAGGCATGTACTGAATCTAGGGTTGATATTGACCCTAAGGAATAAACTGACTCTGGGGTTGATATTGACCCTGATGAATAAACTGACTCTGGGGTTGATATTGACCTTCGGGTATGTACTGTCCCTGAGGTTGATCCCCAGGCAAGAAATATTGTCCTACAGTTTGACCTCTAGTTGGTAAAAAATTACCCTGAGGTTGCCCTCCAGGCGGTAATTGACTACCTTGAATTGCCCCCCAGACAGTAACTAACTTCCTTGAGGTTGCCCCCCAGGTGGTAACTAACTTCCTTGAGGTTGAGGATTTGGAATATTGCCAGACATCATAAAAATCTGTTTTTTGTTCAACGTTTCAGTGTTTGTTCCATTTGTACCAGATGATAACACTTGTTCAATTGGTTGAGGAGCTACTCCTGAGAAGGTACCAGAGAGCGACTGGTATCTCGGAGGAACAGATGAACCACCGTATAAAAATGTTTCTGGAGATTGAGAAAACATAGATGACTCACCCAACATAGCTAATGAAGGATGATAACCTCTCGGTGTAGGGTAAAAAGGAATTTGGGGTGGTGAATAAGTAAGACCTGCGTTTTTTAAGAAATTTGTCAATGATAAATACCAAGAATTAGTTCTAAAAGGACTCTAGAATATTGATTCACGCTCCCTAAGATTCAAATTTTCTTGGGTTTCGAGAAGAACTACGTCTTCATCTGGACCAACAAGTTCTTCAATACATATGAGATCAGAAGGAAGGTTTTCTGTAATGCAATGTCTTACCCTAGGTGAATCAAGATCACTAGAAGTCGGAGTAACAAATCCTGAATATGGTTCTAACACAACGGGTTCAGTTTCGGGCTCTGAAATTTCATGTTCTTCAACTAATTCACTGGTTGGAGAAGCAATGTCATTGATTTCAGAAATTAAAATTGGCTCTTGAATATATTCTGATGTTTGTGATTGATAATCAGGATGAGTAATTATGGATGATTCTCTTGGTTCTGTTGATCGAACTCAGGGGGGTTCCCCTGGAGTCTACGCGATTGTCTTGGTAATTCAGCCACGATTAAAAATTATTAATCACACGCAATCAAAGAAAATTTCAATGAAAACTCTTAAAGTCACTAAGGAAACAAACAAATGAATCACATGCCTAAAAATCTAGGAGATCAAACCACACACAAACAGTAAATTCCCACACTAAAAACACTAGTTGGTGATGAAATCCAACATCGTAGTATTTTAATGTAGAAATGGCAGTTGGAACAGTTACCCCGATAACCTGCTTAATGAAACAGACCGGTGCAAGTTTCTCCACTTAAACCATCTCAAGTGAAGATAACCCTCCGGAGAGTCCAAGTGAGTCTAGTCGACGTATGCTCCAAGTACAATGGGATCTTTCCTCCACCGTCACCTTAGGAAAAAATCGTAAATTTTATGGCCACTAAGGTTACCAACAGGAACTAATATACCTGGGGGAACAATCTACGATCTGAAATACGCGCAAGGGTAGAGTAACAAAGCTCAATCCCCTTGAAGGCTCCTTGACATAATCCAAGGTATACCAACAAGTGACCCTAGGCTCCTCGACAATGGTCTATCTGAGGTTTAATGTTTTTAATACGCTCACATCTTCTATCATTCCCAATGAGATAGAATTGATTATCCCACTGGTTTGGATATGACCTCGTACTTGACTCCTTTAGGAGGAGCTTCCCAAAGCATACAAGCGACTATTGGATTTTTCCTACCGCGAGATCGACTACTTGTTTGTTTCAATTGTCTTGGAAAGTTAGTTACTCCCTACTCCAAGACACTATCCTAAGCTATTTTGGTGGAAAAGAGCCTTAGAAATATAAAAATGACTAGATTGATTTTAATTTAAGCGTTTCTTTTAGTAGGTTGTTTCTTAGGACAATAGGTGTGAAAGTGAAACTGATGATATGTAGTGACCCGACTCAAAACACACTAAAAGTGCATCTATTATGAGAAACATTTCCTTTCCTTTCAATGAATTCTATCGAAAAGAAAGAGTTGAGAAATGCAATCTTTTAAAACAATTATTTCCTTTGAACAAGAATAAATGAAAAGAAATCTAATTTCATGAGAACTCAAAATGATCAATTGCTCAAAAATAAATCCCTTTATCATTCAATATCGAAACTTCAAACAAAATTTTCTCCAAAAGAACACTACAATTTCTAGAAATAACACTCAAAAATAAAAAACTCTAATTTTGAGATCTAAAAATTCTAAAGACTAAATCTGAGTTAAAACTTTAAATATTTTGAGGATGTTTTTCTTAGCTTGTTATCTAGCTAAGAAATTCTTTGCTTAGATCAGCAAGAACTCAAAAAACATCCAATTATGGTTTTTTAAGTGAAATTCCAAACTTATCAACAAAAGTTTTTTAAAGATTTGCAAATGAGAAAATGGGATCTAAATCTCATAAAAAAAATTCTGCTATGAAGTCAAACTCAGAAAGAAAGCAAGGAAATACTGGTGATCTAAAGGTATACCAATGATTCTAATCTTTGAGTGGGATAAAGACAAAGAAAAAATCACTATAACATGCAGATCTTTCAGAAAAACATTCAAAACTTAAAAATGCTGAAATAAACTCTCAACCAAAGCTTTCTGATAGAAAATACAAGTCTGGGTATACACTGAGAATCTAACAAACTGATCCAGAAAAGAGAATTTTAAAGTTTTCTAAAAATTTCCACAGGGTCTGTAGGTTTCAGTGTAAACAGGTGCGGTCCCACACTATTTATACAAGAAAAGAGCAGAGATGCTCACACTGTTTCTAAAAGAAAAGTGCGGATACCAGAAAACTAAAAGAAAAATAAAAAAACTTTAAAACATTTGTCAGGGATTCTACAAGGATAAACCAATCAAAATTAGAAAAAATAGTTTCACAAGTCAAAAATAAAAGAAATAATTGCATAATTTAGAACAAATAGGTGCGACACCGCAGGCAATTTTAAGAGAAACTGCGGTACAAGTGTTTTTAAGACTTTTATGAGGTTTTCTCTCAATTTCAAGGCTTTATTTTAAGAAATTTGAAGTTTTAGACTTCTAAGGGAGTAATATATGAGTAATGATGAACCCATATAGACACTAAAATGTCATGATGACAAATTTCAGTTTAACAACCCCCCCCCCCCAACTTAGAAAACTATAACATAAAATTATGTGGTATGCTTATAGGTTAAGAACTAATATAGAGCGGAGATGGTGGAGGTCTTTGCTGGCGTGCTGGAGGTCACAGGGTCAAACCTCCCGTACCTAAAATAATTTTACAGTAACCTCCTGGGGACACGTGGCAGCCTTTGAGCTTGCCACGTTTCACCCATCCAACGGTGCTCAATAAAACACGTACATCTCCAAATATTCGGCCCTAGATGCGCCACGTGGTGAAATATGATTAGGTTTAAGAAAAAAGAATATTCCTAGTATATACCACCTACTGACTATATCTGCATGCTGACTGGGCATCCCAGTCACTCTTGTCACAAAAATTTTAGTTGTTTGGGAAAAAAAATACAACGTGATATCTTCCTCATATGACATCGGTTTTTCGAACCGTTCACGTCATCGGAATCGCAACGACGAGACCTATCTGGTCGCTTAGGTTTGGTACAGTTTTGAGCACTTTCAATTTTGAGAAAAACACATGATCTCCTGACCACATATCAAGTCTTGACTTCATTTCAATTCAAGCTGTCAAGTATATCATTTAACATGTCATTATAGGCCATTTGTTTTATTAGATGTAAGTGCATACACATCATGGTTATATCATGCATTTTCATACTAAGTCACAACAACCATTGTGCTAGGAATAAGGAGGCAAATACATAACCATATGTATATATACTAACATAAGACACTGAAGGTCAATATGTATACATAACATAGTCATCTAGGAAAATCAAACATCACCATATCAAATCATTTCAAATCCAAATGTGCAATCATGGTAAGATCTATAAATCCAGACATGTCTCAATAATTAAGCATAATGTAAAAAGTACCAAACACAGTTTATCAATATAAATCAGCCAAAACATGATTCACAATCCTCAAACACCATGACATATCCATATGAATGTCTTAGTCACCTACACACACAAATTTGGTTCAAACATACAAACTTTCGAAAGATCTTACTGGCATCTACAATACATTTGAAGAACTGACATCTTCTAAGTGACCATCTAATTTCATGCTTAATTCCAACAATTCCATAAATTAGTTCACAACGAAAAAGACAAATCAGAGATCCATGGATTCAAAATATAGAATGAATTAATTGTACAGAACTTTAATTTTGTTTCTACTAGGCATAGTCACATCTATGAGTATTCCTTTGCGTGAATGGGGCTCAACCCTCTTTTATGGATTAACCAATGTCAAACACTCATGAATCATAATTCAAATAGAAAACATGAGTAAGAATATTTTAGGAGAGAATTTCTCCCTTTGAATGAGAATTGACCTCATTCATATCATCAACTTGTCTTTACAGGGATCAAGCGATAGGAGATCTATCATAAACACACATATCTATCATGATCATCAATATAATGTCATCCATATTTCATCAAGGGTTGGACTATAAAGATAAGGATGGAAGGCTGATGTGACAACACAATATTAAAATCCCAATAACAATAAATCAAGTTAAAGCATTTAAATTCACCGCATGCTATAACCACAGAGAGTAAAATATATGAAACATCAATCTCATATATATGCCTTTATCATCATAGTTTCCAATAGCATGCATATCATAATCAATAGGATCAAGTTAGGTTAATAGATGAATCTCAAAATAATAGATGCTAGCCACACATTAAGTTATTCCACTATATCGAAGATTGAAAATCGCATCAAGTACTCTCGCAAAATCAAGCAGATCATCATGATCAAACCATTCAATACCAGGTGCACTATTTCGTCAACCTAATCCCAATCACTCTTATATGTGCATGCATGAGCCATACGAGAAGTATACATTCTAAATATACTGAAGGGCTTACCTAGCCATCCAATGTTGTAGCTAAATCATAAAATTAAAACAATATACCATGCATGCCTTGCAGTATTACTTGTGTATCTTCACATAGCCATATTGTAGTGTGCAAGTGCCTCTTTGCCTATTTGAGATGTAACCATATTTCCTTCTCAATATCTAGTTGCATTTCCATATCTATCCAAATTTCCTGCATTTCTTGATATTTCCATCTTTCCTGCATTTCCAAAGATCCTCGAGAGGAATTCATTCATCACATCTCATCACAGAGGTTAGATATATCCATTTCCTCAAATATACATTTAGGAAGTAATGACTAGAAATAATAATCATAGAAATCATATCCATTTTCATAAACAAGGGTAGGGGTTATAAGTCAAGGAATACTTATCTTCAATGAGAGATGATCCTCTTCCTCTTGAACCAGCCTTTAAGAGTCAGCCATAGATCATAAATAAGTGTTGCCTTCAATTAACAAATTTATAAATACCCAGGTAATTTATGTCAAACCGATCCAAGTGGTTGAGCATATTCACAAAGGAGATGTGATGGTTTCATATACAAAATATTAATATTTTACCATAAAAAATGGTTTCTCTCAAGTCATTATCCACTAAATTCCTAGGGCTTTCTTCATACCCTATAATTATTTTAAGTCTCTACCATCTTCTACTTTCTTTCATACAAGTGTCTCCTTGGGGTTATCTCCATGGCTTTTCTTCAACCAGCTTTGATACCATGCTAATTTTTCATAAAGAAACATTGTTCTTTACTTTGATAGTTACATTCCATCATTAACATGTTTCATTCACCCAAAATAATTATTCCATTGTACATGTATATATTATTAATCATCATAATATATAACTATGTAGAAATAACAACGCCATCATCATCATCATAATCTAATCAGCGGAGAATAAAAAAATCAAATGAAGAGAAGCTTGAACACATAGAGACACCAGGATTGGTCTAAGACCAGGGTAAAACCCACTATGGGAAAAACCCTTGGAAATTATTCTTCTTAGATCTTCATTGAATGGTTCAGCAACAAGAGTATAAAGATCCATGAGTACATATATTTACAATGCAGAAAACAAATAGCATAAAAGAACTAAAACCATACCCATACTTATGCATGAAGGAAACAAAATCCGAGAACTGAAATGCACTGACATTGGCTGTAGAAAACTGATGAACATGGCTGATAATTAATGAGGACTTGAGATACATCTGTAATCGAAAAAAACAGATCTATAATATAAAAACTTAGATCTGAAATATCACTAAGTGATCTCAACTTTGAAGCCCTATATCTAAATATAGGAGACGTTAATGATCTCTTTGACGCAACTGTGACTGAATGATTGATGTCTCAAAGTGTTGTGAAATCAACTGAAGGTAAACCAAGTTATATTTTCCCAGTAAATATATGATTCACGGCCTTAACATGCTCATCCCACGGCTTTGGGGCTCTAGGCTGTTACATCAAAGCTCTATTCCCGCGGCTTTGCTTCAAATCAGCTCGATATGACTTCTATGATAGGGTTGTGCCCTTAAAAAGTTGTGCCAATGGCTTTGGCTCCTTGGTCGCGAGAAAAACACACTCTACCTGTGGCTCTGCTTAGCAGGGCCACTGCCTTAGCCTTTCCTGCTCGTGGCTTTGCTTTAGATCACCCAGATATGATGCATGATCACTTATGTGATCCTGACCTCTTGCGCAAGCTCCTTCCAACGTACCTCTGTGAGCCAGAAATAAAAAATATAACCAAAAATGAAAATAGCATAGAGAAGATCTCATGAGTGAAAGTGTGAAAAATAAATTAAGGTCGCCTCTATTTATAACTTTGTGACTGACTGCTTGTGGCTTTGACCAGATCAACATGCGATTAGGGTGACGCATAAAATAATAAATTAATTAATAACTTAACTTGTGCTTAACCGATTGGGGAGATCTATAGGTCGATTTTGATCCTCTCGTAAAGAGGAATCATGGTGGAAATTATTATCATTTGAATTCAATTTGGTGGGCAGTTAGGCTTGCGTGGTCACGTTGACATCTTCTTTTCACATAAATACAGATTAATTATGAGGGAGATGAGAAGAGGACCCTTGATTTCCCCCTTACGTAGGTCGTGAAGGTTGAGAAACCATCTGTTCCCGAGGTTGTGCAGGGAATGGATGATTCAAAATAGCAGGTTGCTGAGTAGATGGTGGTGAAATAATCGTATGGATTTCATCCATCGAAGGAAATTCTTGAGTAAGGTGATCGCCTTGACAAATTTTCCAAGGAAACTTGACTTTTTGGCGACGTTCACTAGTGCCCCCTCCCTGAATCTGAGGATTACATTTAGACTCCTGAGAAGTTTGGTATTGTTGTGTGTTTTTCTTATTATTATTGTTTTTCTTACCACCTAATTGAGAATTATTCTTTGGTTGAGTAGACTTCACCATAAGAACATTGGTGGAATGCTCAAGAGGCAGTGCTTTAGCAGAGCCAAACGCACTTGCTAGGGCTTGAGATGCAACAACCAATTACCCAAGGTGGGAAGCAAGTTGGCTTATGGGATCATAAATTGACCCAATTACACCATCGGCATGTGGGCCAGGAACTAGTTTAGGTGGGTCAATAGAAGGCCTAGGGAGGTAGGCAACACTTCATACAACATACCCGATTGTGAATATATGAGATTCAACTGTCGGGGAGCTAAAATAGCTTGCTCCTTAGTAACAGCTCAAAACATGGACACGTCCTTGGAAATCTGAGGTCGAAGAGATTGAATTAACCATTTACATAAAATCTCATCAGGTAACTTGATTCTTAACAACATCTTGTGATGATGCCACTCATTAATATGATTAGAAATGAGTGTGGCATCATCTTGTTTGAATTTATACAAAATTTTAGAGTGAATATCATACCGAGTTGGTAATTGTAAATGCGTCAGGAAAGTTTGAGCTAGAGAGGAAAAAACACCATAGGATCCAATGTCTAAGTCGATGTACCATTTGGAAGCATCCCTGGTTAACTTTCTTTGGAACAAGGGAAGTTTGACATAATCACCCACCAAATAATTCGATGAACACCATAGATGGTAGGTACTAATGTGGGTGGATGGATTCTCCCCAGGCTTCCCTTCTAACTTGGGAATATAAGATGGTAATTTTGTGGGCATAGGCAACCACCAAGGATCATGATGAATGGGGTCATTAGTTAATTTAGCTAAATCTGAAAAATCGAGAGAGGATATAAACTGATTCTAAATTTGACTAAATGGGTCATAGGTAGGAGAAGCCCCTGACCAACCTTGCAGTCCCCCCATAAATATATTAGATGGATGCATTTTCTAGTGGTGAAAAGGGTTCACCCCAGAAAATGGTTGTTGTGCACCAGCATAACTGGTAGATGGATGTTGTCCCCCAAAATCATGACTACTAATGGGGTTGTACCCAAGGTGAAAAGAAGGACTAGACTACGCAGTAGGACCTACATAAGGTTAATGACCCAGTTAAGACACAGTACTGGTAGCGGGGTTACCCCCATGTAAACTAACCCCTCTAGTAAAAGCACCGTAGGTGGCATACCTCCAAAGAGAGAAATATACCAAGCTTGCGTCACACTAGAATTTAAATTTCCCCTTGGCTAACTAGAGATAATGGCGATCCCCCCACGGATTCCCGAAAGTAACCATGCCTAACTGAGGAACAATAAAAGTTAGTTGGGAAGATGATGGTGTGTAAATTCTTGGACCTACTCACTGACCAGGTTGGGGTACCGTAGTCGACATAGAGGATGGTGTGGGCACAGAAACATTTGGGAAACTAGTGGGAGCCATAGACGAGACAGGTGGAATTCCACATGAAGAAGTGAGAGGCATGGATAAAGGAGGAGGAATAGCCACACTAAGAGGTGGTAGCGTTGTCATGGAAGTTTAAACTGTTGATGCAGATGGTAATGAAGTCTTAGACTCCTCCATAGGGTAAATGGTATATAAAGGCACGTAAGTGTAAGCCAATGTAGAACCATCAGGATTCATCCGCAGTAAGGTAGGCCCTAAAAGATTAGTCAAAGGTGGATTGGTATGAGTGTCAGAGTCATACGTCAAGTCTCAATAGAAACCAGATCACTATCAGTGGGCCAGACACATATTCCAACACTATGTGATGGTCTAAGTTGCGAGCACCGATAGGCACTCTCCATGTAGGAGACATAAGTCCACTTCGGTCAAGAAGTAAACCTTGAAGGTGTCATGAATGTTAACGAAAAAATTCATCTCGGGTGATAATAACTAAAACATAATTAAGTTAGTGCAAACACCCTAACGCCAAACTATGGACTCGGACCAAAAAACATACTCTAGAAACGTCCTAAAAGATAGCACATGCAAACATAATACAAATAAGGTGATGATGGAACAGTGATACTAGCGACCTGCTTCCTAGCCCTTTAAGTTGTGAACTTGGCACAAGTTCCCCCACAAGATGTGGAACACCCCTTGAGACGATTGACAGAGTATGACTAATATTTATCCCAGGTATAGAGAAGACGACCCCGACCCTGCACATGTGTATGAGCCCTAGAAATAAATGCCACTATGGTCACCACGTACAATAACACGACATGGGGGGACAGTCATAGGACAAATAAACACACAAGGGTAGAAAAATTAACCCCAAAATGAGCCAAGGCTGAAACCCCCTTGAGAGTTACCTCCCATGTGGTCCCCAAGTGATAAAACATCGTTTGTATGCATGCCAATTCTGTTATATCGCGCCACCCGAAACTAAGCAAAATGAGTCATGTCACCCTTCTTAGCCCAAGTGTGACCTCGTGCTTAACCCTTTTGTGAGGAGGGCTTCCGAGACTGCACTACTGAAAATGGATATTACTCCTTACCACAAGCTGCTAACTTGATTTTGTGGTCTTGGAGTGGTTAACTCACACTCTTATCTCCAATACCCTAGCCTAAGCTAGTATTGGTGGACTACCAGTAAAAATAAAAGATGAATATAGTTAATTTTATTATCGCGTTAATTTTAGTGGTTGTTGTTTACACAAGTGGGAAGCGATGTGAAACTGAGATGATGTGTAAGACTCTTAGTTAGTCACCCTAATGCAGCTATATGCAATTTCGTTTTCAATTTCTATGAATGTTAGCTACAAGAGGGTAAGCGTTTTTCAAAACACACAAATTCCTACAATAATTTTCTTGTCACTAAATATTCCCGAATACAAAATATCCCAATAATTCGTGAATTAATGAACCAAAAAAAAAGTCGAAAAAGAGACCAAAGAAATTATCCCAAGCAAGAACGCAAAACACTCCAAAAGAGAAACAACTAGAAAAACAAATCCCAATCAAAAGACACTCAAAGAAATCAAATTGAAAGCCAAAAGTGAAAGCAAAGGAATGCAGTGTCAATCAAGCTAGGGCTACAGTACAATGGCTCAACCAAGGTCAATTTTATACAAGGGACTAAATCGAACCCTAGAAGAAAGATGCCCTAAAAAATATCAAATGAAGGTGATGTAAAACAACAAAACACACTCAAAATAACTTGTCTAGATGACATTTGCACAATCAGTCACAACACCATCGATTATGACAAAAATGACCAAAATATAAAGAGATCACTCAAAAAAAAGTGAAAAAAGTGCACAAGGACACAAATATCTAAAAGTGAGATATAAAATTGATCCAAGAAATTACCAAAAGAAGCCAAAAAAATATGAAACTGAGATCTAGAAATGAGAACAATAGTCCTCAACCAAATCACACAAAGAATACTTCAAGGGAACCTCTAAGAACAGAAGAATGGAAGATACCAACCAATAAATAATAAATGGTTCAATTATGACAAATATCAGAATCTAACAACAACAAAAATAATCGATCCAATAGATCTACAATACAGCAACAGGTTTTGAAGAAAGTAAAAACCTAAAAATTTAAGCAAATAAGCTCAATAAATCCAAAAATTTGGGAAAACTGGATAGAAAATAGGTTTAATTTCCAAGCAAGCATATCTTCCTCATACAAACTCTGTTTCCAGTGATATTTTTTTGTTTTGAGGTAAAATTTAAAAAGGAATACAAATATGTAATTATTTTTACTCATATCTATACAGAAAATAACAAAAATGAACCGAAAAATCAGTCCTGCGCGAGGGTGGAAGAAAAAAAAAACTGACCAATTTTAATTGGCCAAAACTCCCTCATACAGAGTCTGTTTTTAGTAATATTATTTTTATTTTTGGGCGAAATTCAGAGAGGAATCAATGTCTATGATTAATTCAATCAAATTATGTACATAAAATTAAAGAATTTTATTTTAATTTCACAATCTATTATTCTCTCCTATAAAAAATAAAATACAAAACTCTAGATCTAAGATCAAATTAGCTTTGAAGCATAGAGATAATAACCCTCAAAAATAGCTAAAAACATATGGAAAATTTTAAGGAAACCCAACAAATCGAAAACAAGAGGTTTCAATCATGATCTAAGGCAAAGCGGACACAAAAGTGAGTGTGCTCTCATTGAAAGCACCAGTTCTGTTGCATTAAAAATTTCAAGGAGTTGTTTCTCTGTGATGTAGTGTTTGATAGATCACCAGAAAGAAAAATACGCGAATAAGAAGATACAAAAGATCTCAATCCCATATGATTCAACAAGAAACATGCAATTGGATTTACACTATGAGGAAGAGAACGCCACCTTTTCTCCTCGCAGTTTAGGGACAGATCTTGAGTTCGTAGTAGAATTATTGTGCTCCACACAAGAGATCTACTCGATCTGTTTATGATCTCAACACCTACACACAAACACAAAAATTCAAGGAGGATAAGATATCTTCCCCAAAATATCATTAGATAAACAATGATATAATAAACCAATCACAAGATCTGAAACACAATCATGTAAGGGAGAGAACATAGATCTTCATTAATCTCATAATGATGATACAATGCTTATATACCTTCGCTTCATCATCTATTCTCTACGATCTGGCAGAGTTTCCCCACTAGATCCAATAAATGAGCATGAAGAGCACTCACATAGAACTAATACCTCACAAGCTCTCTATATGGTAGCAAAATGGTGGCAAGAGGTCAAGATCTCAGCTTATCAAAAGTGCATCTCTCCAAGTCTAGCTCTCCCAAAACGGTCGAGCTCTCGCCCTATAGTTTGGATACTCTCATTTCTACCCTTTCCTCTTGGTGAGATTATATAGGCTCATTTCATCCTTTGAGAGAATGTATCTAGACACCTAGGGGCTTGAGAAGTTAGAAAACTTCTACAATAATGGACCCCTAGGCAACTCATACACAAGTGGATCAAGTTGATCTCCTTGGGAATGGGAAACTCTAGAAACCTTTTTCACAATTATGAGATTTTTCTCAACTATCTCAATTATGAAATAAGTATTATCTCATAATTATAATATTTTGGAAAAATAATTATGAGAAACTGCTCAATTATGTAATTTCACACTTTTATCATGGGATAAATCTCACATAAGTAAAATAAAAGGTGAAAAGGGATGCATGTTAGCCAAACAACTGAGGTAAGTTGATAGTGGGTTTCTCTCACTGTAATTGAGTGGAAAATAGGGTTATAACAATGGTATACTTTATGTAGCCTTATCTTTGGCTTGAATATGATGAGGAAATTTCATAGCTGTCATAACGTTTTGTAAGATCCTTCTAGATCTATAACCTAAGTTACGCAAAAACGGGTGTAATTTTTTTTAAAACAAACAAGAAGACTCCGTAATATATTTACTCTTTTATCCTTGCATGTATACCTTTACATCTTAGGCCGTGTGAACACATTATAGTTCCAATCAAAAAATGAAGGAAATAATGAATGATAATTAAATCAATGCACTTGCCAATCATTCTATTATAACCATCAACAGATACATGAAGTTATTATTTCCATAAATCACATGTTTCCTTGAATTAATTAAATGCTACCCAAATTATATTTTATTTTCACGCGTGAAAGAAAAGTTGGGTGAGAGAAGCCAAACACCATCTATTGAAATGAAATCCGATATAGCCTTTAAAATAATACAAAGAAGCCCACTTACATGCATTCAATAGTAATTTTTCCTATACAATAAACTTAACATTGAATCATCATCGAGATATATATAGAAAAAAAATACCAGGATCAAGTCAATCAAAAATTTTTATATATAGATAATAGTAAACCTTATAATCAATGAAAATGCCACGTGGATCATTAATCCATATTGATCACCTTAGTGAGATACATTCAAAAATATTTCTATGCTCATCCAACATAAGAATATGTCATAAACACAAACATAGAAATAGCTTAAACTAGATTACCTTCAACTGGAATGAACCTCCACATCATAACACACCATTAATACTCAAACTAGTGATGCAATTTACAAATTGTCCTAAAAATTAATCGGCAGGTACTACATACAAAACCTAGACGTCACCCACAATCGTTAAATGGAACTAAATATATCCCATGATAAGCATGGGCTAACAAAATATGCTCTCTATCTTGAGAATTTGTGTTAGCTTGACTATGCTTTACACTAGATAAGATTAAGAATTGTATTAAATAGAGGAAGCATATAAAAAATAGAAGCAACCAAGTAACCATATAGAAGCAAAAAATAAAGCATAAATTTACAAAGGGAATTAAATTTTCAAACCATACATTGAATTGAATGACTTCTATTCACATACTTGATTTTCTGGAAAACAACACAATTTTGAACATTCTATTACAAACTACAATCAAAGTATGATGTAAAGAAGTGAAGGCTTGCTCATAATGCAAACTAGATTTGAATTATTTTCATAAAAATGATTTTCCCTGTTGTATGAAATGAGTTGATGATACAAATTATAAAGGATGTTTCCAAGGGAAGTATCACATTAACAATATCATAGCAATGAACATTTATTACTAAAAATGGACTTACTAGTCATCTTATTATCTTAAAAGCCTTCCTTAATTTCAACCATTATTTGGATAAAATATGACACTAACATGTTAATATTTAGAATCAAAATCAACATGTACAACATAAAAAGTTAATTAAAATTCTAAAAGAAATCCAAATTCCAAATTATTAAATCAACAGCAAGTTTGAGAGTATAAACTCCATGCCATCAAAAGTCAATATAAAATTATTAAACCAACAAAAATTTAGGGAGGGCGTTTAAGGAAAGACAAAAACCCAATCAATGTTCTTTCAAGATCTGTAGGACCCAAAATCGTTGGCCCCTTGGAAAAATATTAGATGTACTTTGACAAGATAATGCCTACATGCTATGTTGAATAACATATGATGTTGCATCAAAAATTTAAAGAATCCTTGATGGAAAGCTAATGGTCATTGAACTACACAAACGAGAATGATATTCAAGGTATTCGAGACCCTAAGGAATGCATTATCGAAAGGTTTGCACAAAATATAACCAGAAATGTATGACTACTTGGAACTCTCAATTTAGAGGGTGGAAGAAGAGGGCCAAAAGACGAAAAGTAATCTATGAGTAATCTATGTTCATTTAGACATTTTATAAACACTTCTCATTTGTGAAAGCTACAACCATTGAGGATTTTATTCAAACACTTTTCATGTAAACGCTTTTAACTCATTAAGGCATACAACCATTAAATAAAATCACAGGAAAGTAAGGGTTTAGAATAAATTTATGTTAAAATACACAATCAATTCTGAGAACATAACCTACAGGGTCATTGATTAATTATGGAAAACTTCTAAATTACAAAACCGAGTTCTGATTGATCAAATGAAACCCCCTCAAGTTGTGTTGGTTCATAACAGAACCATCCTAAAAACTCGTATTTATAAAACACATCAAAGATTTAACTTTTAAAGTATGTGTGTATATTTTTGAAATATATGGCATGCAAAGAATCCATTGCAACCTCGATTAGAGAATACCATCAGAAATTTACAAATTATATATCTATAATTTTCTAATATTACCAAAAATGCAAATTACATGCCATAAACAAATTTCCCATAATAATAAAAAACTAAAATAAATAATATCAATTAATATAAACATTATTTCATGCCCTCTTTGAAATATTTTACTTCTCCTCATGAGTAATCTGTACAATGAAGCATGATATTAAAAGAAGGGAGAGATATGTTGTTTCTAAACTAGAAATTTACAATAGCTTATCTTATTTAGCCCTTGCATAACATTTATATCTTTGAAAATTCCATACAAGCTACATCGTTACGTGAAATGTTAGTTGAGACATAATATACCATATGCTTAATAATTAACCATGAAATTTCAATAATTTTAGAAGTCGAACTACTCAAAGTATTTCTCAAGTTCATAAAAATTATCTCACAACATAATAAAAAAAATAAAATTGAAGATGAAAAATATACCAGAACATAGTTAATTTTATCACTTCAAAAACTCCATTGGAACTTAGTTGAATCACTCCCTTCACAACTCTGCTTTCCAACCCAAGAGACTAGTCAGTTTTTCCACCCAACCAGATCCAAGGGAAACCTTTTTCCCCTAGAAACCCTGATTTGTTTGAGCTCACAAATAGTACCAACTATAGAAATAGTGAGAAATGTTGGGAAAATTAAAGAAGATAATTTAGCTTCCTCTCAACACTACTCCATCTCCATCAGTTAGGTAAATCTACTTTGATTTTTGGTTTAGGGATTTGGAAATAGTATAGCATTTGGCTACTCTCTCTAGTCTCCACCCTTATCATGGGAAATATCCTTCAACATTTATAAGAACTGAGTGGGGTCACACATCACCCCTCTCATGAAAAAATAATTTATTTTTAATTTACCATAATTCATATTGTTCACCGCCCCCTAAGGTGGTACTCCACGAATTCTATTCTTTATTTAGTTACCTAAATTATGTAATATTCATCACCCCATGTGTTTCCCTTAGGAATTTTCTTATTGTTTATTTTTCATATATAGATCATTAATATTTTGCATTAAAATAACATTTATTTTAAATGACCCTCTAAAGTTGGTAAATTTGGAGTTAATTTAATTCAAATTTTAACTTAGATTAGATTGCATGTTTGATTTATTCCATTGAGTGGTGTTTTTGTTTCAAAGAATAGTGATTCCACACCCCTATTGTGCAACTCTCCTGACTTATTAGGACTCTGCGCCCTTTCCCTATACCTAGGACTCCACATCCTAGTAGAATCAAGACTCCACACCTTGATCCATTCCAAATATCCAAGGATTCACACATTGATCTTCTAAGAAGTTAGGAATCCACGCCCTAATATTTTTCATAGATTTAAGATTCCATGTCTTGATCCTCCATGGATTCAAGACTCCATGCCCTAACCTCCATTGATTCTCATATATTCTTCTTTGAAGCTCCATGCTTCGCCCATGGGGGATTGACTGGGGGAACAATACCATACCACGTGCATTCATATTGGGGGATATATATTAAGAAAAAATGGCATAATATATTTAGCATATAATAGGGGGTAAATGGTTTTTATATGTTGTATATAAAAAATGGAGCCCAAAGTTAATGAAAAAGTATAAAGGGGTATAAAAAATGTTAATAAAAAAATGGATACCTACAATATCTTATGAAAGTAGGGTTTTTTTTAACTGGGAAGGTGTAATGGATTCATATTGGTAGGGGGTTAAATAAATTGATTTTTAGTGGTATTTTCCAATATGTAGTCAAATTAAGGGTATTTTTTAGTATTCCTTGAATGCACATGATACATCATAGGTTCATTGAGTGAAGCCCCTGCGGCTTCACCTTAATGTACTAGTTGTGATCTCATACACATCTGATAGTCTATTGGCAAGGTCGTGTTTCCCTAGACCTATACACATCATAACCTTATAGATTAAAATCATCAATTAAAAGTAATAATGAATTAATTCAATCGCATTTTACCCAAATGTGTATATGACCTCCACAATCATTTATCATTTGAGCATCCTCCTCATCACATAACTATGTTTTCAACCAAATATTTCTCAATACAAGGTTAAGTATACATAATCATATAAATCATGTATCATTGATAAGATTATAGTAAATTAACAATTTCACACAGTATATTTCATTCATTGTCAGAATCATGTGACATAATCTAGATACAAAACAAAAGAGCGATACATCAAATTTGATCTGATACACATAATCAATCATATAACCACACATAAGAAGAAATAAAACTATGTAATATGTACGATATTTTTCCCATGACTGATCTAAGTCCATAACATAAGTTTTTCATACACAATCCATCAAAAAATCACCCTCATTAGGTGTCAGAAAAATGTACTAGGAAAAACTGGGACACTACATACTCCCCCTCTAAGATTAAACTTAGCTCGAAGTTTAATAATAATAAATAAATAAAAACTAAATACACATCTCAGATGCATCCTTGAATGAATAAGCATTCATGTAATTGATAATAAAAGCATTGTGTAACCATTCACCAAATATAGACTCTGCAAATTAGGGCACCAAAGAAATATTCAAATTTAAAGTTGTTTGGATCATGATTTGCAACTCGAAGTTTAATAATAATAAATAAATAAAAACTAAATACACATCGCAGATGAATCCTTGAATGAATAAGCATTCATGCAATTGATAATAAAAGCATTGTGTAACCATTTACCAAATATAGACTCTGCAAATTAGGGCACCAAAGAAATATTCAAATTTAAATTTGTTTGGATCATGATATGCAAAAGACTACATTATTGATTTATCTACTGAGAAAAGAATTTAAAACTTTAAAGTATTTATAATCATCAAGTTATTTAAGCCCTTCCACTAGTTTTTGTATTTTGGAGGTTTAGAATTATTTATATGCTCAAGCATTGAAATTTTGAATTAGATAAAAAAACAAACTACATTTAGGTTCCCCTTCTAAATCATAACATTTCCATAGTATAAACAAAATCATTTTGTTTCCAAAAAAAACTTTAAAAGATATAATTTCCAGGAATGAATAAATTGTGTAGTGTTCTAGTACTCAAAAAAGTGTTAACAACTTAGTTCTTTACACCATAACTACCAACTAAGACATCAAACTAATAGGACATAACAAAACATAGAGTCCATAAAAATAATCTCAGTGGAGTAGATGCAATGACCAATAGTAAAAAAATATATCTTAAAGTATGTAATATGAGATACACTTTTTATCCTTTGATCAAAATTAAACAATAAAACCCTCCACATTTTCAAAAATGTAAATACTCATCTTTCAACCAAAAACACTTGCAAAACTTAGGAATTTTAAAAGGGGATGTCAATCAAGCCTAAAAATTAGTCATTTGGCCTCAGAGAATATCAATTAATGCTTGAGTGTGATTAAGCATTCCAAAGACAAAAATGTGCAGAATTACATATCAAACAATATCTAGAAATAAGTCAAATCCTCGTGTAATAGGTTTAGATCATAAGAAATATTAAATCATTTTCATAAAGAGCTAAAGCGTTCTAGATTATGAAGCATTGATTCATTTTTTCATGGTTTTGTGATAGTGCAACCAACCCATGCATATTCAAGATTAAATTGTTAGGACCAGTTACTAAATGAAGTTAGGTTTTCACTCATTGCATGTATCTAGTTGATTATGAAATGTTGTAGATTCAAATGATATGCCAATTTACTATTTTAAAGTTCCAAATTTATTCAATCCATCAAAAACTTTCCTTTGAACAAAATTTAACATTAAGTTCAAAACTTGAAAGGGAAGAAACCCAAATCCAAAAATTTGTCGAATTAAGCATTGTAATACCTTAAAACAAATCAAGGAAAGAAAAACAAAATTTAACTGAGTTTAATTTTGGTGAATAAGGTTTGTTAGTGTGAATTCTAATCGCAAGCATACGAAAAAGGTCACTTTAGTTGTGCATAACAAACAACCCTAACATCAAAGATGGCTGCCAATTTCCTTAGATCTGCAGTTATTTGACCAATATAAATGCAACAAAATCTAGATCTATGCAGTTAAAGACATTAAACAACAAATAAAATCAAGATTTGCTCCATGCATCCAATAGACAAGACAATGATGCTTTTAAAGAATTTTGTATTTATGACACCTGGGAAGGGAACATAGAAAGATGTTACCAGTCCCCCTCAATGGGATGGGTTCTTGTGTGTCCTCAGCGCTTCATATCTAAGATCTCTCTCTCTTGATGGTGTAGAAAACCTAGAAAAAATGGAACTCAAAGGGAGCTCAAAATAAAAAAGGTAGCAAAATATGACAATGATGGAGGATCAAATTTAGACCAAAAATATAGATCCAGAGCGATCTTTAGGCAAAAAAAGGTAGTGAATGAATGGAAAATTCCTTATATTTATAACAAAATATTGAGCTAGTCTAGATATTGGTGCATAATTAAAATATAATTAACCAAATCTAGATCCAACTTTTATGGAATATTTCATTATTTTTGTTGGAGGGAAAAAGAATTTGAATTTGGTCAAATCCCTTTATTTGTAAATAATAAATAAATAGATGATTTATTTATTATTTTAAGAATGTGGTCGAGTAATAATTAAATAAATAGTGATTTATTCAATTACTTATAAATGGTTTATTCAAATTTAAAAATGAATATTATTTAAATAATGTTTTAAATTAATTATTCCTAGAAAATAATAAGATAAATAGTGATTTACCTAATTAATTTTCCTATTTTGGGTTAAATATGACCAGGAATATTAATTAAACTGTGGTTTAATTAATTATCCATTGAGGAAAACCAAACAAATAGGGATTTATTTGATATTTCCTCATGGGGTTTCCTATTTAGACCATAAAAACTTAATAAATTATGGATTACTAAGTTATTTTTCATACTGAAAGCAATTTTACAAGGGTAAAATTGGTCTTACATGGTGTACTTTGGTCCTTCTAATAGTAACATGTTAGATGACCAAAAATTGGTGTAACAGATTGCCCCCCAACATGTGAGCATTAGGAGCTAATTGTATGACCAAAGTATGTTTTAAGAACTCAATCAGTAGACACTGAAGGGGGAGTCAGAGAGAGAGAAATATAAGGTAGACTAAAGCGCAAGAGGACAAGAGCCTGAGGAGGCGAGACTTACGGGTGCGAGATTTATCTTTTATGAGTGAATACCTGTTCTACATGAGGCGGGGGAGGCATACCTATGCCCGTTGAGGTAACAAAGTACAAAGAATAATGCGTCCAATAAACAAGGAACTAAACTATATCGTACATGCTGATATAAACATGGGCCAGATAAAAACATGATAATGGATCCCACATACATATTGTTCCTGGGACAACAGCCAGGACTTATACAATAATATCTGAGTACATGAGATATAAGTACAACCAAAGAGGCCTTGTAAAATAGGAAAAGGATCTGAAAAATATGAATAATACATGCAAACAAAAAAGGTGCTGCAAGCGGGCTGAGGCCGGAACCATCATATCTATGGAGATACATCCAAGGCTGTAGTAGAGAAGTCGTTCGGGTATATGGAGGGCTACCTAAAGGGCCACCCCATCATGAGGTCTGAAACATCTCACACACAGACGGGAATCACCGGTACAATCTAATGCATCACTGAACCATCAAGTATATGGATCTCGATCATGCCATAAGGAGTTGGAGCTGAGAAAAAATCAAGTCAAAGGGAAATAAAGAGTCCCTTTGCCTAATCCAAGGCACTGAACAAGAGTGGAAGCTGGAACCAAGGTACACCGCCCTCTAGACCTGTCTTCTGGAATGAATAAACTGATATCGACAGAAGGAGGCCCGCCATAGGTGAGGCAATAAGGGATCCTCAACTAAGGCACGGGAGAAAATAGTAGAGCGACTGATATACTGAAACCAGTGATGATGGTGGAATGGGTGGTACTGAGTAGCGTGCTGATGACTTCCCTTGTTAGAGCATAAAGGGCATGGATGACCTGGCAGCTACTGACTCGACACCGGAGGGGACAGGGGAAAATATGACTGAAGGCCAAAATGTATGAAATGAGAAAGGAACAAAGAAGTGCAGGATGGAGGACTGTGGTGGGATACAAGGGACTTGGGACAGAATCGATGGATGCGATGATGACTCAACTTGAATGCTCTAAACAAGGGTGACTCGATGATGCTGCCACACAGAATAGGCCCAGTGGCGACCATAAAAACATGAGTATAATATGGTTAATCACGACTAAAATCGACACGAGCATGGACAAGTATGAAGGCAAAGTGGTGCCCCAATTACAAGTGTTCCAAGTGAATAAATTCGATTTTCAGGAGTGGTGAAGTGACCCTTCTTGGAAAAAATGTGTTGGGGTGAAGTATAAAATCACAAAAAACTAAAGGATACCCATTTGAGAGCCCGGTGAGAGCTTTCTATTGAGATTCAACAAGATGATGAGCTTATTGTAAAGAGACACCTTCACTAAGTGGGCCCGCAGGCTATTTTTGGCGCAAGTCTATTTTTAGACTATGTATGTTTTTAGACATGGTGATTATATTTCAGAAGTTGTAGGATGCTATTTGTGGATGATCGGTCAAGTTGGAAAAATAGATAAAATTCTATTTTTAGAATATTGGGCTAAGTCTATTTATAGATCGTCGATCTAACAATAGAAGTGTCGATTATTATTAGCTCTTAATAATAATTCGACAATAAACAACAACTTATTCTCTTGGAGCACTTAGTTTCAGTGCATAGATTTGTCAAATCAGTGGGCTGAAGGAATTACGTTATTCCTAGGGTTTACTGGTGGTTCATGCATGGAGGACTCAGTTAGAACTGAAGTGGCAAAGTTATGACAGAGATGGAAGAGTAGTTCATGGAGTTGTTATTCATTTTAACTCAGTTAATGGAGTTAAACTTAGTTGAGCTAGTTGTATCTAGTCTAACTGAATGATACACTATTGAGAGTGGAGTGAATTAATTAGTTAATTCATTCAAAAATAATAACTCATTAATCAACTGAACAATACAGTAGTTAACTACAGTGCATGGCAGTTCCAATGGAGACCCAGTGGAGAGATAGGTGAAAGGGCAAGATGGACTATCTGTTGTGACTATAGTGATGCATTGATTACACCACACACACATTAGATTCGACAATGAGTATTTCATATTCAAGGCAAGGGTAATTCGAATTCATTCAGAGCTATTCTTCAGCAGGTATCGCATAGTGGAGGCAGGCTAGTAGGTAGCAAGAAATCAGTGCATGGATTTGCAAATTTCTTCTGATTAGTGTGTGACGATTGATTGTACTGAGAGCTTGATGTACTAAGTTTTGTATGAGATTGTTACATGATCTCCATGATACATAATATATTATAGTTGGGGTTTTCAGCTTCAGGCTTTCCCATTAAACAACTGTGTTACGTGCGATTGTTTTTATTGCTTTATGTGTTTGCAATTGAATGTTTAAATTTCCGCAAAATATTAACAGTGGAAGGATTTTGTATTTAGCAAGAAGATAAATATTGTTAGATCAGGAGAGTCTGGATATATGCATGCATATTATATATAATTTCTACATGGTATCAGAGCAGTGTTAATTCTTGAAGATTGCAATTGTGAAGAATTTTTGAGTTTACGCTGGTGGACAATTCGAATTTGCTACTGAAAATTCTTCGTGCAGAAGTTGAGTATACATTAAATGTCTTTAATGGGTTGTGATTGGAGTATGCACTTGATGGGAGCTCCAATTACATAGCCTGGAAGGATAGGATGGAGGCCAGGCTAGAGGATAATGGACTGAAGGAGTTCATCAATAGCAATGTTCCTAAGCTGGGATCTAGCGATGTTGCATTACTTGACGCATGGAAAAAGAAGATAGCAAAGACAAGAACAATTATGTTGGAAGGTGTGAAGGATCATTGTGTCCAATCTTCACGGTAAAGCCACTCCATTATTAATGTGGAAGGATTTGACATATTTTTTCCAAAGCAGCAGTGACCAAAGGAAGTTGCGCTGAAAGACAAGCTTAGAAAAATAAAAATGGAGAAGGGCTACAGTATTCAAAAATATCTCATGAAGTTTTTCTACTGTAGGGATGAACTGGGAAGTGTGGGGATTACTGTTGATGATGAATACTTGGTGAGCTTGGCTCTCTTTGGGCTTTCGAAGAGTTGGCATAGCTACGAAGACTCTGTCAATGGACGAGAGAAACTACCGAGATGGGAGCGACTTTGGTCGGATCTTGTGCAGGAGGAGATAAGGCGAGGTACTAGGGATGGCTCTTCATCGAAGAATGAAGATGAAGAGAATTGTGCTTTGGCTGCCAAAAAAAGGAAAGGGAAGGGGAATAAATTTCCTTCAAAATCCAAAGCTAAAGGCAAGAAGTAGGATTTGTCCAAAGTGAAGTGTTTTCACTGTCACGAACATGGGAATTTCGCCACTAACTACCCACAGAAGAAGAAGAACAAGAAGGTTGCTGGAGCTGCAGCTAGAGAGGCCTTAGCCTCGCAATTTGAACTTGATTTCTCTTTGATCACATGCTTGGTTTCAAGCTATATGGTATCGGTGTGGTATCTTGATAGTGGTAAGTCTTTCCATATGACGGGAGACAAGGAGTTGTTTAGTGACTTGGAGGAGAAGGACCTTCAAATTCATATAGAGATGGGCGACGATGGTCAATACAGTGCGAACGGAATTGGGACCATTACCTTTGAGATGGAGTCCAGTAATCCATTCTTATTGAAAGATGTTATGCATGTTCTAGGTCTGAAGAATAACTTGGTCTCGGTCGCAATGTTGGAAGACAAAGGTTATGATGTTGTTTTCAGTGAGGGAAAATATTTCCTGCAACATAAAACAATGAGTAAAACCAAGAGGATAGGGATTCGAGTTAAGAATATATACAAGCTGGAGATAGATGGTTGCACTGCAATGGTGGGCAAAGCAGAAGAAGTGGTGAGCTGGGATGAGGGCGAGTTATGGCACAGGAGATTGGGCCATCTTCACCATGGCGCTTTGAAGATTTTGCAGCAGATTTCTACTGGACTTCCCAAGGGTACTCTTTTGTAATAAAATCAGTGCAAGGGATGTACTATGGGTAATTTTGTGAAGACCACCTTTCATGAGAAGGAGAATTGTGCTTCGGTGATCCTGGAGAGAATTCACACAGACGTGTGTGGACCTTTCTTGGTTGCTTCAACAACAAAACATAGGTATTATGTTATATTTGTTGATGACTATTCTTGTAGATGCTGGATCTTCTTCATACAGAAGAAGAGCGAAAAATTCTCAAAGTTATGTGAGTTTAAAGCATTGGTGGAGAAGGAGTCGGGGAAGAAACTAAAAGCTCTACGGAGCGATAATGGTGGTGAATACATCTCGAGCAAATTCAAAGACTTCTGTAGCAAAGAAGGAATTTGTAGAGAACTCATAACGCCTCATAACCCACAGCAGAATGGGGTCATAGAGAGGAAGAACAGAATGATCATGGGTGATACATGAGCGATGTTGCATGACCAGGGCCTACTGATGCACTTGTGGGTGGAAGCATGCAACATTGCGGTTTATGTGTAGAACTGTTGTCCTCATAGATTACTTGGCATGAGTACACCTGAAGAAGCTTTTACTGGTAAGAAGCCTGATATTTCTCATTTGAATATTTTTGGCTCATCTGTTTACATTCATGTGATAAAGGATGCCAGGAAGAAGCTGGAGCTAACTGCAGAAGTTGGGATATTTGTGAGGTACACGGAAACACCCCATAATTATCATGTGTATTTTCCAGACAATCAGATGACTGTGGTGCGGCGAGATATAAAATTCAATGAGGTGAAAGCCATGAATTTGTCGCTTGAGAGGGAGCTACACTTGCATGTGGAGGAGGAACTTCTTGTTCCCAAAGATGAGTCTCTGGATGTGGATCAACCACAGGAGGATATTCATGGGGTGGAGGAGTCCACTCATGCAGAACCAAACATCACACAAGGCAGAAAGCGTACCACAGAAGCTGAGAGACTGAAGCTTGATGCGGCACAGAATGTGGAAATTCATCACAAACGCAAGACGAACGATCCTGACACGATTTACAGATACCGCAAGCTCCTTGCCAGAAGCAGTATGTGGCGACAAACATGCTCCTTTGCCCAGTTCGAAATGGGAGGGCCACATGGGTAGATGCCATGGTGGAGGAGTATGACTCCATTGTCAGAAAGCAACGATTAGCGGGAGATTGTTCAAGGCCGGTGGGCAAGGTAGTTGTAGGATGCGGGAGTGGATGCTTATAAGGTAAACACGGCTTCTTGCCAGGGCATCGAAGTGTAAGGCAGGAATTTGTTGCCGGGGTCGCCCACCTCACAAATCAAGGGGATTGATTATGAAAAAGCACGCTAACGACGACTTCTCCTTTGACACATCCTTGCTCTCTGAGAGATGGACAGAAATTCATCGAGATGGATGTGAAGGCCATGTTCCTTAATAGGATCATTGAGAAAGTGTACATTGAGTAGCACGAAGGATTTGAGATCTTTTCGCAGCTGCAGTCGCATGTGTGCGAGCTCAAAAAACATCGTGCTGAGCTGCAAGCCCATGGATACTCCTCTTCCAGGAAATTGGAGGAAAGAGGATTCTACATCAGAAGAGGTAGTGGATGCCACTATTTATCGATAGTTGGTGGGTTCGCTCATTTATTTAGTTAATACAAGACCGAACATATGCTATGAGGTTAACCAACTTTCTGAAGTGATGGTTAAGCCTGCAAACTCTTTTAAGAGAGCAATGGCCTGTCACCGAAGACGCATGAGCATACGAAGAAGTGTGTAAATACAACGAATAGACGGCAGATAAGGTGAGGTTGCATGTTAGCTTCACGTTCTGGAATTGGTGGCGACTGACGGACGGAAAATAGCATAGGAGAGGGATTTCGATGTCGGATCTACGGCATTTATATGGTACAGCAAGCTGACATAACGCTTGACCATATACAGGCATTGCTTGGCATTAAATCAAAATTTGCATGTGAAATTTTGTACGGAGGAGGAAGATCTGATGGGTTTCTTTGGTTCATTTAGATCCTACGGTGATACATTGTGATATTAGGTGTATTAAACTCTAAGTTAATCTGTGTTTCATGATATCTAAACATATTGATATCACGACATCATCATATGGAAATTGTGGGCGGAAGATCATGTTGCTTTAGTACACATTCCTATGGAAGATCGGGATGCGGATCTTGACGAAGCGCTCACCATGAGCAAATTCGAATACCATAAAGACAGGATCGGGGTGGCAGATAATCCCTATCTTGTTGAGAGGGAGTGTTGAGATTCAACAAGATGATGAGCTTAGTGAAAAGAGTCGCCTTCACTAAGTGGGCCCGCAGGCTATTTTTAGCGCAAGTCTATTTTTAGACTATGTCTATTTTTAGACATGATGATCATATTTCAGAAGTTGCAGGATGCTATTTGTGGATGGTTGGTCAAGTTGGAAAAATAGATGAAATTCTATTTTTAGAATATTGGGCGAAGTCTATTTATAGATCTTCGATCTAAAAATAGAAGTGTCGATTATTATTAGCTCTTAATAATAATCCGACAATAAACAACAACTTATTCTCTTAGAGCACTTAATTTCAGTGCAAAGATTTTGAAAATCAGTGGGCTGAAGAAATTTCGCAATTCCTAGGATTTACTGGTGGTTCATGCATGGAGGAATCAGTTAGAACTGAAGTGGCAAAGTTATGATAGAGTTGGAAGAGTAGTTCATGGAGTTGTTATTCAGTTTAACTCGGTTAATGGAGTTAAACTCAGTTGAGCTAGTTGTATCTAGTCTAACTGAATGATACACTAGTGAGAGTGGAGTGAATTAATTAGTTAATTAATTCACAAATAATAACTCATTAATCAATTGAACAATACATCAGTTAACTACAGTGTGAAGTTAGAATACAGAACTATAATGGAGAAGACTAAGGTGAAAAACAGACGGACTATACGACGCAAATGTAGTGATGGTCATTGCACCACACACATTCTGAGTTTCCAGCAAAGAGTTAACACTCAAGGCAAGGTAATTAAATTTAAATCAAAGCTATTATAAACGAGGAGTAAGTTGAGTGGAAGGCTGTCTTGGGTGGCAAAAGTGGTTACATGATTGTGATTTCTTACGATTGGTATTGTGATGATTGATTGTATTAAGAGCTTGATGTACTAAGCTTTGTATGAGATTGTTACATGATCTCCATGATACATAATATATGATAGTTGGGGTTTTCAACTTCAGGCTTTCCCGTTAAACAATTGTGTTATGTGCGATTGTTTTTATTACTTCATGTGTTTGCAATTGAATGTTTAAATTTCTGCAAAAGATTAATAGTGGAAGTATTTTGTATTTACAAGAAGATAAATATTGTTATATCAAGAGAATCTGGATATATGCATGCATCTTGTATATAATTTCTACACTTTCCAACGGTGTTGACGGTTTTTCAAACGGAGCTACTGTTTGGTCGCAGGTGGCGAAATAAAAATCTAGGGTTTCTCTTTTAATAAAGCATTTTCCCTCCAATGTGATTCATTTGCAAGTGTAGTCGTGGTGAATTTAGAGAGGAGAAAAGGCCCTAAATCTTGTGGTGATCGTAGCAGACAAACCGACCATTGGAATCAAGATTCGTTAGTTGCGTGTAAGAGGCCTAACCATACTCTTTCAATTAAGGGGATCAAAATTTCAATTTAGGCACCCACAAATCATGAATAGGCTAGGTCACACTTTTTGGGGTTTGTTCTATGACCTGGGTAGCAGGTACTAGGTAGAAAATTGCGACCTATCCCAGGAAATGATCTTAAAAGTGCAACCTGTCAGAGAAAGGAGTCGTAGTGTTGTGTTTGGCTGAGAGCTGGGATTTTTATGGTTGAGGGGCATAGGTGCTCCCAAGCATGTTATGGTCGTGCCAAATGTATTTAGAAAATGGGAATCTAAACACATTTTTATGATGTGGTTAGCCATTTGTTTACGTTGTGGTTATCTTCTGTGGGAAGAATGGATAGATGCAGTGCGAGAAAGGGAATGGAGTATTACCAATCATGTTTGGTACTGCATATATGAAGAAAATGGACTATATTTCTGGGTTCGTATACATGCTGTCACTATCCCAAAGAGTATATTTGGAGATAATGAACTGGTGCTCACCTAGAAAACACACAGGTTGGTCAACAAAAATGTCTAGGGGACTAGGTTTTTGATGTAAGAGGAAGGAATGATGAGGGGGATCATCCCTAGAGTGATATGAAGTGATATGGTACTCTAGAGGTTCTTCTAAATGGGGAAGAATGATGGTACTAGAGTCGACACAACCAAATGCACTATGAGGGTTGTGGAGAATTTCTTCTCCTAGACTCTCAAATATGGGTGCCCCCTTACCCAAACATTGGGTGTCAATGTAATGACCACAAGGTGTATGTGGTTCGAATGCCTGGGTTTGATGTAAGGGGGGATAGATAAATTCAGGGGTGGTGATTTCTTCCATAATTTCATCATCACAATAGAAGATGGGGTGACTGGTGGAAGAAATACCACTTGACACGGTGAAGCTACCTGACTCATAATCATGAGAAATGAGGTTCACATGCTCATTGTCATGGAGGGTGACTGAAAAACAAGTAGATAAGGGATCCACTGATGTTGAGCCCAGGGTGATCGCTGAAGGGAGGTCAAGCGAAACAGAAGGGGAAGTCCCAAAGGGAGCTTCCACCATGGATCTCATGGATGATGATAGGTAGAGGATAGTGGTCGAAGACTCCATGATCTTGACATTGGGAGGGGAAATTCAAATGGGAGCATAGGTATCCTTAGGCTGGCTTGAAGCATACTGCGCAAGGACGGGAGAGTCAGACTAGTTCTGTTCAATCTTGTACTCCCGAACTACCTCCAAAGAGGCGCGATAATTCTTGAGGCAAGGAAAAAGGTGGGTATAATGGCCATGGAGATCACAAAAAGCATAGGGGTGGTTGGTGTGAACATTATTGGGGTTCTTGGCTACATTTAAGGAAGAAACAGAGGCTTCAGGGACCTTAGACTCAGGAAATGTGGCATTAAACATGGGCTTGATACGAGGCAATTCAAGACAATGATGGGTGGCATGACCGAGAACATCACACAAAGCACACGGGGGGTTATGATTTGGAGGCTGAGGAGGAGCAGTGGTTTTTTGGGCAGCCTTGTCCTTAGGTGCCTTCTTGCGAGCTTTGCCCCCCTCACCTAAAGCTTTTGCAACAGGAGTAGGTTCTTATTGAGGTGGTTGAGGCATAGAAGAAAAGGGAGGGGTCATGGTGACCGGTTGGACTGGGTTCATAGCAATATAAGGTTTACGCTGACTAGGAGGGATGGTGGCTAGGGGATCAATGTACCAGACTGGTATCCCTAGGGTCATTTGTATCTGACCGGAGGGGTAATGGCCAGGTGGGATAGCTCTGAGATGGTTAAGGCCAAGAGGAACCGTTCCAGGAGAGTAGACGGGCTCATGGATACTAGCTACAGATGAGGGGCCTTAGGGAGGGGGTCTTGAAGGTTAGTCAAGGTGCTAGGAGTAGGTTGCGGGGGGCGGGGCTTCTGACTAGTCGAATGAGTCTGTTCGAGGTTGAACCGAGATGATTGCATAATGCAAACATTCGACAAGCTGGGATCAGATATAAGAGGAGAAAGACCAGGGAATGAACCAAGAAAAGATGAGTCTTTGTAGACTCTGAGTGAAACATTGGTCAGAGGTTCAACTATTTGTTTATTGGCCACCGCCTTGGTTCGTAATATGTCAACTGGTTGATGGTGACAATTTTTCCATTGTGAGGAAATCACATCTTATGGTGGACCGTAGATGGAACAACAGACATCGCATAAGTGTAGCTACGACCAAATAGAATATTGTAGTCTAAGGGGGCATCAATTACTTCTACGTCAATACAAACAGTCTTGCTCGCAAGAGTAATAAGACAATTGCAGAACATGCCAAGGGGTCGGGAAGAGTGGCCATCCCACACTCGGAGGGTGATAGCGGAAGGGGCCAACTCAGGAGATCTTATTTGCTTCCAAACTAAAGCAGACATCACACAGGTGGATGCGCCCTTGTCAATGATACAACGGGAGACATTGGCATTCCGGATCTTGACATGGATTTGGAAGGCGATGGAAGAAGGAAGGGGAGGATGTTCTAAGTGGTGAACATCGAAGACAATTAGACGATCATCTGAAGGATCCACAATGCCCATAGTAGTTAGTACAACTTTTCATTGTGAAGGGCACGACTGGAGGACTTCTAGCATTGACATGGCAACAGGGGATTGTGCCAAGTCATCAACTATACTATACGAATGGTCAACTTTACCCAAAGTAGCATTTCAGCATAAAGGTACCTTGGGGATCTCGGTATGAACCTCTGCCTTAGGCTGAGGGATCAGTAGAGGACCATTGGGTGTAGAAAGAGGCTCTGTGGGACCTGAAGAAGGGGGCTCGGAAGAAGATATAGTGGGGGGCTTGTTGTAATAACGAGACCGATTCTGAAGGTTGAGGTCAACAGTAATGGGTTGGTCAGAGTTCATCATGAGAATATGGTAATCTAAGGTACCATATGGAGGAGGTTGAGTGACCACCTGACTTTCAGGGGGTTGGGTAGCCATGAATCCTTGATGGGAGAAAGGATTGGTAAACACATCCGGTTGGATAGGTGCAACGTTAGGAGGAACCGAAGGGGAGGCTTGTTGTCCTCGGGATACTACTTGAGCTTTCCACATCTGCCGCATCTGAAGTAAAAGAGGACAATCATGGGTATAGTGACCATAGACGCCGCAACAAGAATAAGGCTTGTTCATGCAAATAGGTATGTCCTGCTTGGGCTGAGTGCCCTATTGCTAGTTAGCAGTGTTAGGTGTGTTCCCTTGGGGATTGAGTCCTGGATTAACTGGGGTAGATTGGTTTTGGTTGCCTTTCCTATTATTTTTGGAAGTAGAAGGATTAGTAGTGCCCTGTTGTGCATACACCTGACCCTAGGGGGGTGGCTACTATTGCGGGGGTTGAGAAGGCAAGGAAGGCTATAATGCTAATGTTGTAGGAGCTAAAGAACCAGGCTACGAATACGATTAATAAGGAGGTTGGGCAACATTGTGATAAATAGGTTGGGAAAAAGGGGGAGGCATGTCATATCCTAGATACATGCTACCGGGAGGGGGGAAAGTGCTGGAGGAGTTGGCCCCTCCCTCAGGGAAACCATAACCCGTGGGAGGATGAGTGTATGAATGAGAAAGGGCTCCAATGATACCGTTGGCGGCATGGGATTCCCCCAGTGCATTGGCACCACTGGGTCTAGGGAGATAGGGTAAGACGGTATAAACATAACCAGACTGTGCATAGATCAGGTCATATTTCAACGCAATCTGGAGGGCAGCTTCTTCGGTCTAAGGGAAATGAGATGCGACATCTTTTCCAATAGCAGGCAAAAGGGATCTGAGAAACTAGTCCATGTAAACACGGTCTTCAAAGTTAGGGACTCGACATAGACTCTTTCTTCTTCATCATTCCTGGACATGATCAGATAGGTGGGTCACAGACGATTGACGGAAAGAGATCAAAAGTTCGGTACTAGTGTCATAATGAAGGGGAAGCTGGAAGTAAGACAGAAATTCCTTGATAAGAGTCGCAAAAGTAGTATGAGAGGAGGAGGCTTGGTCGGCATACCACTTGGAAGCTTCTCCTGTAAGCATAAGCTGGAACAATCGAAGATGAACAGAGTCATCGGTGATGGAATTAGACGAACACCACATGTGGAAAGAACGAAAATGGTTTATAGGATCCTCTCCAGCAAGACCTTCAAACTTAGGGATGTCTAAAGGGGGTTTGGTTGGAATAGTAGGCCAACCAGGATCATGGTGTATGGGGTCATTGATCGACTGGTTAAAATCAGGAAGACTGAGGTATTCCATATAAGGGAGCAAGGGAGCAGCCAGGATAGTTCTTGTTGTGGTCCCACTAGTAGTATTCCTAGCATTAGGGTCGGGGCTACCACCAGCGTTAGGTCCTAAACCATACATGATGAAGGTGACAGGAGGAGAACTAGAGATAGAACCAGAAGGGGAACCCAATGAACCAGAAGTAGAGTCAGAATGGGGACTCGATGGAGGACTAATTCGAACCCTACGTGGAGGTGTAAGTCTTCCTAACAGAAACTAAGGATGAAGGCCAAGAAGTCTTTGGGATAAACGCATTGGGGGCGCAATGTGGAAAACATACACGGATCACAGAAGGAAGAGAGACCAACAAGGGCAAGGAGGTGCAAGATCAAATGATTACAATGTCAAAACAAGGGCAGGGAGGTGTAGGATCAATTGATTACAATGTTATAGTCTTGGCCTGGTGGTGTAAACCAGGTGCTCTTCACTTAGGGTGTGTGTGTATGTAATAAGTGTGTTATTTTTTATTAAACCCAGATGTTTGTAGAGAAAAAAAGAAAAAAGGTGATGTATAACTATAAATAGATATGAAAATGACAGTAAAGTAAACTAAATATGACAAAAAATAAACAATTAAAGATGCATCAATTTAAACCCAAGAAGGAGGGCTTCCCAAAAACTGAGTCTATGTGTGGGTAAAGTCTAGTCAAAATAAAAAAAATGGCCAATGGATCTAAAGTCGGGAGGGACAATGATATAAAGGTCAAATCTGCTAGAAATAGGTGCAGAAAACAGCAAAAAACTAGATGGAAAAGTGTTGCAAAAAAGGTGGCGAAAGGCTACAACCTGAAGGGAAACGGAGGGGACCCAAAAGGAGGATCAAACAAAATTGAAAAGAGGTGTTTTGGATTCATGAATAACCAATCTGAAATGCATCTGAAAGTATAGGATCAGAGCTAAAAAAAGGGTGAACGTGCACTAAAATCTCAAACGACCTACTTCAGCTAAACTCCTCCTAAAAAGGTGGAAGCATACTAAAGCCCTAAGGGGCATGGTTACTACTTCGATGAGAAAAAAAGAGCAAGTACAGGTCCAAGATGGGTGGAGACGGAGGTCAAAAAACCCTAAACAGTAGCCCAGACAAACCCAAAAAAATCACAAAAAAAATCCCATAAAAAGGACAGGTCGCAGGTTCTAACCTGTTTTCCACTGAGGTCGCGATTTCTAGCAGTTTTCTGCTACCTGAGAGCTGAGGTCACAGGTTTTGGCCAAAAAAGTGCGACCTACACTTCCGATCATCTCAAGAGCAGGTTTCAGAAAAAAGTGTCATCTCAGCTGCGGCTAATACCTGTCACCTGCACAATAGGCCCAGAAACACGCGGAAGTTATAATTTTTACTGTTTTAGGGTTTCAAAGGTTAAAAATAACATCAAGAAAATTAAAAAAAAAAGAATATGAAGAAAAACCCTAGGGTTGAAGTAGCTAGTCATGCAAGGATCTGAAAAACGACAGCAATCATAATTATAAACCCTTGTGGAATCACCAATTATTAGTGTGAATCCTAATCGCAAGCGTACAAAAAAAACTCACTTTAGCTGTGCATAAAAAACAACCCTAACATCAAATATGGATGCCAATTTCCTTAGATCTGCATTTATTTGACCAAGATAAATGCCACAAAATCCAATTCTATGTAGTGAAAGACATTAAAAAACACATAAAAGCAAGAGTTGCTCCATGCATCCAATAGACAAGACAAGAATATTTTTAAAAAAAAAATTATTTGTGACACTTGGGAAGGGAACAGAGAAAGATGTTACCAGTCCCCGTCAATGGGATGGGTTCTTGTATGTCCTCAGCGCTTCAGATCTAAGATCTCTCTCTCTTGATGGTGTAGAAAACCCAGACAAAAATGGAACTCAAAGGGAGCTCACAAGAAAAAAGGTAGCAAAATATGACAATGACGGAGGATCAAAGTCAGACCAAAAGTATAGATCCATAGCGATATTTAGGCAACAAAAGGTAGTGAATGAATGGAAAAACCCTTCTATTTATAACAAAATATTGAGTTAGTCTAGAGATTGGTGCATAATTAAAATATTATCAACCAAATCTAGATCCAACTTTTATGGAATATTTTATTATTTTTGTTGGAGGGAAAAAAGAATTTAAATTTGGTCAAATCCCTTTATTTGTAAATAATAAATAAATAGATGATTTATTATTATTTTAAGAACGTGGTTGAGTAATAATTAAATAAATAGTGATTTATTCAATATTTATAAATGATTTAGTCAAATTTAACAAGGAATATTATTTAAATGATGTTTAAATAATTATTCCTAGAAAATAATAAGATAAATAGTGATTTATCTAATTAATTTTCCTGTTTTGAGATAAATATGACCAGAAATATTAATTAAACTGTGGTTTAATTAATTATCCCTTGAGGAAAACCAAACAAGTAGGGATTTATTCGATATCTCCTCATGGGGTTTCCTGTTTAGACCATAAACAACTTAATAAATTATGGATTACTAGGTTATTTTTCATAGTGAAAGCAATTTTACTCGAGTAAAATTAGTCATACATGGTGTAATTTGGTCCATCTAACAGTAACAGGTTAGATGAAAAAAAATTGGTGTAACAAGGTTGATCCAAATAGTTATTTTTATGGACAGAACCCCATCCGTGCCCTTATATGAGGAATCCAACAACCTAAAATAGATACCAAAACACATATCATATGTGGACCTTCTTCATGATGTCTTTAGAATACAGAGGATTTCAAAATGCATGGAATTCCATTTTCTTTTAGAATAGAATCAATCAAGGACCATTGCATAAACTCATATGTAATGTTCCAAATCTGGAATTTTCTGCTCCATCGGGAACATCTTAAGATGTTCCATTTTTCCTTCTTCAGTGAGACACTGCAAGTCCATTTTAGGGATTTAATGTTGGGGCATTTACAGGATATGTCTCCTTCAAAGAAGGGAGAGATCCTGAGGCGCTGGCCCTTCACATACTCTGCTGATGGATATGCAATATTCCACCTCGGGAAATCCTGCTACAGGGTCCTTGAGGACGTTGTATAAGGAAGTTGTTGCATAAATAATATAAACCACCACTGGTATGCCCTAGAATAACTCATATAAAACTCCCTTGCAGAAAATGAGCTTAAATAAATGCATCTAGATGGGTTATTCAGATCTCCCCAAACTAGATCTCTAAAATAACGCTCAATGAGAGAGCTTACAGCAATATGCAAAAAATCAATCTAAAACTTTGCAAATATGAATGCAAAATGAGAGGGTAAATAAAAAATCCATCATCATATTAATATATCAGCATGATTATAGACCCTCAAGCTTTAGAACCAATCCTTTAATGAATATACAATACAATGCCGGAGTAGCTGCAGCTACACAGAATGCTGAGAAAACATAACTGTGCAGTCTCTATGTCAGATGCAGCTGTTGAATGTATAAAAATGTGATGTAGCTGAAGGAATACAAAGAAAATGGCCCAAGAAAGGAAAATGGGCTCCATATGGGATTTCTAGCCAATCTCCGGGAGATTGCTAAAAATGCCGGACAAAATACAATAGTGACAAATAAATTATCACTGCAGCTGGAACCAAATGAATATGAGGCTGTGGCTGATCTGAAATTTTTATGCCCTCCTCTGATAATTCCCTCAAGGAAAAGGGGTTGATCCCCTTCCACTCAAAATCACTCCTCCTGATGAGCACAAGAATCTCCCTCAACACTGCCCTCATAGAATAACGCAGTTTCTCCAAGTGACTGCGCAGTGGGGGATGGTGAATGAGTGGCCTGATGCCACAGATATTAAATATGCTCCAAGAGCCTTCTCTACAGCTCCTCTAATGAAAAAATCCATCCTCCACTGAAAAGGCAAGTAAGGAAGAACTCTATGAGTTCCTCTGCTGCTACCCCAGCTACACAGCACCAACCTGCTACAGGAAAATGCTGCAACTGAAGGAGTAAGCTTGGCCAAATGCCGGAATGAGGAAATGTAGCTCAAATCCTCTCCTCCCATGAGGAAGAGGTGGGGTATCCTCTCCCGGGAGCACCCCCAGTTCTCAAGAGCATTGCTATCCTGCTAAACAGCCCGAATGTGCAAGTCCTTGACCTCACTACGAAATTTCTAAATCAAAGAATAATCCAAATGAGCTGCTCCTTCGTTCTTATCAAGAAAATGAACTCTCTTTCACCATAGGCCCCACAATTATGGTTTCCATTCACTTTTGAATGTTTTCCCTCCAAAAGCTACGTTATCTTCTCAAGCAAGCCAACCCTCTAAGGCAGCACTGTTGACTTGGTCAAAGATGGCCAACTCAAGGTGATCCTCATCATGTTCACACCATTAGGTGTTTATTTTAGCTACTTTATTCACTCCCCTTTCACATTAGGAGTGTTATTTCATCATATAAAAGGGGCTAAGGTGTCTCCTTGCCCATTTTATTAAACAAAAATAAAATGTGCAACTATAATGCTAAAATTGGGAACATTACATCATAGAACAAAAAATGAAAAAGCATGAGAAAAATGTATCAAAACTCAAAACTAAGGTCTTCACTACCATTCTTCACAACAATATTTTCCCATCACAAATGTTAATGATCAATGTAATTGAAAACCCTCAAATTGTCCATTCAATCCAAGAATATCTTCCACCATAATTTCACAAGGGAAAATATATATTATAGTTGCAATATAAAAATCATATTATCATAAGAACCTGATCTGAATATGGGCAAAAATTTTATTTCTATGCAAGCTCCCTCATCAGCATTAAAAATGTGTGTAAGGATCGGCTCAATTAACCATTTGTGAAGGGTTTAAAGGGTCAAGTTTCATGTGTTTTTTATGATCAAATTATGAGTTAATTAACATTTAAAAACTCATTAACAGAAAATTAAATGTAGAAACATAACTCATGACAATCATATAACACAATGGATGATGATAGAGTTCACCCCTCCTAGGCTACATCTCCATGGACCTGCTTTAACTAGCTAGGCCCTCTTGGGATTATGAGTAAAATGTTTGATTAAAAGCACCAATATTGCTCCAATGGATTTTTTGACTACCCCATTGGCTTCAAAACACTCAAACACCCAAAAAATGGCTATTCAATCTCTGAATTTGGTTACCAACTCCTCTAGGCTTGACCTCCAACCCTGGTGGTGATGGTCTTGTTTAATCTCCAAAGTAACAAAATCACCTTCAGATGTGCTCCACCACCTTTATAAACTATACCACTGTGTTCATTGCATCAAATACATCAAAAATTGACTATTCACTCCCTAAAATTGGCCTTTAGCTGATCTAGGCATGGCCTTCCCTCTTGGTGGCCCTAGGCTTCAAAAATTTTCAAGTGACCAAAAACACCTGTAGATGAGCTCCATTGCCTCTGTAATCTATTCCAATGGATTCATAGCATGGTAATCTACTAATAATAACTATTCTTGAGTAAAACATGGTTGAAAAATGACCAAGATAGGCCCCATTAAAGTTTTCCCTAGATTCTACCCCTAAATCTGGAAAACTACCAGTTAGCTCCACCAAATTTGACATGTCTGGCGAAATTGGGGAATCTGCTAAAAACCCACCAACTTAAATACAGATTAATTAAGGCTTTAAATTTTCTTACTGTGCATTAAGTGTGCGCTAGCACTTAACTGGGTGGTTAACCAAATTCATATGATAATGTTCCATGGGGAGGAGGGTTGGCCCGTCACTGTTCCTCCACCCTCGAAATCTGCACTGCAGTTAAATACACATTCATGCTCATTCCTTTCAAATGACATGGGCATGGCCCAATGGTAAAATTTAGTGGAGTGAGGGTGGTCAAGAGGTTGAACCTCGATCTCGCCCCATATTACATTGTTTTTTGCATTTATTAAATACGCATTCAATACCTTTGATACACCATCGTTAATAACCATACTCTCCACATTTAATTAATGCTCCACGTGAATTATTAATAAAGGTTTCATGTAAATGTGCAACACCATTTCGAACTATGGTTTTAAAAACCATTGTAATGCCACCATAAATAAACTTTGCCAATGTATATTTAAATCCACCATTATAAAATAATACCCAATCCACCATTATAAAATAATGCCCACCGTATTAACATATGCCATTTGAAATAAACTTTGACTTTGAACTAAATGAACCGCATTATCTGGTTCAAAACGTCGACCTAATCCTAATGATGTGATTAATCTGAAAGTATTTTTTATCTACATTATGGATCACAAAAGTCTTAGATCTAATATATATATATATATATATATATATATATATATATATATATATATATATATATATTAATCCAACTTTATTAATTAATTAAAAAATTAATTCCATCACATAAAAATTTATGAACCCAAACTCAACTTTGGAGGACATTGGGCAATTTTTACCTTCACAGACCAAACTGGAGAATTCCGCAGTGACACTTGTCACGGTCCCATTGGACAAAAACTAAATAATATCCTCTGCATGCTCACTAGACTACCATGTCATCAGCTATAACTCTTCTGCAATATTTTTTTTTTAATTTCTTATTCTGAACGGTGATCAGTGGACCATAACTTCTTAATCCGAACTTGGTTTTCAACAAAACGAGTTGTGTTGGATTCCTTGCGAAGGTCTGGTCGCTTTCGTTTTGGTTTGGTGAAATTCTGAGTACTTTAATTTTTGAGCTAATTTTTGCTTGTGATCCAGATTCTGATCACTCCTTCCCATTGAGATGCTTTTGGACCCACAAATTTTTTTTATCTCATGAGTGTTGAACACTTTTGTTTCCCAAGTTCTATCATCTTGATTCTTCTAGGAGAAATCTTCATGACAACCACTTAGTCACTAACATGCCTTGACTTGCCTTGGAAATAGCTTGGCTCTTCAACCATTTTTCTCCTTTTGTTATTGACCCAATCCAACACTTGTTGGCTGATATAACACTTTTTTTGTACCAAATTGATTCCTCAGTTCCTTCCCACTAAGATTCATGTTCCTCCTTGCGCAATGAGTGAACTACAAAAAATAGCTTCAAACATTAGTAAAAATATGAAAAGAAATGACCATTCTTTTACCTCCACGGTTCCAAATTCCACATCTGGAAGAATGCATTCTCCATCTCTTTCTCTTCTTGGTGTAAACATATAAATGCCTATAATCGCTACAAACTTTCTTGACATCTTGTCACAAACAACACATCATGCAAGAAATAACTTGACGACATATCCTCTTGCTCCTTCAAAGAAACTAATTTCACATCATGTGAACATCACCATATACTCTCACATCTTGGTGTCAAAATTCATCAACCAAACACAAGTTGACAAAACATGTCTCTTCAAACAACTGACTCTCAAGTCAAGCATAATCATGTATAACAACTTGACGATTCTTTTCCCAAAACAAAAATAATTTCACATCTCATGAAACACTTAATCAACATCTCCTTTCCATCTTTGGAGACGAAATCAACTCTTCCAAGTCGATATGACATGCATGCAACACACAATCAACACATGTCGACACTCATGCATGTGAAAATGATCAACACTCCCAAGTTGACAACATACATGTTAAACTAATCAATCAACCAACACAAGTCAGTTACTCATGCACGTTTAAACACAATGAAACCATCAAAATTCCATTGTTCACACACAAACTCTCATGCATGTATACAATTTTTCAACTCTATCACAAGTACAAACATATGTACAAGAATCTCATTCATATGTAATTGTACTCAAAGCTTAAATGAACAAATTTGTAGCAATAAAGTGAGTCAACATACTCCACTTTCAATCACCTTCTCGGTGTAAACATGCAACATGCATTCCATTGGAAAAGAAATGCATCAACATCAAAAGACATGCAAAGCCTTAATTGGATAATAAATCCAACCATCTCTTACCAAACCATTTCAATGGCACTTCTTTCAGCTGCACATCATCATCATGCGAATCATCATAACCCACTTCAATTATGGAATCTACTTTTCCATTCTTTCCATTCTCTTTCTCCACCTTCTTCAAATGTCGTGGATGACTTGCTGGATACAAATTCCAACACTTGTCTACAAGATGACCTTGCTTATGGAAATGAGTGAAAAACAATTGCATCTTCTTTTCAGCATGTTTTTCCTTCTCTTTGGCTTTCTTCCAAAACCTTGAAACATTATGGTTATCCAAACCACAAAAGGAACATGCAAACTTTCTCCCAATATTATGTGAGAATTTGCCATGTTTATCATAATCAAAAGCAACTTGATTAAAAGCATAATTATACCTTGAACATTCACCTTTGTCGCCTTCTTGAGGAGGTGAATTTTATGAGGTACTAGCTCTCTTTGGAATACTAACAATGCATTCAATGACTTTAGAGCTTTCAACATCCTCATGTTCACCATTCTCATTAGCTGAATTCTTATGAGCACCTTCTTGCAAAGAGGGTGTAAAATTTTTGCATTCCTCGTGAACACAATCTTCACAAGCTTGAGGTAATGAACATGAAATTAAATTCCTTTTTGGAACACCTTCATTTGCCTCCTTGTCTTTAGAGCTTTCTCCATCATGTTTTCCATAACCGAGACACAAATACTTGGCCTTTCCTCAACAACAATTGGCTCAACTATGCCTTGTGCATGTTTTCCTAATCCTTTACCTTCATAGCCCATCTTCATCAATAATTTGTACCCTATTCCTCTAGTGTTTATTTCAAAAGCACCTACACATTCATTTTCAGAGGAAATTTAAGATAAACTTGAATTTCATACCTCTTTTTCAAGCACATGCTTGGCTAAGGCTTCCTTGGAAATATGGAGTTGAGTCTCCATTTCATGCATATTTTCAAGGTTCTCATTGGCAATATGGAGTTGATTCTCCATCTCATGCATCTTTTCAAGAAGCTCTTACTTCTCCTCCTTCATGGAAATCAATTGCTCTTGAAGTTTAATGCTATCCCTCTTATCTTCATGCTTCTCTTACATCCTATCAATCATGATGTAGATTTTATGCAACATCTCTTTATCAAAGAGTTTTTGTAAGGAAGATTGACTTGAAACATTGCTTAATGAGGCTTCCATCACACATGCAATGCATACAAACCTTCTTTGTTGTGATTTGAGATCTCAATTCTCAATATTAACTTCTCCTTCACACATAAACTTGGCAAATTGTTAAATTCTCATTGCACAAATTCAACAACCAATAGCTATAGAATAATTAGCTAACCTTGGCTAAAACAAGATATACTGTTGCTCTGATACCAAATTTATCTGAATATTGGCAAAATTTTTATTGCTATTCAAGCTCCCTCATCAATATTAAAAATATGTTTAAGGATCGGCTCAATTAACCATTTTTGAAGGGGTTAAAGTGCCAAGTTTCATGTGTTTTTTATGATCATATTATGATTTAATTAACATTTTAAAACTCATTAACAATAAATTAAATGTATAAACATAACTCACAACAATCACATAACACAATGGATGATGATGGAGGTCACCCCTTCTTGACTACATCTCCATGGACCTGCTTTAACTAGTTAGGCCCTCTTGGGATTATGAGTAAAATATCTGGTTACAAGCACCACTATTGCTCCAATGGATTTTATGACTACACTAATAGCTTTAGAATACTCAAATACCCCAAAAATGACTATCCAATCTCTGAATTTGGTTACCATCTCCTCTAGGCTTGACCTTCAACCCCGGTGGCTATGGCCTTGTTTAATCTCCAAAGTGCAGAAATGACCTTCAGATGTGCTCCAACACCTCTATAAACTATACCATTGTGTTCATATCATCAAATACATCAAAAATTTACTATTCACTCACTAAAATTGGCCTTCAGCTGATATGGGCATGGCCTTCCCTCTAAGTGGCCTTAAGCTTAAAAATTATTCAAGTGACCAAAAACACATGTCGATGAGCTCCATTGCCTCTACAAGTTATTCCAATGGATTCATAGCATGCCAATCTATTAAGAATGACTATCCTTGAGAAATCATTGGTGTAAAGTTGACCAATAGAGGCCTCATTAAAGTTTTCCCTAGATTCTGTCTCTAAATCTGGAAAACTGCCAGTTAGCTCCACCAAATTTGGCACGTCAACCGAAATTGAGGAATCTGCTAAAAATATGCCAACTTAATTGAAGATTAATTAAGGCTTTAATTGTGCTTAATTGTGCATTAAGTGCGCACTAATCTGCACATAACAAGGCACTTAACCAAGGTCATATGATAAGGTTCCATGAGGAGAAGGGTTGGCCCCTCTCCATTCCTCTGCCCTCGAAATACGCACTGGAACTAAATACACGTTCATGCATATTCCTTTCAAATGACATGGGTGTGTCCCAACGGTAAAACTGCGGAGTGGAGTGGGGGAGGTAAGGGGTAGAACCCTGACCTCACCCCATATTACATTGTTTTTTGCATTTGATACGCCACCGTTAATAACCATATGCTCCACATTTAATTAACACTCCACACAAATTATTAATAAAGGGTTCAGGTTAATGAACTATGGTTTTAAAAACCATTGTAATGCCACCATAAATAAACTTTTCCAACGTATATTTAAATCCACCATTATAAAATAATGCCCACCGTATTAACATATGCCATTTGAAATAAACTTTGAGTTTTTAGGTTTTAATTGTAAAGTGGAATTAATAATTATTATAAAGTTTTGAATTAAATATAAATTATATATATATATATATATATATATATATATATATATATATATATATATATATAATAAAAATCATATAAATATTATATATAAATCCAACTTTATTAACTAATTAATAAATTAATTCCATCACATAAAAATTTATGAAGCCAAACTCAACCTTGGAGGATATTGGGCAATTTTTACCTTCACAAACCAAACTGGAGAATCCCGCAATAAAATGTTTCATAGTCCCATTGGACAAAAACTGAAGAAGATTCTCTACATGTTTTCTGGACTACCATGTCATCAGTTGTACCTGTTCTGCAATATTTTTTTTTAAATTTTGCTCTTTTGAACGACGATCAGTGGACCATAACTTCTTCATCCGAAATCGGTTTTCAATGGAGTTGTGTCAGATTCCTTGAAACAGGTCGGTCTCTTTCATTCTGGTTTGGTGCAATTCTGAGCACTTTCATTTTTGAGCTAATTTTTGTCCCTGATCCACATTCTGATCAGAATCTGGATCGGAACCACATTTTTTTTCCAAAATCCCATCCTTCATGTTTGAGTAAAACAATAAAACATAGCATACATGCTCAGAAATCTCTCTTAAATATGCAACCATACCATGCATCTAAGAGTCGTTCTAGATAACTGAAAACCATGCCCAGATGGGTTCAATGCACAGTGGAATCCACACTTCAATAAAAATACAGAACATTGTACCTTGTCTTGTATTTTTCTTTAAATTCTCAATAAAGAAGTTGAATGTATGGGGAGTTAGGAGTGGGAAGGGTGCTTTATAACCTCGAAGAAAAATCTGAAACAAAGTTCGCTTGGGGATTGGGGAAATCCTCGAACAATCAAGCAAAAGCCCTCTCTCTTTGGCACGACCTAAAGATAAGTATTTCCAAAGGCATTAAAAAACCAATTATTTTCGGTGACTCAATGGTGTTAATCCAAAAATGCATAAGGCTCTCTGGAAATGAACATATTTTAGAATATGAACCTTCTTCATTGATAACAAGGATTATGGTTTTGCTAAAAAAGTTATATGAATTCAAAAAATTTCATTTAAAAAGAAAAAATAACCAAATGGTAGACCTTCAAGCTAACATTGGTACGACATTATAAAAATGGGTATTACATGTTGATCAAACCATTGAAATATGGCATGTATCATAATGGAGGGATTAATTAAATACTTAATGGAGTACAGTTGGAACATTGAGATAATCATGGTTCAGAGGAATATCAATCTCATTAATACCTTGGCGATGGAAAGGAGAACGTCGAAAATTTTCGAGGGCAGGTGTGTATTAAATAACATATGGGTGCAATGGAGAATAGCATTCATGTTAGGAGACAAGTATTCATATCCCAGTTGGTTATTAAATGGGAAGGTAGGTGATATCAACCATAGTACCATCACGTATAATTTTGAATGCATTTCGACATTGATTCGAATGAAGGAGTGTGCCATGACGGAGTTGCAGGAAGGGATGTCATTTAATCTTGAAAATATGGGACTCTCAATTGAAAAGGATCACTCAGTTATTTATAGGAGCTAGGTCATGCAGCTCAAGAATATAATTTTTCAGGTGTAGGAAAGGATTGCAAGGAAGATTGCTTCAGAAAACACTAACAGTGGAAATGGAGCTAAGGAACCAGGGAGCAGTGGAAATGTGGCAGAGATGATTGACAACTCAAAAAAGAAAGTTGTGAAATAGATTCAGGAACAAATGATTGGTGTGTTGTCTCATTTGACAGGGTTAGGGAAATACATGGAATTTCTGCAGAAGGTGATGGAAACTCTTAATATCGAGATGATCAACTTGAAGTTCAAAGTTGATAACATTGAGGTAAAGGTTGAAATGACCATTATAGGAGTGTTGAAAAAGGTATTTGATTTGCGTGATACACCAACCCCAATGGTGGAGGAACATGCAGAAGTAGAAAACATTGCTCAGGATCCTGATGCTGAAATAAATGATAACCTGAGCCAAACTCTCGAAGTGTCTCAAGAGGCCAAGGAACATGGAAGTCGTGAGTAGCCTGTTTTTTAATTTTATGTTATGTCAGATAGTAAAGCTTTGTAGTGTCTTTTGGAAAATATATAGTATAAGTGATGTAAGGACAACTTATAGAAATAAATATGGTAGCAGTAAGGTCTCTTTGAATACTTCTCTGCATATCTTTGAGACTGAGCTTCTCATGAATGTAAGGAACATGGGCCGTTTCTAGTTTTTGTTATCAAAATTTCTACCAGTTTCTTTTTTTTTTAAACAAAGAAGTTGAATATAAACATCTAAGATATAGAAGTAGATATTTCCAGTGATCTTGCACAGACTAAGTTGAGAATATATACATTAAACAAATCTTTTTATGAATTATAATTAAAAATAAACAATGAACTAGAAGTTGAAGCATAACCACACCAATTATAAAATGGAAAAAAATTCTCAACATAACATCGATTTTTCCTTTTATGAGGATGAAAAAGGGAGCATTAAATACTATGACATTGAATAAGACATCATTATTGATGGCCATGACTATTTAGTGTAGCCAAGAATTTGAAAATGTATTATGCACAAACGGATTTTAATATGTATTATGAACATTATTGGCATTGAAAAAGATAAATAATTAGTGACTATGAACCTTTAGTGTAAGTTAGAATTTTTCTATGTTTTTTATTTCAGGTGAATTAATGTTATCCCTTTTACCTCAACTTGTTTAGGTAAGTAAATGAAAAGTGATTTCCATTGAAACAAAATGGCCACAAAATAATGTATAGTGATGTGGTGATGATGGTTGGCTAGAAATAAACCACTAACCACTAAGGAGAAGTTACTCGGTTTTCTCATCATTCTTGAGACCACGTCTATTAATGGGTTGTAGAGATCGAAATGGTCATAATCGACCAACCTGTGGTCAAATCAAGCTTGGTGGGAGGACCTATGAGCATGATTGAAAACATATGATTCAAATTTTAGGATGCAAAGTAAAATACAATTATCAATTATTGTTTTATTCATGGTTTTCCTCTATCAAAAGAAAATACTTTCCTTAAATTTTGCAATGTTCCCCATATCATACAAAATTTCCATACTACTAAACAATATTGAAACAATATATGTCATAGCTAAAAAAATCAATTGCATTTGCAGCTAAAAAAAAAGGTTCCCGTACTTTCATCTTGTTTCCTCAATATTAAAATATATAATTAAAATGTCCAACTTTTGGAACACAAACAATAAAATAGACCAGAAAACCACCAGAATGTCATACTGAAAAAAACATTGCCCAAATCAGAGTTACAATATATAGTAATTTCTCTATAAAAAAATAAATAAACAAAAAACAACAACAAACTATATTAAATATCTTTAAGGCCCACAAACCTAATGCAAAACAATTTCCAGAAAATAATAGTGAAATTGTAATGCCAAAGCTTCTATTGCATTTGAATCCACCTTTACCTTGCATTACAAAGTTAGCTACATGAACACACAATTAGGTTTAAATAAATGAATAAAATCCATCATTTTAATGAGAAAATGTGAAGGGTATTTAAGTTTTATTTGTGAGAAATGATTCTAATGCAGGGGTTGAAACCAAACTTGGGTAGGTATAAACGAAAATTAAATAAATAATATATCAAATATAAATACATAAACAAAAAATAAATAAATAATAAAATAGGTAGGAATAATCTACTTAAATACAAGGAAACTATAGGAACTAAGGACATGAAATGATGATAGGATAGCACCAATGGGGAACAAGTAGAAAATAAAATAACTTAGGTGGTTTGATGAGTTTCCCTAAAACTGACAGAGGCACACAACTGCAAAAAGGGAAAAAAATATAGTATTGACAAAATTTTGTAATCTGATTATGATATTTGAAAATTCATTTTCTACTATAATAATTTTCAAATATTAACCAAATTTCAAATCCAATTTTTGTATGGCTAACAATGAGTCAAAATTAGCAGCCAAAACGAGGATGTGAAAATCCAGAATGATCAGAGGCACATTGTTAGGATATTGAAATGAAATGATGAAGCATATCTTCCAAGATCAAATTACAAGTGCGTAAATGTTGTTTACCAAACCACCTCGGTGGAATGTAATGGTTCAAGAAAAATATTAATGATCGTGCATTCACTAAGGAGAGACGAAAATTAACATTCAATTTGTGAATCTTGGATGATGTTTTGAACCCGAAAATTCCTTCTAACCCACTTTTTAATGCATTGTCCTGCACAAATTATGCCTAAGATTGCAAATTGTGGAGTAGAAGATTCATATAATATCACCAAAATATAAATACACAAAATAATCCTCTAAAGTTCTCAACACTAAAAAACACACACTCAAAAGTTTTTTAGATCTATACATCCAGGATCCATTGTTAGATGCATGTTTGTTGTTAAAAATTAAAAAAATGTATATATTCTACATTCTACGATCATTTGAAATTAAAATATAGAGATCCCATTTGCATGACAAATAAACAACTATAGGTAGACATAACCCAAATCTTGGGAGATCTGGGTATGTGTTTTAAATATGTCAATACATTCAGTGTTGATTGATGTAGAGGATAACTAACATACAGAACTTCAAAATCTCGAATGACCCACATTCAAAAATGAAAATTTTCCAAAAACCCAAAAACAAAAAGTTAAAAATTGTTGCTAGAATATATTAGAATACAATAATAGACCTTGTACTCACACAAAGCAAGTGCCAACATAATTCTCCAAAATAATGACAAAAATTTGAAGGAAAATGACTCCTCAAGAACAGAGGCATCATTGATGTGTTAAACAGGATGCCCACTTAGAAAACAATAACATAAAACACCATCCCCAAGTTCTCCATGAAAAAAATAGAAAGGTGAATCATGTCTTCAAATACGAATTTGGGTGAAGAAAATTCTTAGAATATGCATCTTGTAACTCAATAAGAAAAGAAAAATATGACAATGTGGACAATAACCATGTCTCCCTGATGAATCTATAGAAGAATAGTAAACCACATCTAGTTGAGATTTTTTCTCAAATAGTTTGATAGCATAATTTATAGTTTTCATTTATGTGTTGTATCCTTAGTGCATATAGGTCCATTGTTACAACTTACGCTCTGATACCATATGCAATATCCTTTTAGTTATATAACCTAAGTTACCCAAAAATAGGTGTAAATATTTTATTTTAAACAAACAAGAAGACTTCTTAAGAGATTTACTCTTGTGTCCTTGCATGTATACCTTTACATCTTAGGCCTTGTGAACACATTATAGTTCCAATCAATAAATGAAGGAAATGTTGAATGATAGTTAAATCAATGCACTTGCCAATCTATCTATTATAACCATCATCAAATTCATGAAGTTATTATTTCCATAAGGCACATGTTTCCTTGAATCAATTAAATGCTCCCCAAATTATATTTTATTTTCACGCAAGAAAGAAAAATTGGGTGAAAAAATCCAAACACCATTTATTGAAATGAAATCCATATATCCTTTAAGATACTGCAAAGAAGCCCACTTATAGGAATTCAATATTATTTTTTCCTATTCAATAAACTTAAAATTGAATCATCCTTAATATATATATAATCAAGCAATTTTATGTATATAATAACAAATATTTTAATCAATCAAAAGGCTACCTAGATCATCAATCCATATTGATCGCCTTACTGAAATCCATTCCAAAAGCTTTCAATCATCATCCAGCATTAGCATATACAATAAACACAAATATAGAACTGACTTTAAATGGAGTATCTTCAATTGGGAGGAACCTCCACATCACAACACAACATTAATACTCATACAAGTGATGCAATTCATGAATTATCCCAAAAATTCTCCAGCATTTCCTACATACAAAACCTGGATGTCACCCACAATCATGAAAGGGAACTAAATATATACCACAATAAGAACGCGTTGACAAAATATGCCCTCTATCTTGAGATTTTTTGTTAGTTGACTATGCTTTGCTCTGGATAAGATTAAGAATATTATTAAATAGAGGAAGCATATCAAAAATAGAAGCAACCAAGTAACCATATAGAAGCAACAGAGAAAGCATAACTTTACAAAGGTCTTTACAAATTTAAAACCAAACATTGAATTGAGTGACTTGTATTCACACACTTGATTTCCTGGGAGCACAACACAATTTTCAACATTCTATTACAAACTACAATCAAAATATGACGCAAAGTGAAGGCTTGATCATAATACAAACTATACATGAATTATTTTCAAATAAAATTATTGTCTCTGTTGTGTGAAATGAGTTGGTGATACATAATATAAAGTATGTTTCAGAGGAAAGTCTTCACATTAACAAAATCATGGCAATGACCATTGACTGCTAGAAATAGTCTTAGTAATCATATTACTATTTTTAAAATCCACCTTAATTTTAGCCATATTTGGATAAAACATGACACTAACATGTTAATCTTGAGAAGAAAACTCAACAAATACAACATAATATATTAATTAAAATCCTAAAAGAAAACTAATACCAAATTATTAAACCAATAGGAAGTTTGAGAGTATAAACTCCATGCCAAGGAAAGTAAATAGTCCATAACATAAATTTAGGGAAATTATTTAAGGAAAGACCAGAACCCAATCAAATGGTTCTTTCAAGATCTACATGACCCCAAATATATGCAAAATTTAAAGTGACAAGATATTACATATGTGGAAGGCTGAGGAAGAGATGACATTGCCACAATAATTTAAAGAATCCTTGATGGAAAGCTAATGGTCATTAAACTACACAAATGGGGATGTTCTTCGAGGGATTCGAGACCCTAAGGAATGCATTATCGAAAGTTTTGCACACAATCTAACCATAAATGGATGACTACTTGTAAATCTCAATTTAGAGGGTGGAAGATGGGGCCAGAAGAGGAAAACAAATCTATCAATAATATAGTTTCATTTAGACATTTTATAAACACGTCTCATATTTGAAAGCTACAACCATTGAATGTTGTATTCAAACACTTTACGTGTAAACCATTTTAACTCATTAAGTAATTAAGGCAAACACTTTGTATATTGGTAGCCTACAACTATCAAATCAAATCACAGACAAATAAGGGCCTAGAATAAATTTATGTTAAATTACACAATAAGTTCTCAAAACATAACCTACAGGGTCGTTGAGTAATTCTTGAAAACTTCCAAATTACAAAATCGAGTTCTAAAAACTTTTTTCTTCTTTTAAAATAAAAATGGGGTTTCCAAGTCCATATGGCATAGATACGCCCTCAAGTTATGTTGGTTCATAATAGAACCATCTCAAAAACTCAAATTTCTAAAAAACATCAAGGTATTATAACTTCTAAAATATGTATGTATTTTTGTAAAATGAATGGCATGCAAAGAAGTCATTGCAACCTCTATTAGATAATACCATAAGAATTTTCAAATTATCTATCTAGACTTTTCTAATATTACCAAAAAAATCCAAAGTACATGCCATAAATAGAATTCCTATAATAATCAAAAACTAAAACAAGGAATGTCAATTAAAATAAGAATTCTTGCATGCCCTCTTTGAAATATTTTAATTCTCATGAGTAATTTATACAATAAGGTGTGGTATTAAAATAAGGGAGATATATGTTATTTCTATAATAATAATTTAAATATATATATATATATATATATATATATATATATATATATATAAGTTCCCAAATTATTCATGAAAATTTAATATTTTAAAGTTTCCAAATTATTCAATCCATCAAAAATTTTCCTTTGAACAAAATTTGACATTAAGTTCAAGCCTTGAAAGGGAAGAAACCCAGATCCAAAAATTTGGCAAATTAAGCATTGTATTACCTTAAAACAAATAAAGGAAAGGAAATTGAAATTTAACTGAGTTTAATTTTGGTGAATAGGTTTGATCCAAACTGTTATTTTTATGGACAAAACCCCATTCATGCTCTTACATTAGGCAAACAACAACCTAAAATAGAGACCAAAGCACATATCCTATGCGGACCTTCTTCATGATGTCCTTAGAATATAGAGGATTGAAAAATGCATGGAACTTTGGTGAATAAGGTTGATCTAAACTGTTATTTTTATGGACAAAACCCCATCCATGCTCTTACATTAGGCAACCAGCAACCTAAAATAGAGACCAAAGCACATATCCTATGCGAACCTTCTTCATGATGTCTTTAGAATATAAAGGATTGAAAAAATGCATGGAATTCCATTTTCTTTCATAATAGAATCAATCAAGGACCATTGCATAAATTCCTAGGACAAAAAATGCAAAAGAATGAGAAAAATGTATCAAGACTCAAAACTAATATCTTCACTACCATTGCTTCACAAAATTATTTTTCCATCACAAATGTTAATGATCAATGTAACTGAAAACCTTCAAATTGTTCATTCAATCTAAGAATATATTCCACCATAATTTCACATGGGAAAAGATGGATTATAGTTGTAATATAAAAACAATATTATCATAAGAACCACATTTTTTTTCCATAATCCTATCCTTATGCATGATTAAAAGAAGAAAACATGGCATACATGATCATAAATCTCTCTTAAAGATGCAACCATACCATGCATTTAAGAGTCGATCTAGAGAACTAGAGACCATGCCCAGATGGGTTCAATGCATAGTAGAATACATACGTGAATAAAAATATAGAACATTGTGCCTTGTCTTGTATTTTTCTTTCAATTCTCAATAAAGAAGTTAAATATAAACATGCTTTCAATTTTCAATAAATAATTTTAATGCATAGGGAGGGGGGAGCGGGAGGGGTGCTTTATAACCTCGAAGAAAAATATGAAACAAAGTTCACTTGGGGATTGGAGAAATCCTCGAACAATCAAGTCGAAGCCCTCTCTCTTTGGCAAGGCATGAAGATAATTATTTCTGAAGGCATTAAAAATTTGATTATTGTCGATGACTCAATGGTGGTGATCCAAAAATGCATAAGACTCTCTAGAAATGAGTATCTTTTAGAATATAAACCTTCTTCATTGATAACAATAATTATGATTCTGCTAAAAAAGCTAGATGAATTCAAATTTTTTAATATAAAAAGGGAAAATAACCAATGGCATGCCTTCAAGCTAACATTGGTGCGACATTAGAAAAAGGGTTATTACCACGGGGGCTTCACTGCGGGAGAAATACTATAGCACGTGGGTTCATATTGGGGGATATATAATGAGGAAAAAATGACATAATATATTGGGGGGTATATAGGGGGTAAAGGGTTTTTATATTCGTTGGTATAAAAAATGGAGCTCAAAATTAATGAAAACAATTAAAGGGGTATAGAAAATGTTAATGAAAAAATGGATACCTACAATATATTGTGAAAGTAGGGGCTTTTTAAATTGGGAAGGTGTATTGGGTTTATATTGGTAGGGGGTTAAATAATGTGATTTTTAGAGGCATTTTCCAATATGTATTCAAATTAAGGGTATTTTTAATATGTTATGATCAGACATGATATGTTAGAGGTTCATTAAGTGAAGCCCCTGTGGGTGTTACATGTTCATCAAAATTGAAATATGGCATGTACCATAATGAAGGTATTAATTAAATACTTAATGGAGTACGGGTGGAACATTGGGATAATCACTATTCAGATAATCATCAATCTCATTAATACATTTGGGATGGCAAGGAGATCGTCGGAAGCTATTAAGGGTAGATGTGTATTAAATAACAGATGGTGTGGGGAAGAACAATATTTATGTTACGAGACAAGTGGTCATATCCCATATGGTTATTAAATGGGAAGGAATTTGAGATCAACCACAATACCATCACGTATCATTTTGAATGAATTTCAACAGTGATTCCAATGGGGGAGTTTTCCATGATGGATTTGCAGGAAGGGAAGTCATTTAATTTCGAAAATATGGGGTTCTCATTTGAAATGGATCACTTAGTTATTTATAGGAGTTGGGTGATGCAACTTAGGAATAGAATTGTTCTCATGCAGGAAAGGATGGAAAGGAATATGGCTTCAGCAAACACTGACAATGGAAATGGAGTTGAGGAACCAGGGAGCAGTGGAAATGTGGCAGAGATGATTGAAAAATAAACCAAACAAGTTGTGAAAGAGATTCGAGAACAAATGATTTTTTTGTTGTCTTATTGGACTGGGTTAGGTAAATACATGGAATTGTTGCAGAAGATTATGGAAACTATGAACATCGAGATGATCAACTTGAAGTTCAAAGTGGATAACATTGAGGTAAGGTTGAAATGACCACTGCAAAAGTGTTGAAAGAGGTCTTTAGTATGTGTGATACACCAACCCAAATGGTGGAGGAACATGTAGAAGCGATTTCTTAGGAGCCTGATGCTGAGATAAACCCAACCTGAGCTAGACTCTTGAAGTGGCTCAGGAGGCCAAGGAACATATAAGTTGTGAGTAGCCTATCTTTTAAATTTTATGTTATGTTGGATAGTAAAGCTTTGGAGTTTCTTTTGGAAAATATATAGTATAAGCGATGTAAGGACAACTTATAAAAACAAATATGGTAGCAATAAGAACTATTTGAATACTTCTATGCATATCTCTGAAACTGAGCTTCTCATGAATGTAAGGGACCTGGCATGTTTCCAGTTTTTGTTTTAAAAATTTCTACCTGTTTCATTAAAATAAAAATAAAAAAGTTGAATATGGTCATCTAAGATATAGACGTAGAGATTTCTAATGGTCTCGCACAGACTAAGTCAAGCATATATACATTAAACAAGACTTTGTTATGAATTATAATTAAAAATAAACAATGAACTATAAGTTGAAGCATATCCACACTAATTATAAAATTGAAAAAAAAATTCTCAACATAACATCGATTTTCCTTTTATGAGGATGAAAAAGGGAGCATTTAGATACTATGACATTGAATAAGACATAATTATTGATGGCCATGACTATTTAGTGTAGCTAAGAATTTGAATATGTATTATGCAAAAATGGCTTTGAATGTGTCTTATGAGCACGATTGGAATTGAATAAGATAAATAACTAGTGACTATGACTCTTCAGTGTAACCTAGATTTTTTCTATGTTTTTTATTTTGGGTGAATTGATGTTATCCCTTTCCCTCACTTTGTTCAGGTAAGTAAACAAAAAGTGATTTCCATTGAAACAAAATGGTCACAAAATAATGTATAGTGATGTGGTGACGACGGTTGGCTAGAAATAAACCACTAAGCACTAAAGAGACGTTACTTGATTTTCTCATTCATATTGAGACCACATATATTAATGAATTGTAGAGATCGGAATGGTCATAATCGATCAACCTGTGGTCAAACCAAGCTTGGTGGCAGGAACTATAAGCACGATTGAAGACATATGATTCACATTTTAGGATGCAAAGTAAAATACAATTATCAATTATAGTTTTATTCATAGTTTTCCTCTATCAAAAGAAAAAAAATTCCATCCATTTTGCAATCCCATATCATACAAAATTTCCATACTACTAAACAATATTGAAACAATATATGTCATACAACATCAATTGTATTTGCAGCTAAATAAAAATTTTTCCATCCTTTCATCTCATTTCCTCAATATTAAACTATATAATTAAAATATCCAACTTTTCGAGTACCAACAATAAAATAGAAAACATGGGCCAAATCAGAGTTATAATATATAGTAAGTTCTCTATAATAAAAATCAAAAAATCATATTCAATATATTTAAGGCCCGCTGACCTAATGCAAAACAATTTCCAAAAAATAATAGTGACACTGTAATGTCGAAGCCTCTATTGCCTTTGAATCCACCTTTACCTTTCATTACAAGGCTAGCTGTGTGAACTCACAATTAGGTTTAAATAAATTAATGAAATCCAGAATTTTAATGAACGGACATGAAGGGTATTTAAGTTCTATTTCTGAGAATTGGTTCTAATGAAGGGGTTGAAACCAAACTTGGGCTAGTAGAAACGAAAATTAACTAAATAATATATAAAATATAAATAGATAAACAACAAAATAAATAAATAACAAAATAGGTGGGAATAATCTACTTAAATACGACGAAACTATAGGAACTAAGGACAACCAACGATGATAGTCTAGCACCAATGTGGAACAAGTAGAAAATAAAAGAACTTAGGTGGTCTGATGAGCTACCCTAAAACCGACAGAGGCACACAAATAATGGAAGGAAAAAAATAGAGTAGTGACAAAATTTTGTAATCTGATTGTGATATTTGAAAATTCATTTTCTACTATAACAATTGTCAAATATTAACGTAATTTCAAATCCAATTTTTGCATGGCTAGCAATGAGTCAAAATTAGTAGCCAAATCGAGGATGGGAAAATCTATAATGACTAGAGGCGCATCGTTAGGATATTGAAATGAAATGATGAAGCGGATATTCAGAGATCAAATTACAAGTAAGTAAATGTTGTTTACCAAACCACCTTGGTGGAATTAATGGTTCAAGAAAAATATTGATGATCCTGCATTCATTGAGGAGAGATACAAAATAAAATTCAACTTGGGAATCTTGGAAGATGTTTTGAACCTAAAAATTCCTTCTAACTTACTTTTCAATGTACTGTCTTTCACAATTTATGCCTAAGGTTCCAAATTGTGGAGTAGAAGCTTCATACAATATCACCAAAATATAAATACACAAACTAATCCTCTACATTTCTCCAACACTACAAAACACACACCCAAAAGAGTTTTAGATTTATAAACCTACGATACTTTGTTATATGCATGTTTGTTTATAAAATTAAAAAAAAAATTGCATTCTACGTTCAATTGAAATTAAAATATCGAGATCCCATTTGCATGACAGATAAATCAACTATAGGCAGACATAACCCAAATCTTGAGAGAACTGGGTCTATGTTTTAAATATTTGAATACATTTAGTGTTGATTGATGTAGAGGATAACTAACATACATAAATTAAAAATTTCCAATGATCCACATTTAAAAATGCAAATTTTCCAAAGACCCAAAAATGAAAAGTTAAAAATTGTTGCTATAATATATTACAATACAGTAACATGCATTGTACTCACACAAAGAAAGTGCCAACATAGTTTAATGAAAAAATATGAAGGAAAAGGACTCCTAAAGAATGGATGCATCATCAATGTGTTAACATGATACCCACTTAGAAAACAATAGCATAAAACACCATCCCCAAGCACTCCATGAAATAATTAGAAAGGTGAATCTTGTCTTAAAATACGAAATTGGGGGAAGAAAATTCTTATAATATGCATCTTGTAACTCTATAAGAAAATAAAAATATGACAATGCAATAATCATGTCTCCCTGCATGAATCTCTATAAAAATAGTAAACCACATCTGGTTGAGATGTTTTCTCAGATAGTTTGATATCATACTTACAAATTTCATTTATGTGTTATATCCTTAGCCCATATAGATCCAGTGTTGCAACTTACACTCTGATACCATATGAAATATCCTTCTAGGCCTATAACTTAAGTTACCCAAAAATAGGTGTAAATATTTTTTTAAACAAAAAAGAAGACTTCTTAAGAGCTTTACACTTGCATCCTTGCATGCATAACTTTACATCTTAGGCCTTGTGAACACATTATAGTTCCAATCAATAAATTAACTAAATGATGAATGATAGCTAAATCAACGCACTTTTCAATCATTCTATTATAACCATCAGCAAATACATGAAATTACTATTTCCATAAGGCACATGTTTCCTCGAATCAATTAAAAGCTCCCCAAATTATATTTTATTTTCTCGCAAGAAAGAAAAGTTAGGTGACAAAATGCTAACACCATCTATTGAAATGAAATCCATATATCCTTTAAAAATAACGCAAAGAAGCCCACTTATAGGAATTCAATATTATTTTTTCCTATTCAATAAACTTAAATTTGAATCAACCTTTATTTATTTATTTATTTATTTATTTAAATACCAGGATCAAATCAGTAAAACAATTTTATGTATAGATAATAATAAATATTTTAATCAATAAAAAGGCTACCTATATCGTCAATCCATATTGATCATCTTATTGAGAGCCATTCCAAAATCCTTCTATCCTCATCCTACATCAACATATACAATAAACACAAATATAAAACTGGCTTAAATTGGAGTATCTTCAATTGGAAGGAACCTCCAAATCACAACACAACATTAATACGCATACTAGTGATGCAATTCATGAATTATCCCAACAATAGATCAACAAGTCCTACATACAAAACCTGGATGTCACCCACAACCATGAAAGGGAACTAAATATATACCACAATAAGAACGTGTTGACAAAAGATGCCCTATATCTTGAGATTTTTTGTTAGTTGACTATGTTTTTCTCTATATAAGATTAGGAATATTATTAAACAATGGAAGCATATAAAAAATAGAAGCAACCAAGTAACCATATAGAAGCAACAACAAAAGCATAACTTTACAAAGGGCATTACAAATTTTAAACCAGACATTGAATTGAGTGACTTGTATTCACATACTTGATTTCCTAGGAGCACAACACAATTTTCAACATTCTATAACAAACTACAATCAAAATATGATGCAAAGTGAAGGCTTGATCATAATACAAACTAGATATGAATTATTTTCATAGAAAATTATTGATTATGTTGTGTGAAATGAGTTGGTGATACATAATATAAAATATGTTCCAGAGGTAAGTCTTCACATTAACAAAATCATGGAAATTAACGTTGAATACTAGAAATAGACTTAGTAATCAATTACTATTTTAAAAATCCACCTTAATTTCACCATATTTGGATAAAACATGACACTAACATGTTAATTTTCGGAAGAAAAATCAACAAGTACAACACAATATATTAATTAAAATGCTAAAAGAAACCCAATACCAAATTATTAAACCAATAGGAAGTTTGACATTATAAACTCCATGCAAATGAAAGTAAATATAAAATTATTAAACCACCAAAAATTTAGGGAGAGAATTTAAGGAAAGACCATAACCAAATCAATGTCTTTCAAGATCTGCACGACCCCAATTATATGTTAAATGTACAGTGACAAGATATTTCCTATGTGTCTGGTTGAAGAAGAGATGGCATTGCCTCAATAATTTAAAGAATCCTTGATGGAAAGATAATGGTCATTAAACTACACAAATGGGGATGTTATTCAAGGGATTCGAGACCCTAGGGAATGCATTATAAAAATGTTTGCACAAAATCTAACCAAAAATGGATGACTTCTTGTAACTCTCAATTTAGAGGGTGGAAGATGGGTCCGAAAGAGGAAAAAAAATCTTATTAGTAATATATTTTCATTTAGACATTTTATAAACACTTCTAATCTCTAAAAGCTACAGTCAATGTATATTTTATTCAAACACTTTGCATGTAAACTCGTTTAACTCATTAAGGAATTAGGGAAAACACTTTGTATATTGTTAGCCTACACCCATCAAATCATAGGCAAGTAAAGACCTAAAATAAATTTATGTTAAATTACATAATCTGTTCTCAGAACATAACCTACAAGGTCGTTGAGTAATTTTGGAAAACTTCCATATTAAAAAATCTAGTTCTAAAAACTTGTTTCTTCTTTTTTAATCAAAATGGGGGTTCCAAGTCCATATGGCATAGATACCCCCTCACGTTGTGTTGGTTCACAATAAAACCATCCCAAAAACACAAAGTTCTAAAACACATCAAAGATTTTATAACTTCTAAAATATGTGTGTATATTTTTCAAATGTATGGCATGCAAAGAATTCATTGCAACCTCAATTACAGAATACCATCAGAAATTTACAAACTATCTATCTAGACTTTTCTAATATTACCAAAAATGAAAAGTACATGGCATAAATAGAATTCCTATAATAATAAAAAACTAAAACAAATAATATCAATTAAAACAAACATTCTTACATGCCCTCTTTGAAATATTTTACTTCTCATGAGTAACCTATACAATACGGCATGGTATTAAAAGAAGGGGGAGATATGTTGTTTCTATAAAAAAAAATCTACAATAGTTTGTCTTCTCTAGCCCCTACATAGCATTTATGCATTCACAAATGCCATACAAACTACTTGGTTACCTAAATTGTTAGTTGAGACCAAAAAAAAATACCATATGCCTAATAATTAATCAAGAAATTTGAATAATTTTAGAAGAAATATTCAAAGTATTTTTTAGGTTTATAAAAAATATCTCACAACATAATATAAAATAAAATAAAATAAAAAATAATAATAAAAAAATTATATGAAGTTGAAAAATATATTTGGAACTTAGTCGATTTTCTTCCTTCAACAACTCCATTGGAACTTGCTTGAATATCTCCCTCCAACAACTATGTTTTTCAAACCAAGAGGTCAGACAATTTTTCCACCAAACCATATCCAAGGGAAACATTTTTCCCTTGGAACCCCTAAGTCGTATGAGCTCAGAAATAGTACCAACTTCAGCAATAGTGAGAAATATCAAGTAAATTAAGGAATATAAGATAAATTTCAAGTAAACTAAGGAAGATAATTTATCTTCCTCTCAACACCACTCAAACTCCATCAACCAGAAAATGTACTTGGTTTTAGCAGCATCTCGCTACTCTCCCTGGTCTTCCCCCCCCCCCCCCCCCCCAAACCATGGGAAAATTCCTTCAATTTTTATAGACACTGAATGGGGTGACACATCACCCCTATCATGCAAAAATAATTTATTTTTAATTTACCATAATTTATATTATTCACCACCACCTAAGGTCACACTTTCCCAAATTTTCTTATTTATTTAGTTACCTAAATTATGTAATATTCATTAGCCCATGTGTCCACTTTAGGAAATTTATTATTGTTTATTTCTCAGATATAGATTATAATTAATATTTTGCATTGAAATAATATTTATGTTAAAATACCCTCTGATTTGGATAAATTTGGAGTTAATTTAATTCAAAGTTTCATTTAGATTGAATTACCTGGTTGATTTATTCCTTTGAGTGGTGTTTTTATATAGTAGAATAGGGATTACACACCCCTATTTTGCACATTTCCTTACTTATTATGCTCAAAATTGAAAGTTCTCGAAACAGGATTGAACCTAAGCGACCGGAAATTTCTCATCGTTGCGATTTCAGCGCCGCGAACGATTCGAAAAATCGATATCATATGAGGCAGATATCGTGTACTGTTCGTTTTCCCAAACAGCTAAAATTTTGTGAATAGGATGCCTAATTAGCATACAGGTACAGTCAGTAGATGGCATATTCTTGGGAATATTCCCTTTTCTCACAGTCAATCAGATCGCGCCACGTGGCTTAATCTGGGCCGTTGATTTTTGCGGTATAGAGTGATTCTGATCATTGATGGATTTGTACACATTTTTAATGGTCCATTGGATGACCGACAGGTGGCAAGCCTGGAGGCTACCACGTGTCCTCAGGAGGGTTGATTAAAATTTTATTGGATTCCAGGGAGTTCGACCCCGTGACCTCCATAGCGCCGCTTACAATATGTTTCTTAATAATTATAGATCTCTGCATTCATTTATGGTTTAAATGTTTGACATTTGAAGGGGGGACTGCTAACAGTCCCAACCCACTGGCGGCCACGAAGCATTGGTCACATGGTTTATATAAACCGTAGCATCAAACTTTAAAACGGCGGTTACAAAATCTTTATCCCAGTGGTTTGCAAATAAGTGCGGTCACATGTCACTATATGACATAAAAACTGCAGTGTGGCAGTTTTACAAACCGTAACTTCTGGCGGAGAGTTAATGTTGTCACATGGGCAGTGTACTAACTTTTAATTCCACAGTTACTGGAACTCCGACTCCGAGTTCCAAACCACCATTACGGAGTTCAAACCGTTAGACCGCGGAGATAACGACAGGGGGTCGACATATGACCACCCCGCCCAAACTATTTAATGCCAATTTTAATGGTTTTTCGGTATGACTTGAAGCGTGCCCCTAATTTTAGAGCACTCCATTAATTTAACTTCAGTTAAGTGCCATTCTCCACTTTTAGTGGAGCTTTTCTAGCTGACATTGGGAAAAATGCATTGGGAGGTCAATTTTAGACCAATTTGGGTGAAACAAGAGTCTACCTAGACTAATTTGAGCATTCTGGAGCTACTTGTGTAGATAAAAAATCCATTAAAGGCCTATAAACACATGTAATTTGAAATTTTGAGCATAATGACAAAGAGGGGCATGTCACTGGGAGTTGGATCAGCAGATGTAGCCCAGGAAGGGTGAAATTTTTCATCATGCCTACTGTGTAAAACTTATGTGTGATTGTATTCCTCTATTATACATTGTTGTATGGTGTTTTTTAGGCTTATTTTCATGCTTAAAGTTCACAAATTCATCTATGTTTCATGGTTAAAATAATCATTCCTTAAGCAAGAAAATGGAGACAAATTGTACATGTTTATATTACTGAAAGGACACTTAGCACAACAAAACTAATACACTCCTTTCATATCAAGTTGGTATCAGAGCTAGAGTTTAATCTCTGGTGTTTTTGTGTGAAAATATTTTTTAACTTTTTACAAGGGTTTTTATACTTACTAGGCGCAAGCTTAAGAGAGGAGAAGGCAAATTGGTGGAAGCAAGAGGTTCTCAAAGTGAGCCACAGCAAAGGAGGGAAAGATTGCCACATTATCCACCACCTAGTTCACCTCAAAAAGAAGCAGAAGAAGCTATAAGCATGCCTCTAGGAGAAGAAGAAACCCGTGAAGAGGTGTATCCCAAAGAAGAAGAAATAGTGTTCAGGAAAGCATTCCTTGACATGACTGAAATGGTGAGAGTCCTTTATCAAGAAAGGAATGAAATAATATAAGGAGAAGGATCCAAACTTCACAAGGAAGGTCAGGGATCATCAAGAGGCCACAATGATGAAGATAAATAAATGAAGGGAAATGGAGGAAATGGAGGTAGTGGAAAGTCACCATCCTCACCCTCATCATCATCATCCTCTACTTCATCTTCAGTACACCAGACACACAAGTCAAAGAACACTGGTAAAATTCATTTTCTAAAACTTGATGTTAAGTTTGAATTGCCAATATTTAATGGTAAAGTCAATGCAGAAAATCTTGATAATTGGATTAGGCAATTGGAGGTCTATTTGAGAATTCGGAACCTTCATGATGATGATACCAAAATCCAACTAGCTTCATTGAGGATGGAAGGTGCAGCTCTTGTTTCGTGGGAAGCCAAGACAAAGGTGGAGATTAAGAAGCATGGTAAGATTATTTGTAATATTCCCAAAAATTTGGATTTTATCTAAATTGAATATTATAGTTGATTTTATCTTAGATCGGTAAATAAAGGGGGTAAGAAGGCCCCATAATCCTTAAGGAGGAAGAATAACACTCCCCATGTGAAAGGAGGAAGAATAAAGCAACTGATTTGAGCACCACATGGTGTGAACAGGATTGGATCATGCTTGATCTAGTCATTTTGACCAAGTCCACATGCACTGTCTAGATACAATGTATCTCCTTGATGGACTACGCAGTTTTAGAGGAAGATCACTTGCATGAGTTGGAAGGCACATGTATATGGGACCCATGGTGGAGAGGAGAACTTGATATATATGAAGATGAGGAGATCCATTGTTATTCATGCTTGATTACTATTTGCTTGGGTCTGTTGAGACTACACTCGTCTTGCTGTTTAGCAAGGGTGCAGTGCTGCATAGCACAAGGGTGTTCCCGGTCAGGAATCCCTACCTCCTCCTCAGGGAAGGAGAGGTTCTAGAGCTACATTTCCTCATTCCTGCATTTGGCCAAAGCTACCTCCTTCAGTCACAGCGTTATTCCTGAAGCAAGATAACTTTGTGCTACAGGGTGCAGCAATAGAGGATATCTTGAGCTATTCCTAGGCTTGTTTTTCAGTGGAGGGCTTGGCTATCCATTGGAAGATCAGTGAGGAAGCCTCCCAGGCACATTTTCATATCATTGGCATCAGGCCAACCATCCATCTTCCCTCACAACGAAGTTTCCAACTAGATCTGCGTTATTTTGGCAGGCAATTGCTGGGAGGGTCATTTGAGCTCATCAGGAGGGATTGTTTCTGAGTAAAGAGATCAACCTTTTTCTTAGAGACACTATCAGAGGAGGGAATTATTATTTCAGATTTTCTATAGCCTGATTTTATATTTTGATTCAGTTTCAGTGACAAGTTAATTGTCACATTGTACATTCTCCGGCATTTCTATCAATCTCTCCTAGATTGGCTAGAAATCTTGTATTAGAGCCCACTCTTCTATTCTTGGGAATTTATTTGTATATTTTAGCCATATTCCATGTATGCACATCTACAGCAGCAGCTACACTTATATAGATTGTGTAGTCACTGCTCTCTGTCATTTTGTGTAACTATAGCATCTCATGTATTTCATGTTCTAATCATTGGAGATTGATTCCCACTGCTTGAGTGGCTTGTCCCTCTAGTTATTTCTGTATATTGTTGCTGATATATCAATGAACATGATGGCTGCATTATATTCCCTTTATTGACATGTTCAGATTTGCAGAGTTTAATGATTATGTTCATATATAGCTGTAGCTCTCTCTTTGAGAACTTTACTGAGATACCAAGGTGTGGGAGATCTGTTTAGCCCACCTTGAGGGATTTCTTTGAGCTCAAATTCTGGAAGTGTAATGTATAATGTGTTAACTAAGGGATGCAAGTCCCCTTCCATCTTATTTTTTCATTATCTTCCTTATACAACGTCCCTTTGGACCATATTGCAGAAATTCCTGAAAAAGGGATATTACATTATTCTATCATAGACTGATTTCATTACTGCAATAAAACAATAGTTTTATCCATTAGCTCACATGAAAAAAGATATAATGAATTGGAAAAATTTTAGACAATTTAAAGGACAAAATGTACAAGACTACACCCAAGAATTTAGGAGAAGATCTCTCTTATTAGGGGTAGATTTGCGGAGCCAAGATACCTTGCTCAAGTACATAGGAGGCTTACATATCTACCTTAAACATACTATCCTCATGTTTAATCCTACAAGTCTATATGAGGTATGTGTTCAAGCCACACATCTAGAAGCTCGGGGGAAAAATAGTTTTGAAGAGGGTAGAAACAAACCTTTTAAGGGGAAAAACAAAGAGAAGACCTCAAAAGGAAAAGGAAAAAATAATGCATCCTTAAAGAAAGAGGGAGAGAAAGTGGTTTGTAAACATTTTTCAAGAGAAGGCCATGAAGAGAAAAATTGTTGGAAATGACATCCTGAAAAAGAGACCCAAGTATAACAATAACAAAGGGAAGCAGAAACTGCAGCTACAACTCAACATGACCTAGGAGAGGATTCAGGTGATGAAACTAAAATTACAGCCATGGGATTGAAGAACATGAAGGGGAAAGAAATTGAAACAAAACACAGTACTATTAATTCAAACTGTCACATACAAGCTCCAAATGAAGAAGAGAGAATTGAATTGTTTCATGTGAGGGTCATATCCAAACATACCAAGATTGACACATTGTTTGACAGTGGGTCACAAGCGAACTTAGTCTCTGAAGACTTGGTCAAGAAACCTAAACTTGAGACCATTCCACATCCAAAATCATATCCACTTGGGTGTATTTGTAAGGATTCAAATTTATAGGTTTCAAAGAAGTGCATATTGCGCTTTGCAATAACTGCACATTTTGTTGACGCGGTTGAATTATATGTGGTTTCGCTTGATATTACAGGTGTTGTGTTGGGAAGTCCTTACTTGTATGACAGGAAAGCTATCGTCCATCGCCATGAGAAAAAATACCATTTATTCAAAGATGGAAAGGAGTACATTGTTATAGCACATCACAAGAAGACAAATATTGCAATGGTAAATGTTGGACAGGTAAAGAGGCCAGTGAATTCAAGTAAGAATTTTTTTCTTCTAATGATTAAGCCTAAAGCTGATGTTAATCATGATTCATTTGAAGATTGTGATCCTAAGTTGAAATCATATTTATATGATGTAGTTGATTCACATCATGAGATGTTTCAGGAGCCAATGAGATTGCCTCCTAAAAGGGAGATTCAACATGAGATTCAGTTACAACAAGATTGTCCTCTTCCAAACATCAGCATGTATCGCATGTCGATAACGGAGAATGTTGAAATAATGAGGAAAATCAAGGACATGTTGGGCAAGGGACTCATAAGACCAAGAACTTCTCCATGTGGTTCACCCATAGTCTTGATTCTGAAGAAAGATGGGACTTGGCGCGTGTGTGTCAACTTCAGAGCTTTGAACAAGATAACGATAAAGAATCGATACCCACTCCCAAGGATAGATGATTTGTTAGATCAGTTGAAAGAAGAATTTTTTTTCACTAAGTTAGATTTATGAAGTGGATATCATCAAGTAAGAATTGCAAAAAGTGATATATGGAAGACTGCATTCAAAATCAAACAAGGACTCTTTGAGTGGTTGGTTATGCCATTTGGTTTGTGTAATGCACCAACGACTTTCATGCGTGTTATGGATAATGTTTTGTGTCCATTTCCTGATGACTTTGTGACTGTGTATTTAGATGATATACTCATTTTCAGCTAAACAAGAGAAGAACATGTCTTGCATGTGAAAAATGTGCTTGATGTTTTGAAGAAAGAGCAATTATTTCTTAAGATGTCTAAGTGTGAATTTGGAAAGACTTCTCTAGTTTATTTGGGACACATTGTAGGAGGAGGCGAGTTGAGAATTGATCCTTCTAAAGTGGAATCCATTGTGAATTGGCCAACTCCCAAATCAGTAATCGAGGTAAGAATTTTCTTAGGCGCAGCTCAGTAATGGAGAAATTTTATTGCTAACTTTTCTCCCATAGTAGCTCTTATGCATACAGTGACAAGTGTGAAGAAAGGCTTCCAATGGGGAGGCAAACAGCAGCAAGATTTTGAAGCTTTAAAAGAAAATATCAGTTCAGCTCTGGTTCTTGCATAGCCGGATTTGAGATAGCCATTCGAGATTCAAACTGATGCTAGTGATTATGCCATGGGTGCAGTACTTTTGCAAAATGGTAAGCCTATCGCTTTTCATTCTGAAACATTCAATGGTGTTGTAACTAATTATCCTACATATGACAAAGAGTTGTATATGTTGGTACAAAGCATCAAGAAGTGGAAACACTACTTGATGGGTAAAGAGATGATTATACATACCGATCACCAACCATTACAGTACTTGCAGTCGCAAACAAAATTGCAGCAATCACGACATTTCAGGTGGATGGGATTTCTTCAACAGTTTCACTTGGTTATAAGGTACAAGAAAGGTATTTTCAATAAATTTGCTGATATATTTCATGGCCAATTATAGGTGCTTCTACTTTTCTTAAAAATGATTCTATTGTACATGAGATTTACATAGAACAGTATGCATCTGATGCTAATTTTCAAGATGTGTATGCTAGTTTGAGTGAAGGGAATCAAGTTGAGGAAAATGATTATCACATGAATAAAAATTTGTTGTTTCATATAGGCAAGTTTTGTATACCACAAGAAAAGAGACTTAGTGTCGTGAGAGAGGCTCATTCGTCTCTTATTGTTGGACACTTTAGGGTAAGCAAAACAATGGCGCATCTACAGAGGTATTGTTATTGGCCTCGCATGATAGATAGTGTGCATGTTTTATAAGAGGATGTTCTATGTGTGCAATAGGCAAGCCTAGCAATAGGAAGCTTGGGTTGTACACACCACTACCGGTACCATCAAGGCCATGGGATAGTGTCTCCATGGACTTTGTTGGAGGTCTACCTATGTCAAGAAAACAACATGATTATCTTTATGTAGTTGTGGATAGATTCAGTAAACTATGTATACTTATGTCATGTGAGAAAGCCATTCCTTCTGAACAAACTACTAAAATTTATTTTCAACATGTATGGGTTCATTATGGTTTGCCAACTTGTATTGTAGTGACAGGGATTCCAGGTTCATTGGGAATTTTTGGTCCAATATTTGGAAGATGATGGACACAAAGTTGAAAAAGAGTACTGCTTTTCATCCACAAACTGATGGCCAAACCAAGGTGGTGAACAGAACCGTTGTCCATCTATTGAGAGGATATTGCAACAAACATCCTAATTTGTTGGATGAACAACTACATTACATTCACCACGCTTACAACCAGGCCAAGCACTCTTCTACAAATACTTCACCTTTTGAAGCCTGCTTTGGGTATTTTCCGAAATCGCCATTAGACTTCATCTTTGAGAAGGATGTTGCAATTGATGGCCATAGTGATATTGACAAGGCTTGAAAGTTCATTGAGAAAATTTAGATTATTCATCAACAAGTTCAAGAACAGCTTCAGAAGAGTCAAAGAAAATACAAGGAGAGGCATGACAAACATAGATTTGATCACAAGTTTCAAGAAGGAGATGAAGTATGGTTGCACATAAGCAAAGAAAGGATGCAAGGAGAAGGTAAAAATATCAAGCCCATTCGTTATAGTAAATTCAAGATCATTAAGAAAGTTAGTAATAATGCATTTCAACTTGACTTGCCTTCATATATGCAAATGTATTCCATTGTCAATGTGGATAATTTACATTTGTATGAGCCTCCTTTGATTGATGATCAAGGGAGTGATATTCAGCTACCATCTATAGAAGATTTCTCGCCATAATTTCTGGCTGAGCTCAAGGAGGATTCCATCTGATGGCTATGCCACCCTTGGCCCCAGTTTACCTTGGTCCCAATCCTCCAATGGTGTGTGTAAATGTATCCAAAATTTCCATGTCCAATCATATTCCCAATCCGGAAATCTCACACTTTGTTCTCTTACTTCCTGAGCTGGCAATTTTAATAAACAGCTCTGGTCATTTTAATATCTCAATTCGGAGAATTGAGATATTAATTCAAAATTCCCTTTATAGCTATAACCAAAATAATAAGGCTTCCACACCATGCGTATTAAACCCTCGGTCTTTTAACTACGCACCTAATCACAATTCATGTGGCCCCCACTTCGCATATTCAAACATCATACGCACACCATAATATCTCAATGTATATAATATATGCATTTCGTTCCCACAAATAACCCGACATCCGTAAGGATTGACCGCCAAATATATATACGATTAACCTCGTCATATAACCCTCGGCAGGTACATATTTAAACTATATTGTATTCAATCAAATGTTAAGACCCATGGTGATATGTAATATGTTTACAAATTTCAACTTTATCGTCAAACCTTATAACCAAGGTTGCCGCCTTATATTAATAACCTGAATTCATTACATATATCTCTGCCCTGGCCCACAATACAATCGCGGAATGCATACACTATACCTTTAATTAAACTTCATGCAAATCCTGCGAGCAATCACCGTTAGATATCGAGCCTCCAGATCAACGGTATGTATCAATATCGCTCAGCGTCCTGATATGAACTTTAACCGACCAATCAAATGCACACCCGTACCTTGGTTATCGTCCGCGTCTCTTCATTGATCGATCACCATCCGATGGCTTCCCTCCAGATCGATAGTTTGTATCGATATCGCTCGGCGTCCTGATACGAACTATAACGCGCAATGGCGCGCAGCAATGGCGGTTTTCCGTGGGTCCTCCTTGCCATGTGTCGAACGCTCTATGGAATCTCTCCCCAACCAGGAAATACTGCTTATCGACGATAGGTGGTGCGATGAAAACCACCGTCCAGCTCCAAACCGCTTTCACTGTTCCTCTGAAAGGTTCCACTCCTTCTTCACGCCAAGTTCTGCCTATTCAAATTAACATAGTTCTAATGCGCCTTCGCTCCTCGTTATAAAATTCATATAACCACAGTACGACTATACAGCTCCAATGAAATCCTTATGGACTATTCAACTCGATTCTCTTGCATTCAACCTTCCGCATACTATACATTAATTCTCCCATTAAATACAGGGCTTCGTTCAGAGCTCTATCACGGGTTCAATTTACATTCAGTATTATATTCAACGAATATATATAACTCCACTATCTACCAGTTGGGATACACGGTCGACCGTATTAACATCGGTTCCTCTAACTATATGCAGAGCACCATTAATCCCCTCACAGGGTTTCTTAATTATCACAGATTTCAATTATCCTCCCTCAGGATGCGTACATATGTTCACACCGAACTTATTCAAACAAAGCGGATATACATTCACACATACCTTAAATCCACAAGGCACAAATATACTAAAACATTTCTTATTTACACAATGGATTGAATTACAACCACTGGCTGGCCAGATCTTCAATCTGATGGCCTTCTTCCCCTATGCAGCTCTCTGTAGGTACCAGCAGGTCTAGGTGCAGGCTCGTGCAGGTCTGTCACAGAGGTTTATTTTTATACAATTACAATAAATCGCTTCAATTTCCTTAATGACTCACAAACCCTTCAATTCCTACAGTTACAATTTAAACTAACGCTATGACAGACTGAAATGGACTATCGCTTCCTATGCCCACTAATCATTCAGGCAGTTACATTTCTCCCTCTAATTGACTAAAATTACTCAACTATGGATATTTACATAGGGAAACAAAACATGAGACCCCCCTTATGTTTATTTATGTACAAAAAAAGTGTCTTGGGTCTAATGCCCCTACATCAGACTCCCCAGGTTCAAATGATTCATGATCTCCTAATCATGTGCTTTCATCTCGTCTTCCTGGATCCCACGCCTTGTTCTGCAACTGGCTATCCATTGCAGTGTCCTTCTTCCGCATTCCTCCTGGCTTCCAAAATTTATGTTGTAGCTTTCCACAGGCTGTACCTTCACATCCTCTGTCTGCTTTTCTTGTGCTGCTATTTCCTTGTTTCTTCGTCGCTGCCCTTTTTTGGGGCATCTTCTGCATCAGTTTCCTTATCAATTCAATTTCTCTGCCAAATTTTTCCTCTGACTACTGGACACTTACTTTTGTTTGTTGCATTATTATTTCTTCAGTTCTTACTGCTGCCCTAGCTCCTATGCTTACTGCCACCCAATCATCCATACCCTCTCTGCAATAGTAAAACTTATGCTCCTCTGCTGGAAACACTTCAGTTTGTTGCTTCATCACTCTCTCCAGCAACACTCCAAGCTACTGCTTTGGAATTTCACCTTATTTTCTAAATATCTTCAGCAAACATTCTCGCCATCTCCTTTGGCCAAACAAGTCTTCTCCATGCTGCAACTCAGGTTCAGCATCTTCTTCTTCTTCCTTGGCAATCTTCAGCAATTGCCTTCCTGCTTCTTGATTGACTCCAACAGTCAAATCAAGTTCTCTAGACACCGTATCTTCACCTTCTATCAGAGTGAAACTTTGGTTCTCCACTGCTGTAGCAGCCTCAATAGTCTGCCATACAGTCTTCTCTTTAATCTTCCCTTGGCTATTCGAACAAGCCAATTCTTCCTTGCTATCAATAGCAACAATCTTTTCCTACATATGAGACAGGGTTGTCTCATCTTCATTCACCTGCTCATCCTCATTCTGCAACATCTCTTCTTCTTCTAAGACAACTCCAAGTGATGGATTATCTTCTGCTTTTCCTGTCAACATAGTCACTTCATCCGTTCCAAAACCCCAAGACCCAATGGTCCCTACTGATGATTCAATCAGCAATTATTTTTTGTCTTCATCCCATTGTGTCTTCACATTCTGCAACCCCCAATTCTAAAATTGAGGTCTTCTTTCTTGTATGGAATCCTGCTGATTCAGCTACTCTCTAGCAGCTCAATTTCTCCATTCCATGGTTTAATGTCTTCCACAGAATTCTCCTTCTCTTTCAATTGACTGCCTCATGCTGTCAACTCATCTCCATCATCAACAGGATCTGCATTCATCAAACATTTGTCAGCATCAAACTCACAAAACCTCAGAGCCTTTCTCTGCTCTGCCAACACCTCAATATGTTGTCCCAACTTCCTCTTCTTCTCAATCAGCACATCAGAATGCTGATTCCAATTCTTCAAACATTTCTTGAGACCATCAGTTAGTCTCCCTTCTGCACCATCCTCTTCAAGGATGTCTTTCTACTCTATTTCACAAGAAGGAACTTTCTCATCTTCAATCATCTATGTCCTTACCATCTGAACATCTTCTCTCTGTGGTTTTGTCCTCTACTCATGCCACAATCTTGGCATCTCACCACAATCTTCTTTATCTTCTGCTGTCACTATCTCCTCAATCTTCATCAGAATAACATCCTAATTTCCCATCTCTGCAGAGACTCCAGCTACCTGTCCATCATTCTCCACATGGCCATTTAACAAAAGTAGCCTATCATTATCAGCATTAATGACAAACTCATCATCAACCCCATTGAAACAATCTCTTCTACCAAATAAGGAATTAATGAATTCCTTCTGCTGCAGTAGTTCAATCTGTTCTTCATCTGAAAGATACTCATCATACTTTACTTAGCAACAGTCAACTTCATCTGTCACATTTTCATCATGTGAACTGCCTTCATTAACACCTGCATTCACACACAACTTGTCAGATGCAAAAACACAAGACCTCATGGTCTCAATTGGTGATTTGGTCACCAAATATTTCTGTTGTTCCAAGTCTTCCATTTTCTCCAGAGATTCTTCAATGGTCTCTTCTTCAGAGTCCTCAAGTTGTTCATCCTCCAGCTTCTGGCCAATATCACAAACTAAATCTCTTCTGCTTCCAATATGTTGGAAAGCATAATCTTTCTCCAACTGTGCATGGACATCCTCAAAACATGTAGCTGCTCCATTTTATTCCTCAGTGACAACATCAGCAGTTTGTTCTTTCTCACCTGCTATTCCTGAAATCATACAAAATATGTCAGAGGTAAGGCTCTTTGACCCCTTGGTCCCACTTGAAGCTTCAGTCTCCAAGTCCTTCTCCAGATACTCAATCACTCTGAGTATTTCTTTCTTCTTCTAAGCATTCATCATCTGCTCCTTCTTCCTTTGTAGCCTCTACCACTTTATCTTCTTCTTCATGAGCCAACCAACTCTCTGTCTTTCTTCTATCCTTCTCTTCAGTTCATTAAACTCTTCCCTGATCTCAGCTAATTCTTTCTGACATTCTTCATCTGTGGATTTCTTCTTCCTCATGCCATTTGCTTTGGCATCGTCACACACTCTTCTGTTGTGGTTTCTCTCAGAACCTCTGCAATATATGCAGTCTCTGCTATGGCTCTCAGTAGCCATTCTCTTCTCTAGGAGTTCTTCACTCACAAGCTGCACTAAGCCTCTGCAACAGCACGCTCTCTTGCTGCAACTTACCTCACCAAGCTTCTCTCTTGAGCTTCGGCTTTTGGCAAGTACTATTCCCCTCTCTTTGGAACCTCCTGAGCACTCTATCTGCTCTCTAGGCTTCACTCTACAACTTTCTCAAGAACACCCCTTTTATTCTTTCATCCAACCTCAGTTGGGAATTATTTCAGGTTCTGCCACACTCTTTATGCATTCAGAATCCCTTGCTAGACTCTTCTATCACTGCTCTCAAAGCTTGTGATCTACTTCTGCTGAGATGTCTTCCTCAATTGCTTGCACTCTGTATTCTGCAAACAATACCTTCCAACCAGAGTTCAAATAAGGCTCATCATCTTACCTCTCAAGATCCCTGAATGATCTTGTTCCTGCACTGCATTTCTACCTGCTGCAATCTTCTGTCTTCAAATCCAGATTCTGTTCATCTGGAGACCTTCACTGCATGTCAAATCAAATCTGCAATTTTCTCTATTAAACAGATTCAAACATCAACTATTTTTTTGGTTCAGTACACGTGCATTTCCAAAATAAACTTTTCAACGAGCTGACTAAATTCTAGCTCTGATACCACTTGACAGCTAGGCCACCCTTGGCCCCGGTTTACCTTGATCCCAATCCTCCAATGGTGTGTGTAAATGTATCCAAAATTTCCATGTCCAATCATATTCCCAATTCGGCAATCTCACACTTTGTTCTCTTACTTCTTGAGCTGGCAATTTTAATAAACAGGTCTGGTCATTTTAATATATCAATTTGGAGAATTGAGATATTAATTAAACATTCCCTTTATAGCTATAACCAAAATAATAAGGCTTCCACACCATGCGTATTAAACCCTCGGTCTTTTAACTACGCGCCTAATCACAATTCATGTGGCCCCCACTTCGCATATTCAAACATCATACGCACACCATAATATCTCAATGTATATAATATATGCATTTCGTTCCCACAAATAAACCGACATCCATAAGGATTGACAGCCAAATATATATACGATTAACCTCGTCATATAACCCTCGGCAGGTACATATTTAAACTATATTGTATTCAATGAAATGTTAAGACCCGTGGTGATATGTAATATGTTTACGAATTTCAACTTTATCGTCGAACCTTATAACCAAGGTTGTCGCTTTATATTAATAACCCGAATTCATTACATATATCTCCGCCCTAGCCCACAATACAATCGCGGAATGCATACACCATACCTTTAATTAAACTTCGTGCAAATCCTGTGAGCAATCATCGTTAGATATCGAGCCTCCAGATCAACGGTATGTATCAATATCGCTCGGCGTCCTGATACGAACTTTAACCGACCAATCAAATGCACACTCGTACCTCGGTTATCATCCGCATCTCTTCATCGAGCGATCACCGTCCGATGGCTTCCCTCCAGATTGACGGCTTGTATTGATATCGCTCGGCATCCTGATATGAACTATAACGCGCGATGGTGCGCAGCAACGGCAGTTTTCCGTGGGTCCTCCTCGCCACGTGTTGAACGCTCTATGGAATCGCTCCCCAACCAAGAAATACCGCTTATTGACGATAGGTGGTGCGATGAAAACCACCGTCCAGCTCCAAACCGCTTTCACTGTTCCTCCGAAAGGTTCCGCTCCTTCTTCACACCAGGTTCCGCCTATTCAAATTAACGTAGTTCTAATGCGCCTTCGCTCCTCGTTATACAATTCATATAACCACAGTCCGACTATACAGCTCCGATCAAATCCTTATGGACTATTCGACTTGGTTCTCTTGCATTCAACCTTCCGCATACTATACATTGATTCTTCCATTAAATACAGGGCTTCGTTCAGAGCTCTATCACGGGTTCAATTTACATTCAGTCTTATATTCAACGAATATATATAACTCCACTATCTACCAGTTGGGATACACTGTCGACCGTATTAACATCGGTTCCTCTAACTATATGCAGAGCACCATTAATCCCCTCACAAGGTTTCTTAATTATCACATATTTCAATTATCCTCCCTCAGGATGCGTACATATGTTCACGCCGAACTTATTCAAACAAAGCAGATATACATTCACACATAACTTAAATCCACAAGGCACAAATATACTGAAACATTTCTTATTTACACAATGGATTGAATTACAACCACTGGCTGGCCAAATCTTCAATCTGATGGCCTTCTTCCCCTATGCAGCTCTCTACAGGTACCAGCAGGTCTTTGTAGCCCTATGCAGCGCTCCTTTGACTCTGTCACAAAGGTTTATTTTTATACAATTACAATGAATCGCTTCAATTTCCTTGATTACTCAAAAACCCTTCAATTCCTACAGTTACAATTTAAACTAACGCTATGACAGACTGAAATGGACTATCACTTCCTATGCCCACTAATCATTCGGGCAGCTACATTTCTCCCTCTAATTGACTAAAATTACTCAACTATGGATATTTACATAGGGAAACAAAACATGAGACCCCCCTTATGTTTATTTATGTACAAAAAAAGTGTCTTGGGTCTAATGCCCCTGCATCACCATCCTTGACAAGAGGACACGCACTTCTAAGAGGGGTAGTGTCGATTATCTTCAGATTGGGCTCAAGGGCAGCAAACCAAGTAAGGCAAGATGGATGGAAGTGGAAAAGGTGAGAGAGTTGTACCATCATCTTCTGAACTGGTAATTAAAGTATTTTTGGGTACACAAGCTTCCCAATGGGAAGGTGTGATCAGGAGATCATGTTTTATGCTCAAAATTGAAAGTGCTCAAAACAGGACCAAACCTGAGAAACCGGAAAGGTCTCGTCATTGCGATTTCGGTGTCGCAAATGGTTTGAAAAACCGATGCCATATGAGGAAGATATTACATTATGTTCGTTTTCCCAAAAAACTAAAGTTTTGTGACTGGGATGCCCAGTCATCATTCAGGTACATTCAGAAAATGGCATAGTCTAGGGAATATTCCCTTTTTTCATAGCCAATCTGATCGCACCATGTCACTTAATCTAGGATGTTGATTTTTGTGGTATGAAGTGATTCTGATCGTTGATGGATTTGTACGTATTTTTAATGGTCCATTGGATGAGCGACACGTGGCAAGCCCGGAGGCTACCATGTGTCCTTGGGAGGGTTAATTAAAATTTTATTGGAGTCTGGGGGGTTCGACCCAGTGACCTCCATAGTGCCCGCGGAGACCTCCGACCAATCCGCGTACAACATGTTTCTTAAAAATTATAGATCTCTGCATTCATTTATGGTTTAAATGTTTGACATTTGAAGGGGGGACCGCCTGCAGTCCCAACCCGCTAGAAGCCCCGAAGCAGTGGTCACATGGTTTATATAAACCATAGCATCAAACTTTAAAACGGCGGCTACAAAACCTTTATCCCGGTGGTTTGCAAATAGGTGCAGTCACATGTCATGATATGACAAAAAAACTGCAGTGTGATGGTTTTACAAATCGTAACTTCCGGTGGAGAGTTAGTGCTGTCACATGGGCGGTGTATTAGCTTTTAATGCCACAATTATCGGAACTCCGACTCCGGGTTCCAAATCACCATTGCGGAGTTCAAACCGTTAGACTGTAGAGATAACGGCAGGGGGTCGGCATGTGACCACCCCGTCCAAACTATTTAATGCCAATGTTAACAGTTTTCCGGTGAAACTTAGAGTGCACCCCTAATTTTAGGGCACTCCATTAATTTAACTTCAGTTAAGTTCCAATCTCCACTTTTAGTGGAGCCCTTCTAGCTGACATTGGGAAAAATGCATTGGGAGGTCAATGTTCGACCAATTTGGGTGAAACAAGAGTCTACCTAGACTAATTTAAGCATTTTTGAGCCACTAGTGTAGAGAATACAATTACAGGCCTCTAAACACATGTAATTTTCAATTTTTAGGATAATGACAAAGAGGGACATGCCATTGGGAGTTGGAACAGTAGATGTAGCCCATGAGGGGTGAACTGCTTCATCATGCCTATTGTGTAAAACTAATGTGATTGTATTTCTCTATTATACACTGATGTATGGTGTTTTTTAGGCTTATTTTCATGCTTAAAGTTCACAAATTCATCTGTGTTTCATGGTTAAAATACTCATTCCTTAAGCAAACAAATGGAGACAAATTGTACATGTTTATATTACTGAAAGGACACTTAGCACAGTAAAACTAATACACTCCTTTCAGATCATTAAGACTCCATATCCTAGTAGAGTCAAGACTCCACACCTTGATCCATTCCAAATATCCAAGACTCCATGCTCGGATCTTCCAAAAATTTAGAACTTTGTGCCCTAATATTTTTCATAAATTCAAATCTCCACTTCTTGATCTTCCATGGATTCGGGACTCCATCTCTGAACCTCCATGTATTCTCATAAATTCTTCTTTGAAGCTCCATGCTTCACCTCATGATTCTAATTTTAAGATCATATACATTTGATTATTTACTAGAAAATTCTTGTTTCCCCAAACCTGCACACATTATAACCTCACAAATTAAAAGCATCAATCAAAATTCATAATGAATTAATTCAATTATTTTTTACCCAAATGTGTACATGACCTCCACAATCATTTATTATTTGAGCATCCTTCTTGGCACGTAACTAATTTCTCAGCCAAATCATGCTCAATACAAGGTTAAGCATAAATAATCATGTAAATCATGTATCATCAGTAATATTACAGTCAATTAACCATTTCACACAGTAGCTTTCATTCATTGCCACAATCATGTGACATTAGCTAGATACAAAACATAAGAGACAAATATCAAAGTTGATCTAATACACACAATCACTCATATAGCCACACATAAGAAGAAATGCAACTATGTAATGTGTACAACAATGTTCTTGTGACTGATCCAAGTCCATAACATATAAGTATATCATATATAATCCAACAAAAATCACCCTCATTAGGTGTCACAAAATTGTAGTAGGAAAAAATGGGGGGCTACACATTTTCATGATGTTTTAGGAAAATTCCATGCTTAATTTCTTCTTTAATCCACCCATGCAAGATTCCAACAAATTTTCACCACTTATTTTATCCACCCCCTGGCCAATACCTGAAATTATAAATTATAGTCTTCAATATCACTTAACCATTTGATTCTTGTCAATCGGATGAGTAGTCTTGTTCCCAAATTGTGCTCCTAAGTGTCATGGAAGTAAACCCCAAGTATAATGATATGAATGGGATTTTCTTTTAATTACCCATTGATACATTTTATATGTTTTTATCTCAAATTTGAAAGTTTAGATGTGAATCCTTTAATTATGATGCATAATATCGTGCAATTCAAAATATTTATCTATTTGGATCACGTGAGTAAATGCATGTGTTATATTTGTTTGGTAATTTAATTGGAGTTAAATTACTTACATAAATTATCAACCAGGGCTAGTATGTTGATGAAATGTATGGGAATTGTATGTGCTAGGAGCCTTTGTCACTCAAACAATTCCTAAGTTAATTTGAGATATCGAAATGCACATGTTCTTCTAACAGTAAGTAAATGAAATTGATTTTATTGCCAGCTTAAAATAAATATCACACTCTTATTGAGTAACACATTTTTTCATGCTTACTCAAAATTAAATCAAACACACTCTTTTTCTTTGCATGAAATCACACCACTCTTGATTTAAAATAAATTCACTCTTGCTTGAATTAAAACCACAATTGTTTTAAAATGAAAACACACCTACTTGAATTAAAACCACACTTTCTTTAAAATGAAATCACACCTACTTGAATTGAAACCACACTTGCTTTAAAATGAAATCACATTATAAATGAACCTACTATTGACAGAAAGAAAGATTTTCTCTCCAAATTAAAATCCTATCTATATAGCTGAAATGTAAATTTATGTTATTGATCTATGTAAACCTTGCTCTGTCCATGTGCACAGGAGATCTCGTTTCACTTCAACAATAAAAATGATTGCACAAATTTTCTATGAAAACAATTGTAAACTCACATTTAAAATCAAAAATTAAGATAACAAAATCCTACGAAAAACATAAAATGATATACTAAATTACAGTTAAAAGGAAACCTTACTATCTCGAGGGGGGCCTCCTACAAGAAGCAGGTATCAGTATGATGCCTTCAAAATATGATCAACCACGCATTGGAATCACACAATAGATAAATAAGAATGAAAGTTGATTTTGGATATAAAATAGAGTGTTTACAATATAAAATACAAGTTTTTGTTTGTTATGTCAAGAGGCATATTTATAAAACTCCTATGCACTAAATCAGGAGGCTAAAAATATGCATCTCGCTCACTTGGTTCACTTCCTATGGTGGTCGAATTTTACTTTGACAGAGGTGCTAGGGTGTCTTCTTTATCGATCCAAGCTATGAAGGTAGGAAAAAATCGTTGTACCAACAAATTGTCATTTTCCCATATGCCTTGTTCCTCGGCTGGAGCTTCAGAACCTATCAAATCTTGAACTCGGCTGGAGAATCATACGTTAGCTACGGAATCATTGTAATTTGGTAGCTAATGTAAATAATAAGCTAAACAATAAATAACATTGTCATTTATGAAACAGAATATGATCAAGTACGTAATAGTCCATAAGCCTTGTGAATTGATGCCCAAATTAAAGTTATGAAGGTCAAAAAGAGGAGAATGGAATGAAAAGGGTTGTAAAAAATAAGCAATTTTTGGGTTCAACATTCCCCCACACAAAAGATATTTCATGTCCTCGTGCAAAAGCTTCAAAATTTGTGAACATTTCCTCTCATTGAGCCTCTTCAGATTCCTGAGCAAGAACATCCAAGTTATTCCTTCTTGCTTTCTTGGTGGGGACTGCCATCCTCGATTTATTCATCAAAATTCTATGTTGCAATATTATCACCTTTATTTTCAAATATTTTTTTGTTGGCCTTCAATTTATTGTTATTCTCATACCATACACCAAGGTGCAACATGATGTTGTCATTTTTAGTTTTCTGGATTTCAATTTTCACTTTCAGTGTTTCATGTTCTTGATTTAAATTTCTATTTAGTACCTCCAACTCATATATTTCTTCTTTAAGAGTGTTTACAATTTGTGATCTTTCTGGAGGATCAGAATGAGTAATTTCCTCCTCATTTGAGGATGAATCCATTGTTTTCCATGTATCTCTTTGCTCCAAACACTCTATGTAGACATATATCTCTTGTAGCACAGGATCTATTTCGGGAGTTCTTTTAGTTGGACTGGAAACTGGTGATGGAACTATTGGTGATCGAACTCTCAATTCCTCATATTTTTCTAATTTAACAAATCCTAAAGTTTTTTGAGATTGTTCATGCACTATTTTGTTGAGCCTTAAATTTCTTATTATAATGGATGATGGCTTAGATGGTGATTTAGTAGTAAGGGGTTGTGTTTTATCCTTTTCCTGCTCTTTTTTCTTCTTGGATGAACTTTCACATTTATTATTGGATTCCTTTCTTCTAGCATTTCTCTTTTTAAGGTTCTCCAACATATTTTCAAGACGAGTCTCATCCTCCAACTATTGCTCTTATTGTGTAGGTAAATTATCTTTAGGTCTATAGGCAGCTTCCTTCTACTTTTCATTGTCTTACCACTAGGCTCTTCTTGTTCGGGTTCCTTAAAATTATTCCTAAGAAAGAAATTTTTCCTATTGTCTCCTATGGTTCTCAGATGGGTATCATTCAGAATTTTCACCAGGCCATGATGGTATAGGGCATTTTCTATGAATTGTATCTTTCTCTTTATATTTCCAACCATCTTTCTTAAGATATGAAGTAGAAAATATGGTAGGTTAATTTCATTTTCTTCCAGAAAATTCATCATTAGGTGTGCATGATAAAATAAAATATTACCAAATCTCCCTTCACAAGTTATAAACTTTTGAATGATTAATAAAAAATTCATCCACTTATTTTTCAAAGTTGTGACTTGTATCCCCTTTTTAAACACATAAGTATCCATACTTGGATTCTTGAGGAATATTTTCCACTCTTTCTCTTCAATTTTTATGTTCTTGAACCAACTCTCACTGATTATGAGAAATCTGGTATCCTCTGCTACAAATGACTCTGTCAAAACTAGCTTCACATCCCTAATTTATGCCCGAGAAAAATACTTTGTTACCTCCTTTTTGTGACCATCAAATTTCTCTATAAATTCTAACCATTGTGCCTACTGCAACAATTTTATGACCTATGGGTAGCCATCAAGGAACTTAACCTCCTTCATATTTGACCTTGCAATGACCCCCATGTTGCAAAATCCTAGTTCATAATTTCTCTTTCGACAAGGTTATGGAATGAAAGGATTCGGGTGTGAGTGAATTAGAGAACAGAGTTTAGGTGAAGGTGGTCTTGGCAATGAAATAGGGCTAAATTAAAATGGAATAGGTTGCATATGAAGTGGAATGATAAATGGAGAGGAGAGGGCGAATTTCAAATTATAACAAGGTTCATGACCAACTTGGTTGAAAATACAAAGACATTTTTCATTAATATCAAAGTCGTGTGGGAATAATGAGGGTAATCATTACTCATTGTAGTGGTATCAGTGATTACTTATCATTTATTTCATAACTCAAAGGTTTTACCTTTATTATTTAACTTAATACTTACGTACCTTAGATTCTTGTATTACTAATTTCTGGCTTCTCTTTTGAAGGTTTTCCTCAGGTTGCTATAGCTTCAATCTCCATTGATATTTTTCTTGTGCCATGATCTTCATTTTTTCTAGTCGTAAACTGCCAAGTCAGCTGCAAAATTCTATTAGAGTTGCATATTGTTGAGAAAAGAGGGTTAAAAAGAAAATGGGACTAGAATAGGGGATTAGAAATAAAATCTATAGTGCCAAGAATTAATTTTTTTCAACACAGATTTTATGTATAAACATGCCAGCAATGTTGGTTTTCATGTTTATACCAAAAAAAAAACGCCTTTTCTTTTCTTTTTTTTCTTTTTTTTTCATTATTTTTTTTTATCTTTTTTTTTTTTTTTTTGAAAAAGAAAGTAGAAGGCTAAGCTAGAGAGGAAGAGGAATCTTCCTTGACCAACTTCAACTTCAAATTATCTTGAAGATTTGTTATGAATTCTTCTCTTGAAAATGGTTTGTGATATATTTGTAGTCTATGACCATTTACAAGGAAGGTCATTGTTTCTTCATCAATAGTTCTAATTTTAACTACTCCATTATCAAATATTGTTTCAACATCATAAGGCCCAAGCCAATGAGTTTGAAATTTTCATTGAAAATCTTTAAACTTTGTATCAAAAAGAAATGCCCAATCACCAGGTTGTAATTTTCTTTCTTTGATGAACTTGTCATGTCGCATGGATCTTTGTTGTTGAACTATATTGGTCCTATGAATAGCATATTTCCTTATCTCATCAAGTTTATTCAATTGCTCCATTATTTTTCTTTGTGCTTCTGATAAATCAAGACCCAAATCAACCGTTGTAATAAAGATCTTTGTCTGGAACTCAATAGGAAATAGGACTTGTTTCCCATAAACAAGTTCATATGGAGTGTGTCATGTTGTATTTCACCATGTGGTATTGTATTCCCATAAAGCTTATGGAAGCTTTTATACCTAATCTCTTCTATGCATATGCACAGTCTTGGTGAGAATTGCTTCAATTACTTTATTGGTAGATTCAACTTGTCCATTTGCTTGTGAATGATATGGAGTAGACTTTCGATGCTTAATTTTTTATTCCTCCATTATATTCTGTACCAACTTGGATGTAAATTGAGTACCTTGATCTGTCACAATTTCCCTTGGGACACCAAAACGAGTGAAAATATCCTCAAAAAGAAATGAAACTACATCATTTTCAATAGCAAAAGGAAGGGCTTTAGCTTCTACCCATTTTGTTACATAATCTGTACAGACAAGAATGTACCTTTTTTGTCTTGATGGTGGATTGATTAGAACAAAAAAATCTAGTGCCCATTTTTCAAAAGGTTCAATATGTACTTGAGGTTGCAGAGGCATTTCGTCCGAAGGAACAGGATTTCCCATCATTTGAAAACTATTGCATATCTTAACATATTCTTTAGAATCCTTAAAAAGAGAAGGCCAATAGTATCCTGAGAGAAGGACTTTATAGGAAGCTATTTTATCATCAAAATCTCCTCTGCATGGTTCATCATGACAATCTTTCAATATTTTTGATACTTCATCTTCTCTAACACATCTTCGAAAGATTAATTCAAGCCATGTCTTGTACAATTCTTCATTTATCCATGAATAATATGCACTAGTTTGAATTACCTTTCTTTTCTCTCAAGGAGATAAGTATGATGGTAATTTTCATGTAGCCAAATAATTAGAAATATATAAAAACCAAGGAGGTTTAATAGATACTTCAAAAATATATTCATCGGGAAAATTATCTTCTACGGGAGTATCATTATTATCATTTTGTATTCTGGATAAGAAATCATCAACTTTGTTTTGTTTTCCAGGTCTATCCAAAATAATAATCTTGAATTCTTGTAATAACAATAACCATATTATATTTTTCCCATTAGGAATTGACTTATTTATTAAATATCTAATTGCATAATAATGTGTGTGAATGAAGGTTTCATAACCAGTGATATAATGTCTTAATTTATTGATGGCATGTACAACAATTAAAAACTCATTTTCTATTATAGTGTAATTCAACTCTACATGAGTCCATTTTTTTCTTGTATAGTAAATGGCATAAGGAGTCAAATATTTGTTTTCTAGTACAACTCCTAAATCGGCATCTAAGGCATCAGTTGAGATGTGAAAAGGTAATTTCTAATTTTGTCCTCTTAAGATGGGTGCTTGGGAAATATTTTATTTCAATGTTTCAAAAGCTTTCTGGCAGTCAGAATTCCAAATGAATTCACAATCTTTTGTGAGCAATTTGAAAAGTGGAGAGGAAATATTTGTAAATTTTTCTATAAATATTTTCTAATTTATTCTTTTAATTTATAAGCACACAAAATTTTTGTTTAGAGAGACTTCTGGAGCCTCTCAGTAGTATGATCAACCTACACCTATTGCGTTTCCACCATCTTCTAGTGGTACATCTAGAGCTATGCTACATTATTTCATACCTTTAGTATCGGTGGAATAAGTGGTGCTTGATGAAGAATAATATTTCAAAGTATTGTATTCCATGGGGGAAGAATTCAGAGCAGCACTACCCTTCATAGATTATTACCAACCCAAGCAGAATGAGAGGGGAAGGGACCATGGAGGCCAAGGCACACAAATCTATGAGTTTCATTGTACCAACGTGAGGATGTTTTTCCCCACATATGATGGCACTTCCAAGTTCATAGCTCGTGCTTGGGTGGAGAAGTTGGATACATATTTCCATCTCAATAGGATGACCGAGACAAAGGACATTAAAATGGCCACTTTCCATCTAGAGGGAGAGGCACACAATTGGTGGTTTCATGGCTTGTCTACTTTGGGGCATGTTAATGTGACTTCCTATGAGGAATTCACACAAATAGTAGTGGAGCATTTTGATCGAGGGGATCCAAAGGCTCACTTCAAGGAGCTGACCTCGCTCAAGAAAATAGGACATCGTGAGCATTATATTTCAGATTTCCTATGAGTTTCAGTTATGGTTCCTAATTTTTCAGATGCTCGGGGGGTGTAAATGTCTGTAGAGGGTTTGACGGAGCCATTGCATGGACTGGTGAAGTCATGAAGACCCTCCACTTTACTGGAGGTTGTGACATGTACAAGGGATTTGCAGGGGGGCATCCTCCATCACGTACTCCCTACCCTCAGAAAGAGGGTGACACTGTACTTGCACCAACGCAGAGAGAAGCTCCAGGGAGAGGATAGTTGGGTGATGAGACTAGGAGAGACCTCAATATGAGGAAATTATGTTTTACGTGTCAGGAGTCTTGGGCACTAGTCCAGTGGTGCACAGTGGGAAAATCCAACTATATCGAGGTTTTCTCATATAATGATCAGGAGGATGATTTTGAGTTGGATTTTGAGGGAGGATCATGTGAGGATCCATCAAAGAGAGATCCACCACCACCTCCTCTAACAGGAGGACCATCTTTTACACCATCTGGGGTAGTCCTTGCATTTTTGTGTGGGGTACCCAAATTTTGGACCATGAGTATCAGGGGCATAATGTAGGGGCAGCATGTCTCGGTCTTGTTAGATAGTGGGGCCACACGTAATTTTATTGATGCTCAGTTATTCTAGAGGAGAGGCATTACCACTACGGAGTTTGAGGGCTTTTCAGTACTAGTTTCGAGGAACAGGACTATGTAGTGCAACCGATATGTTCCCACTTTGACAGTGGCTATGGGGAACTATACGATGACAGATCATTTCTTTGTAGTGTATGTACCAGACACCAATGTGGTGTTGGGTGTCCAATGGTCATATTCCCTTGGCAGAGTTACCACCGATTTTTGGCAGCTCGTGATGTATTTTACGAGGCCAGGTGGTAAGCTAGTAGTTCTTCATGGTATGCACTCATATCCCCCACAAAAAGTTTCATCTCATCATATTGAGGAAGACTTGAGGAATGGGTATATAGCGTGGGAAGTGGAGTTGAAGGTTTTAGAGGTTGGGGGATATACCAAGCCTCCACTACTGGACATACATGATGTGTTGGATAGATAAGCAGGATTTTTTGGAGATATACCACCTGGAAAACCCCCAGATAGAGGATTCGAGCATACCATAGAGATGGAGCCCAGTGTGCAAGAAGTCATTACTACTCCCTATAGGAATCCCAAAGCATATAAGGATGATATTGAGCAGGCCATCAGAGAGCTAATGTCATTGGGCCATATCAAGCCAAGTTCTAGTCCCTTCGCTTCTTCAGTTGTGTTGTTGAAGAAGGACAGGACTCTGCACATGTGTATTGACTATAGGGCGCTCAACAGGAAGACATTGAAGAGCCAGTATCCCATACCCTGCATTGATGAATTGTTGGATGAGCTTATAGAAGCCAATTTCTTCTCTAAGATAGATTTTCAGTCAGGATATCATTAGATCTGGGTGAGGGATCAAGCCATCCCCAAGGCAGCCTTTAGATGTCACGATGGGCATTTCGAGTTCTTGGTCATGCGTTTTGGATTAACCAATGCCCCAGTGACATTCCAGGCATGCCTGAACCATGTGTTCATAGGGTAGTTGAGGAGGTTTTTATTGGTTTTCTTTGATGACATCTTGATCTGCAGTAGGACATGGGAGGAGCATCTGTAGCACTTAGAGACAGTGTTTCGTATTCTGGAGGAGCAGCAGTTCTATGCTAAATTGTCCAAGTGTGAATTTTGGTTGATAGAGATCTTGTATTTTGGACACATTATTAGCATAGATGGGGTTAAGGTGCATGAGGAGAAAATTATGTCCATTCAGGATTGGTCAGAGCCCAGAGACGTGACAGCATTGAGGGGATTTTGGGCATTTGTGCTTACTACACGAAGTTCGTTAAGGGATTCTCATAGTTGGCGGCACCCCTCACAGATTTTAATAAGAAGGGGGATTTTTCATGGACATATGGAGCTTAGGAATATTTTGATCGCCTCAAGGAGGTGATGAGTAGTTGCCCAGTTTTGGCACTTCCAGATTTAACATTGTCTTTCACCTTGGAGTGTGATGCTTTGGGTGAGGGGATCATATTTTCCTTGTCCCAAGAGGGGCACCCCATTGCTTTCGAGATCTGAAAGTTGTTACCACATGAGAGGTCATATTCTATATATGACAAGGAGATGTTGGCCATTATGCATGCATTGGCCAAGTTCAGACAGTACTCGGTGGGTAACATATTCAAAGTGAAGACAGATCATAGCAGTCTTTGCCACTTCATGGGGCAGCAGAGCCTCAATGACAGACAGAAGAGATGGGTCAGCAAGGTGCAGGCCTACGATTTTGATGTTGAGTATGTGTAGGGAATGCACAATGTGGTATCTGAAACACTATCTAGGAGACCTACAGGGCTTTCACTCATGAGCATTAGCCATGACTCGAAGGCACATTTATTAGTGTATTACTTTAAGGATCATCGAGCATGTGAGATCCTGGAGGGTATTCATGCAGATGAGAGTTATCAGGTGATGGCAGAGGTTATCTACTGTAAGGGGCGCATATTTCTAGCTACAGGCTTACAGTTGAGAGAGTGGGTCCTTCATGCAGCTCATGATTCTCCATTGTCGAGGCATCAGGGGTTCAGGAAGACATAAATGGTTGTGAGGGAGCGCTTCAGCTGGAAGGGCCTCAAGGGAGATGTTTTGAGATATGTATAGGAGTGTGAGGTTTGTCATAGGAAAGAGGGAGAGTTGACACATCCAGTAGGATTATTGAAGCCTCTTCCCATTCCTAAGGGAAAATGGGAGAGAAATTATATGGATTTAGCATAGTACTTCCCACGGTGCAGGATAAGAATTGTATTTATGTGGTGGTCGACAAAATGACCAAATATGCACATTTCTTACTTGGTACTCAGCTTCTCAGGTAGTAGATTTGTTCTTTAGGGAGGTTTTCCGCCTACATGGACTCCCTAAGACATAGTCATTGATAAAGACAACAGATTCATGGGGGGATTCTGGAAGGAGCTTTTCAGTAGTGGGTACAAATCTCACCCCGAGAAATAGTTACCATCCATAGACATATGGCCAGACTGAGAGGTTAAACAAGTGGTTAGAGGGGTATCTAAGGAACTAAGTGACTGGGCAGCAGAAGGCATGGATTCATTGGTTGCACTTAGGAGAGTATTGATTCAACACTACACATCATATGTCCATCGGTATGACTCATTTCTGTGATTTATATGGATATGATGCTTTGTCTTTTTCTGATATTGTTTTTGGAAATAGTCGGGCCCCAAATTCCAAATATTGGATCTAAGAGAGCCAATACATCCTCAAGGCTCTTAAGGATAATTTTTGGATATCTCATAATCAACAAAATCTATATGCTGACAAGCAACGAGTAGAGAGAAATTTTGAGGTGGGGAACTTGATGTTCCTACGCTTGTAGCCATACCAACAGTCCACTTTGAAACAAAAGTGGGTTGAGAAGTTGTAACCCCGGTTTTATGGACCTTACAGGGTGACCAGGAGGGTTGGAGAGGTAGCTTATGAGTTGTAACTGCCATCAGGAAGAAAAATCCGCAACATATTTCATGTTTCATGCCTCAAAAGAGTGTTGGGGAAGCAGATTACGGTAGTCATGGATTTTCCTTTGCTTGATGATGAGGGGCATTTGGTTTTAGAACCGGAGGCAATTCTGGAGACTAGAGAGAGCAATCTACGAAGAAGGAAAATCAGGGATTATTTGGTGCATTGGAAGATCTTTTCAGATGACGATGCCACCTGGGAGGGTGAACACATATTGGAGCTTCCAGCATTGAATTTTCTTGGGGACAAGCAACATTTGGGAGGGGAGGACTATAATGTCCCTTCCTAAATTATTTTTTCATGGGATTTATTTTTATGTCTTGAGGGAAATTTTTGGTGATGTCGGGGCTCATTTTATCTTTCATTAGAATTCTTAGGAGTTAGAGGTTAACTAAATTTATGTTATGTTATTTTGTTGGTGATGAATGGGGACCCACCCACACATGAAATACGCATACCCTAAGCAACTGGTTCGAAAAGCATGAGTGGGAACGGAGTATGGAGGAAAAAGGCGGGAAGAAGGCTCAACGAAGGTTATAAAAGGAAGGAAGCTCACTTCATTTTGCATCATTAGATGATCGATTTTTCAGTTGCTCGAGTTTCTTAGCCGAGTCACTTGTTGTTTAGCACGATTTTTCCAAAAGGAGAACCCACCCATTCTTCGAGGGACTTCAAGTGACACCATAGATTGTTTTTCCATTATCATCTGAGAGAGCTTCATTGTGTATCTCTAGCATTTGTATTCAGTTTCCCAACAGTGCATATTTCTGGAGGGCGCAGTTATATTACAGTAGGATGCAGTTACATTATTGTGTGTCTATTTTTGGTTGATTCCGGAGGGCTAGTTTCCAGAAGAATATTTGGAGGAGAAGGCTCATTATATTGTTGAGTTATTGTGTGCATTTTGGAGGTTGAGATTGATAGCGTATTTGAGGAGCATTGTGGCAGTCACTGGGCCAACGTAGAGGAGGAGAGTTGGGCACATATGTGGGATAGTGTCTAAGTCATTTCAACCATTTTTTGTAGAGAGAGATAAGGGAAGTGTCAGAGGAATTATTTTCTACATTCTTGGAGGGTTCTGGAGTATTTTTTTGGTGATTCTATTAACATAGTCCTTCAGAAGCTACTAGGGAGCATAGGGCTTATTGGAGTTCCTTTTTGGAGGGTCATGATTAGGCCAAACTATTTTTGGGTTTTGGTCGAATTGGATTGAGGATTCCAGGAGTAATTTTGGATCATTTTTTAGCAAGGGAAGTGGGGTTTCCAGCTATTCCATTGCAGCAGCTAGTGTAGATTCACTCAGACAACACAAAGCATCACTGGCCAGTTTTTCTGAGTTCTGTTGTTTCATCTGGGCTTTTCTCCGCTTGCCAAAAAAACAAGCCCGTGTTAATTTATCTATATATTTGTACTCTTACCCATTTCATAATAAAATGGCTCAATTACTTCTGTGTTTCATATTTTTCTGAGTATTTACTGCAATGTTTTGAATTTCCATGGTGTAAATTTATGATTTTTTGTATTAGAATTTTTTTCCTATTTTGGAACATTACAAGTACTTTCGAAAGAAGTACTTGTCAAAGAATTACCATTAAAGGGAAATGTAGTAGTTCTTTGAACTAAGCTAAGGATTATGGTAGTGAAATAATATGGTAGAAAATTCACTGAATTACCATAGATATGCTTGTTTTATAAAAGGATGAAAATCTAAAAATAAAAATAAAAAATTTAAGTGGGTTTCCTTCATTATATGGTGACACAATTAAATTTGGTGAGCCCAAGCATTTAGATGAGGCTACGAGAAAGGAATAGTACCTTTAAGAGTAGAGTAAAAATAAACCAACCTTCCAAAAAAAATTGGATGACAAGAAAAGGGCCATGGTGGAGCAAAAGAAGAGGGATTTAAACCTTCATTTTTAGGATAAATTCTTAGGAAAATAAAAAATATATAGATATTCCACATTGAATGGCAAGGGGAGTTGATTCATTCGGTAAAATATCAAGATTTTATCTCATCAATTCTTGGGGTTATGCGGGAGAAAACATGTATAGGGTATGCCCTCACAAAAGAGACAAAATGAGGATTGTACACCATGTTCAAGGTGATGATACAATGAAGGACATGGGTAGAAGCATGCCCAGGATTTATGTAGCATTGTAAAATAGGAAGTTGATCATCAAACACATATGATTGAAGTTTATGGTAGTAAATATTCAACCCATTACCATTTTAATTTATTTTGGAACTACTTTGAGTTACTAATCCTAAAATTGTTGAAATATTTAATTTAAAAAGAACCAAGCATGGCAAGATTTAGTCAGCTCAGTTAGCTACATGTTCTAAGAGAATAAAAATTGAACTTGTAAAGGAATGTTAAATTAACATGAATGGGTTGAGCACAACTGCAAACTTGAACATCATACCAATGGGTTTATAAGATTTCTTAATTGGTATGGACTTGTTAGAGAAACACCATGTAATTCTAGTTTGTTACAATAAATCATTCACTTTTCCTGATGAAGAAGGGTAGAAAAGACAAGTGTAGGGAATTCCAAGGCTAGTTTTTTTCAAGCAAATATCAACCATGCAATTGAAGAAAAAATTTAGAAACCGATTCAAAATTGTGCAGCACACATGGAAGAGGCAACCAAGGAGAAAGTATTAAGCATTGAAGATCATCAAACACTTAAGGAATTTGAAAATGTATTTTCTAAGATCCGAGGTTTACTACCTAAAAGGAATATTGTTGTTTCTATAGATTTGGTGCATGGATCTCCCCCAACGTACAAAGCACCATAGATGATGAGCACACCATAACTCGAGGAATTACAGATATATTTAGAATAACTCTTGAAGAAAGGGTACATATGCCAAACTTTGTCACCTTCGGGTTCTGCAATGCTCGTTGTTAAAAAAAATATGGTAAATTAATGAACAAGTTAACTGTGAAGACAAGTGACATTTTCTAAGAATAGATGAGTTATTTAATGAGCTAAGGGGATATAAACTGTTGTCTAAGATTGATCTAATATTGGGGTACAATCAAGTAAGAATTAAGGAGAAAGAAATCAGCAAGAAAACATTTCAAACTTGATATGGGCATTAATAATTTGTGGTGGTACCATTTAGGTTATCTAATGCACCGGTCCCATAATATAGCAAAAGATCCCATGATCCAATCGTGAATAGATCCCATGGATGAGTCTGCAATAAACAAGGGGGGCAAGGGTTTTTTTCCCACCCAATCAATGCAATCACCTCTATGGTAATTTCCCCCAAGTAGGGATCAAGCACAATCAAGTAATGGAATCACAATTCACAACAACTCCAATGAATACAACCCAAAGGTGATGAAGAGTGAAAAAATCAAGTTTACAATAGTTTAACTGAGGTGTGTTGGAGAGGTTCTTGGACTTGCATCATCTTCAACATGCATCACTTTCATAATATTATCATTGCATATAAACTCCAAATGTCATTGTGATTAGATATGGTAAAATGAAAAAGTGTGAACCTGAACATATCCTCTCACAATTCTACTTGCAATGGGAGATATTCAAGTTCAGCAAAGAATCCAATCATATTACATATGTATCAGCTAAGAATCCAATCATATTAGATATAGGATTATGATAGAAGATCAATCCATGGATTTATCAAACTAATTTCCAAGATGTCAATAGAGGAATAATTCCTCGAAATCATATTTCTCTACGATGCTTTGTTTAACATTTTCAATTTTATTTTTAATTCATAGGTTAGTGATATAATTAATCACTTGAATGTTATATAACAAAGCTTATGAAAATTGCATAGGGTTGATATATTATCGAAGAAATTATTCTAAGGTTGTGTACTATGTTTTCCAAGAGTTAATACAAGGTTGCACTTTAAAATTTGTACAAGTTTTCATTCTGAGAATTGTGTCTGCAAAGTTAGACTATTGCTCTAACGTTTCTACAACAAATACTTGGACTAGGAGGGCCCACTACGAAAGGGTATTCATTGATCTTTATATATTGATTTAGTTCTTTAATTTATGAAAGTTAGCTTTCATTTATATTTCTAGTTTATTGTTTATTCCATTCAATATTGCAATTATGTTTGATGAATATTTACAAAGAGCTATGTCATATTATAATAGAGTTACACAAATACAAAATTTCTAATTCATAACTTGAGAAATCACTTCATTGTTTTTTTAGAGATTATAATTTTAACTAATATAAAAATTTAGTATAATAAAAGTTTTAAAAACTTCATATTACACTTGTTTACACTTTGTTCTTACCTATTTTTTATGCAACTACTTCCTTAAATTATGGTGGACAACTATCTACTTGTCTACATGGGACAACTACTTGCTTAAAATACTACTTGCTTGCAGCTATCCACATAGCATTGTATTGTGCAAAGGCTGCAACAACAATGACTATTATAAATAGAAATTTTTTTTTTAATTATTTTTTAATATAATTTTATATTTCACAATTCAACTTAAAACCACATAAAATTAGTGATCAACCAACTAAAAAAATAAATTTACATTTAAAAAAATAAAGTTTATTTTTCAATTTTCAAAATATTAATATTTTATATGGCACGATATACATCATTAGATTACATACACCTTCAATGGAATACATAGCATTGTATATACTCATTAAATATTGTCTTGTGGGACACATTCTGCACCATTATCTGGGAAAATCCACTTTTCAAAGAACTTTATTGAGTTTTTTTGTTATTATGTTTTCTGTTGCGCCAATAAATAATAAGTACTTTTATTTAGGGTTTTCTGTGACATAAGTGTCTTCTTACAAGTATTTAGGAATTGATATTTATTACAAGCTCAATTGGAACTATAGCATTGAGAAAAAGATTAATCAAATGTGGAAAGCTTATTTTGATTTTAAAAATAATTGTAAAGCAGCCAACCTTATAATGTAAGATAAAAAATCTCCTGTTTGAAACTTTATTATTATATATATTGTATATATTTATGATATATATTAGTGATGTTTTATGTTTCCTTTGCATAATTCTTTAATTATTTGATTATCAAATATATTATACATAACCAATCTCTACACATAATTCCAAATTTGAACAAGCCACTAGTTGAATTTATATGAAAAAATGAAAAGTAAAATGTTATATGTAATTCTATATTTATGTTGATTCTGTTGGAGATCATGCACAGCAAATTAACACACAGCAATTTATCAAGCACATAAAGACACAGTGATTTTACCGTGGTTCACCCAAACCTCCTGGGCTACGTCCACACAACAGGGCATTGGCAGTCTTTATTAATCAAAACAGGAGATTACATAATTCACACACCCACACACCCTCTCCAAAACAAACGTATGGATACCTGTTATATAGCAGGAGAATCTAACAGCCTCATAAATCCTCTCAACACAAATTTAGGATGCATTAACTCCCTCCCAACAAGCTGGAGCTAATCTAGGAACTAATTCCTAATTTTTGTCACCTACTGAGATTTTGCCTATTTTATCCAAAACAGAAAATCTCAACAATCTCCACCTTGACAACAATTAGCCTGATGCCCTGTTCTTTTATTATTTTATCTCTTCTGCAAGCCAAGAGAAGCCAAACACCAACGTAGCTTCTCTAACAAAACTGGTTTCGTGAACATGTCTGCACAGTTTTCCTTTGTATGCACCTTTTCAAGAGAGACTCCCCTTTCAGTAATAACCTGTCTTACAAAATGGTACTTAATTGGAATATTCTTTGACTTACTATGATAGGCCGGATTCTTAGCCAAATGTATTGCACTTTGACTATCACAAAGTAACCTGATGTTGTCCTGCAACCTACCAAATTCACCAAGCAAACCTTTCAACCAAACTGCCTCTTTGCAAGCATGAGAAGCAGCAATGTATTCTGCTTCAGTAGTGGACAAAGCAACAATGTTCTGTAGCTTTGACATCCAGCTGATAGCTCCACCTGCAAGAGTAAAGACGTACCCTGAAGTTGACCTTCTCTTATCCAAATCACCTGCAAAATCGGAATCAACATATCCACAAACAAATTCACTACTCTTATTGTAAGTAATACAATAACTACTTGTGCCTCTCAAATACCGAAGCACCCATTTCACTGCTGACCAGTGTTCTTTACCCGGATTTGCCATATACCTGCTGACAACCCCAACTGCATGTGAAATATCCGGTCGAGTACAAACCATCGCATACATCAAACATCCTACTACATTGGCATATGGAATTCGAGACATATAATCCTTTTCTTCATCTGTATTAGGACATAAACCCGAAGAAAGCTTGGAATGGGAAGCGAAAGGGACTGACACAGGCTTCACATTATTCATACCAAATCTCAAAAGTATCTTCTCAACATACTTCTGTTGTGATAGCCACAGCTTACCATTACTCCTGTCTCTGAAAATATCCATGCCCAAAATCTGTCTTGCTGCTCCTAGATCTTTCATATCAAATGTCCTTGCCATCTGAGTCTTCAACCTGTTGATTTCATCAATGCTTTTGCTTGCTAAAAGCATATCGTCAACATACAACACTAAGATAATGAACATGCCATTTTTCAGTTGCTTGAAATACACACAATGATCATATTCACTTCTAACATATTTCTGACTCAACATGAAAGAATCAAACTTCTTATACCACTGCCGAGGCGACTGCTTCAGGCCATATAATGACTTCTTCAGCCTGCAGACAAATTTCTTATTGCGATGCTGAACAAACCCCTTCGGTTGTTCCATATAAATTTCCTCATCTAGATCTCCATGTAGAAAAGCAGTCTTAACATCTAGTTGCTGTAACTCTAAATCAAACAAAGAAACTAAAGCTAACACAATTCGAATTGAAACTATTTTAACAATTGGTGAAAAAATCTCATGAAAGTCTATGCCTGCTTTCTGAGAAAACCCTTTTGCAACCAGTCTCGCTTTGTACCTGTCCTCCGTATCATTCACACCCCGTTTCAGCTTGAAAACCCATTTACACCCCACAGTTTTTCTGTCTTTCGGAAGCTCAACCAGATCCCATGTGCCGTTCTTACTCAAGGCCATCATTTCGTCCTTCATGGCTGCTTTCCACTTGTCACTATTCGAACCTTCTATTGCTTCCTGATAGCACAGAGGTTCATTGTCATTAGCAGTAAATGCAACTGAAGTAACATAATCATCATACCTTCTCGGTGGCCGTTTGATTCTTGTCGAACTCCTTAAGGATGTTTATGGCTGACTACCATCTGTAGGAACTTCTTGCCGATCAGTATCTGAGACCTGTTCATGATCTAAACCTGAACCCTGTTCATGTTCTGATTCTGAAACCTGTTCATGACTAGTATCTGAAACATGTTCATGACTAGAATCTGAACTATGGTCATCATGACTATCATTAGAAGTGCTATCAAACTGAATGTGCTGAAAGTCAAATACATCATCCTGTTTCAATTTTCTATCTACATCTAACTGTACAAGAGAGGATTCATCAAACTTTACATCTCTATTGATGATGATTTTGCGGGTAGTAGGATCCCACAATCTATATCCCTTTGTTCCAACACCATACCCAACAAAGATATACCTTTTAGACTTTGGATCTAACTTAGTGCGCTGATGTTTAGGCACTAGAGCATATGCATCACAACCAAACACTCTGAGTTTAGAATAATCACAAGGGTGTCCTTTCCATACCTCTTGCGGAATTTTGCAGTCTATGGCTGTCGATGGAGATCGATTTATCACATAACAAGCTGTAGCCACCGCTTCTGTCCACAACTCCTTCTGCAAACCAGCGTTACTCAGCATACTCCTTGCTCTCTCTAGAAGAGTCATGTTCATGCGTTCAGCAACTCCATTTTGCCGAGGAGTATAAATCGTGGTCTTATGTCTCTCGATCTCTGCATCCTTGCAATAGTTGTCAAACTCCTTGGAAGTAAACTCACCACCATTGTCAGTTCTTAAACACTTTATTGTTCTACCAGTGCTGTTTTCTACCAATGCTCTAAACTGCTTGAAAACTGAAAAAACATCAGACTTCCTTTTCAACATGTAGACCCACACTTTCCTAGAAAAGTCATCAATAAATGATACAAAATACGACGAACCACCATATGACGTTGTAGGGGCTGGACCCCAAACATCTGAATGAATATAATCAAGTATGCCTTTACTAGTATGTTTGCCTGTTTTAAATTTTTGTTTACTTTGTTTTCCAAACAAGCAATGCTTACAGAAATCTAACTTTCTAGACCTTAGATTAGGAAGTAACTTGCGATCAGCCAAAATTTTCAACCCTCTTTCACTCATATGCCCTAATCTTTGATGCCATAAGTGAATGGAACTATTGTCATGTTCAGACACAGTAGACACATGAACTGACCCTGTTCTTCCTTCTAACTGAAACAGATTTCCTACTTTCTTAGCTTTCATTACTAGTAAAATACCTTTATAGATTTTCATAACTCCACCTTGAATTACAGTTTTATATTCATTCGTGTCAAGTGCTCCTAGTGAAATTAGATTTTTTCTTAAGTCTGGAACATGTCTTACATCTGTTAACAATTTAGTTGTGCCATCAAACATTTGCAGTTGTATGCTTCCTATCCCAACAATATTAGATGTGACATCATTACCCATGTACACGACTCCATCATTAACTGATCTATACGTCTTAAACCATTCTCTGTGAATACACATGTGGTTTGATGCACCGGAATCTAACAACCAATGTTGATCATGATTTGACATATTAACAGACAACACTTCGTCGCTCATACCTGAACCAGATGCCGAACCTGTATCTGTCGCATTTGCCTCCTTCTTCTCTGTCGAAGAGTCTCCTTTCTTCTCTGTTTGCTGTCTCTTCCAGCAGTCTTTCTTCAAGTGCCCCGAATTGCCACAAAACCAGCACTTCACTTTGCTCTTCTTCCCTTTCGACTTTGAACGCGAATCGCTGCGCTTACCTGAGCGTCTTTCTCTAGAACGACCTCTAGCCATCATTGCCTCTGATGTAGAGGTGTCAGCATTCGACCGCTTCCTGGTCTCTTCGGACAACATGGCTCCAACCACATCGTCAAACTCAAGGACAGCTGCATTACTGAAGCTTATGGAAGTAACAAAGTGATCCCACGATTCAGGCAATGTACACAATAAAGTTATTGCCTTATCCTCTGAATCAAATTTTACATCTAGACTTTGTAATTGTACCAATAAAGTATTGAAAACATTCAGATGGTCAGTAACCGAGGTACCTTCCTTCATCCGCAAACTGTACAGCTGTCGCTTCAGGAGAATCCGATTTGTCAAGGACTTCGTCATGTAGAGCTTCTCGAGCTTTATCCACAAACCTGTGGCGGTCTTCTCTGACACAATGTTGAACAGAACGTCATCTGCCAGGCATAACCGAATTGCGCTCAGAGCTCTGTCATCCAACTCAACCCATTCATCCTCCGTCATGGTAGAAGGCCTTTTGCTCCTCCCCAACAGCGCTTTCGCCACGCCTTGTTGTACCAGCAGATCGTGCATCTTCAGCTTCCAGATCTCGAAATTGTTTTTGCCATTAAATTTCTCAATTTCAAACCGGGCATTTTGAGTTTTCGCCATCTTGTTTCAGCAAAAAAACACAGTAATCTCCAGAACCAATTTTCAAATAAAGAATGCCCTTTTAATTAAAAAATGCCTTTTAAAAAAAAATTGCCCTTGCCTTCCTTTAAGTGTCTTTCCTTTAAGTGCCTCTCACTGCCTTTTAAAAAAAAACCTTCACCTTTCTTTCATACCATATCCAAATGGTAAAAAAAAAAAAACAAATTTCAAATCGATTTAAAAACACTTTTACAAAAAAAAGTGCACCTTATACTTCACCCTTTTAAATATAATGGCATAAAAGCCCACCTTATACTTCACCTTATTTTTCAAAATTCTTTACATATCGATTTTAAAAAAAAAAAAGTCCACCACTCAAATCTTTTAAATAAAATCGATTACAAGAAACATGTATATCGATTTATTGTTTTTAAAAAAAAACATATCACCACCATTACAAATCGACCTTTTTAAAATGGCCAATTCATATACCATGTGCCTTAAATCGATTCACAAAACTTCAAATCGACCTTTTTTGAGATCGAACTTTTAACCAAACTCCAAATCGATTAAAAAAAAAAAGCTTTTTATATGTAACCTTTTTACAAAACTTCAAAGCGATTATAATTTCATTGCACCATTTAAAACCCATCGACTCATTTCAAATCGTCCAAATCAAATATCGATTTACCATATGCTAATGGCAATTAATATTCAAGTCGATTTATAATAAAATAAATCCATCTTAAGCTCCACTTCAAACCCACGATGTGAAAACTGGAAATTTAATCGATTAGAGCATATACAAATCGATTTAACGAACTCGAACTTCAGTACCAATTGTTGGAGCATTCCAATAAATCGATTAAAAAACAAAAGGCATAGCATTGATACTCCAATATCAAAAACGATTTTAATAAAAGCAAACGACTCACGTTTTGTTTGTTTCAAACTGTGCTCAGCAATCACTGTTTGACATTGAAACAGGCTCAGTGCACAGTCAATGGAGCAGCCCGGAGCTCATACCTCTCAGCGTTCAAGCAATTTCACGCGGAAACACTTCAAAACGGAAGCAGGCAGTGGCTCTACGGCAGCGCACAGCTCTGTCTTCATGCGCTTTTGGCAGAGTGGACTCACGGCATTTAACTTTATAAACCGGCTGCAAATCTGCCAACGCCTCTCTGCATTTCAACGCTGACCTCACGCCCTTTTCCTGCTGGCCTTTCTCTGCGCACAGGACATCCACAGCAGCTCCTTCAAATTCATCACTGTCTGCATTCAACTCACGGCATCTAGACACCCATCCACGTTTTCACCAGCATTTTCACAGTTCTACAGGCACGGCTCTGTGTACAGTGTTTTCATGCACAACGAATCGGTGCTGAATATATTAGCAACATATATCAATCGACCAACTTACGTTTTGTGCATCACCGCAGGTCTGTCACTGCAAACAGCGCTCCAGCAACACCAGGCAATTCAGCGCACCAGCAATTCAGCACTCCAACATCGCTCTGATACCATTTGTTGGAGATCATGCACAGCAAATTAACACACAGCAATTTATCAAGTACATAAAGACACAGTGATTTTACCGTGGTTCACCCAAACCTCCTGGGCTACGTCCACACAACAGGACATTGGCAGTCTTTATTAATCAAAACAGGAGATTACATAATTCACACACCCACACACACTCCCCAAAACAAACGTATGGATACCTGTTATATAGCAGGAGAATCTAACAGCCTCATAAATCCTCTCAACTCAAATTTAGCATGCATTAACTCCCTCCCAACAAACTGGAGCTAATCTAGGAACTAATTCCTAATTTTTGTCACCTACTGAGATTTTGCCTATTTTATCTAAAACAGAAAATCTCAACAGATTCTTGAAACTAATTTTCATATAAAGCCCAAAATGTATCTCTTTTGGATAGTTATGAATTATAATTTACACACTTTCAATAACTTTAATCAAAAGTATTTAATCCAACCAAATATTCATGAAACATGCTTATTTGTACACAACTACATATTGTGAAATTCATTAAGGTAGCCCTAAATAAGTAGGGCTAGCTAAAGTAGGGCTAGATAAATATTGACAAAATATTCAAATAGTGTTTCTCAATCGTATATATTTTCACATTATTATTTTTTACTAGAGACATGCAGACTCCTAACCTTAAAATTTTGATTTAAAAGTCTTCTGGAGATCACGAATAAGAAAGCCCATATACCAAAATTGGACATTTACCCACCAACTTTTTAAAATGATTTGAAAGTTCCAAACAAACTCGTCACATTGTCATCAGAATAAAAATCCACAAATTCATCAAGAATCTCCACGTCTACATATACACCACATGTACACCATGTTGTTTATAAGATAAACCAAATTCATCAATAACAATCCGATCACATATTGGAAAATATTCTAATTCCTCAAATCTGTGAAGTGACCACATAAACATGTATTTATGGAAAAACTTTAAATTACAAATACTAAAGCCTTGTTATCATTTTGTAGTTTTACATTTTTTATTTAATTTCTCTGTAAATACCTAGAATGCGTTCCAACTAAGGGAGGTTTAAATGACTATTACATGTATTTAGAATGAATTTTCAAAATATCAGAGTTTTGACTAGCTTTTTAATCTTTATCGGTTAATTTTATTTTCCAGGTAAATATTTAGAACATAATTGTTTTTCTACCCATAGGGGTATAAATAACAATTAGATATATTTATTTATAATTTATATCAAATATATAAAACCTAAATTCTATAATTTTTTTATAAGAACATGGCTCATAAGGACCAACAATTCATAATTATGTCACTCATTCCATACATTAACACGAAAGATTTAAAACATGCTAATTACCAAATTCATTTATATCCATTAACATAACCATAAAGGGATCATTAGAAAAACATGAGTGATTCCTTGGCATGTTATTGGGAGAGTTTCGTTAAAAATATTTCAAGTAGTCCCAAGGACCTTGAGATAGTTTTTCTATCTTCTAAGAGGTTATAAGTTCACAATCAAAGCTCTATGCATAGGTTTTTCAATATCAATGAAAGGTATAGCCCAAATATTGATCATTGTTGCTCCATTATTCCTGGAAAGGCTTAATCCTAGGCACCCATGGCATGGCAATAACCCCCATTAATCGAGAAAAAATGGAGACCAATCACTCTCCGTGGTGTCTATTGATATAGTTCAAAAGGATTAGAATGTTGCAAGAATTGTGACCAATCACTCTCTTTAATATATATTATATGTTTTTGCCTAAGATCTTAACAAATATAATCTAAGTCATTAAAACAAGGATAAACCAAACAAAGAAAACAAGCTTCATAAGAAATACTCATCTTGGGTTATCTAATTTTAACACAATTGAGCTTATGCAAATAAATAGGGAAAAAAAACATTATGCCTTACCATTGATTGTGATAAATCGTATGATATTATAGATTTAAATTCCATCTTGCCTAAAGTTCCTTGACTTGGGTTTGGAATATTTTTCATGCAAATATTAGCCAAAATTATGCTTTGAAGTAGAATTTTTCAATGCCACATATTCAATGGTTATTTTGCCATGATTTCCCCCTTGCTCCATTGTGTATGTTATCACAGTACATGCTCTAGCAGTGTCTTGAATTCAAGGAAAAATTAGGTTACTCTTGATTGTTAAGGTTAATTGACCTCTTAATTCCCATTTCGTTGATTCACTATCACTATACGAAGAATCAATAGAAATAATATTGCATTGACTTAACATATTTTCTCTAGTAGCATGAGCTATAACCAATGAATAATAAACATAGATTTTTAGGGTCCCACCCTAACTCTCCTAGTAAGTAGAATATAATGTTAATGTGTTTAAGGGTCATCTCTATTAAATAGGGACCCACAAATAAGTAGAGTGTAAAATCAATTTATGTAAGTGGAATTATTAAATAAGCTCCACTAGTTAGCGGTTGAGACCACATTAATGGAGATCCACTAGGTGGTTAGGGTTTTGGGAAATTAAAACTATGTCTTATGGTAGAAGATATGTATCCAACTATTAAATCAATATTATTATATTTGAAGCTCTACATATGTTGGATGTTTCCCTCTCCAAGTGGCAAATAAAAATTGAATCTAATTTTTCTTATTGTTGTTACTTCCCAATTTCATATTTGTTTATTTTCTTCCCACAAACTATATTGTCTTGCTCTATTTATTTATTTTATGCAATTATATTATAAGCTAGGAAAATCTTCCAGGTATCTTTAAATAACAAAAATATATGTTATTCAGTGGGTAAACCTACAACTAGAAAGAATACATGCATAACATACAAGTGTTACCTAGTTGGACACTCATATAACCTTTATTTATACCCTTTGAGTAGTATGATATCACATAACACTTATATATGGAATTTTCCTCCATGTACCTTTGGTATATTGGAAGCCCCATAAGTGCACCTAAAATAGAATTACATAATCCTATCTATTGACATATTTCTATATTACTAAGAACAACACTCACAAAAATCACTCTTGTGTGCTAGGGACTTAGTTATAATGGTTAAGAATATGGTCTATCCTCCTTATTTGTTTCCAGGCCAAGTATTATTCATTGAATCTCTTTAGTATATCAAAGAGATATTAGCACATAATACTCCTTTTCCTTTAGACTCTGTAAACCCTAACATATTCATAGAAACCTAATATTATATAGCTTAGGGAGAAAAAAATCCTACACAATTTGCAATATCAATAATCTGGGCATTTCATTAGTGTAATACTTGGAAAGAGTTAATACTCCCCTAATATTTAAAGGTAAAAATTAATCTGGGAATTGCCAACACCATCGTAGGAGAGCTAGCTAAAAATAATACTTGTGTGATGTTGATCACCATGGTGTCGCTTTACAACAAACATTTAATTTTTTGTGGACCCATTCAAATCATTAATAGTGATCCTTCTTTGCAGATTTCTCTCAAGACATCGATTTTGTTGGGATATCTCTTAGATAACATCTTTGGTGGATCGAATGTTACCATGAAAAATAATCACATCATGTTAACCATGGAGAATTACAAAAAATAGTTGAGTCTCTTTCCCTAGTTAGTTAGCAAAATACAAACCAATATGTAGACTTCCATCAGTGCATAAGTTGGAATTTACTTTGATTAAATTGAGAGGTTGAAGGGAAATATTGAAAAGGGTAACATTGTCTTTGGTGGAAACTTCCATAAGGGTAATAAACTTGAGGATTAAGAAAATGCCATAGTTAATTTATTTTTTTCTAATCATTCCACAACCTGATGTCTTGCCTCCCTAAAGTTATCTAAACAAGTTTGATGGATCAGTTCCAACCAATTGGATTGACCAAATGTAGCACTAATTTTCCCTTCATTCCATAGCATATGAACTAATGAAACTCAAAATTATGGTCCTTTGTTTAAATAGAGAACGTTGGAAATGGAGGGAGTGGCATAAAAATGGATCTCCAAGGGGTCACTACATGGACACAATTTGTGAAATCCATGTTTAACTACTTTTTCATAGCTACAATACTTTGGACCAACTTACAAATTGTGCCAAACATGGATTATAGAATATTATGTTGATGCTTTTGAAAATTTGGTTGTTAGAAAAAGAAAAAAAAATTAACTAATGAAATTATTTAGTAATGTTTTATCAAATGTATTAAGAAAAAACTCAAAGCCCATGAAGAGATGGACCACCTTGCTACTTGGTTTGAGGTCACTCAACTTTCTTGTTATTAACAATTTATATCATATGCTCGGCCTAAACACCCCAAGTTTTCTCCACATCCCCACCCAAACATCGTATCTCCTTAGAAACCTACCCCACACCTAAATCTCCATAAGCTAAAATGGTGGGATGTAAACTCAATGGTCTTTGCCACAACTATGATGAAAAATATTTTTTGAGGCATAAACTAAGGAACCATAAATTATTTATGGTCATTTATAAGGACATTTATGATGAGGAAATTCATGGAGGGACTGGGGAGGAAGTAGCTTTCATCATCAAGGCTATAAATTAGATCCCATATGGAGATTAACAACCTCGGTACTTGGTTTGAGGCCATTGAACTTGCTTGTTGTGGCCAAGTTATATACTATGCTCCGACTAAATTCCCCATCTTTTCTCCACATCCCCACCCAAATTTGGTAGCTCCTTAGAAATCTACCTCACTCCTCAAGCTCCACAAATTGACATGGCTTGAAATGGTTTTAAGGAAAAAATCAAATCCCACATAGAGATGAACAACCTTGTTTCTTGGTTCAAGGCCACTCAACTGACTCGTTTTGGATAAGATATATCTTATGCTCAATCTAAACTCCCCAAATTTTCTCCACATCCCTACCCAAATATGGTAGCTCCTTAGTAACCTACCCCACCCCTAAAGGTCCACAAACTAGTAGGGGTTTAAATGGTGGGATGTCAATTCAAGGGTCTTTGACATAAATGTGGTGACAAATATTCTAAAAGGAATAAATGTAAAGGGAATTAATTATTTATGGTCATTTATAAGGACATTTCTAAGGAGGATGTCTATGGAGAGACTCAGGAGATAGTAACTCCATTAATTGAATAGTTTCATAATATTATCCAACCAGGTGAAGAACTCTACATCACCCTTCATGCTTTGACCAATATTTACTCTCCTCATATGTTGAATTTATTCGATTATATCAAGTAGTGGAAATCATTTCCATAATCAATAGTGACATTACCTATTATTTCATTCATAATTTCTTTCCTCAATAAACACATTGATATATCCATGTTGACAATTTTCATGTAATGATTGCTAATGGAGGATCTATGAAATGTGATTGGTTGTGTGAAAATGTGAAACTTCAAATGGGTGAGTATTATTTGAAAACTCACACATTTTCCATTGAAATGGGTGGATCTGGTGTTTTTTTTATCTTCTATGACTAAGAGAATTGGGCCCTCACAGATGGACTTCTTATCTAAATTATGCATGAATTTTTAGAAGGATGTAAAATCCTACATGCTTAATGGTCTCAAATCCAAATCTATAGAAATCATCAACTCCCATTATATGGATATCTTCTAAAAAGGTTTCATTCGATCATTATGGCACATTTCCAAGATATTCAAGCCGTTCACTATGATTTTCATCTAGTTCATCTCGACTTGTAGTTATTATTGGAGAAACAACAACAAGTATTTGAACATCGCCAAGGATTACCACCTTGTGTGGAGAGCATAGTAATAACATCCTATTGTTCCTTGGTATCCTACCACCCAATGTGTGGCCATATCATCATCATTTTCCTTAAAATAATGAAAATGAAAAGACTGTACAATAACTCTTTGTTACCATTAACATACATCCTAGTACCAACCCTTTCTCTTCTTTGGCTTTCATGGTCCTTAAGAAACAAGGCACTTAGCACATGCACGCGTCCTAATTTTCTTTTCATTAGCAACTTGATAGCTAAAGATAAATTCCCCGTTCTAGTCATTGATGATCTCTTAGATGAGATACCTGAGCATAGTTCACCAAACTTGATCTTTTCTTTGGTTATTACCAAATTCACATTAAGGAAGTTGATATTCCAAAAACTTATTTTCTCGCTCATGATGGTCATTATAATTTTTTGGCGATGCCTTTTTGTCTTTACAACGCACCTCCCAACTTGCATAGACTCGCAATCCACATATTTAAGTACCTTCTCCTTCTTTTTTCCCTAGTCGTCTTTGATGGCATCTTAATTTATAACAAAACTTGGGTGCCACATGTGGCACATGTGGAATCTTAGGGCTTACAACTTCTAGATCATCACCATTTGTTCCTCAAGCATTCCAAATTTGATTTTGGTGCTTCAAAACTTGAATATCTAGGTAGCATTATTAGTGGGGAAGGTGTGCATGTAGATCCGAAAAGAATTGAGGCGATGAAAGACTGGCCTCATCCCATGACCCTTAAATATTTTCTTTGTTTTTTTGACCTCACAAGAAACTATAGGGAGTTTTTCCAAAATTATGGTAAAATCGTTATTCTCACCACCATGCTCAAAATAAATTCCTTTAGTTGGAATGAGGAGGATGAAAGGACTTTTCAAAATTTAAAATATGCTATGAGTACCACACTAGTCCTTCACCACTAACCTTCACCAAAAGTAATTTTTTTATAGAAACTTGGGAAAATCCTCCTATGAGAAATAAATTTTGGCTATTCTTCTTGCAAATAATATCTAGTGTCCTTAATGGAGCATCATTTCTATATTAAAAAAAACCATTACAACATGAAATATTTCGTGAAATAGAGGTTGTCCTCCCGAGAGAAAAAAAAATGGGTCACCAAAAATGTTAGGCTATGGATCTAAGATTATCTATGAGAAGGGAGAGGAATATGTTGTGATTAATTTTTGGATTACACTCCTTTTCCACAATGGATTAGTTTTGGTTTCAAAAACCATATGGCATAACTAAGCATTCATTCTTTTGGGAAGGAATGAAGAAGGAAACGCACACATTTTTGGATAAATGATATTTTCCAACACCACAAAGTTGAAACGGTAAATCATCCAAGAGCCTTCCAATGTCCCAAACCCATCTTGCAACTACATGGATTGTCATTTCTATGGATTCCATTACAACACTACCAATATCAGGGAAGAAATCAATGATAATGGTATTTGTTGATATAAGTTCAAATGTTCTCACTTTTATGCTTTATAACACCTATTCAATGCATTCACAATCACACAAGTCTTTATTGATAATAGTTCAATATTGCATGGGATGCCTAAATCCAATGAATTTAGCATGATTCCACCTTCACTAGCGATTTTAACAATAGTTATTTCATCTTCAACATGCTCAATTAAAGCCAAGCATCGCATATCACCCCAAAACCAATGGCTATATGGAAGTAGTCAACAAATGTTTGGGATCTTATTTACATTGGTTTAATTTAGATGGCCAAGCCCAATGGGTCCAGCTGTTAACCCTAGCTAATTGTGGTATGGTACTACCTATCATGGTACTATTAAAATGACTCCCTTTGAGACAATCTATGGAAAAACATTCTCATTAGTAATCTCACACTTGAAAAGACTCTCTAAGGTTAAGGAGGTGAAAATAACCATGCCAACTTGTGCTAAAATTCTTCATACCCTCGAGGATAGTTTGGTATCATCTAAAAATCACATGAAGCAACAAGTTGATCAACGTCACTCTGGACACCATTTTCAAGAAAGGGTATCATGTGTTATTGTGTCTCCAACCCTATAAGAATACCTCAACTAATAGGAATAGCTACTAGAATTTATCTCCTAAATTTTATAGACCCTGTATTATATGCAAGTGTATCATTATAGTGGCTTATAAATTGACTCTACCTAGCATTCCAAACTCCAACTAGTTTTCCATGTATCATGTTTGAAGAAATTTCTTGGGTCTGATTGCAGAGCTCAAACTATCCTTCCCAAATTGGATGAGGAGGGTTTCATTTGATTTCAGCTTGGAGTCAATTTGGAAAAACATGACTGTTGTCTTTTCCAATGCACTATATATAGAGTTTCTATCAAATATAAGGATAAACAGTGAGGAAGTGCTACATGGAAACTCACAAGGTTTGTCCTCCAACTTCTTCATATAAAACGTTGAGGACAAGACTACTTTGTAAGAGGGACATGTTAGTATCCCACCTCAACTCCTTTAGTTAGTAGAATATACTTTTAATTTATAAAGGCCATATATATTAACTAATGCCTCATGAGGTAGTGGAGTATGAAATCAATAAATATGAGTGACCTCATTCAAGAAAATCCACCAGTGAGTGAGTGATGCCTTATAAATGGGTATCCACTAGGTGGTTAAGGATTCAATCAAATATAAACTACACTGGAAAAAAATTGAGGTTAAAAATGGTCCTTAAAACAAAAATATGTTATTAGCATCAACTTTAAAAGAACCAGTAGGATGCAAGACGATGGCGTGAACCATAAGGGTATATGTATGTATCTATATATATATATATATATATATATATATATATATATATACAATTTGTAGCTTTATAAGTTTACTCAAATTTCAAAGATAGGTGCTCATTAGATCTAGAATTAAGTTCCACTTCTAATGAGTCTGCAGTCTACATGTTTTTGATATATACATAGTGAAATAAACTAAAAGAACATGAAAAACATTTATAAAAAATTTATAATATCTTTTCATTCATGTCAACAACATCTTATAATATATTCCAAAGCTTAGTATTGGGCATTGTCAAAATATTTTCTAAGGCCAGCGAATCAGCACAAGAGATTGGTTTCGTTATTGAAACACTCATCCACAAGGATCCTAAACATAACAAGGTGGTCCACAATCGAAAGACGGTTCCTAATTTCGCCTTGCCTTTTAGCTATTTCTTTGTGACTCTCAAGCCATAAGCAAATCTTATTTTCAAAAATAATTCCATATAGTTCGATTAAAAGGGGACTAGTAATAATGGTCCTATAAATAGAGGGATTATATTTACTCCCACTTTTAAAAATAGGTATAGTGAGACTTTAAGTCCACAATTTAGGGAAGCTTTGTTTGATTAATAAATTGAAGAGATTGTGGATAAGAAGGGTGAGAATATGCCCTCCAATTTTTAATATTTGTGTTTGATAGCCTTCAATGACCTCAAATTTCTCTTATGTGAGCCACTCAGCTACAAACTCTATGTCTTCTATTAAAAAACATTTTTCCTTTGTAGAAAGAGTTTGAATGTTGTCCACAACATCAGGGGATTTTTAAAAAAAAAATTAAGGTAGGAATTCTAGTCCCTCAAGGAAATCATATTGTTTTCTTTAGCTTTATAAGTAAAAAAAATCCTCCATAATTTCTTAGGATCTAATTTAGAGAATTGCAAATGCTTATCTTACTTTCTATTTATATGGTACATTTTTCTTTTTAAATTGAACTTGTAGCCATTTATCTTGTTGGAAGCATCCTTAATGGCTCTTCTAGCTATTTTACAATCTTTATCATACTAAGGGTTGCGCACTATTTTTGTCTTTTTGCATGACACTTCAATCGAGAACTTGTTAATGGAAGTAGAGATGGTGATTGTAAAATTATAATAGAGGTCCTCAATATTTCCCTTATTTGACAAGATATTTAATTTATTATATAAATCCTTTTAAAAAAACAGCTAGTTTTATTTTTATCAAAGATCAAGTGCTTTTGGTTATCAAAGTCTCTTTAATGGAACTTTTATGCATGAAAAAAATTAAATTTAGGTTCAAAGGTATATGATAATATTCAGGCTCATGATCATAAAATTTCAAAACTTACTATTTGGTTCAATATATAGGGATATGAAGTATCACATAATATATGGCATTACTACCTAGCCTATGAATACATGTCAATGTTAGTTAGGTATTATATTAATTACATGATTAACCCCATGAAATATATGTTTCACTAGGCACAACGGGGGGAGTGGTGGGGGGATCCCCCAACCCTCCCTCTACTTGGGAGATTTACAGGGGGTGGAAGCCCCCTTGCATGGGATTTTTAGGGTAGCGCACCCCCCTTCCCACCACCCCCCTCTACTTGGGGGATTTATAGGGGGTGGAAGCCCCCTTGCATGGAATTTTGAGGACAGCATGTATTGAGAAAGTATTTTTCAAAACCGGAGAAGGAGCATTGGGCAACAATAAAGAGGTTTTACATGTATTTTCATGGAAACATTGGTTATGGATTTTGATACTAAGGAAGAACAATATTAGTCAAAGTGTTTTGCATTCATATTTTTGTTGATGCAGACTAGGCTAGAGATTTGGATCATAAAAGATCCACAGGTGGGCATGTTTTTAACTTATTTGGAGGAGCAACTAGTTGGATGAGCAACAGATATACTGTAGTGGCACTCTCAATTACAAAAGTTAAATACATGGCAGCGACTCATGCAAGTAGAGAAGTAGTATGGTGTAAAATATTTGTTCATTTTTTGGGTTAATACAACGAGATGTGATGATATATTGTGACATCCAAAGTGCAATATTCGTAGTGAAGAAATCTATGTATCATTTTAAGAAAAAGAATATTGATGTACAATATCACTTTGTAAGAGATATGGTTGAGGAAAATAAGGTGTTACTAGGGAAGGTGGATACTTTGGAGAATGTTGCAAATTCCTTAAGGAAATTTGCAAGCACAAGTTTCTCTTGTTGTAGATAAATAATGGGCATCATTTCCCTATATTGTTCATCATGTACTCATGCGACCACTTGTGTGCAATGAAAACAATAAGTAGGAGAATGTTGGTTGTGTATTGTATTCTTTGCATGGCTACCCCCACTCATTGTATGTTCCATCAGGCATAGTGAGGAGGGTCACAGGGAGGGTCAAACCCACTTTCACATGGGTTCAAGGGCGAAATCCACAAAAAAAAAAAAAAATTGGGTAATTTTTTGCATCCATTATTGGTTATTTTTGGCACACAATTTCCACCTTTAATAATTTTATGGCACATGATTATTTGGTACATGGTTTTGCAGTTTCAGTTAATGAATTCCACTCCATTAGACCATTGAAAATTATTAGATCTTGAGAGCTAGAAAGCTTGATTAGTTCATTACCAAATAAATTCTCAACCAAGTTTTTTGAGTATTTTTGTATTTGTTAGCTAAAATGAGGCCCTCATCTAACCATAAAGGATTAGGGTTGGAATAATTGCTTAAAATAATAACATGATTAGTTGATATTCTAGCATTAAATATGATATTTCCTTCATTTTTTACACTACAAATATAATGTTGTAAGTCATTGTGATGATAACATTTTATATCTTCCAAAGGCAGGTTATATTATTCTTGTCGAAGGTAGGTTATATTGTTCTTTATTTTGGTAAAAAATTTGACTTTCAATTAGTTTTGAAATTTTTAAACAAATTTTATGAAGTTTATTAAAATTTTGAAAATTTTGAATATTAAACTGAATATATATATATATATATATATATATATATATATATATATATATATATATATATATATATATATATGTTGTTTTTTAAATGTAAACTATTTTTTTCTCATTGGTTGATGATTATTTTTATGTGGTCTTAAATTGAATTTTCAGATACAAAAATTATATTAAAAAATAAAAAATATGAAAAAATTATATTCATCAAGTGTCATAATAGTGATTATTATTGCAGTCTTTGCACAATATAATGCCATGTGGATAATTGTCCACTATAATTTAAACAACTATGCACAAAAAATGGATAGGAACAAGGTGTAAATAAATAGACTTACCATGAATTGTTACTGCCCACCTTATTTATTTTTTCTTCAACACTTTAATAAGTAGGAGCAAAAATGTAAATGTGCAGATTTAATTATATAAATTTACTTAATATCAATAAGAAATTAGTTAAAAAATATTAATAATAAATTAAAATGGTTATCAATTCAAACAACAAATATCTATGTCAATAAACCAACTCTATTTTAATATTTATATTTTTCATTGTTGAAAGCATTTGTCTATATACAATTTTAGTTCTTTATTGTTTTTACTTTAATTTAGCTATTGATTATTTTTTGTGTAAGAGGTAGGTACTAAGTAGAAACACTACATATTACAATTGTTTATATTAGTATTCTCATCAAAGGTAGAATTTGTATAAATTATGTTGTATATTTGCAACTTCTCATGAATTTTTAATCAAAATCACAAGATGCAAACCTACTCCACTATTCTGTGAACATTATTTCACAATTTAAAACAAAAATTCCAGGTATGCAATAAGAAATCACACACATGCACAAGTATTTTTATATGGGGAAAGAAATCTATTAAAAACCCCAATACCTCTTGCATTAATCAAATGAATAGAGATGTATTTCAATTTCTTTTCTCAACTGAGTTCACCCTGCAAGTGCACAACCTATCTCTCTGCTTACTGAAGGCCTCTAACCCGGACTTAGTCAAATTTTCCCTTGGCTTGAGCTCCTATTTTCTTGTGTTTTTCGTTGAGGAATTAGCCCCTATTTTTTAGGAATTTTCCTCCAATTTATTGTGCAATTCCTTTAGGTTGATCATTTGACAACATGCAACACCTATACACTCGAAACTAGTCTACAACTGATGTTACATAGCATTGGAATCTCCATCCCAACTAGGTAACTCGAATTTTCTACATGCACTAGCTATTTTGGGTTTATTGATCAGTTAACTGGATGATCATTGAGTTTGACTGAAGTCCCACTTCACAACTTGACCCTCCATTAGTTCTTCCAATAGTTGAAACTACTTCAACTGAATATAACCTTAGATAACTAACTTTGATTGCTACAAATTAGTAATCACACATACTAAACTGAACTCTAGCTCCTCAAACTCGAATTTACTAAGTAAATTGGGTGACACAATCCATGTCACTCAAGTTAACATCATCCAAGTTTTATGCTAATGTGGAAATTAGAATTTTCTCAATTTCATCAAGGAAAAATAAAATTGAGAATTTCTTGTTGCATTTTTCAACACTCCCTCTCAGCAAGAAAGGAATTATCAACCACCCCTATCCTGCACCTATGGAACTAGAACTTCCCTCTTGACAAGGCATTTATCAAAATGTATGCATCTTGTTCCTCTGTCGGAATGTACTGCAACAACATGATGTGCCTCTACACACAATCTCGTAGATGGTGATACCAGATATCTATATGCTTGTATCGATTGTGAAAAATAGGATTTTCAGAGAGCTTGATGCAAATCTTATTATCATAGCAGATCATAGTGGGATCCATCATCTGACCAAACAATCCAACAAGTATCTTTCTCATCCAGATCATCTCACATGTTGCTTGACTGGTAGCCATGCATTCTACTTCCGCCGAGCTGAGTGCCACATATTTGCTTTCTATTTTACCAAGAAACCTCTGTGGACCCAACACTGAAAATTCCACCATGTGTACTCTTTCGGTCTGATGGACTCCCCGCCTAATATGCATCTATGACGCCATGCAACTTCACTCCCTTTTTCCATTTGTATCATAGTACAAAATGGGTAGCGCCTCTAAGGTATAGTATAACCTGCTTAGCTTCCCTCCAAAATAATTTGGTTGGTTGAGCCATGGCTTGGCTCAACTGATTGACTGCATATCACATATCTGGTCATGTGTTCACAAGATACATGAGTGAACCCACCAACTGTCGGTAAATAGTAGCATCCATTTCCTCACCTGAATTGGCATCCTCTTTCCTCCAGTTGGTCGCTAGAGGAGTCTCCATGGATTTGCATCTGTCCATGCGGAACTTCTGAAGTATCTCGTTGGCATATTTTCCTTGAGAGAGAAACAGTTCCTCATCTCCTTGCCACACTTATAATCTGAGGAAGTAGTGCGTGAGACTCATTTATTTCATTTCAAACTCTCTTTCAAGGTCCTCCTTGCAAGATCTGATCAGTTTTTCATTATGATTTAAAATAAAATCATCAACACATAATACAATAATCAACAATTTACCTTCTATGAAAATATTATAGAGGTTTGCATCCGCTTCACTCTCAGGGAAGCCCAAACTGATGAGATAGCTATCGATCCTAGTGTACCAAGCACGAGGTGCTTGCTTGAGACCATATTGTTAGTGTATTAATTTTCAGTTAACAAATATACTCTTTTCATATTTACTGAGTGTGTTCCTAGGTCAAAATTTCATGTTTCAAGTCAGTTTTCAAACAAAATTTTGTTCACTTAATATTTTTAGGTCTAAAATGTTTCTCCCTTAATTCCATTCATGGTCATCATCATTTCAAAGAACGTGTCATCCATCAACCATCTAGTGTTTGAGGTCATTCATGACACCTTCATCTAGGTCATGGTCTAGGTATCTTTTGTTTTTTCGCCACAATTTCCAATCATGTCATGAAATAAAAGAAAATAGAGGTCATTTTCATTAGTCAAAACACCTTCATTGGGAGTTAGCAAAGATAGGTAATAAAATAAAGGCAACTTGTCCTTTTTCAAGAAGTATACTACATGGTCGAAAGAGCTCCTCTCTCATGCTCAAAACTATCCATAGTCATCCAAGGGTTAAATCAACTTGCACAAAGGTTCAAATACCTCCTAATCAGTAAGTGGATGCATTTCACACCTCTTTCAAGTAAAATTCTTTAGCAAATGAGTGGTTTCCTTCATTAGGTCATCTCCACTACGTTTATGGTGATTTTCATCCTTGGATTGTTTCAGCTAATAAAACCATAATATAACCATCAACAACTTTAATACAACATTCATACACCATACCCTAACACTCCCTATCACTCACAACCCTCCTTTCCATCAATTTCATTAAAACCCTAATTTTCACTACATTCTTGTAGTAAAACTAGGAAATTATTTTGTTTTGACCTTTTTGGCACCTTCCTCATGCCCATTTCTAGAAATTTCACTTTCATTTTAAAGCCAACTTGTCACCCTACCTCCTCAATTTTTTTATGGATTTTCTCTAGCTTCCTTCCACCCCATTTCTACCCCTAAAATCACCCTACCACTATCCCCTGTTTTGCTAATTCTACACCTCCCCTACCCATTTCATCTAGCTAGGGTTTTCATCTTGTTGAAAAACACCATGGAGGGAGAAGAGAAAGGCCCATAAGAGAGATCATCATTCTAGGTTTTAGTCAACTCAGACCCATGGCATCATTTTTAGAGCTTTGTGATCATTTTCTAGGGTTTACATTGCACACAAAGACAATTTTGCTTCAAAATCCGTTTCTGAAGAAATGGAGATGAATTTGCCAAAATTGAATGATTTTTTTTCAATCATAGACCAAAGAAAAAAAAACCTCCTTCCTTTTATGCAGAGGTGTTATGAGTTTAGAGAAATGCCAAAAATACAGTTGCTCCAGGTCATTTTCTGCACTTTTGAATAGGTTGTCTTCAAATCAATTTTTAAAGGGTTTGGAGCAGGGGTTTGCAGTGCTTGATGACTCATTTTTGTAGCATACATCCTAATATTTCCAACCATATCACTTTCATCTCAAAAATCCTCTGATAAGACCTCCAAACTCCCTCTCAAAGTAGGTGTGATGCTTTTGCTGAGAGTGCGTTACGCTTTTGCAAATATTTAATGATCCACTTCAAACTTGGATTTTGAGCAAATGGGAAAGTATTTTGGAAAATTGGAGGATTTTTTGTCCACAAAATACCAACGCACAAAAAAATCTCTCAGTGTTTCAAACAAAGTAATGGTTAGAAAGATATTAATCCATATTGGAGCCTTATTTTTGCGGAAACAAAATTTTGGAAAATTGATCATTGCAGAAGCATCGCACAGTAGGACGATGCTTTTCCTCAAAGCCAAATGAGGAAAAATATATATGTTTGGATTTATTTTCACTTATAAATCACATATATAACCTCAGGTTTTCATGTCACTCTCCCATTTTGAAGAAAAATCCAAAAAACATCACTTTTTTCATGCTTCTGCCACCTATTTTTCCTCTGCGCGCTTATGGAGTGAGGTTGGGAGAATAAATTTTTGAAGTTCTTCACATGGTTTTTTTCTCATTTTTGAAGGTGCATTGGAAAATAGACACATAAGGATACCGATCCCAACATTTAGACTTGAAAATAGATGTTTTAAAGTGGTTCAATTTCACCTCAAACCAAGTGTGACGTTTCTGCTGGAGAGGCGCAACGTTTCTGTAAATGGCACTATGTTTTTGCATTGGATTCCCTTTGGATAGTTTTCAGGCCAGGAAAAATCAAGAATTAAAAGCTAATAGATCCCAAGATTTTTAATTTGAGTAATTGAGTTTGTTTTTTCCTCTTATGATGAGGAAACATTTAATTAAATGAAGGAGACACACACTCCTAGTCTTTAGCTGAATTTGAGGGAATAGTTTCTAACTTCCCTAGATTCTAGGAAGTGACTCATCTAATGTAATTATGATTCTTTTTGGATAGGATTTAGACCCTATGAGGTGTCATGACTCTTATTTCCTATATTTAGTCCAACTCAAGCCATTTTAAGGGTTGGATAGTTTTTATTTGCAGTGGAGATATTGTGCAAACTCTTTTTCAATGAAATCAAAGAATGTTGCAACTATAATATTGGGACTCTAGTGGTATGATTTTGAGCATTGTTTATTCTCTGTTACTTCATCAAGTTGAAGTGTTATCTTACATTTCAATCATATTTATTCTTCTGTATGTTAATCTTATGAGTCTGTGAGCATAAATCATTTCTTTCTATGTTATGTTTTATAATATTTTCATGGATGTGTCTACTCTTTTGATGAATGAATTCATTCAACATGCTCATTCGGACTCTCTCTCTTTTGAAACCCTATACACAATGAAAAATTAAGTATTCTCCTTATTTTACCTACCTATGCTCATCCTTATCTCTACAACTTAACCTTTGAAATCATACCTAAACCCTAGACCTAGTTCCTTGATTGTCATTCCTATCCAACAAAAAATTCAAACAAACAAAACCCTAATTTAATAAGCATCATAACTAAACTAAGTTCATTACATATTTAGTCACCTCATTGGTTGTAAAAGTTACATTAAGAGATCTCTACCTGGTTTTGGTATGGCTAGCTACCAGACCTAAATATTGGTTTAAGTTCACCTCCTTCAGTTCCATTCTTAGCCTTGGGAAATGGGGGGAGTGATAACACGTACAAAACTTGCTTGAGTCCACACACATGACACTCTCAATAAAAAGTCCCAAAGCCTTATATTTTCTTGATATACATCTCCTCCTCAATAAATCCATTAGGAAATGTTTTTTTCATGTCCATTTCGTGGACCTTCCACCCCATCTGTGCAATCAGAGCAAGAATAGATCTAATGTATGAGTACCTTGCTACAGGAGAAAAGGTATCCTCATAGTCAATCCCTTCAACCTGATAGTACCCCTTGGCCAAAAATATGGCCTTGTACTTTTTTATGTTTCCATCTTCTGCATGGTTTACCTTGAAGATCTATCTCGAACCCACAACTGATTTATCTGCCAGTCTTGGTACCACTTCCCAAACATTGTTTCTTACAATGGATTCACACTCCTCCACCATTGCATTAACCCATACAAGTTTCTCTACTTCTTTATTGAAAGAGGATGGCTCAGCCTCTACAAGCTCAATCATTAGAGCCATGTAGCCAATGTCTTGATCTGGTGACCTTCTTTTCCTACGCTGATTTGAAGGAGCACCCACATTCATCCTCGCATCCTGCACAATTCTCTCATCCTCTCAGGTATTTTTCCTACCTTATTTGGATTTTTCTTCATGAGTGGTGGTCTCCACTCTTTACTCAATTTTTGGTTGATCCACAACTTCTTGAGGTTCCTACTTTGGAGCTAAAATGTTAATTTTGGGCAACTAGTTCCAAACTCCATGTTGTGATGCTCAGATGAAGATGCCAATATTTTTATTAGATTCCTCTTTTGGAGAGGTGCAAGATTGATCTAAAGATCATCTTGATCCGATGAGCACAAAATTTATTTTGAATTTATTCAAAATATGTGCATGTCGACCTGAAATGAAATGTAGGCTTGAAGCCCCAGCATTTTGAATTTATTCAAAATATGTGCAGGTCGGCCTGAAATGAAATGTAGGCTTGAAGCCCCATCATTTTGAATTTATTCAAAATATGTGCAGGTCAGCCTGAAATGAAATGTAGGCTTGAAGCCCCAGTAGTTATGTCACACACCCTCATTGATGGATATAAATAGGTCAATGTTGGATGTCATTTTCACTCATCCTTCACATCACATTCTCTCTCCTCATCTGATTGGTTTGATCATCTATTGGAGTCTCTTCTTCTCACATGTGGGAAAATGCAACAAGAAGATTATTGTTTTTCGACCTAGGGTTTTTTAGCGTAGATTTGACCAGCGTTGACCAAAGTCAATGCTTGGTCAAAATTTTGATTTCTGCAGTCTGCATTTTCTGGCACATAAATCAAGGTTAACCATTGACTTTGACCGGGTTTCATTGACTTTTTGTTGTTTTTGTCTTACGTTGACCATTTGTTGGGACATCATTGACTTTCGTTGACTTTGGGTTGACTGATATTCTTGTTCGAGAGAGTTGTGTGACACTTCTGTTTGGATGACCGTATTGAGACTTTATTGGTCGAAGCATCCTATTGACCATCGTAATGCACCAACACACATATATATTTTTTCCTTGTCTTCTATCGATCTACTGGTATGTTCTATCAACATTTTATTTTCTTGTTTATGTGATTGCTGATTGATATTGGGGATAAAAAGTAAAGTTTCATCAAGCATAGAACATCAACAAAATTTACATGCTATCAGATTTGAGGTGAAGACAAAGCCCAAGTTTGTAGCAATCACCGAAGAAGAGCATGGGTACCTAAAACTACAATGGCTTTAAAGCTAATGACAAATTGACTAGGAAGGAAGACTTCCATTCCTGGAAGATGACATTGGATCTTATGTTGGAAGACCAAGATGTCATGGATTGTGTGTAGGGAAAAATACAAGAGCCTCCATCCACTGCACCTGTTGCCACTAAGTCAAAGTATAAGAAGGGGGGAATCAAAGCGAAGCTGATGATCAGGGACTCAATTCATAAGAGTCTGGTTGCCTACATCTTTGACTTGGGAACATCCAAGGAGATGTATGATAAGTTGGTCAACATGTTCAAGGCCAACAATGAAAATCAAGTCCTATTCTTTAAGAATCAACTAAAGAATCTGAAGAAAGGCAGGGATGAATCTGTTCAATCCTATTTTCTAAAGTCGACCAAAATCAGAAATAATCTTCTGGATATTGAGGAGAAAAGAGTTGATCGAGAGATGGTTCGCACCGCACTTGGAGGTCTCTCATATGAATGGCATGTATTCAACACTACCATTCTCAATAACAATGTGATACCTGATTTTGACGAAGTACTATTGAGATGCATACAAGAAGACACAAGGATGAAGGAAATGTTTCCTTTGCTTCCTGTGCTAAGAAAAAGAACTTTGGTGGTCCAAGGAACAAAGGAAGAGCACGGGCCCAAGGGAAGAAATGAAAATGTTACACATGTCACAAGACTGGCCACTATGATAGAGAATTCCCTTTCAAGAAGGATTCTCCCGATGATGATGAAAACAACAACAACCGGAGGAATGGCAATCAAAGGAACAACAGGTTCAAAAGGAAAAAGGAAGGCTCCCTATGGCGGAAATGGGAAACCTTACAAAAGGTTGAGAAATTCCAGGTATGAGGAATCAAATGTTGTTGATGATAAAAGAAATGAATTCATTCTTGTATATCCCCTCTCTGTTGCATCTCCACCCAACACTATGGAAGTCTATTTGATATATTGTGGTGCCTCAAGGCACATCACTAGGTTCAAGGAAGCACTTTCTGACATGGTTGAGAAGGATGTTAATCTGAAAATTATCCTTGGAGATAATGCCACATATCCCATGAAAGGGACAGGGACTGTGACCCTCCATTTGTCTGAAGGTCAAGTCCTCCACTTGCAATATGTAATATATGTACCTAATTTTAAGAAGAACCTTGTTTCTATTTCGGCCATGGAAGACAAAGATTTGAATGTTGCATCATTGATGGGAAGGTGTGTATCTGGAAGAAGAGTTTCAAGGAAGCTATCACGATTGGGTTTATAGTTGATACATTCTACCAGGTTGGAGGAAGTCCACTAGGAGCGATGACATGTGATACTATCCGACAGACTAAACTATGGCACCGGAGGTTTGGAAACCTTCACTACAAATCCCTTATCGAAGCAAGAAAGGTGGTCATGGGGATGCCTGAGTTCACAAATGATCATGAAGGTTTATGTTAGGGTTGTACCGAAGGAAAGCATACAAGAGGATGTTTCCCCTCAAGTGTCACAAAGACATCTAATGTCTTGCAATTGGTACATTCTGATATGTCTAGTATGTTTCCTGTGACATCCTTGGGAGGATGTTCTTATTATATGACATTCATAGATGACTTCCCTTGCAAAACCTAGATATAATTCTTGAAGAAGGATGAGGCTTTCATGTGGTTTTGTACCTTCAAAGCCTTGGTGGAAAATTCAACGGGGAATAAGATCAAGATTTTGAGGACCAATAATGGCACCGAATATGAGACGAACGAGTTCAAGAACTTTTGCAGAGAAGCTGGCATCAAGAGGGAGAACAAAACTATCTATACTCCTGAGCAAAGTGGTGTTGTTCAAAGAAAGAACAATACCATTGCGGAAGCTTCCCATGCCATGCTATGTGACCAAGGTCTTCCGAAGTTTCTGTGGGGAGAAGTTGTGAACACTATTGTGTACATACAAAACCGATGACCGCATTCCACTTTAGACTCCAAAACTCCCAAAAAGTTTTTCTCTGGTAAGAAACCTGACCTCTCACATTTTAGATTTTTTGGATGTCTTGTTTATTTTCATGTACCGAAGGAGAAGAGGAGCAAGCTGGATGCTTCTGGAAAGAAGGGAATGTTTGTGGGCTATAGCGAAACTTTGAAGGCCTATAGAGTCTATGTTCTTGGTCAAATGGAATTGGAGATACGCCATGATGTTACCTTTAATGAAGATGCTTCCCTGAGGAAATTAATCAATCTTCCAAGATCTGAGGAAGATCATGAAGCAAGGCCTGGAAACCAAGAAGAACCGAAGGATGAGACGATGCCCGATGTTGAAGGACCATTGAACCCTATTGATCCACCTCCTTTAATGAGGAAGAGACCATCATGGCTCAGGGACACTCTCGAGGATGCCGAGAGACATATGGCCCCAAGGGTGACATTCCGTGAAAGCAAGAAGTTGAATAGATACCAAGGGTATCTAGCAACCATGATTACAATCATACAATCTGAACCTGGATCTTTTGAAGAAGCCATAAAGCATCAAATCTGGAAAGATGATATGCACGAAGAATATGAGTCCATTATGAAAAATGATGTATGGGGTGTGGTTCCAATACTGAGGACAAAACAGTTCTCACCTCAAAAGGGCTCTATAAGATCAAGCATGGATCTGATGGTAGTGATCAAAAGTTCAAGGAAAGATTCATTTCTTGTGGCTTCTCTCAAAAGGAAGGCGTAGAATATGATGATATATTTTCACCTGTGGCCCGATATACCACCATCCGATCTATCATAGCCCTTGCTGCTACGCAAGGATGGAATCTTCATCAAATGGATGTGAAGACCACATTTCTGCATGGTGCGATAAAGGAAGAGGTGTATGTGGAGCAACCTCTGGGGTTCGAAGTCCAGGATCGGGACACCCATGTTTGTAGGTTGAAGAAGGCACCCAGAGCTTGGTACGAGATGATAGATAGCTACTTGATGAAGCTGGGCTTCGCTCGTAGTAATGTTGATCTAAACCTTTACTTCAAGGTTGATAGAGAAAAACCTCTCATTCTGGTGTTGTATGTGGACAACCTCTTCTTGAGAAGTGATGAACCTCTCATTCATCAGTGTAAAAGGGAGCTCGCTGCTGAGTTTGAGATGAAGGACCTAGGACTGATGCATTACTTCCTACGCCTAGAGGTCTGGCAAAGACCTAGCAAGATTTTCCTCTCTCAAGGAAAATACATTGTGAAGCTTATCGAAATATTTGGAATGGTGTACTATAAGTCTGTGTCGACACCAATGGAGCTCAACTTTAAGAAGTTAAGTGGCAGCGTTGCTGGGCCCATGCTAGAAAATCCTACTGAGTATCATCAACTCGTAGGGGCCTTGATGTTCTTAGTGAATACCCATCTAGATGTATGTTTTTTAGTGGACACTTTGAGTCAACATATGGTTGAACCTCATCACATTCATTGTTTTGGTGCCAAGAATCTGTTGAGATATCTTCGGGGCACGAGAAACCATGGGCTGAGATACACTGTCGGGAGTGTGACACTCCATGGATATACTTATGTTGATTGGGCTAGAATTGTGGTGGATCGTAAGAGAACATCAGGATGTTTCTTCACACTTGGGTCTGCTTCGATATCATGGATGAGCTGGAAGCAAAATTCGGTGCCTTTGAGCACCGCAGAGGCCGAATACATTGTAGCGAGTATGACTTGTTGTGAAGCAGTTTGGTTGTGAAAGCTCTTCAGTGAGTTGTTCAGGCATGTACTAGATACCACCATAATACTCTATGATAACCAGAGTGGGATTTGGTTGTCCGAGAATCCCATGTTCCACGATTGATCCAAGCATATTGATATCAGGTACCACTTTATTCAGGATATGGTATAACGAGGCGTCGTAAGGCTTGATCATATAGGAACTGATGAGAAGGTCACAGACATTCTCACAAAGCCCCTGGGGAAGGTCAAGTTCCTAACCTTCCATGAGAATCTTGGAATTGTGGAACAACCCTATGTTGAGAATCTTGTTTGACGATGAGCTCTTGGAGCTCTAGGGGGGCTTTGGGGATAGCTTCTCAGAGCTATAAGCACAAAAAGGGCTAGGCTTGCCAAACCTTGTGGTGCTTTTGCCCCACGTTGATTCGGTTCACCTCTCATTATCTGTGCCCCATATGCGTCCTACCCATTGAGTCCCAGACTCATGTGAAGTACCACTCATTTGGCCAATGAGGTGGGAAAAGCGAGAGACAAGTAGCAAATATTGATGGACACATCATAGATTGTCATACTCTCTATGTCTAGGATGGCACATGTCCAACCACTTGATCTGGAATCAAGTCTAGTGAGGTTTCAAACCTCCATCTGACTTCGGGTTAGTTAAACCAACTTCGGGTTGGTATGAGACTCTTCTGAGTCCTATAGAGGTTCCGAACCTTTGGGTTGATTCTGTCAGCCGAGAATTATTTCTTTGTGACGGAACCACTTTTATTCTGAAATAAAGAAGCCAGCAAAGCAAGTTATGGCAAGATGACGCATGATGTTTGGATGGAATAGGTGGATGGAGTTCTCCCTAGTTGAGAGGGAGTGTTAATTTTTGACAACTAGGCCTAAACTCCATGTTGTGATGCTCAGCTAAAGATGCCAATATTTTTATTGGATTCCTATTTCGGAGAGGTGCAATATCGATCTAAAGATCATCTTGATCCGATGAGCACAACGTTTATTTTGAATTTATTCAAAATATGTGCAGGTCGACCTGAAATGAAAGGTAGGCTTGAAGCCCCAGCAGTTGTGTCACACACCCTCATTGATGGATATAAATAGGTCAACGTTGGAGGTCATTTTCACTCATCCATCACATCACATTCTCTCTCCTCATCTAAATGGTTTGATCATCTATTGGAGTCTCTTCTTCTCACACGTGGGAAAACGCAGCAAGAAGATTTTTGTTTTTCGATCTAGGGTTTTTCAGTGTAGATTTGACTGGCGTTGACTTTGGTCAACGCTTGGTCAAACTTACCCAAATCTTAGTCAAAATTTCTATTTTTGTAGTCTGCATTTTCTTGCACAGAAATCGAGGTTGACCACTGACTTTGACCTTGCTGCGTTGACTTTTTGTTGTTGTTGTTTTGCGTTCACTATTGACTGGGATAGCGTTGACTTTGGGTTGACTGATATTGTTGTCCAAGAGGGTTGTGTGACACTTTTGGTTGGTTTTCCATATTGAGACTTCGCTGGTTGAAGCATCCTATTGACTGTCGTAATGCACCAACACACATATATATTTTTGGCTTGTCTTCTACCGATCTACTGGTATGTTCTATCGCCATTTTACTTTCTTGTTTATGTGATTGCTGGTTGATATTGGGGATTTAAAGTAAAGTTGCATCAAGCATAGAAAATCTACAAAATTTACATAAAAGCTCCTCTTCTGGTGGGATCTGAAGCTCCCTCTCAAGAGAGCATCACGTCGCTTTATCTTCATCAAATTTTACATCCATTTGCACAATTGTCTCAGAGGCTATATCTTCTTCTTGGTATCTTTGGAGAGGTGTCAATAATCAGAGGCTCCAAAGATCTTGAAGTGTTACACATATGGCTTCCTCCCCGAGAAATCCTCCTCTGATGTAATCATGCCCAAAATCTGACATGGACTTCCATTCTGGAAATAGACTGTTTTGTTGCATGCCTCGACCCACAAGTGTAGAGGTAGGCCTTGATCATGCAACATCGCCCTCGCTTCTCCCACAATGCTACAGTTCTTTCTCTCAGCCACCTCATTCTGTTGTGGGTTGTGGGGTGTTTCCAACTCTCGTTGAATGCCTTATTTTACGCATAAATTTTTAATCTAATTTGATGTGTACTAACCTCCATTATCGCTCTTGAGAGCTTTTACCTTCTTTCCCATTTCTTTCTCCACCAGAGGTTTGAATTCTACAAACTTGGAGAAATTCTCCTCCTTCTGCATGAAGAAGATCCAACACTTCTGTGAAAATTCATTAATAAAAATGACAAAATATTGGTGTCTGCCAGTGGAGGCTATCCAGAAAGGTCCATAGACATAAAATTGGATCCTTTCTAGGATTGCATGTGCCTTGTTATCCCAATCATGGAAAGTGGAGTTTGCGTACTTCCCCAAAGTACATCCTTTGCATACATCTTGTTGCTCAAGTGTTTATTTGAGGAGGAATGTGGTTATCTGTTACATGATCTTAAAAGCTCCATGATGAAAATGGCCAAGTCTTCTATTTCGAATTTCACTGACATCGTAGCTATGCACCTTCTTCGTACTTGTGCTCAATGCAACACAATCCTCAACATATAGCTTGTATAGGTTCTTCACCCGATCCCCGACATGCTTCACTTGTCCAGTGGCTATGTGTCTCAGGAATTCCCTTCCTTTTTTGAAGATCACATCATATCCATTGTCATCTTAAAAAATAACAAAGGCAAGATTTTATTTAGGTCCAGAATGAACATGACATCCTTAAACCTGAGGGGGGGGCCTGAGTCCCTCTGAAAGGTAATCCTGGTCGTGTTGTACCTTATTTCATCCCCCATCTCAATGTGCATCTGCAAATCTTTCTCCTTTAGATCACTAAAAAATTCTTTATTTCCCATCATGTGGAACGAGGCACCTGAGTCCAAGTACCACATGCTCCCCATCATTGTCTTGGCCATGCATACAATGAGGGTAAATTCAATGTCAAACTGTGCAGCATCTCCCAATGCCTTCTTATTTGTCTTCTTGTGGGAACACTTCGTGTCATAGTGCCCGAATTCAGGACAATGGAAGCATTTGATTTTTGAAAAATCTTTCTTCTTGCCCCTTTCACTGGATTCTGGTTTGGATTGGGATTCCTTCCCTTTTCCCTTCTTTTCCTTTCCATCTAATGCAAAAAAAATTTCATCCTTGCCCTTGGATGAAGTCTCATATCTAGTGTTCTGCCTTATTTCCTCATGTACCAAATTGAACCATAAGCGCTCCCAATTCAGTAGTTTCACCCTCCCATTCACTAAACCTTCATAGTTGTGCCAAATCTTGGGAAGGCCCAGAAGGACTAGGCTTACCAAGTCTTCTTCGAGGACGGGCTAGTAGTTATGAATGAAATTATTATGTCGTATGCTATTCTTGTTTGGTGTCCTATGTGCAGGTATCCGATCATGAGTGCGGAAGGATTGTGACTTGCCAAGGCAGGAGCAAGAGACCACCACCACTACAGCCACGATGACAGCGTTGGATTCCAGGTAGGTCGATCTATCGTGTCCTCTTTTCATTTAGTAATTAGGAATCAACTCTCTACCATGTCTCTTTGTTTCTAGACACACTCTAGGGCTAGAGGGATCGTCTTTGTCTGCAGAGAGGATTTACCTACTTAACGAATTGGCGACTCAGCTGGGGATCAGTGTGAGTTTGTTGTTTCATCTTGTTGGGTCAATTTCAATCATTGGTTTGCTTATTTATCTTTTTCTAGTTTACTCGCTTAGTTTATATCCTCTATTCAGCTCCAAAGTGTCAAGATTGACCTTTGCTCATTGAATTTTGGTTTTTCCTTTTTTCCCATAGTTATCCAGCATGGCACGCTTTTTGTCTAAAAATTTGCGCCAATTGTCGCAAGTTTCTTTTGTTGCAGTCGCGCCAAACCCCATTTGGCGCAGATTACAGCCTTACAGTTGCGCTGAATCCTGTAGGATTTGATTTGACCTCCTTAATGAGTCTTTTGGTCAGTTGTGCTTGCTTTTGGGTTATTTTTTGTGTAAATATGCCTTTGGGACTATTTTGACTGTTGTCGACTTGATTTTCTCAGTCGTTTTTCCATCTTCTTATCGGTGTAAATTGAGGCCTTATGGTTTCTAAGTGTCTTGGTGCACTAAGCCTTCTGTTTGGAAATCAAGTCGTTTTTATTGTTGTCAGTCTCATTATGGGGTCGATTGCACTTAGTTTTCTAGATATTTTTGAGTGATTTCTTTGATTGAAGGATCATTTAGTTTTTCAATTGATTCTTCTCCTCATTTCTCCAAGCATAGATTACATTACTTGTTTTGGGTCGTTTTAAAAACTTTATTTTGATTTGGAAGATTGCAACATTAGTTTGAGTGCTTTCTTGTGTTTGCTTTGCGTTTGATTGAGTCATTCAATTTCGTTTCTTACACAATACTCAAGCTAGTGTTTGTTTTTCATTTTTCACATAATTAGTGCATCATGTACTTCTTTTCATTGAAAAATTTAAAAAACATATATATTTTGCATTCTTTCTTTGCATCGAAAGTGAAATATTATTTTGCATAACTAGTGTTTGATAGTCTGGGAAAGAGTTTCATCTTAGTTTGATTCTGTTAGATGCATTAGTGGATTTCTTCGTATACTGTCATTGTTTTCTTTTGTTTGAAATATCTCTATCCTTCTCGTAACTAGCATTCATTGAACCAGAAATGATGTTCATTTGCATATAGCTTGCATTTAGGAACTTTGAGATCCAAATTCAATAAGGCCATAAAACTGAAACATAATCCAAGATAAACTTTAAAATTCATTTAATTAACCTAAGGAAGAATTGAAACCTAACGAAACATTTTTAGTGGTCTAGGCTAGAGACGTGTTCCGGCATCTTCAAACCTAGTAGTTGTCATTCGCCATCTGGCTTAAGACAGCGCTAGTACGGACTTGTGCTCCCCATACCGTTGAGTATATAAAGGGAGATCCCTCTACGTTCCAATCCTTTTATCCATAGGAAGCCGAGTCTGTCGCCTTGTAACCATGATACACCAAACACAGCATTCGAGGAGACGACCTGCACGTACGTTAAGTCCTTGGTCGTTTCTCTTTCATTTGATCACCAAGGTGTATATGGTAGTTCACGGAAACCTGGTATACCCTCTTGCTTAGAGTACCATAGTAGTCATTTTGATTTTTTCATGACTCTTTAAAAAAGAGAAGATATCGTCGAGCACTTGTCCTTTCACGCTCGTTTAAATTTGAAAGTGACTATAGTCATATTTTTCCTGTTTCTTGACTCTAAAAATATGAAACAAAAAAATCTAGTTTCAGTGTCATAAATTAATCACCTACAATCACACACTCGTTAAAAGTTTTATTACTTGACCTGTTATTTTTCCTTAGTTTTAATACTGGAGCCTTCGATTGGTTATCTTTTTTCCTTTTTGTTTTGATATATAGTTACGGAGGCAAAACCACTAGTTTCGTCGTCCTCACTACCTCCTAGTGGTAGTTCTTTCCTAGACTTTTCTTTTGAAACCCCTCATTCCATTAGGTCTGTCAAGTTTTCATAGCTTATTCTCCCATCTATCCTGCTTCTTGCTACTTGATCTCCTCCTGAAGAGCCAGTTGAATTCAATTGGACTCCTTATGCTGCTTGGTCTGGTTTTGGGGAAGAAGGATATTTTCCTCCTCTTATGTCAGGCTCACCATTTTTTGTTGTTGTTGTGCCTCCTAGTCCCTGTATTATTTTAGAAGATCTTATGGTGGAGTCAGACATGGATTCATCCAATCATGTTGGTAGTGAAGGAATTCCTGTTTCTACAGGAGTATATCAGCTTTTTCCAGAATATTTCCCTCATGTTTCTACTCAGTCTTCTCCACCATCGGTGTCACTTCCGCTTGGATATAGTTCCTTGAGTCAGATTATGTCTGGTTTTTCCTCCATAGCGCAATTCAATACATTAACTCCTCCTTGGAGTTCAGTCCTCCCTTTGTTAGGACTATCACCTTCGACACTTGGTTCGTCGGTTATTGTTACATCTTTTCTACTCCAACCAACTGTCTGTGTGGCTTCATCCACACCAGTTGTTACCACTCAGTCATCAAGATATTTTCACACTCGCAGGTCTATTTTTCTCAATCCTACGTGGCCTGTTGATCCCAGTCCTAGTAGATCATAATCTAGTGCCGCAGAGGCCCCACCTACTTCTAGTATAGTTTCCACTACTCATGTGATTCCTGGTGGCCTTACATTTGAAGAGTATATGTTGGTTGTTTAGCAGCAGAGCTCTCAGGGTTCTCAACCACTCCTCGCTCCTGGTAATCCTCGATTCCATCACTATGATGTTGTTGGTAATCTCTCTTATTCATTCCCGCATCATTATGATGTGTATGGTAATCTTGTTTATTTTCCTCATATTGATCCTCATCAAGCTGTTTATGATCCTTATCATACCATTTCTCATCTTGGACCTACCTTACCTACTCAACCCTCTGGCTTGCAAGGATAACCCTCATTGGGACAACCTTTAGCTCAGCAAGGCCCTGCTTCTAGTCCACAGGGACAACCATACGGTCCACAAGGCCAACATTCATAAGTTCAACCTTTGGTCCAACATGGTCAACCCTCCAGTCCGTCTGGTCAGCCTCAGAATCAACCAGGACCATCTTATGCTCCTGGGGGGCAAAAATGTCCGCTACAGGGACAACCTTTGGTACCACAACTGCCACCACACATTTTGTATGGCCAAAACTTTGTGCCAAAAGGAAAACCCTATGCTCCTCCTCTGGGTAAACCTGGTTATCAAGGAAAACCTGTTCCATCGCAACCATCGGGCCAACCTTTCCCACAAGGACAACCCGGTGGCCCTCAGTTCTCGGTTCAACCGGCATAGCAACCGATTCAACCTACTCCTCAGCCAGTTCCATCATTTTAGCAGCCAGTTCTACCCGCTTATAGTCAGCCAGGTTTACCCGCTCAGCAGCTTGCTAAACCTGCTCAGCTGGGTCCGCCTGCTCAACCACAAGGCGCTTATTACCCTCAAGGTTAATATCAACCAGTATATAGTGCGCCCCAGGTTTCTTACCCTCAAAATCAACCTGTATATCATCAACCTCAAAGCCATGCTTACATTCCGTAGTAGACACCATACGCTACTCAGCAAGGACCTCAATGGTCTACTCCGACTCAGTATCTTGGTCCTCAACCCCAATATCAATCGAATTATCCTGCTTCTAACCCCTATGATATTAATCATCCGGGACATAATGTATGGGGATAGAATATCGCTCAGACTAGGTCGAATGTACACACGGGTCCTTATCAAAGACCTCTGATGACTTTCAACACTCAATTACCCTTTCTTGTTACGTTGGAATTACCTGATGTGTCAAAGTTAACGAACGATCCCATTATTCATAACTCGTATTGGCCTTCGGTTCCAAGTTAAGATTGCTGGTGATTGTCCTAAATTTGAGGGCAAGTCTAGCGAAGACCCCCAAGCGCATGTTATGGCTTACCATTTTTGGTGTTCCTCTAACTCTTGGGTTGAAAATTCTATTTGACTCCGTCTTTTCCAGTGAACTCTTACTAGTGTCGTTGCAAAGTGGTACATTGAGCTCTCTCATGATGTCTTCCAAGACTTAAATTCTTTAGCCATGGCATTCCTTACACATTTTCAGTTACCAGTATATTATGAGACTGGGATGCACCTCCTCACTTCATTGAAACAATACCAAGCTACTCATATCTTGGATCGTATTCATGAGTGACGAAGTCGTCGTCGCATGATCAAATTTGAAATTCTTGATCAGCTTCTGACTCATTGGTTCACCACCTCCTTTTTCAATCAGATTGCTAAAGACATAGTTATGGGGGCATGTGTAACCTATGAACAAGTAATTGCTTACACCCAGTACCTTGATCTTGTGTACTCTCAGTCTGGTGCATTATATGATATCTTGCCTGATGCTCCCTGACTTGGAACTTCTAAACCACCAGCGACTCCATCAGTTGATGGTATTATTGGTTCAATGTCTCATACTTCTTAGAAGTCTTCTTCTTCAAACTCTGGGAAGCCAAAGTTTGATTCTTCCAATAATGTTGCTTCATAGTCCACTTCGAATTTTGGTAAACCCGCAGAAGTTAATGTCGTTCAGGCCAATCTTACAGATCATGCTTCTAAAGGTAAAAATAAGGGTAAAGGTAATGCCAAAGCCGATACCTAGAAATAGGATTCTCAGAAACCTCGTGCTGGCGATGGTTCTCAACGCAAGCCAAAGTACCCTTGTTTGATTTGTGATGATGAGCACTTCACCAACGACTATCCCAGACGATCCGAAGTGAGTTGATTACTCAAAGGCACCCATGAAACTCTGGTCGTTATTAAAGAACCCTTCCCATCACAGCAGACTCAGATGGTAGAGCAACCTCATTCCTCTGCCCCATTTGGCTCTCAAGTGTTCATAATGAATGGTTCTGTAGTTGTTTCTATTGCTACTCGGTCAAAATATTATACTGGATCGCGTTAGGCCATGGGGAAGGATATCGTTGATGGTCCTCCTCCTCCGCCTGTTACTGGCCCTCTTGAAATTGAAAGGCCCAATGTTGAAGCCATTCTACGGCCACCTGTTAGGCGGATAAATTGTTCTTGCGGACATGACAGATCTCCCTAGTATCCTATGATAACTAGCAACAAATAGGAAGATTTAAAATACTTTCTCTAGATTATATTTGATCTAGAATTATCTATAATGAAGGATTTAGGACTTACCTGTAGTCCAGTGCTAATCATAGTCTGCTTTCCTGTTGCTTTGAATATGTCTCTTTTTGGGATCTGCAATAAAAAACATGAAAGAATCAAAAGCACCTACATAATATAGACTAATTCATTAACCATAAACCTATCTTGATGATCAAGGAATTCAAGAAATAAGCCATTTAGATAAACAACGCATTGAGAAAATAGGATTCGTTTGTATTATCTTTGATGAAAGAAGGATCCTTACAACTGTGTTCACCTTGATGTCTTACAGGTCCTTCTAGGGTCCGGAACAAGAGTTTCCTCTACTTTGACAATCCTTTGCACTCTCTCGACTAACATACACATGAGTGTGTAATCATTCCCATATGGTAATCAGTTAAGAGAGTCTGAGTTTATCCAGCAATTCTCCTCAAAAAATCTCAAAGCCTAACTCCCCTTAAGGTTGAACTATGGCCTCAATTTATAGCAAAAGAGAAGAGGTTGCAGCTCCAATTAAGAGGGGATAGAATCCTCTTTCAAAGGGATTAAGTTCCACATACCAAGGGGTAGGCTCCTTTCATGGAGGGATGAATGTACATGAAAGGAGCGAACTTTCCACTAGATAATTTATTCCAGAAGCTTCCAAATTCAACCAGCTAGGCTTCCAAATTTTACTTCCGCCTTCACTTTACCTTTTATAGGGATCTGCACCTTTAATGAAGAAAAAGTGCGGTCGGTTTTGCATGTTCTAGAGCAAACAGATGCGGCACCGCAGGTAATACTAAGAGAAAGTGCGGCAAAAGTATTTTTATGACTTTTATAATCTTTTCTCTCAATTTCAAGGCTTGGTTTTAGGAACTTGATGTTTTTAGACATCTAAGGGAGTGTTGTATGAGTAATGATGAACCCATACAAACATTAAAACATCATGGTGACAATTTTAGTGTAACGCCACCATCCAAAGGTGTACTCTGCAAGTCTTCTTATAATCCCAACGCCTATGTCTCTCACCGTTACAATATTGTTGAGGATTTGGCTCAGGTGCCATCCATGATGTATATGTTAGAAGTACTTCAGAGTTGTCCGTCTCAGCGAAGAGCTTTGTTATTTGTAATTGGCGGGATTGATCCTGCCGATACTAGCCTTCTTGCTTTCGATTTAGAGAATTTTGTTCCACGACTTCCGCATCAGATTGCGCTCATTATTCAAGTTGATATCAATGGTCTCGACATCCATCGAGAAGTTGTGGATGAAGGTGCATCAACCTATGTCATGTCATCATTGTGCTATAAATCTATTGGTTCTCCAGCCCTAAATTCATCACCAAATTCCCTTGAAGCATTTGATGGAAGAGAATCAAAACCTTTAGGTGTTCTCGCTAGTTTACCGATTATTTTGAAAGGGAAGACGGTCAATGTCGAGGTAGAAGTGGTTGATGCTAAACTCAATTATAATCTTCTCCTCGATTGCAGTTGTACTTACTCCATGTTATGTGTTCCATCCACTCTCTTTCGTGTTCTGAAATTTCCAAACGAACAAAAGATTGTTACTGTTGATCAATTATCTTTCTTCACCTCTTCTTCCAAGAACAATGTTTCGTATGTGGATCAAATTCCTACTCCCTATGAGAGTGTAAGGCCGGGTCTTTTTAAAGATCCTGCCCTCATGGATATTTTTCCTCTTCCTCCACCAAACACTGTTCAGATCCTTATGATCTCTTGGTCTGATGACCCATGGATTATTCCTTCGCCTGAAAAGATCAATTCCTTCGAAGATTTTATGCCTTTGAGTCTGATTGATATTGATTATTGTGAACTCATCGTGGCTTCGAAAGATCCGTCCTCTGATCATGCTCCTTTGAGCATGTCTCTTGACATTTATTCTCAATCCCCCTGGCTTGGAAATTTAGATTCGCCTGATCCTTTGAAAGAAGTGTTTCCCTCTGATGAATCCATCATGGAAACCATGTCTCTCGAGGGTCTGTCATGGGATGATGGTCATCATCATTCCTTGTTCATGCCTGGGCTCGGGGCCATGTCTACTTATCTTAAGAATTTTGCATCTCAGGTTCCTTCTCTTCTGCTTCAAATGCTTGTTCTGACACATGACATCTTTACGGAAGGTAACTTGAGTAATATTACACAGACAATGCCTATTGAAATTTCCGTTAAACCGGGAATCGTCGAGAACATCCATATCGGGGTCACTTATTCTTCCGATGAAGTACAAGTTTATACTAGCCTTTTTCGTGAGTTCTGTGATGTCTTTGCATGGTCCTACGAAGAAATGCCCGACATTGACCCTATTATAGTGGTGCATGAAATACCTACTTACCCTGGCTCGAAGCCTGTTCGCCAGCATCTTCGTCCAGTGCACCCTATAAAAACTGCTACTATTAAAGGTGAAGTTGAAAAGCTTCTCAGAGCTGGTTTCATTTATCTGATTCCTTTGACATAATGGGTCTCTAATATTGTTCCTATCAATAAGAAATAGGGAACTATTCGTGTCTGCATTGATTATCGTGATATTAATCGAGCTTGTCCCAAGGATAATTATCCTACTCCCTTTATCGATCAAATCATTGATGACTATGCTGGGAGTGAGAAGTTTTCCCTCATGGATGGTTTTTCTGGTTATAATCAGATTAACATTCTCTTGACTAATCAACATAAGACCGCCTTTATCTGTCCTTGGGGAACTTTCGCATATAAGAAGCTCCCTTTTGGCTTAAAGAATGTTGGGGCTAAATTTTAGCAAACGATGTCGTATGCTTTTCACGATATTCGTCACATCATTCAGCCTTACCTGGATGACCTTCCCGCTCATTCAGCTAAGCATATGGACCATCCTAACCATCTTCGTCAGATTTTTCTTCGTTTTCAACGTTACAATATTCGGCTTAATCCGCACAAGTGCGTCTTCTACGTTGATTCCAATATAATCTTAGGGTTTATCGTGTCCAAATATGGAATTTGCCTCGATCCACTCAAATCTCCCCTCTCCCTCCTCATTACATCAGTTGCAGATTTTGCAAGGTAAGGCTAATTTTCTACGTCGTTTTATACCTAACTATGCAGAAGTGCTAAAGGATACACACGATTATTAAAGCAGGGCGTCCCATTCTGTTGGGATGAGATTTCTCAGAAGTCTTTTGAGGCACTGAAGATGTTTCTTGTCAACACTCCTCTATTGCATCCTCCTAACTATCATGGTGATTTCTCCCTTTATTTAGTCGCCGCTTTCAGCACGATTGCCATGGTTCTGGTACAAGACAAAGATGATGGTAATGAGCATGTTATCTATTACTTATCTCGTAACCTTCTCGATCCTGAAACATGCTATGCACATGTCGAGAAGTTAGTGTTAGCTGCGGTTCAAGCAGTTCAGTATTTTCATTATTATATTCTTTTGCGTATAGTGACTGTGATTTATGATTGCAACCCCATGACCTATATATTGTCTCGACAATTACTGGGGGAAAAATACTCGAAATGGATTGTTATCCTCCAAGAGTTCGATTTGGAATTTACTGCTACCAAGTTGAATAAATCATTAGTCTTTGTTGATTTGATATGTTCCCTCCCTTCAAACTCTCCTTTGTCTGGTTCTAAGGAATACATTCCATATGATACACTTTTCTTGATTAGCACCCTTGATCTGTGGCACGGTGTTATCATCGTTTATCTCCAAACTTCTACTTTCATATCTAAGTTGATGAAGGATGCTCGCCGACGCATATGTCATTAGTCGCAACCTTATTGTATAGTCGAGATACACTCTATCATGTCGGAGTGGATTCCATTCTCCGTCAATGTTTGACTCTCGAGGAAGGTGAGAAAGCCCTAAATGATTGTCATAGTGGTGCCTGTGGCAGTCACATGTCTGGTTATGCCACTGCACAGAAGAATCTTCGTGCTGGTTATTTCTAGCCTTATATCTTCAAAGACTGCATTGTCATGGATCATAAATGTCATGATTGCCAAATTTATCAATGCAAGATGTGTGCGCCGCCTGTACCTCTTCATCCTGTCATTACCGTTGGTCCCTTTGCAAAGTGGGGCATCAATTTTATGACATGTAACCCTCACTCGGTCAGGGGGCATGCTTATATTATCATAGTCGTGGACTACTTCACCAAATGGGCTGAAGCAATGCCTACACTTGCTGCTGATGGTAAGACAGCTGCTCAATTCATATTCAATCACATCATTGCTAGGTTTGGTGTCCCTCAAGCCATCGTTACCGATCATGGTTCCAATTTTCGGCATTACATGGTGGCGGAGTTGACTTCTAAGTTGGGTCTGTGTCATGACAGCTCAACACCGTACTATCCTCAGGCTAATGGCCAGGTTGAAGCCGTGAACAAATTTCTTGTTACCATGCTTCAACATATGTGTAGTGTACCTAGAGGGGATAATATAGGGTACAGAGGGAGGTACACTACAGTATGATTGGGATCCATAAATAAAATTGGCATATCATGTTATTTTCAGCTCTTTGGGCATACCGAACCTCAGTTAAGAGTGCAACCAGATTCACACCTTTTCAGTTGGTTTATGGTCTGGAACCTACTCTTCTGATTGAGTGTGAAATACCTTCAGTCAAGTTGGATTTTGAATTACTTTCGAACACTTCGCTAGAAGAAGACCATCTCCTTTACTTAGAAAGTTTGGATGAAACCCGCCGCTTTTTTGCTCTCGTTATTGAAGCACAGAAAAAGCGAGTCCAAGCTCATTTTGACCAATCAGTTTCCCCTTGTTCTTTCGTTGAAAGAGATCTCATCCTCCTGTACGACCAAGCTCATGATAAGCTGGGGGCAGGAAAATTTCAACCCATGTGGCATGGACCTTACATTATTAAAAGTGTGTTGCAGATTGGGACCTATGAGCTCATTGATTACGAAGGTCATCCTCTCAAACAACTCAGAAATGGGTTGTATCTCAAAAAATATTATGCATGAGTCATTCGTGCATGATTTATGTACATAGGTGTTTTTTGCATTTTTGTACATGTTTTGATTTGGTGTTCTTTGCGAGCATTTTCGTGCCTATTGGGTCTTGCTTATTTGTGCAGATGTCTATTACCCATTATGTCGGTTTTGCAGATGGTGCTTCTCGTAGTACCAGGAATTTGTCTTCAGCAACCTGGGTAATTTATGATTCTGTTAGTGATTTGATAGAACTACAAGGTATTTTTCTAGGACGGACTACAAACAATGTTGCTAAATATAGTGTTGTCCTTGAACTATTAATCGAGGCAATCAACCTCGGCATACGCGCATTGCTTGTAAATATATATTCACAACTTGTTGTTCTGAAACTCAATGGTCCTTATTCAGTCAAAAACCCATACATTCTAAGATTTTATTTACGTATTCATTTGTTGGATAAGACATTTTGATTTTATCACATATCAACATATTCCTAGACGAATGAATTCATTAACCGATACAGTGGCTAACATTGTATTAGATAGACATTTGCGTAACTTTTAAAATAATCATCATATGTGAGAGATCCATGTAGGAAAATAGATGTATACATATATATCAAGTGTTTGCATCAGTGTGCATCATAAATTCAAAAAAAATGTGTGTTTCTATTACATCCTGAGACACCATGTCTCTCAAAATATGCAGATATAAAGCCTAGGTGTATAATTGGCGTGATGCTCATGGTAGCATGTCACTGCCCATACGAGTCGCCTCAATAAGCTGTGAATGTGGCTTGTCACCCCTACAATATGTCTATGGCAGGCACGAGTAACATCATCGAATCGTGCATAGTCCGAGACTCCACGTGTGATTTCCTCTAGGTTGCACACGATCTCCTCCTCCTCGCCTCCCTCGCCATGAGGGTCGAAATCGCGAGGGATTTGCCTCTCTATCAGAGACATTCTCGCACGTCTCTCTGGGCCAACATCTAAAAATGCATGGATTTAATGTCAGAACATACATAATTAAAAAAATCATAACACTCATGAAAATTAAAAATGATTCTTACCCAAATCTTCATCCCAATCCTCTCCCTCCAGGAGTGGGAGGTCTGGATCACCAGTAAAATCTGTACCAGAATAGTGTCAGTCCTCCATGACGATCAACTATTGGTGGAGCCAATCAAAAAAATCTTGTCTCCAGGACATCTGTTGACCACCCCCTGCCCTTGGCATCAGAGCTACCCATCGGGCCATCTGTGGTTCCCTCGCTGGTGGTGTTGGGACTATGACCTCCTGACGCTGAAAAATTGCTATTCATTCCAGGAAGAATAATACTAGGATAGACCCATAACCGAATTGTTTCAATTTAGTATTCTTTCATTTTTTTAGCTAGTGTTTCATTTTTATTGTCACGTCCTCTACCCAATTGTAGATGGTCGGTGTCAAGCAGTCTACAGCAAGAAGCAACTGTGTCTTTCTTGCTTTGTGTGGTGCTTGCAATCCCGTAGCTCGTGTGATGGTATGTAGCACTACTTTTAGTACCAAGTCTAGGATAGTCTGGATATCGACTTTCCCACTTCCTGTTCCCTTCCATGCCCCTGGACATACCCTGTCAATCACCATGGACATGCTCTCCATGCAAGGCCGGGTACCAGTTAGGATCGGTGCTACTCCCCTCCGCCATAATCCTGTTATGAAGTAGACTTCGAAAACATCAATTTCAAGTTCCCGATCTCGAAGGATGAACTTTTCTTGATTCTCATCCCATATGCTGATCAAATACTATAGCATCTTTGGTTGAACTCAAAGACACGGTGTCAAGAAGAACTTCTTTATTCCACATTCTCTGAGAGCTTCCATGCATCTCTTATTTTCCATGGCAAGCTCGTCCTCTTCGATGTGTTCCAGTTCTTTCCATTCGATTACCATTTTGCCACTTTCTACCTACAAACATGTTCATATGGATATTATTAGCCATTTTTGAAGCTTGGATTTGTAAAAAATTGGGTATCTAACTTTCATTTTTTTACACAAAAATGGTTCGCGCGGTTGGCGCGACTGTTTCCCAAATAGTCGCGCCAATGGGCGTGCCCTAGTTCAAAAAAATGGGCGATTAACGCGAATCCTATGGAAATTATATATAAGATGCATGTATATATCCAGATTCTCCTGATCTAACAATATTTTATCTTCTTGCTAAATACAAAATCCTTCCACTATTAATCTTTTGTGGATATTAAACATTCAATTGCAAACACATGAAGCAATAAAAACAATCGCACATAACACAGTTGTTTAAAGGGAAATTCTAAAGCTGAAAACCCCAAATATCATATATTATGTATCATGGAGATCATGTAACAATCTCATACAAATCTTAGTACATCAAGCTCTCAGTACAATATAGAATCATTACACACTGTCATGCAGAAATTTGCATCTCTATGCACCAATTTCTTACCTCCTGACAGCTTGCCTCCACTGCGCAATCCCTGCTGAAGAATAGCTCTAAATGAATTCGAATCTACCTTGCTTGCACTACACAATCCTCATTGGCAACTCCAATGTGTGTGTGGTGCAATAAATGCATCACTATAGTCACAATAGATAGTCCATCTTGCCCTTTCACCTATCTCTCCACTAGGTCTCCACTGGAACTGACATGCACTATAGTTACCTGTTGTATTTTTCAGTTGATTAATGAGTTATTATTTGTGAATTAATTAACTAATTAATTCACTCCACTCTCACTAGTGTATCATTCAGTTAGATTAGATACAACTATCTCAACTAAGTTTAACTCCAATAATTGAGTTAAACAAAATAACAACTCCATGAACTACTCTTCCAACTCTGTCATAACTGTTCCACTTCAGTTATAACTGAGTCCTCCATGCATGAACCACCAGTAAACCCTAGGAATTGTGTAATTCCTTCAGCCCACTGATTTTCCAAATTTGTATATTGAAATTAAGTGCTCAAGAGAATAAGTTTATGTTTATTGTCAGATTATTATTAGGAGCTAATAATAATCCACGCTTCTATTTTTAAATCAACGATCTATAAATAGACTTCGCCCAATATTCTAAAAATATAATTTCATCTATTTTTCCAACTTGACCAACCATCCACAAATAGCATCCTGCAACTTCTGAAATATGATCACCGTGTCTAAAAATAGACATAGTCCAAAAATAGACTTGCGCCAAAAATAGCCTGCGAGCCTACTTAGTGAAGGTGACTCATTTTCACTAGCTCATCATCTTTTTGAATCTCAACAAGTTCGTGCCTGAAACCCACGCCAACCTCCATGCCCTAAAATTTGCATTTCCTCCCCCATAAATCAAAATTGGAAGTTGCAAGCACTAAACGATGACTTAAAACGAAGGGAGAGATATCAGCTCTTACCTGGAACTAACGGATTTTAGATTGGTCTGTTGGATCATCCGCTATTTTTGCCACAAGATCACACTGTAAAATGGGTAAATATTGCTCCACAAGAGGTAAAAAGTGAAAAGTAATTATTTTTACCATTTTTGGGCATTTTATAACTTTTCACAACCCTAATTAGGTTTTAAGACATGTTTTTCAATTATTTTATTATATTATTTTCGAGAAATGGGTTTTACACGTGTCTCTTGTGCAGTGACAGGTTTTCAGGCCATAGTGATGAAGTAACGAGTTAAATTTTATACTTTTTTGAACTCGGTAAAAACACTAAAAAGTCACTACTGGAGTCATCTTTCAGCTCTTTTCTAAATCTCTAAAATTGAAAATATTTCCAAGACTCTTGTCATTTCGAACTTGTTAAATGGCTGCGAAGCGATATCTGCCCAATATATGTTTACCCCTTTTTCGGGCTGGGATAGATTATTTAAGAAAAACAAATACCTTAGCCTATCGTGACTAAGAGGTTTTTTCAATATTGTTTTCTACCCTTTCGGATCTGAGAGACTATTTATGAAAAGGGCCATGATGGATTTTTCTTTTATGCCTTCTTTTCAAACTCTCTAAACATGAAAATATGTCGAGTTCTCCCTTTGTTAGACTCGTTAAACCTTGATGACATCGGACTTCGTCACCATGACGTTATTCGAGTTCCTCCTTCCTAAGGCTCGTAAAATGAACTAGGTAGGATTTGTCCAAAGGAAAAACTTACAGCACAAGCATATGCTATCCCCTTCAATCTTGTTTTAAAAAATAATTGGGTTACTCGCCAGAAATGGTGAGGGAAAATGGAAGCAAGTTTTAGTTATGTTAGCATTATGTCGCTCTTGCACATGACACTTGTTTGCATTCGTGTCAGGTTGGGGACATCTCATTTCATCACTTTTGCCTCCATGGGTTTGGGTAATCTCTTTTGATCTCTCATTTTCTCATTGCCACGTCATCATGACCTCAGATCCTTTGATGTCAAATACTGCCAAATCTAGTGTCGTGTCGTTGATATGTTCAAGAGAAGTTTGCCTCTGTAGTTTTCAACCTCCCTCTGATTCTTTGTTGGTCCTGATTCACTATCATCATGTTCCTCTATCTCATGTCGATGATGTGGGAAACATTATGGCCCACCTTCGATCAAGTCACTTCCTGTCGACTTCAGCTCATTATCTAGGAATTTGATTTAGAGACTCCCTTATGGTACCTTGGAGCCTGCATGCCTTAATGGCAGGTTTTTCGCATTCGACGCAAGGTCCACATCATTGGCCTTCGATCGAGTGATTCTGCGGATGTTTGACGCCAGATCACTGTTCGCATTCCGTGGATTGTACTGGTTGTACCTTGAGATCCATTGTCATTATTGGTGGTTTCTCTCGTGCCTGTTAACAGCTTTCATCACTGGCTGGTAATTAGGTGATTTTCTTGCATGTTCAACTTTAGCTCATATATTCAGATGCTTGAATTTGTACTTGTTCAGGTCAAGATGGAGCACAAGACCCTGGGTTTTGTCTAATAAAATCTAGGCTGCAGATTTTTATGGATTATCATGACTCATTGCATGACTCTTTTGATTGGATGGCTGCAACCATACCTAAGTCTATTTGTTGATCCTCATTACTGGATGGTTGCATCCATACCTCGGATCTTAGTTTTTATGTACTCTATTATGGATGGCTGCGCTCATACCACATGTTCATATATCAAAGATATCAGCTATTTTTGTAATTGCAGGTTTTCTAACAATGGTGTTTGGTTCGAACGCATTCTCATAAAGCATTTTGCCCCTCCCTCTCTCTCAAACCTCATGCTTTAGGGGGCATCTGTTACACAACATTTTGTCATTGTCCTTGCAATCTCCATCTCGCCCATTCGAGGGTCATTTACGTGATCAATAAGCAGTGTCATGCCTTGCAAATACCATCATTGTATCCCTTTACATGAGAGTAACATTCCTTCTGTTGACAATTCCCTGAGCAGAGACTCAAAAACTCTTGTTTTTTCCTTGGCACAAGTAATCAGTTATGCCCTCATTCCGAAGAGGAAGATTAACATCGGGCCTCGCACCAGCTAGCGCTTTGTCTTAGTTAGCCACCAACGCCGAGATTTTTATGGAATGTTTTTAAAAATAAAGGCGAAGATTCCACTCCAACAACTTCGAGGATGAGTCATTGGGAGTGGTTGAACTGAATAAACCACAAAATCCGTCCTTTAGTTTATGGTTTCCATCTCTTATGGGAACTCCCTAAAGGATAGGCCTCCCTCCCACCTTTTTAGGGATCCTAACCTCCTCCTTTTCCTCTATAAAAAGAAGCTATCTCTCTTTGCATAAGCTAGTTGAACATGTAGAATTTAACATACTATAGTTGAACTATTGAAGAGATAGAATAAGAAGGAATTACGTTGAGAGAGCTTGAGTCCATGCCTTCTGAGAGAGGTTGAGTCCATGCCTTCATCCCGTCCGAATTCCCTGACGAGCATCTAAGATGCGCTTCAGCTAAACCCCGTCGGAGGAGACTGCGACGTCAAATCATTGGTTGTAACTCTTCCTTTGATCAATACATATACGTGACTATTGTTTGGTTCCCATTTTGTATTATGTCAGATGTTTAATTCAATATGCTTAGCCCTCTTTGACAGGCTATTAGTTATGAATGGAATTATTATGTCATATGTTGTTCTTGTTTGATGTTCTATGTAGAGGTATCCGAGCATGACTGCAGAAGGAATGTGACTTGCCATGGCAAGAGCGAGATACCACCACCACTACAGCCATGACGACAGTGTTGGATTCCAGGTAGGTCGATCTACCATGTCCTCTTTTCATTTAGTAATTAGGAATCAACACTCTATCATGTCTCTTTGTTTCTAGACCCACTCTAGGGCTAGAGGGATCGTCTTTGTCTGCAGAGAGGATTTACCTACTTAACACCGGCCAAGTTCATCACGAAACTGTGTGAACTTGCTCAAATACTACATAATTGTTTCATGCTTCTGCATCTTGATACTTCGAATTTAATCCTTGAGTGTCATTTTCCTATGGTCACTATTATTCTCGAACAATTTTTTCAGTTATTTCCACATCGCAAACATGGTTTTCTTTCCATGGAGATTTGAGACAATATGATACCATACTTCCTGCAATATGATTTTCCTTGCTTTGGCCACATATTTATTCCACTGAGAAAGGTTTTGGGCATCATATGTTTGTGGTTTTTCAACATCCAACTTGATGTATTCTAGCAATACATTATCATCCAATACCACCTCCATGTGATCCTTCCATGCAACAAAATTAGAGGTGCCTTCCATGGCACACTCTAGCCTTAGTCCATTGAAAGTCAGCTTCTTGGTTTTGAAGAAAACTTGCAGCACTGATCTCCAAATTTGAACCTCCGAGAAACAACTTTTAATTTCTACTCTATTGTGAATCCAACTCTGATACCATGTAGAAATTATGTTTTATAGTTGCAACTTCTTATGAAGTTTTAATCAAAATCACAAGACACAAACTACTCTATTATTTTGTGAACATTATTTCACAATTTTGAAAAAAATATTCAGACATGTAATAATAAATCACACACATGCAACAAGTATTTTTATCTAGGGAAAGAAATATACTAAAAAACCCAATGCTTCTTGCATTAATCAGATGAATAGAGATGTAATCCAATTTATTTTCTCAATTGAGCTCACCCTGCAAGTGCATAACCTATCTCTCTACTCACGAAAGGCCTCTATATTGATTTTTGGATAGCATCGAATGTTCTCTAGCTCTGAAACTTCGTGGAGGGGCTCGAACAATGAGACATCCAAGACCCATAAATCGTTTGGAGAAATTCCACCCAGAGCTTAAGTTATTCAAATAATTATTTATTTTAATGGAGACCCTAAGTCTAACTTAAGGAAATTAAATAATTAAAGTGGATTAATTTAAACATGTCAGTGAGAATGTTCTAAGTGAAGAGGATCAAGTCTTTTCTAATATTATTTGTCGATTAGATATTATATCACAGTCGTTGATTCGTCAACTGGAAACTATTAAAGGAAGGCTCGAGGTCAGTTTGAGAAGACACATAGAGTGGAAACACTTGAGCTAAGTTGAAATTATAGGGCGTTGTTTGTTGAGAAGTTTGAATTGATCTTGCATTGTAGTGAGGGGAAGTTTGGTAGTGGTATTTTGGATCCAAGGCTGAGACTACAGTTGTAGAGAGGCAGATCTACCTAGGAGAGATAGCGTAGCCCTGGAGAGGATGATGCAGGCCTAGTTGGGCTCACGTAGAGGCTAACGCAAGCCCAAAGGGGTGACACAGTCAAGGAGGAGGTGACACAGAGCCAGAGGCTGCAGTGTTGAGGTTTCTGTAGGATAGATCAAGCTCAGATTCAGCAGATCGAAGAAGGGTGACATAGCCACTAGGAAGGGTGATGCATTCCAGCGCAGAGCCTGTTGGGGAATGCGTAGACACTTGTGGGGTTCTTCATTCTGACATTGGATCAGCCATAATATCTGTCTTTGGTAGAGGTACTTCTACCAAGGAAAGTATCTGTTGGGTGAGCCATTTATGGTTCCCTAGTTTGTATTTAGAACTCTACATAATAATAAAAATGCTAAAGAGTTGTTGCACTGGTTTTCCCGCATTGGATTTTTCCAGGGAAATTTGTCCGAAAAATTGTGTCTTTTTTCTGCATGATTTCTTATTCTTCAGTACTTGATCTGTATAATTATGTAGGTTGCAGTGTATTTACTTCGATGTTTTCATGAATATTTCAGAAAATAACTTGTAAATTTAAATAAACAAGTAGGAGAAGTAAATCAGATTTTCTGCAGTGTGATTTATGTTTAAAAATTCAAAAATGTTCACATGGTATCAAAGCATTTGAAAATCAGGAAGAGATGAAGCCATCAGTAGAATACCGAAGAAAATTTGTTGCAGGAAGGTATTTGTCTCGAGTGACAGTGAATATACAGAGAGAGGCAAGGAAGGGTGAAGTAGTCACATGTGTAGATCACGTAGAGCCAGCAAGGCTCACGTAGAGGGATGCAGATCCAGGAGAGGTAGCGTTGTAGCTACGAAGAGGTAGTGCAGTGCATGTTGGGCCAGCGCAAAAACTTTGAGCTCCGGTTTCCATTGCTGGAAGTGCATATCGTGTTTCTTCAGTAGTTTCTAGTGGGACATTTTTTCTGTTGGTGCAGAACAGTGTCTTGCAGGGCATGGAAAATTAAGGGGAAGCAGTTCCTCAGAAGACTTCTCGCCAAGAAGTCTAGATCCAGTTTTGATCAACAGTAAAGAGTGATCGGAGAGGGATTATTTGACATCACTTGGCGGAGGATTTTCGGGAGGGAAATCTATTTTCAGAGGGAGTGTGATTCCTTAGAGGGTTTCTAGCACCAAGAAACCCTAATCCGAGTTTTGTTGGGGTAGTAGCAAAAGAGGGAGAATTGAATCAGCTTGTCATATTCAATTGGGAAGAAATAATTGCATATGGACTGAGGGATCATGACAGGTTGGATGGTGCATCCAACTTTGTCATATTGAAGGCCAGGATTCTAGCAGCTTTGGATGAATATCGCATCAAATATCATGCCTTGAATACCATGATTGTTCATGTTGATGTTGATGCTCTCAAGAAGTATGAGGAAGCTCAAGCGAATGGTTAAGCACTTGATCATAGATGGAGTCAAGGATCATGTGGTCCCACACATTGTTGAGAAGAACACAACACATGAGATGTGGACTTCTTTGAAAACATTGTATCAAGGGACTTTTGTTCAGAGGAGGATGCTTCTTGAGAATCAACTTCGATTATTTCAGATGTTGAAGGGAGAAGAGATTGACCCCTTCCTCATTATATTGAAGGTGATAAGTGATTAGTTGGTTGTCGTGGGGGAAAAACTTGATGAAGGTCTTATGGTAAGACCTACTCTGAATGCAGTTACCCATGAGTGTGAGAACTTTTTCCAAGGATTTTAGGCAGATTATCACTTTCGAGTTGGGAAAACATGTGGGCAGCTCTTCAACAAGAAGAGATCAAGGGGATGACCAAGGCGGGCATCAATGGCGGAGGGATAAATATCAAGAAAGAGGAGGAGGAAGATGTGTCTCTCACATTTAAGGGACAACATGGGCAACAGCGGAAGAAGAAGAAAGACCTTTTGAAGGTCAGATTCTTTAAGTGTGGTGAATTAGGACATTTCGACAAAACATGCCCTATGAAAAATAAGGGCAAGGAAGAATCTTGTTTGAAGGTTGTTGTAGCGAAGGATGATGATGGGACTGATGACAATGTTTCTGTGAGTTCTCATGTGCCTCGAGAGAAGAGTTGGGGTGACATTGATCTATATTTATTTTGAACTATAATGACGGGGGCAATATCCCTTAGGTGTCTCAAACTCTTGGATCACATATGAGCTATGGGAGCCCTTAATGACAGTAGTAGGATGACTAGAGTCAGTTGGTGTGGAGGATAATGGAGCAGCATTGGCAGAGCTAGGATGTTGAAGTCTTAAGCAGCACAGAGCAAAGGTAGCGGCAGCGTGGCAATAGCACAGAGGTTGATGGTATTTAAACAGCACATAGGTAGTGCTCGCGCAGTACAAAACAGCAGCAGCAGTGTAGAGCTCTAGAGGGTCGAAGTATATTAGAAGCAGAGGGTGCTTCAGTATTGAGGTGCACTCAGACTGACTTGTATGTCAAGTCTTTGGGATGTTTCAGTTGCTTACTTCTCAGCAACTGAGTTGCAGTGCAACAGTTAGCAGTGGTAGTGCTATAAGCATCATGATGTATCATTTGAGAGGGAGTTGCAGTACATATGAGGTAGTGTCAGTGGAAATCACATGGGCAGCAGTACAAAAGGTAACAGTGCAGTGGATGAAGGGAAATAGCCGAGCATCAGGGTGATGCTTCAAGTTGAAGTGTTGTTAGAGCACATTCCTCGCTAAGAGGGAGTGTTGATTTTTGGGTAGCATCAAATGTGATCTAGCTCCAAAACTTTGTGGAGGGGCTAGAACACATGATATCTCCAAGACTCTGAAATCGTTTGGAGAAATTCCACTCGAAGCTTAAGTTATTCAAATAATTAATTATTTTAATGGAGACCCAAAGTCTAACTTAGGAAAATTAAATAATTAAAGTGAATTAATTTAAACATGTGGGTGATAATGTTCTAAGTGAAGAGGATCAAGTATTTTCTAATCTTAGCCATCAATTAGAGATTAGATCACGGTTATTGATTCATCAACTGGAAAATTAGTAAAGGAAGGCTTGGGCTCAATTAGAGAAGACACACAAATTGGTAGCACTTAAGCTAAGTCAAAATTCTGGGGCACGGTTTTCTGAGAATTTTGGAGTGAGATTGAAGTGTAGTGAGGGGAAATTCGGCAGCGGAATTTCTAATCCAAGGCTAAGAATACAATTTCATTGAGGCAGATATACCCAGGAGAGACAACACATCCCTTGAGAGGGTGACACAGGCCCAGCTGGGCTCACGCAAACCCAAAGGGGTGATGCAGTCGAGAAGGAGGTGACGCAGAGCCGAAGGGTGCAGCGCTGGGGTTTCTATGGGGCGGATCGAGCTCAGTTTCAACAGATTGAAGAAGGGTGACACAGCCACTAAGAAGGGTGACGTAGTCCAAGCGCAGCGCATGCTGGGGACTACGTAGGCATCTGAGGGGTTCGTCATTCTGACGTTGGATCAGCCATAATATTTGTCTTCGGATAGAGGTACTTCTACCAAGGAAATTCTATGTTGGGTGAGTCATTTATGGAACCCTAGTTTGTGTTCATAAATCTGCATAATAATAAAAACCCTCAAGAGTTGTTGCACCGATTATCCCGCATTTGGTTTTTCCAGGTATATTTGTCCAAAACATTGTGTATCGTTTTTCTGCATGATTTCTTATTCTTCAGTACTTGATAGGTATAATTGTCTAGGCTGCAGTGTATTTACTTCTATGTTTTCATGAATAATTCAGAAAATAAATTGTAAAGTTAAATAAACAAGTAGGACAAGTAAATCATATTTTCTGCAGTAGGATTTATGTTTAGAAGATTCAGAAATATTCACACTCTGACCCAGACTTAGTCAAATTCTGCCTTGGCTTGAGCTCCTATTTCCTTTTGTTGTTCCTTGAGGAATTAGCCCCTATTTTTTAGGATTTTACCTCCAATTTATTGTGCAATTCCTTTAGGTTGATCACCTGACTGCATGCAACACATGTACACTCAGAACTAATCTACAACTGATGTTACATTGTCTTGGGATCTCCATCTCAACTGGGTAACTCGACTTCTCTGCATGCACTAGCTATTTTGGGTTGACTGATCAGTTAATTGGATGATCACTGAGTCTGAATGAAGTCCCACTGCACAAATTGACCCTCCACTAGTTCTTCCAACAGTTGGAACTAGTTTAACTGAACACAACCTTAGATAACTGACATTGATTGCTATAAATTAGCAATCACACATGGTAAACTGAACTCTAACACCTCCAACTCAAATTTACGAAGTAAATTGGGTGACACAAGTCATTTCACTCAAGTTAACATCATCTAAGTTGTCCGCTAATGTGGAAATTTGAATTAACTCAATTTAAGCAAGGAAAAATCAAATTTAGAATTTATTGTTGCATTTTTCAACAAAATTAATATCGGTGAAATAATTATTACTATATAAATCTTATTAGCATTAATATCTGAAACTTCCTCCCATATCTATTAATTGAAAGGGTCTCTATTGTAAAGCCTAATATGAGGAAAAATGTTCATTTTTATGTAACAAGCTATGCCTCCAAATCTTTTATAGAAGGGTTTTTTGTTCGATACCAATCATAAGACAAATCCTTTTATCTTAGGGACCTTAGACTCTTCGTGTTTCCATGTTTCAATAAGAAATTTAGTATCAATTTCACTTTGGATCCAACTTAGAATAGGTATTTTTCCCCATGGAAAATTGTTACACTTCAATAGAGGATATAAAGTGTCCTAAGTGTTATCCGCTTACTTACATAAACAATCATTAATTCCTAATGTGCCACCTTTATTTATTTCACATATTGGAATATAGTTTTTATCCTAAGTATGTTTCTAGAGTTTCTAGATCCTAATTTCTCTCATCCTACGTTATCTCTTGGTGTCAAGGTGAGAGAAATTGAGGTGGTTTTACAATTGTATCATATATTTGTATAATTGGAAGATGAGTACAACATTGTGAGAATAGAGAATATAGCTTGATGACTTTTCTGCCAAATTTTTTTGTCTCTGGTATTACCTTTCTTATTAGTTGGATTTTATCAATTGGTATTTCTCACTCCTGTTTATAATGTCTATAATTTATCCCCTCTATTTCTTTATTTCAAGGGGGTTCCTAAAAAAATAGCCCTAAATTTGTTTTCTTCATATAGAGAATATTTATAAAAATGTAGGGGAAAATAATAAGTCAAAATTCAAAGTTCAGAAAGAGATAAAGGTAATGCTTCATGATAACTTTAAATTTTTTGAAGATAAGGATGAGAAAAATATAGACTGGGGTTGTGTTTTAGCTGCTACAATACCCTCAAAAATTTAGTCCCATCTTAAAATTTCAGAGCCCTTGGTCTCTTTGGTAAAGGTAATTCTGATGTGCCCTCAACCTTAAGCCTTGAGAAAGCCCCTTTTCAAGCATTCTTCCTTCAAATATTGGTTCATGACTTGTTTTCTTTGAAACTAGTTGCATAGTCACAAATTCGCAAAACCAATAAAATCTTCACACTTGCGGCTATGCGACCTAGCGATCTTGCGACCCCTAGGTTGCAAGGTCGCATCCTGGCCTAAAACTTTACATTCACAACTGTGCAACCTAGCGACCTAGCAACCTCCAGGCCACGGGGTCGCAAGGTCATACTGGCCTAAATTTTCGCATTCGTGACTACACGACCTTGCGACCTCCAGGTCGCGAGGATGCAAGGTCGCAAAGTCGCTTCCTCCCTCAACCGGCCCCTATTTGTGACTTAGCGATATACATTAAATTATCGCATGTGTGACCCCTTTATAAATAAAAGGGTCGCATATGTCGCATTCGACCTGTGCGACGGAGCAAATAACGCCTCTGACAAGCCCACTGGATTGTGTTTTTTCCAGGTAAGTTGCTTAATCCTCCTATTGTTTCCTGTTTTGCTTATATTTTGCCTCACCTGCCCCATACCCTAGCCTATTAATTCCCTTGGCTTCATTCCTTTGCAAACCAAGTCCTCGCCAACTCTCTAGTTAAGGTTTTCAACCCTCTCATGCTCATCCCTCTCTGCCTCCTCCTCTGAGCCTTGCATTGCCTCAGTTTGCTTCAAACACCCCTTCTTGGCTACCTGGGAAGACCTTCAACTCTGATTTTCCCATCTCCCTTGGATTTTTTCCCTCCTTGCACTTCATTCCCCGTGGGTCGTGATCGCTCCAATTTCTCTCAAAGAGCCCTAATGTGAAGCAATCTAGCAACCCAATGACCTTGCGACCTAGCGACTTGGTCGCTAAGTCATGAAGTCACTAGGTCATTTATCATATATTAACCACTCAATTCGTGACTTTGCAACCTAGCGACCTTGCGACCTAGTTGCGAGTCGTCAAGTCGCAGGGTTGCAGTTTTTAGAAACTTCACACCATTGCAACCTAGCGACCTAGTCGCAAGGTCGTCAAGTCGCAAACCTCATTGGTCCTTTAGATAACAATCGAAAAGGGTATCAGCAACCTAACCTAAGAAATCAATTCATTTAGAAGTCTAGTCAATCCAAACATATTTTTTATTATGTCGTCTATCTTATCGTGGGATAGTTTTTTGAACATGTCAGGGGATATTGAATATGAGCTCGAGTGTGTCTCCATCTCTTCGGCCTCAAGCGATATGGGGCCTCCAGCAGTTTGGAAGAGAAACAAGAGTCCCGAGATAGAGATATTAGAAGAGGATGTGCCTCCTTCCCCACCCCTTGTTTATGGGGACACCGCCTGTGTATTTGGGAAAGGAGATAAGATGACTTGGTACCAAGTATATCAGGAGTTCACGAAGCCTGAGTTCCCAGAAGACCTCGCAAACCGGCAAGTCTATGTTCAGGTTAAAATATACAAAATTCACTATGTAGGTGCTCATCCACCCATATTCCCATGTGAAGAGGTCATTGAATGGATCCTCCAGAAAGTTGACTCCAAGATTTGGGTCATCCACGACCATTCATGGAAAACATTTGCTAACCTGATGGGGAAAGACAAAGAAGTCTACTATGTACTCCCCACCAAAGAAAAATCCCTCAACATCGATTGGGTCACCACTCTTGAAGTACCATTACCTGAAACCTTGAAAGGGTGGTGGGAGGACCCCGATTTGTTTAAGACAAAAAAGGATCAGGAATATAAAACAGATGGCCTCGGGAAAGCCTATAAACTTGTGGCAGCTATGATGTGCAGAATGTATGGCCGACCAGATGCCACTACCTTCAGTGGGACTTGGGTCCCGCTCATGTATGCTATCACTTCATATGGCACCCGGTTCAACTGGGCTAATCTGGTAGTGTCAGCCCTCAAGGAAAACATATCAGCAGCACAGGCGCCAGAAGTGGGATGTGCATATGAATTCTACATGGCCTCTTACCTTTTGGACGCAGTGTGTGCAAGATGTCATTTTGAAGGATGGTCAAATAACTGGGATGTGAAGCATGGTGGACCAATCCACAAAGATTTAAATGTATTATGGGCTTCCAGATACAAGCAAGATATAGAATCTATCTCGCAAAATTTCATCCTCGCACTCTATAGAAAGCTTTTTGGCAAAGGTGCCTCGTGCATGTCTAGGAGGGCCATGGAAATGATAACCCAGGTGGCGAACTGGTTTCCCATTACATAAAGCACTTTTATCATGGTCTTTGGATCATTCAAGGTGCCTCACGCACTGCTCCTGTTTTTCACTGATAAACTATTGTTATAAGAGGTGTCTTACCAAATGAGGAGCGGATTTTCCAGGGTCCTGAGCAAAGGAAAAAATAAGCCATGGCCTACCCTGCCACTCACTATTGGTGCCTACACGGTTAAGGATTTCAAATAAGTAGAATCTGAGCTAGAGGACATCAAAGGTTTTCATTTCGTAACCTTCTCCCACAGATCATATGATCCTGAAAGGATCATCCCTGCACACGGAAAATGTGCCAAGTTCAATTGGAAGTACCAACACACGGAATGCCTTCTTGAAGAGAAAGTTAGGAATAGGTACAACAAGGACATGGAAGTTGTGCCAAAAGAATCAGTTGATCTTAGTGAGAATCAAGGAGTTCAAGATGATCAAACTTTAGAAGAAAGGGCTGACATGCTGAAACAAAAGGACCCGGAAGGAGGAGCCTCATCTTCCAAAGCTAAGAAACCAAAGAATGCTACGGGCGGTAGTCTTTCTAAAGAGAAACATAAAAAGAGAGACAAAGAGGCCAAGGCACAGCAAGAAGCGGAGAAGAAGGTGAGAGATGAAGAACTCAAAAGAACGCAAGATGCCCTGGCACGACAGCAAGAAGTATTTTTTCTGCTGAATAACAGAAGAAAAAACAACAGAAAGAGGAACGGAAGAAAAATCAGGCAGAAGAAGCCTGCAAGAAGAATGTTGTGAAACTAGCTCCAAAAATAGAAGAAAAGAGATATCAACGCCTTAGAAATAAGTTGCTTCTAGGGGGAAACCTCCAATACATTACATGAATGAACAATTCTTGGATGATACAAATGACCAAAACCTCCTTCTATATATAGGAGTCCATGGGGCCAAAAGGTAATCCTAGCCGACCTCACAATAATAATGTAAGGGCACAAAAATAACAATATGGGGGTTACAAGGGTACAACAATGACAATAAGGGGGGCTACACTAACATAATAAGGGACTACACTATTAATATAGGGACTTAACAAGAGGAAGAGGAACGTAAGAAAAGGGAAGAAGAAGAATGGCAGAAGAAAGAGGCTGAGTGCAAATTAAAGGAAGAACAGGATAAAGAAGAGGCCGAAAAGAAAAGGAAGGAAGAAGAAAATCAGAAATCACAGGAAGGCTCTTCCAAGGAAGTAGAGGGCAGCAAGACACTGCCCCCAAATATTGGGGAACAAACAGAGCTTCCCCATATTGAGGTACCCCCAACGACTCCCATGATGAGTGTGCACCTCCCGCTCTCAGAACTTGGCATCCTAGAGGAACTGGAAGATGATCTCTTAGACCTGACAAGGCTAACATACGACCAGTTTACACACAAGATCAGACAAGAGAAAATAATATGCCTTGCATGGAATATGGCTGAGCCCCTCGCAGTTACCATAGAAAAGGACATAGTCCTAGATACTAGGACTAACCCCATCATGATCGCATCAGCACGGATCGCTTTCACGGCAACCACAAAGGAGAACGTCAGCAGAATGAGCAGAGAGATTTTTTCTCTATAAAACAGACTCTAGGCCTCCGACCATAAGGTAGCTCAGTCTGAACAGGAAAAGAAGACACTAGAAGCGGAAATCCAAAGGCTCCAATACACAACCACCTAGGCCAATGAATTACCAATCGCTATTCAAAGAGAATTGGTTGCTTTGGAGGCCGCCATGAAGTAAGTATATGAGGAGATGTTCAATATAAAGCAGACAGTTTCCCCGCTACTAAGGGCACAATCAGAGATGAAGAAGAAGACTGCACAGCTAAAGGAAGCCTTTGTTTCCCTAGACAGTATGTTGGAATGGTCGGAAAGATATCTGCAGGCTCCTAACACCCTGCCGAGGAGGGATTGGATGTGCACGAAGAACGAAAAAGTACAGATACGAATGAAAATACAATCTAAGGATAAGCTGGTGAAAGATGTGGAAAAGGTGATGTCTGCTTATGAACATCTCATCAGTGGCATCGAGTCAATGGAGGAGGTACATCACATCCCTTCCTTAAGAGCATTGGATACCCAGAAGAAAAGGGAGGAGGTGACTCAAGACTTCAAAGAATTTCTGCAACCCATCAGGCAAGTAGCTACTTCCTAGGACCTCCCGGCCTCATAGGTAAACATTGATCAGTTCATAATTACACCAGTCCGAATCTACACCAAACTAGCCTCCCTATTGAATCAAATCTCAGTGAAGAGGCACACTTTGATTCCAGATTCTCTTGAGTGTTTTCACAAGCTAGGAGAAGATACCCCCCAAGTCAGTCCAGTGGTCGCAAACTATCAAGCCTAGCAGAATTACCTCAGGGAAAAATAGTAGATAGAAGTCTCGGGCCTCTCCATCACACAACTTCTCCCTTGAAAAAGAAAATATTACAGGTTTCAGGTCGCAAACAGAATCAGTAGCAGGTCACAATGGGGAACAGATCATAGGTCGCGAGCAAGACCAAGTCGCAAGTCACAACACCACTTAGGTCGTAGGCCATGCCAATGGTCGAGAAGCTGAAGGGTCAGGGCCACCCAAAGGTCATTTTTGTGCTATAAGTATTCCCTTCGAGGACATTGTAAAGGACCTTTTTTCGGGACTCCAAAAGGAGAAGAGATAATTATTTTTCGTTGAATGCATGTTCCCGAGAATGAATACAAATCAATTTTTTGATTCCATTACTAGATCTGATGAGGACTTATGTGTGCTAGCATTATGAATATTATGTCTTATGTATTTTCTATCTTTTATAACTGACTAGTATGTGTTTTTTTGTTCATATATCATTTGTACGTTTAAGCTTTCTGGATCTATCAATGGTATGTGAATATTTCATCAAGGGATGTTTAATGACTCTATTATTAATGTTGCTCCATATTTCAGAAAACGCTTAAGGAATTTAAGGGTGTTTCGACCATAGAGAAATGTTTCTTTTGTGGTCAAGCAGCTTTTTATGAGAAAGACCCTAATGATGTTTTTCTAACAACATATCCTTTGGCTGCATGCTTCGATCTCACTTTGCTATTTATAATGTTTCATTTACAGGAGAACTCATCGACCATTTGTTTCATATCATTCGAATAGTCGTGTATCATCAAGTCCACAAGGCACATCATCCGTCCGAGAAAAGGCATATTCAACAGTAGCTGGACCTACACCCTGGATGGGATCCGTATCACAAACAGTCTAGAGTCTAGTTGGTAATTTATACCAGGGAGATCCCCTATTGTTGGCCAGGCATTTTTTCCCGTCAACATATTTAGCGCTAGAAGGAGGGTCTGAATGGAAACCTCCCACCACGCAAGTAATATCCCATTGCAAACCCCCCAAGGGGAGATCATATATGAAAATATTGGTCCTCCGCCCCCTGAAAATTCCCCAAAGGATGACCCGCCCTATTATGAGGTGACCTCAGACCAACTTAGAGCCTTGTGCCTCCTTGCCCGCGATCTCATTAGAGGTCTGCAAAACCTCCCAGCCACCGGTTCCCTGGCCAATCTGCAAACTCCCGAGACACATCAAACTCGCCAAGGTGTCCTGGTCAATTTCATGCCTCATCTGATATTTATTATGCTCGAATATTATGTAGATGTAGTTGAGTGGAATTCATTTGAACCCTCGGACAGCCCCCGAGAGATCCAAGGGGACGTCCCTGAAGTTACCGAACCCCAACCAGACGTCGACCCTCAACCCAACTAGCCTTTGAATGATAACACTCAAGCAAATGACCCACCTGAAGGAGGAGCCGGAAGGGGCAGGGGAAACAGAGGCTGGGGAGATAAGGGTCGTGGACACGATCGAAATATGGACCGTACTCACCACCACCATAACTGAAACCAAGAGAGGCTTCCCTTCCTTTAAAAATGGACAAATTATAGAAACATGGGAAATATTGGAGGTTATCATGACATGCACTCTCAACATGAGGGTGAAGCCTCCGGGTCTGGCACCAGAAGCGAATCTGAGAATCAGGTCAGGCATATCTTCATCTCTCCCCACCATAGGGCTATACGGGTTCATACCTTAGCTTGGATGGCACAATCTCCTCTAGGCCTCCGTGGTCCCTTTCATGACATGCCCCGACACCCAGAGAAACACCTCCCTAAGTTCGACCCTGAGAAGGGTACATTGGCCTAATATCACATCAGTAATTTCTACCTGGCCTTACAAATGATGAGAGTGCAGTCTGACAATGCAGCATGTTGCCTCTTTCCCCACACCCTAGAAAATAAGGCTGCTACTTGGTACCGTTCCCTGCCTATCGCTTCCATTTCCTCCTGGGAGCAATTATGTCGTACCTTCCTCCAAAATTTTTTGGAAGATGAGACTCCTTCTATGCTCCTCACAAAGTTGAGTACTTTGAAATTCCAGAAGAAGGAGAAAGTTAAATACTTCAACCAACGCTTAGCCACCATATTGAAAAAATTCCGCTCGAACATGGCCCTGGATGATTCCATTATCATTGATTATTACACAAGGGCCCTCCCTCAGGATATCACCATATTCATGAAGCGTGAAGTCATGCTACCCTGGCAGCAAACTACACCAGTGCCCTTGTCATCGAAAATGACATGTTGTCCATAGGATCCATTGATCATGATGGTCGAGATGACCCAAAACCGGCCGCGAAAATAACGCAACCCTCAGCCCATAAATCTAGAGATAAGGATCAAGACCCCTTCGATTTCGAAAGCATCACGAAATCCCTCAAGTTGATGACAAACTAAGTCTTCGATTTGAAGAGAAAAAACAATGACTCCACCTCAGGTAGCAAAACGCAGAAATGTTTCTTTAGGAAGAGCAACCTCACGGCCATTCTCCCTCCGTCAAACCCAAATACTAACCTCAACGTATAAGAAATCGGCAAAGACAATTTATGCTCTTTCATCAAGCCTCCCACTTGGAAAAAACCTGCCCTCGGTGTATCAATAGCATAACCATCGTGGTAAATCAACTCCTAGAAGATAACCATGGGAGAATTAGAAGAGGAGGCCAGTTCAGAAAGCGAATAAGCCTCTCCCGCGGATGAGTATGTGGGATCCACTATCCTCACCTTCGAGGTGATCCGTGGATAAGGACCTTCCCCCATGACGGAAATAAACCTGGTTTATGATCCTCAATCCAACCCCCCCCCCCCCCCGAAGTTATGGCCTAAGGAGCAAAAGCTCGGTCCCCGACCATTTCTTCAAAGAAAAGAGAAAAGCTTTCCTAAGAAATATTCTGCCACCAAACAAGGAAAACCAAACCACAACCCCTGAAAAATCTAGCCCCACCGCTGCCCGAGCCACCCCCAAGGCTAGATTATCATTAGGCTCACCAGGTGCCTCTGCAAAACCTCTCCCACACCCAGAATCCAGATATAGCATCATCAAAGATATGAAGAAAATGCGAGCCAACATCTCCCTCTACGTGTTCGCTTAGATCGCTAACCAGCAAGACCTTATTCTCAAAGCTTTCGCCAATCCACCGACATCCAAAACTATGAGCTCCACATCCTCCCAAGCTGCGGCAAGCCCCTAGTCCATCGTGAACGTCACCAACGCAAACTCTTGAGGATCCACACCCCCTTTCCTTCTGTATTTTGAGATCTTCAACTTCAATGTTCATAATTTCCTCGTCGATTCTAGCACATCCACCAATGTCATGACCCTGTCCATATGTAAGAAATTGAACATCTGTCCTGAGAAGACCGATGCTAGGATCATTCAACTTAATATATCCCAGGTCCCCACCGTAGGTGAATTGAATAATGTCCTCATCCGCCTCTCCTCGGACTCCAAGGTGCATCAGTGCATCGACAAGGTGATCATGGGTATCCAGAAGCTTACGGCTTGCTCTTGTGCCGAGATTGGTCAAGCAAGCTGCAAGGATACTTTGCCACCAACTGGTCCCACTTGTGGCTCCCATACAAGGGTAGGAACAATCAGATCCAGTTTGAAACCGAACCTTACATGAAACACACAGTGACCGACCTGGAGGCAACCAATGAACCCGTCAGATTTGCACAAGAGGATTTGGGCATGTGTTTCCTAGAGGTTGCATTCGGTTGCTATCAAACCCCTTAATCTCCAATTTCCCAAGACGCCTAGTCAGAGCCGCTCTTGGCTATTGCTTTCCACCCTGTCGCGCCAGAAGAATCACCATATGTTGTTGCCTTGAGTACACCTCTTGTGCACTCACGTGATCTTACAAAATCCAAATGCAAGGTTTGGACCTTGTACTACAGTGGTTCTAAGACCCATGACGGGGCCAGCACAGGCTGTATCTTGTTAGATCCCCAGAAGAATAAGTTCCTAATCTCTTTCCGGCTAGAGTTCCAGTGTACCAATAATACAGCCAAGTATGAAGCACTGATCCTTGGCCTCAATAAATCAATCAATCTCAAAGTCAGTGGTTTGAAGGTAATTGGCAACTCCGAAATCATTACCCGGCAGGTACGCAGCACCATTCACTGCCTATCTCCGCATTTGAAAGGTTATCAACAAGATTTATGGCGTTTTGTTTCTACCTTTGATGCTTTCGGTATTAATTCCGTACTTAAAATGCATAATGTAGTAGCCGATACACTGGCCAATGCTGCCGCTATATTTACCCCATTAAGGGATGGGTTCTCTACAGAAATTGTTTATAAGCCTGTTGTGCCGGACAATGTAACTAATCTGCGCGTTTTTAATGATGATCAGTAGGTATTGGATTTCATGCTTAATGCGAATGTGCTCAAGGACGCCATGATCGAAGAATAAGATCATGACCTGGCCTTGCAAAAGGAAACAGAGAAGCACAAGGGGAATCCCATACCCAAAGGGGTCATGTCCCTTGAAAATATATTTGACCTACAAAACTATTTTTGGGGACCTCCCAACCCAAAGGTGCAGAGTTCCACCCTACTGCATCAGCAAATAAATCTCGAGATGAAAATGGAACCAAAATTCATCAACCTCGGTACAAAATGCACCCCTCAGGAGAGGCAATCCTTTACTAAATTATTCAATAAATACGGAGATGTTTTCGCCTGGAAATATGATGAGTTGCGAACTTATGACACGCGAATCATCCAGCACATAATACCAATGAAGAAAGGAGTTAAACCTTTCCAGTAGAAGCTAAGGAAGGTACACCCTAATTTGGAGCCGATGATCCAAAAGGAACTGAAGAAACTCCTGGACGCCCACATCATCTTCAAACTTCGACATTCAACCTGGGTTCCAAACTTAGTTCCATTTCGTAAATAGTCTGGCGAAATTTTTTTATGCGTGGGCTTACAAAATTTGAACCGATCATCGGACAAGGACAACTACCCAATGCCCCCCATGGAGTAGATCCTTCAAACAGTATCCGTGTCAGAAATGTTCTCATTATTGGATGGTTTCTTAGGTTACAACCAAGCACTAGTGGTTGATCTCGATCGTCTGAAAACCACATTCAGGACCAAATGGGGCACGTTCACATTCAGACGCATGCCCTTCAGCCTGATCAATGCTAGGGAAACCTTCAAGAGTGCCATCGACATCGCCTTTCAAGGTCTAATGGGGAAAAGTGTAGTGGTCTTCCTTGACAATGTCACTATATTTTCCAAATGCAAGTGTGACCACTTACACCACCTCAAACATATTTTCGAAAGGTGCTGAAAATGCGAGATATCACTTAACCCCAAGAAGAGAATTGTTGCAGTCTCTGAAGGAAATCTGTTGGGCCACATCATAACCCAAGATGGCATAGTGGTGGACTTGGAACATGCAAAATCCATCACCCAGATTCCTCCCCTGAGTAGAAAAAATCCCATGCAGTTGTTTCTCAGAAAAATCAACTTCCTACGAAAGTTCATATTGGACTTCGCTTAAATCGTGAAACCTCTGCAAGGTATGATCAAGAAGAACGCAAATTTTAAATGGAATTCCACCGAGAAAGAATCCTTTGATAATATTAAACAAGCCATCGCAGAAGCACCATCCCTTAATAGCCCGGATTTCAGCAAAGGCTTTATCTTGTATACCTTCACCACAAACTCATCTCTTGTAGTTGTCCTCACTCAGAAAGACGGCAGCGATGACAAGCGGCCCATATCGTTCATGAGCGCAGGGTTGCAAGGTGTCAAGCTGAATTATTCAGATATTGACAAGCAGGCTTACACGGTATATAAGGAAGTCAAACATTTCAAGCCATATATTTTGAATAACCACATCACAATGTTTGTACCCCACCCAGCGGTTCACTCATTATTCGTGTAGCAAGAGCTAGGTGAGAGATGAGGCAACTGGATGGCATGCCTTCAAGAGTATGACCTAGAATTCAAGCCTGCACATAATTTCAAGGGGAAATGGCTATGTTGGATGGCTACTGAAGCTGCAGACCTATGGGGCAATGAAGATGAATGTTGAGATCACGAAATAGACATTTACCAAGCCAACAGTACACCTCAGCAAAGCACCCCTTCATGTTACGTTTATCTCTAGCAATATCTCGGTTGAGGTATGATGGACCCCACCTTAACCACCCAGCAGAAACATGAAATAAGGCTAAAGGCTTCATCCTACCAGCTAGTGCAGGGTAAGATGTTCTGCAAGCACCACAACGAAGTCCTACTACACTGCTTAGAACATAATGAGGCTCAACAGGTCCAGAAGGAACTACATGATGGCCCAGTCGATGGGCACTACGCGGGAGATGCCACAGCTCACAAAATTATGTGTGCTAGTTTTTATTGGCCCACTCTGTTCAAGGATGCACATGCCTATGTTCGAAGATGCCTGTCATGTCAAAATTTTTCCAGCAGGGAGTCACGATCATCCGCCCCGTTACAGTCTGTCGCAGTGGAAGAGCCATTTCAGCAGTGGGGACTCGACGTGATTGAGGAAATTTTTCCGCATTCCTCTAAGCAACATCGATATATCCTTACAGCCATGGACTACTTCACAAGGTGGGTTGAAGCAATATTGTTGCATCAAATCAATGATCAAGAGGTAATAGCTTTAATCACTTAGCACATCATGACCAGGTTTGGCGTTCCAACCTCCCTTGTTTTTTATAATTCTACTTATTTTTCGTCATTCAAGTTATATGAATTTCCTTTAGCAAATGGTATAGTGCTCAAACATTCTGCCAACTACTATCCCCAAGGAAATGGGTTAGCCGAGTCAGCCAATAAAAACCTCATCTGTATCATCAAAAATACTTTGTTATCCCACCACTGGAATTGGCACAACGCCCTCCATAATGCCCTCTGGGCTGATCGGGTCACACCCAAACCATCCTTGGGAACCTCCCCATTTTTTTTATTCTATGGAAAAGAAGCAATCCTCCCTCCTAACCTGTCTCTCCCGGCCCTTCAGTTGTCGCAAGAAACACATGGTACCCCGTGCCCTTCCTTACAAGCCCGTATAGACACATTTTTGAAACTGAAGGGGGAAAGGCTGAAAGCTCGGGAAAAAATTTCCATCCACCAGAGCCGAATAAAATGATGGTTCGATAAAAAATCCGCCAGAAACAAGGTTTCAAGGTTGGCGATCTCGTCCTAAAATGGGACAAAGCTCACGAAGATAAGGAGAAACACACCAAATTCTAAGCCCTGTGGACAAGTCCCCTCCAGGTCAAAGAAAAGGTCGGTTCCCACACATATAGACTCCAGACCTTAGAAAGGAGGATCGAGGTCCTCCCGATAAATGGACACGACCTCAAGCACTATTTCACCTGACAACCCTAGAGGTCGTCACCATGCTTTGTACCATAGTTCTTTTCCTTTTCTTACTGCTCTTGTTTTTTGTCTATTTTGTGTGTTTCAATAAACATCTTGCTTCGAGCAAGCTCTCGGAAATAGGTTCCCCTAACACCTCAAGTTGAGGGATAGATGTAATGGTTACTCAATTGACAGGCTGTACCGGAATCTCTGCTGGTGAAGAATCGGCCCTAGAACCCAAAAATGGCCTAAGCTTGCCTGTGATAGATGCCCCATGGGGAAAACATGACCGAGTCCCAAGACCCAAGCGCAAGTAGCTCACCCAGTATGCTAACTCGAGGGACTGGTATACGAGAGGAAGTTTCGGTGAAATAGGTTGCTAGACGGAAGGGGAACAGGGCCAACCTCAGGCGGAAAAAGGATATTCAGGAAAACCCAAAAGGTCCCTATATGCAGACCAGAAGCAACCACTCTTGCAAGTAACATAAGTCGGGATCCCTCGTCCGCCCAAGCAATAATTTCCACTCTCAAATAAGTTCCCTGAGCACATTCAAAATAAGTGTCTCGAGCACATTCAAATAGTGCTATTAGCACATGAAATAAAGGGTAAAGGATTGAGAAAGGCTTCCTGTATAGAGAGGTGATGTGACGACTCCGTTGGGGTACTGACTAGGCTCATTGGCAGTGGAGCAACTTCCATGACTCCTAGGCAGTGACTCCGCTGGGACCACCAGGTTCGCTGGAAACGGAGCAAACACAAGGGTACCAAATAACTATATCAAATCCTTGAGGCCCATGAGGTTACTCCAACCCCTTTCGTCTGGTCCCCGGAAATGAAAGCACGGTGAACTAGTCTCCTGCACAATGCAAATAGGTGGATAAAATGTACCAAGGGCTAGAGATGAAAGTAGTGAGACCCACGGGGGTGAAAGGAACAACCTGCTAAGCCCCCCCCCCCTCGCTCCCCTCAAGATGAAGCACCAGCAGAGATTCTGGGTCATTAGGGGAATTTTGAGGTCTAAAATGGGCCTCCTAAGGAAATAATAAAATAATAGCTAATCCAATAAAATAATATTTATGAATTTGCAATTCACTTTTTGCACCACAATCCATGTAACCATAGTTAAATTTAGTTCAAAAGTTGTACCTAAATAAAAAAATTGTATTGATGTGACTATAAATGAGAATGATCTTTTCAAGGAAAATTCATTATCATTGAACAACTAATTCATTTTTCATTTGTACTTAAATAACTTAAAATAAAATATAAATATAAATTTATAAATTATTAATTATATTATATACTGTTAATTAAAATTTATATTATTTAAATTGTATAATAACATGTAATTAATATACTATATAAAAATAATATAGTATAATATAATAAATGTATAGGGATATGCATTGTTTCTTTCAAGAGCTATGAAATGAAAATAATATATTTTTATTCAAAAAGTGTGAAATGACATTTATTATGAGTACTTTACTTTGACTTTAAAAGTACTTAGGGCACTACCATGGTTAACCATGATTTTTTATTCACCATTGAGAATGTGACAAGTAAGTAACTTTAACTCAAGCGATGCCACATCAACCATTAGGGATGATGTCATCCCCTAAAATGTGATTGGTTCTCATAAAGTGAATTTTGATTGTACATTTTCCTTAGGAGGCCCATTTCATACCTCAAAATTCCCCTAATTACCAGTGAATCGCCATTTGTTGTAGCCGCTACAACACCCTCCAAAATTTAGTCCCATCTTAAAATTGCAAAACCTCTGATCTCTTTAGTAAAGGTAAGTATGATGCACCCTCAGTCTTGAGCCTTGAGAAAGCCCCTTTTCAAGAATTCTACCTTCAGAGATTGGTTCATGACTTGTTTTCTTTGAACCTAGTCGCATAGTCGCAAATTCGCAAAACCGATAACATCCTCACACTTGCGACTATGCGACCTAGCGACTTTACGACCACTGGGTCGGAAGGTCGCAAGGTCACATCTTGGCCTAAAACTTCACATTCGCGATTGTGCGACTTAGCGATCGTAAGTTCACAAGGTTGCATCATGGCCTAAATTTTCACATTCACGACTACACGACCTAGCGACCTTGCGACCCCCAGGTTGCGGGGTCGCCAGGTCGCAAGGTCGCATCCTTCCTCAACTGGAACCTATTTGCGACTTAGCAACCTACATTAAATAATCATACGTGCGACCCCTTTATAAATAAAATGGTTTCATAGGTCGCATTTGACCTGTGCGATAGAGAAAATAACGCCTCTGACAAGCCAACTCGATCGCGTTTTTTCCAGGTAAGTTTCCTAATCCTCCTGCTTTTTCCTGTTTTTTTTATATGTTTCCTCACCTTCCCCATACCCTAGCCTATCAATTCCCCCTGGATTCATTCCTTTACAAACCAAGTCCTCACCAATTCTCTAGTTAAGATTTTCAACCCTCTCATGCTCATCCCTCTCTGCCTCCTCTTCTGAGCCTTGCCTTGCCTCAATTTTGCTTCAAACACCCCTTATTGGCTGCTTGGGAAGGCCTTCAACTATGATTTTCCCATCTCCCTTGTATTTTTTTCCCTCCTTGCACTTCATTCCCCACGGGTCGTGATCGCTTCAATTTCTCTCAGAAAGCCCTAATGCGACCCTGCGATCTAGCGACCTTGTGACCTAGCGACCTAGCAACTTGGTCGCTAAGTCACGAAGTTGATAGGTCATTGATCATTGATTAACCACTAAATTCGTGACTTTGCGACCTAGTCGCGAGTCACCAAGTCGCAAGGTCGTAGTTTTCAGAAACTTCACGCCAGTGCGACCTAGTCACAAGGTCTCTGAGTCACAAACCTCACCGATCCTTCAAATAACAATCGGCAGGGGTCGTGACAACCTAACCTGAGCAGTCAATTCATTTAGAAGTCTAGTTAGTCCCAACATATGTGTTATTATGTCGTCCGACTTATCGTGGGATTTTTTTTTGAACATGCCAGGGGATATTGAAGCTGAGCTCGAGTGTGTCTCCATCTCTTTTGTCTCAAGCGATATGGGGCCTCCAACAGTTCAAAAGAGAAAAAAGAGTCCTGAGATATAAATATCATAAGAGGACGTGCCTCCTTCCCCACACCCTATCTATGGGGACACCGCCTATGTATTTGGGAAAGGAGACAAGACGACTTGGTATGAAGTATATCAAGATTTCACGAAGCCTAAGTTCCCAGAAGACCTCACAGACAGAAAAATGTATGTTCAGGTTAAAAGATCAATATTCCCATGTGCATAGGTCATTGAATGGATCCTCCAGAAAGTTGACTCCAAGATCTAGGTCATCCGCGACCATTCAAGGAAAAATTTTGCTAACCTGATGGGGAAAGACGCAGAAGTCTACTATGTACTCCCCACCAAAGAAAAATACTTCAACGCCGATTGGGTCGCCACTTATGAAGTACAAGTACCATAAACCTTGAAGGGGTGGTGGGAGACCCCAAGAATTTTAAGACGAAAAAGGATCAGGAATATAAAACAGATGGCCTCAGGAAAGTCTATAAACTTGTGGCATCAATGATGTGCAGAAAATACGACCAACAAGATGCCACTACCTTCAATGGGACTTGGGTCCCACTCATGCATGATATCACTTCATATGGCACCCGGTTCAACTGGGCTAACCTGGTAGTATCGGCCCTCAGGGAAAACATATCAGCAGCACAGGCTCCAGAAGATGGATGTGCGTCTGAATTTTACATGCCCTCTTACCTTTTGGACGTAGTGTGCACAAGATGTGATTTTGAAGGTTGGTTGCATAACTGGGATGTGAAGCATGGTGGACCAATCCACAAAAATTTAAATTTATTTTGGGCTTCCAGATACAAGCAAGATATAGAATTTATCTCACAAAATTTCATCCCCGCACTCTACAGAAATATTTTCGGCAAAGACGCCCAGTGCATATCCAGGAGGGCCATGGAAATGATAACCCTGGTGGCCAACTAGTTTCCCATTACAGAAAGTAATTTTATCAAGGTCTTTGGATCATTCAAGGTGCCTCACGAAATTTCCCCAATTTGTCACTGATAAATTACTGTTACAAGAGGTGTGTTACCAAATGACGAGTGAATTTTCCAAGGTCCTCAACAAAGGCAAAAAGAAGCCATGGCCTACCCTCCCACTCACTATTGGTGCATACACGATTAAGGATTTCAAATAAGTAGAATCTGAGGCGGAGGACATCAAAGGTTTTCATTTCGTAACCTTCGCCCACAGATCATATGATCCTGAAAGGATCGTCCCTGCACACGAAAAACGGGCCAAGTTAAATTGGAAGTACCAACACATGAAATGCCCTGTTGAAGAGCAAGTTAGGAACTGGTACAAAAAGGACAGGGAAGTCGTGCCGGAAGAATCAGCCAATTTGAGTGAGGATCAAGGAGGTCAAGATGATCAAACTTTAGAAGAAAGGGTCGACATGTTGAAACGAAAGGACTCGGTAGGAGGAGCCTTATCTTCCAAAGCTAAGAAGCCAAATAATGATACGGTCAGTAGTCTTTCTAAATAGAAACAAGAAAAGAGAGACAAGGAGGCCAAGGCACAGCAAGAAGCCGAGAATAAGGTGAGAGAAGAAGAACTCAAAATAACCCAAGATGCCCTGGCACGACAGCAAGAAGAAGATAAGAGAAAGAATCAAGCTGAAGAATAGTAGAAAAAACAATAAAAAGAGGAATGGAAGAAAAAGAAGGTAGAAGAAGCCCGCAAGAAGAAAGAGGAAGAGGAACGTAAGAAAAAGGAAGAAGAAGAATGGCAGAAGAAAGAGGTCGAGTGAAGATTAAAGGAAGAACAGGATAAAGAAGAGGCCGCAGAGAAAAGGAAGGAAGAAGAAAATCAGAAATCGCAGGAAGGTTCTTCCAAGGAAGCAGAGGGAAGCAAGACACTACCCCCAAATATTAGGGAACAAACAGAGCTTCCCCATATTGAGGTACCCCCGTCAACTCCCATGACGAGTGTGCACCTCCCGCTCTCAGAACTTGGCATCCCAGAGGAACTGGAAGACGATGTTTTAGACTTGACAAGGCTGACATACGACCAGTTCACACACAAGATTAGATAGGGGAAAAGAAGATGCCTCACATGAAATCTAGTCGAGCCCCTCACATTTACCATGGAAAATGACATATTCGTAGATACTAGGACTAACCCCATCATGTCACATCAACAGGTACTTCTTTCGCAGCAGCCACAGAGGAGAATGTCAACAGAATGAGCAGAGAGATTTTGTCTCTACAAAACAAACTCCAGGCCTCCGAGTAGAAAGCAGCTCAGTCTGAACAGGAAAAGAAGACGCTGGAAGCAGAAATCCAAAGGCTCCAATTCACAACTTCCTAGGCCAATGAATTACTAATCGCTATTCAAAGAGAATTGGTTACTAATGAAGCTTCCATGAAGCAAGTATATGAGGAGATGCTCACTATAAAGTAGACAGTTTCCCCACTACTAAGGGCACAAGCATAGACGAAGAAGAAGACTGCACAACTAAAGGAAGCCTCTGCTGCCCTGGATAGTATGTTGGAACGGTCAGAAAGATATCCACAGGCTCCTGACACCCTACCGAGGAAGGATTGGGTATGCACGCAGAACGACAAAGTTTAGATACGAATGAAAATAAAATCCAAGGTTAAGCTGGTGAAATATGTGGAAAAGGTGATGTCTGCTTATGAACATCTCATCAGTGGCATCAAGTCAATGGTGGAGGTACATCACATCCCTTCCTTAGGAGCATTGGATACCCAGAAGAAAAGGGAGGATGTGACTCAAGACATCCAAGCATTTCTGCAACCCATCAAGCAAGCAACTACTTCCTAGGACCTCCCGGCCTCAGAGGTAAACATTGATCAGTTCATCATTGCACCAGTCCGGATCTACACCAAACTAGCCTCCCTATCGAATCAAATCTCAGTGAAGAGGCGCACTTTGATTCCAGACACTCTTGAGTGTTTTCACAATCTAGGAGAAGATACCCCCAGGTCAATCCAGTGGCCGCAGACTATCAAGCATGGCAGAATTACCTCAGGGAACAGCGGCAGATAGAAGTCTCAGGCCTCTCCATCACACAACTTCTCCCTTGACAAATAAAATATTACAGGTCGCAGGTCGGAATGGGGAACAGATTCCAAATCGTGAGCAAGACCAAGTCGCAAGTCGCAACACCACCTAGGTCGCAAGCCATGCCAACGGTCGGGAAGCTGAAGGGTCAAGGCCACCCAAAGGTCACTTTTGTTCTATAAGTGTTCCCTTTGGGGACATTGTAAAGGACCTTTTTTTGGGACTCCAAAAGGAGAAGAGATAATTGTTTTTCATTGGATGCATGTTTCTGAGAATGAATACAAATCAATGTTTTGATTCCACTACTGGATCTGATGAGGACTTATGTGTGCTAGCATTATGAATATTATGTCATGTATTTGCTATCTTTTACAACTGACTAGTATGCTTTTCTCTGTTCATATATCATTTGTATGTTTAAGCTTTCTGGATCTGTCAATGGTATGTGAATATTTAATCAAGGGGTGTTTAATGACATCATTATTATTGTCGCTCCATCTTTCGGAAATCGCTTAAGGAATTGAAGGGTGTTTCGGCCATAGAAAATTGTTTCTTTTGTGGTCAAGTAGCTTTTTATGAGCATGAGACTAATGATGTGTTGCTAACAACATCTCCTTTGGATGCATGCTTCGAATCTCACTTTGCTATTTATAATGTTTCGTTTACAAGAGAAATCATCGACCATTTGTTTCGTATCATTCGAATAGCCATGTATCATCAAGTCCGCAAGGCACATCATCCGTCCGAGAAAAGGCGTATTCAACAGTAGTCGGACCTACACTTGGATGAGACCCTTATCACAAACGGTTTAGAGTCTAGTTGGGACTTTATACCGAGGAGATCCCCTACTATTGGCCGAGCATTTTTTCCCGTCAACAGGTTGCAAATTAAATCGTAGAAAATGGAGATTAAATTAGAAGAAATGGAAAAGAAAATCCAAAGGGAAAAAAATCAATCCAAGAAGGAAAGCTCAATAATTTATAAAATCATAACTCAAGGAATAAGAATAAATAAGTAGAAGAAAATTTAAATAAAAATTTAGCCCTAAATAGTTTGGAAGTTAAATTGGATATCAAATCCGTTAAAGAGGAAATGAATAAACTTATAAAATTAGACCATGAATATAACAAAAATTATTTGAATGCCACAATTTTAGGTTAGAAGAGAAAAAAAATGCAGACACAATAGTACCATAGTATTCAAAATTGGTCGGTTTGAACTGGTAACCGGTCAAGAGGCTAGTCAGTTTAAACCGGTCAAAAAGCTTGATCAACCACCCCTTCTCACATTGTTTTCCAGTCAAACCGGTGCTAACCGGCCGGTTAAGGATGGAACCAGCCAGTTTAGGGATAAAACAGCCAGTTCCGTCTTTAACCGGTCAGTTAGATGCCAAGGCCGCAAAGCAACCCACGCATGTTGTTTTGGCCGATTTAGGGTTGTTTTGGAGGGAAGAGGGGGATTGTTTCCCTCGAAAAACACCCTCCCCAATCCTTTATAAGTAGGGTCAGCCTCTCATTTGTCTCACACCATCTCATTTGGAGATTTTGAGTTTGATTGAGAGCTTGGAGACTGTTGAGTTTTTGTTGGAGCAGTGATCTTGGAGGCTTGGAGTTGCAGCTGGAGCTATTTTGGAGATAGTTTGGAGTTGTCAGTAGAGTTGGCATCTTCAAGAGGAGGCTAAGGAAGCTAGTTTTCATTTCCAGGTAAGGATTTTCACTTGAAAATCCCCCATTTCACTGTTGTCCATGTACTAATTTTTTTATGTTAACTATGTTATTGCTACCAAATCTCTATTCCTATGCTATCAAATTTTGTATGTTTCAATGTGCATTTTATTTCCTAAATTTAGCATTGGTTTTCCATTTATCTTCACTGCAATATTTTTTAAATGGCAGATTTATTTCCAAATTTTAATTATTTCAAGTCAAGATGGCTCCAAAATCCAAGGACAGTGCATGGGCCCATTGTGATGTGGTTGATGGAAAGATTATATGCAAATTTTGTGAAAAAACTATTGGAGGTGGGGGATCACTCGGTTGGGATAAGAGGCCAAGTAAAGCCACGTGATGCACCTAATGAAGTGATAATTCTTGTTAGGGCAGAATACCTTGCCAAATTTGAAAAGTTTGAGGAGACTAAGGCTAGAGAGAAGGTCATCCAAGATGAAATTGCGAGGAAGAGGGAATTAATAGAAGCCATGAAAGAGAGTGGGCATGATGATTATGAGAATAAAGACTCCACTTATATCCCTTACACCAATGACCCCTTTCACTATGTTATTCCTCTTGGCCAAAAATCAAAACCAACAAGAGACCCAACATCCAGAGTTATTTCTCATCCACTGCTAATCCCACAGCCACTTCCTCCCAGCCAAGTTGTCAACCCACTTTGGATCAACATTGGAAAAAAAAAAAATGCAAAGAAACTTTTTATTAGTACATTGCTAGATGGTGGTATGATGCAGATATCCCATTTAATGTCGCTCGCTCACCTTATTACCAAGTTATATGGGACTCTGTTTTAGCTGCAAGAAAGGGCTTCAAAGGCCCTAGTGTGCATGACTTGATGGGATCTCTTTTGCAAAAATATATTTCTTCCATTAATGAGTATTTGGCTGACTATAGAGAGTCATGGCTCAAAACGTGTTGTTCCATCATGTTAGATGCATGGACTAATGGAAAGAACTACACTGTTATTAACTTCCTCGTTTCTTGCCCTCAAGGAACAATGTTTTTGAGATCAGTTGATGCATCTAATAAGATAAAGGATGAAACCCTTCTATTTGAGCTTTTGGATGAGATTATTCAGGAAGTGGGGGAGCAAAATGTTGTGCAAGTCATCAACATATAATTCCTAAAACTATGTTCTTTCTAGAAAGAGGATTGAGTCCAAATATAGGACCATATTTTGGACTCCATGTGCTGCACATTTCATAGACCTCATGCTTGAGGACATAGGCGAAGTGGAGTGGGTAAAAAACATTGTAGAGCATGGCAAGTGCATTAAAAAATACATTTACAGCCACTCATGGGTATTGAGCCTAATGAGGAAAAACATTGGGGTCAAAGAGCTTGTTAGGCCTGTAATTACGAGATTTTCAACTCACTTCTTCATGTTGCAATGTCGCAATTCGCAACAGAAAAAACTACAAAAAATGTTTTCTTCTGATGATTAGACTGAATCTCGGTGGGATCGTAGACAAAATGGAAAATACACCAAAAATAAAGTCTTTGAAAATTATTTTTGTGAGAAGGTCTTCATAGTTTGTAAAAATTACTAAGCCCCTTGTTAAGGTGCTAAGGATGGTGGATGGGGAAAATATGGCAATGGGATACATTTATGAGGCTATGGATCAGGAAAAGGAGCAAATACAAGCAGTTTACAGGGATAGGTTAGCTAAATATGGTCATATATGGGATATCATTGATAACAGATGAAACAATCAACTCCATCGTCATATACATGCAGTTGGATATTTTTTGAACCCAAAGTATCATTATAAAACTCGGCGAAGAGATCTGCAGGATGGGAAGGTCAGAGCTAGATTGATTGATTGCTTGAAGCGCATGGTCCCTATCCATGCAGACCAGTTGGAAATACATAAACAACTTACTCTTTTTAGTATGGTAAATGGTACCTTTGGAAAGAAGTTGGCAAAAATGGCAAGAGATGTGGATCAACTAGGTAAGCAATTCCAATTTGTTTTTCTTTTGAAGTTAATTTTTTTTAAATAAGTAATGAAATGAACTATGTTACTAATTAATGTCTTTTTATTTACAGCACATTGGTGGGAGTCATTTGGCAGCCAATGTCCTCAATTGCAAAAGTTTGCAATTAGAGTCCTCAGCGAAACTTGTAGTGCTTCAGTTTGTGAGCACAATTGGCCCATTTTTTAGCGCATACACACAAATAAGAAAAAACATTTGGAACAGAACTGGTTAAATGATCTTGTGTTCGTGCAATGCAACCTTCACTTTAGGCGGAACCAAATGATGAACAAAACACCTAATCTAGATCACATTGTGTTGGACGATATTGATCCAACATCAGAATGGGTGGAGGAGACTAAAGATCTAGTGTTTGAGGTTGATTTTGATATTGATGCAGCATTAGCGAGGGATGAAGCAGATTTGGTGGCGTCATCAAACCCATGATTGGTAGTTGCATCAAGGAAAGACAAACAACCAATGGAAGGCACTAGGCATGCAACTCGAGTAACCCGTGCTTCCATTAGGTCCACTTCTATTGTTATTGGTGGCAGTGGTATTGAAATTGTAGATGAGGCTGAGGCATCCTCAAACTCGAATCTAGATGATGTCTATGTAGCTCCCGATGTTGATCCTGTGTCTAGTAGTGGTGATGAATTTGATGATTGATCATGTGTACATTGTAGAGTATAGACTCTAGACTTGTAGTCTTGCACTAGGCCAATGGCCTCATAGCTTGTAGCATTGTTTTTAGACTTTATGGGCCATTTGGAGCCTCATTGCTTATGTATTTTTCGATGATATGTATTGCACTCAGTGCCATTTTAATATGTTCACATATACATGGTATATAAATGAGAAAACTTTGCATATTTTTCCTTTATTGGCTTGGAATCATGGTTGCAAATCTTAAAAATAGTTTTTTTTATTAAAAATTAATTATTCAATATTTTTTTTTTAAACCAGTTTGTTTAGACCTACCAGTTCCAGTCAGAAACCCAGTTCATTAGGTCCACTGATTCGGTCACCGGTTCTGATTTTTAATACAATGAATAATACTAGTTAAAGAAAAACTATAAAATAAATTATAAATTAAACCAACTTATTTTAGAGGCAAAAAGTTTAGATAAATTAATTAAATATAAAAATATATCAATTCATATTAAAGTAAGCTCTAAATCATAAATATAACATACTCAATAAAACTCAGAGTTTAAAAAGGTGAGAAATATTTATAAATCAAGATCTCCTAGAATACCCACCTAAATTATGAAAGGAGTTCAAAAGATAAAGTAAAACCATGTAGGAAAATGAATAATATTTGAAAATAAAAAATTGCTACTATTCATAGAGACAGATAGAGACCAAAAAGATAATAATATTAAGTGGCCGTGTTGACCAACAAATCCTTGAAGTTCGAAGTTCGGGGGTGGCCGAATTTTCTAGTGTGTGGAACTTATTGAATTAGGTTCACCGAACATGAACCCAAAGTAACATCGAACACAAACATGAACTCAAACCCCAACAAAATCACAAAAATCGCATTGAATTTATGAAATTCGTCTTCGTGTGTGAGTTATTCTATACGGTTAATAATAAAAAGATTTAAAATAAAACCCTAATACATCTACATATTAGGATTATGCTTACTTTAGTATATCTTGGATTGGGTTTGTTGGAGGATGTTGAGAGATTCTCTCAACCTCTCCCTCCAATATTAGTATTAGTTGGATCTCACTCCAACTATCTGTATCTCTTGTATATGTGTGTAATACATTCAATTATTGTGTGTGAATATTGTGCATCTCTGCTCTCTCATAATTTCTAATATGGTATCAGAGCCTAGCTGGGCTTAATCCCTCACGGGAGTGCCCAAGAAAATGACATAGATTGGGAGAGATTCTCTGTACATACGTAGATTAGGAGTGTTGAATTCATTTGTTTGTGAGAGTGTTGTGTGTGCATCTACGTGTGTTTCTTGTTCCTTGAAAATTGAACCGGATCACCAGTGATTAGCCAACAAGTGCCTTTGATTCAAATCAGAATCATCTTTCACCTCATTATCCATTGAACACTGTGTTACTGAATTCAGGGATCATACTTTCACTTGCATCAAATATTCATCGTCTGTAGTGCTAATGGGATTGTGGGAAATCTGGGCATTTTTGTTGATGAAATATTGTTGGAACCTGCGCAGCCTGTTATGACTTCGGTGCAGTTGTTCGGCATTTGAAAGAGGAAGCATGGTGAGCCGCACAGAGCCTCATACACTGGGGTCTCGATGTTTGTAGAAGATGTTAGGGGTTCAAATCCCGAATCTTCTAGCGACGGCAGAGGAAAGACGTTCAACGAATATTTGCGACCTGAAATTGGCACTCAGAATACTCCCCTATTCCACCCGCAAGGTGTACCTTCAGTATTACTTGCAAATGATAATCTAATGTGGGATTTTGGTGATTTTGTGGGTTGTTTTGCCAAAAAATATCCCAGTTGTTTGGAGGCTTTGGAGTCTTGTAATGTTGCGTTGTCGATACTTGCTCTAGCGGAAATGAATGGACATGTGTGGGAACACTGTATGGATCCATTTTTCAGATGGGAAGGAGACCGATGCTCACTATGATCAGTCGTTGTCATTCCAAATCATGGCCTGTCAGAAGCCTGCAGCTGCCATGTAGAAGTCTCGAGTAGCCACAGGGGGCAAAATCCGATCCAATCGTGCAATATCGGTAAGCCTGTTAACGTCTGCTGAAGCACATCATGAGCAGTGTGTTGTAAGTGTGTATGTGATGTGCCAAACCAGAAAACGGAGTAGGAAAGTAAGAATTTAATACTTGCAAACTTTTCTAAAACGTGAAATGGAATGAAAGATTTGCGCATGGAATTGTTCAAGGGGTTGTCCAAGAGGTCGTCTGCAAATGATGCATCATCTGCATTTTTTGCAGAATCGATGGATGCAGTGGCGCTTTATTAATGCACGCGCTGAGGCTGTGCATTAAGCACAAAATTCACTTTACAGTGTGTGATGTAAAATATCGGGATTGCATGTGTTTATTGTGTGGAGTTCGCATGTTGTATATATTTTTATATTGTTTAAGTGGTAAAGAAGAACTAATTATTGAATAGATTTACGCAATTTAAAATAGCGGTTCTCGACGTTATTCGGTGCCGAGAGAATGTATCGCTAATTTGATTGTGAGAATTTGTTATATGTTGTAGACTCTTGTTGTATTTCGGTGCTCCAAGATTGACAATTACAGGTTACCTTTACCTTGTGAGTTTGTAAGTGTGTAAAGGTCATTTTGTAGGATTGATCGCTGATCATATTCTGTACCTAGAATATTTTCCTATAGACTATTGAAATTTATTCTTTGGGGTTATTTCACAGATGGAAATATTTCCATAGGGTAGTTCAGTGTCAAGACTCTTCTTCGGGGGTGTCAAGAATTTTTAATCTTACAAATTCAGCATTGATGGTCAGAAGCAGGTTTACTTTAAATGGGTTGAAAGGTAAGCTCGAAGATGTGGAGAAAGAAAGAGAAAAGTCTAGAAGACTGCAAAGTGGGTAGAGTTGCTGATAAAGACCAGATCAGACAAAGCGACAAAAGTTCAAAGTGTTGTCATTCTTTTGTAATTGTGATTAAGTATTATATGTTTTGTAAAGTAAGCATTAAGGGAGGGTATTAGGATTATGCTTACTTTAGTATATCTTGGATTGGGTTTGTTGGAGGATGTTGAGAGATTCTCTCAACCTCTCCCTCCAAGATTAGTATTAGTTGGATCTCACTCCAACTATATGTATCTCTTGTATATGTGTGTAGTACATTCAATTATTGTGTGTGAATATTGTGCGTCTCTGCTCTCTCATAATTTCTAATACTACACTCTGTGCTCGTTCTACCTCTTCAACTGCATAGCCGCTACAACCTACAACACACTCCATGCAACAGTATTTTTTCTCTTGTGAAAAAAAAACCTACAACACACTCCACACAACCAAATACCATAAATAGTAGCCAAATCAAGAATGACTTCAATCTATGGTTCTATAGTTACAGTTTCAAATCAGGAATGTCAGTTCTTAATAGTAGGAACATGATGCGAATTAATAATATGAATTTTCAAAATACATTAAAATTCCAAAGCCTTTCCCATTGTTTTGATCATCTGTCCAACAAAAATAGCAAAGCATTGTTGGAATAACGGTCATATTTTCAATACAAATGAGAAATTAATACTCATAATAAATCATACTGGTCTATAAAGTGTAAATATTTTTGCAAATCTTACTAATTATTCAAATGCTAAAAAAAGTTTTGTAAAATTATTTAAATTTCTAAATAATTTATATACCTTTTATAAAATTTGATATCTTTTGAGAATAAAATACTTTTGTTATAGAAGTTTAGTGAATTATTTTAGGAAAAAATGAAAATTAGCGAATTTATTTTAGGAAAAAAACATGAAGATTTAGTGTAGGAGCAAATTTTAACCTCTAAAATTTTTCTACCTATATTTTTAAATCTAATCTTTAAATATAAATTTAAATTATTTTTCATTCTTACAAAATATTATTTAAATGGATTTTGAATTTGAAAAATTGTAAAAAGTACTATTTATAATTTTCAAATTTATGATATTCTCTCTGCTAGGGTTAGGTGCACCAGCAAGGGTTCTGCAAAGCACATGAAGTCATCTTGAAACCTGCTACAGCATACCATACTACGCTGGAATCTGATAGGGGTGATGAAAGCCCCAGACGGGGGCGGGTGGGGCGATCCCCCTCCTATCGCAATGTAACCGTTGAAGAAGCAAGCGGGAGCCAGAGTAAGAAGAACGACCCTTCTGAAAATGGCGGAACCACATGCCCGATTCTTGGCGCCAATTAGCAGGCATGAATGCGAGGGTAGTGTCTCCCACGTGCTGCTAAGAAGCCCCGATTCGTGATCCCAATGAATAAACTGGAGCAATAGCATAGTTATATGAAGGACCATGCCATGATATGCAAGTTTATTAGAACATAGCCAACAAAGCAGGACCTGATAAGATTGATATAGCATAAATGGCAGCCAAAACGCCATATTGAGCTCAAACTAGGAGCCAGAGGATTCTTCACAGTAATCTTCTTGAACCTGCAAGACAAAGAACGAATTTTTGAAAATGGCCCTTATTTCTACCACAATGCAGGCCTCTTCATGAGATATTGGGAGGAATGCAACAACCCAGATAGGGAGCACTTCCTGGCGGCGCTGGTATGGGTTCGTCTTTTTTTCAACTTCTGGGATCCAGAATACTAGAAGGCATTGAAAACTCAATTGGAAAATTTGTGAAAATATCTGACTCGACTCGTAGGGGAATATATACATCCTATGCTCGCATTTGCGTATATATGAATATATCAGATCCCCTCCCTAAAGCAGTGGAACTGGAATACCGGGACGAGGTTTGGCAACAACCTCTAGATTATGAACACATACCATTTCGATGTCGTCAATGCCATGAATATGGTCACTTGTACAAATCCTGCCCATTGAACCAGTCGGATACTAGAGTAACAAAGGGGGGACAGGACCAGGCAAACACAGCAAAGGAAAATGAAGGTTTTACGGAGGTCACACGAAAAAAAAGAATACAAAAGGGCCGCAGACCACAAACCCTAACCGTCCAAAGAAAAATACGAATCAGAACAGGTTTGAAGTGCTACAAGAGGAAGGGGAGTCCTCGAAAGAGGAGATGCCAAAGGAACAAGACCAAAAGCAATATCAACTAAAAATAGTGGCCACACTGAAAAGGAAAGCTCAATCAGACCTATCCGACAAAGAGGATCACGAACAAACGATAGATCTCTCCACCATGGAGGTAGACGCATCAAAGAAGGAGTTGAGCACAGAGGAAACGGCTCTGAAAAGGCTACTGAATGAATGGAGACATCTAGATGAAAGGTTTATTCCAGAATATCAAAAGAAGATATACAGGGAAACGTTCCAAAAATATATGGCTAACCAAGGACAAAGGCACACAAACCTGGGGGATCAACCAAGAACAAAACTTGGAGGGAAAGGAGGGAAAAAGAAGGGAAGGAAGAACATTTAGGATTCGATACAACCGGTAGGGGAAACGTTGGTGAACTCGAGAAGGTAATACCGCTATCGGCGGTATTCCACCATCTACACAAGGTTTCCCAATGATTGTAATCTCCTGTAATGTGAGAGGCCTAAACATTCGAGGTAAATAGAGATACCTACAAGATCATCTGCGAAAGGAGAAGCCTCAGATAATGTTCCTCCAAGAAACAAAGATATCGAGGGAAAAAATAGAGGTCATTCTCAGCCGAATGCGCCCAAGGTACGAAGCAGTAGCAATAGATGTCGAAGGAAGTGTGGGAGGCATTGCTATTCTTTGGAACCCTGCAGAGGTCATAGTTGATCTATGGCTAGGCATGCCCCAAATCTTGTAAGGAAGATTCAGACCCATAGGCACCAAGGAATGGGTCCTGATCTCGGCGGTCAATGACCCTCACACTGCAGGAGAGAAGGAGGCTTTCCTACAGAGCTTAGGAAAGCTAGGAGAGCTACATGAAGAAAAACTATGGCTGATAGGAGGAGACTTCAATCTGATAACCTCACTTATAGAAAAAAAGGGGGGGCATCAGAAGAGAGGAACCATAAATGGAATTATTCAGAAACATGCAATTTGATATGCATATGGTTGATATACCTACAATCAATGGATTGCATACCTGGAATAATAGGAGGGGAGGGGTGCACCAGGTGACCTCACGACTGGACCAGTTCTTGGCATCAAAGAAGCTCATCAACAGAGGCATACACTATGAAGCCTCGATCTTAACATGTTTAGGTTTCAATCATTGGCCTATTAGGCTAGAGATATATCTCAAGCAGGGGCACCGAAATAGACCTTTTAAGTTCAAGACCTTCTGGTTACACGACCCATCATTCATTGACAAAGTAAAGGAATGGTGGGATTCGAGCTCAAAACAGGGGAGAAATGTCATGCATACATTCCAGCTCCATCTGAAAGAGTTAAAACAAAAAATCAAGAAATGGAATAAAGAAAAGTTCAGGCACATTCAAAAATAACAAGAACGGCTACAGGTTAGTATGAAGCAAATCCAACAAAGAATGATAATGCAAGGAAAATCGAAATCCCTGGAAAAGGAAGAATGAAAGTTGGTGACACAGATTGAGGAAAGGAGGAAAGAAGAGGAGATCTTATGGAGGCAGAAATCAAGGATCCAATGGCTCAGGGAAGGTGAACGGAATACTAGATTATTCCATAAGGAAATGGTGCAACATAGACAACACAACCAAATATTTTCCCTGCTGGACCCAGGAGGGAACAAGTTGGTATAGCATGAAGAAATAGAAAACCTATTGGTAAACCATTTTCAAAATATTCTGTCAAAACCAAACCCTGACAGTTATGAGGCAATTGACTAGATCACAAAGCATATACCCCGTTGGGTAAGCGGAGATCAGAACCTAGCACTAATGAGAGTAGTCACATTGGAAGAGGTGGAGGAGGTAGTCAAAGGTTTAGCCAAAAATAAGGCGCCAGAACCGGACGGTTTTACGGAAGAATTCTACCAAACAGCTCGGCCAATCATGGGCACAAATATAATAGAAGTGGTAGAAGAATCCAGGAGGTCAAGAAAGGTACACCCTACTCTCAATTCTACTTTTTTGGCTTTAATACTAAATCAGAACATTCTGAGGAGATTCAGGGCTTTCGATCCATTGCATTATGTAATGTTATCTATAAAATTATCTCCACTGTCATGGTGAAACAAATCAAGCCTCTTCTCTCGGCTCTAGTATGCCTAGAGAAAACTGGTTTTGTTAAAGGTCGCTAAATCATGGACAGAGTTGTGACAGCCCAAGAAGCCATCCATTCCCTCAAAAGCCTCTGCTCTAAAGAAATGGTGATCAAACTCAATCTCTTGAAATCATATGACCACCTAAGTTGGACCTACGTCCTCTGGATACTACAAGCTTATGGCTTTGATGCTAGATGGATTCAGTGGTTTTCCTCTCTAATATCCTCTCTGGTGTTCTCCATTCTCCTTAACGGATCCCCTACCCAAAATTTCAACACCTCCAGAGGTCTTAGGCACGGTGATCCAATCTCCCATTTCCTTTTTATATTGGCGGCGAAAGGATTGGGGAGATACATTAAATCCAAGACCCAAGAAGGTCACTTTAAGGGTTTGTGAATGTGGGGAAATGACCTAACCCTCACTCACCAGCGATTTGTTGATGATATAATGATGTTCTGCCAAGCAACCTTGAAGGAGGCGAGAAGTCTATTCTATTGAGCATATTCCAAAATTTCATGCAAGCCTCGGGAACTCAAATCAACAAAGACAAGTCTAATATTTACTTTTTCAATACCACAGCCCAAACCCAAGCCTTCCCAGCCAAGACTATGGGATTTCGCATAGGCACCCTCCCATAAAAATATTTGGGCATCCCCTTAAGCCTCGATTCCCTTAGATTATCAAACTTGAGGGCTCTCCTCGAGGTCACGGAAAAGCTTTCCTGCGACATAAAACAACGGGTCAAACCAAGAGGATAGGGATTCGAGTTAAGAATCTCTACAAGCTGGAGGTAGATGGTTGCGTTGCAATGGTGGGCAAAGAAGAAGAAGTGGTGAGCCGGGATGAGGGCGAATTATGGCACAGGAGATTGGGCCATCTTCACCATGGCGCTTTGAAGATTTTGCAGCAGATTTCTACTGGACTTCCCAAGGGTACTCTTGCGCAGTCAGATCAGTGCAAGGGATGTACTATGGGTAAGTTTGTTAAGACCACCTTTCATGAGAAGGAGAACCATGCTTCAGTGATCCTTGAGAGAATTCACACAGACGTGTGTGGACCTTTTTCGGTTGCTTCAACAACAAAAAACAGGTATTATGTTATATTTTTTGATGACTATTCTCGTAGATACTGGATCTTCTTCATGTAGAAGAAGAGCGAAACACTCTCAAAGTTCTGTGAGTTTAAAGCATTGGTGGAGAAGGAGTCGGGGAAGCAAGTGAAAGTTCTACGAAGCGATAATGGTGGTGAACACATCTCGAGCGAATTCAAAGACTTCTGTAGCAAAGAAGGAATTCGAAGAGAACTCATAGCGCCTCATAACCCACAGCAGAATGGAGTTGCTGAGAGGAAGAACAAAACGATCATGGGTGTTGCACAAGCGATGCTACATGACCAGGGCCTACCGATGCACTTGTGGGCAGAAGCATGCAACACTGCAATTTATGTGCAAAACCGTTGTCCTCATAGAGTACTTGGCATGAGTACACCTGAAGAAGACTTGGTAAGCCTAGTATTTCATTTGAAATAGTTGGCTCATCGTTTACACAAATTGTAGTGACAAGGGCCACTTGGGGAAAGAAGGCGGAGCACGACTCTCTGGAGGGATTTGAGGATATTTGTGGGGTACACAGAAACACCCCATAATTATCGTGTGTATTTTCCAGACAGTCGGATGACTGTGGTGCGACGGGATATAAAATTCAACGAGGTGAAAGCCATGAATTTGTCACTTGAAAGGGAGCTACACTTACATGCAGAGGAGGAACTTCTTGTTCCCAAAGATGAGCCTCTAGATGTGGATCAGCCACAAGAGGAGATTCATGGAGTGGAGGAATCCACTCATGCAGAACCAAACATCAGACAAGGCAGAAAGCGTACCACAGAAGCTGAGAGACTGAAGCTTGATGCGGCACAAAATGTAGGAGTCCCTACATCACAGCGCAGACAGAGACAGTCACCTGACGGATTTACTGGATACATGGCTCTTATGAGCAAGTGTATCGTGACAGAGCCATCTTCTTTTGAAAAAGCAGTGCAGGAGCCCACATGGGTAGATGCCATGGTGGAGGAGTATGACTCCATTGTCAAAAACAGTGCTTGGGAGATTGTTCCAAGGCCGGTGGGTAAATCAGTTGTAGGATCAAGATGGATCTACAAGGTAAAGCAAGTTGTTGATGGGAGCGTCGAGAAGTATAAGGCAAGATTTGTTGCCTGGGGCTTCTCACAGATCGAGGGGATTGATTATGAAGAAACCTTTGCACCTATCGCATGGTATTCTTCCATAAGGACCATCCTTGCTCTCTCAGCGTAGATGGGTTGGCTGATTCATCAGATGGATGTGAAGACTTCGTTCCTTAATGGGATCATTGAGGAAGAGGTGTACATTGAGCAGCTTGAAGGATTTGAGATCTTCAGTAGCGAGTCGCATGTGTGCAGGCTCAAAAGGGCGTTGTATGGGCTGAAACAAGCACCTCATGCTTGGTACACACAGATTGATAGCTATTTCATTGGACTTGGCTTCACCAAGAGTGAGGCAGATGCAAACTTGTACCAAATTGTGGTGGAGGGTAAGCTTTTAATCATTGTTCTTTATGTTGATGATTTAATACTAACGGATGATGAGCAGTTGATACACTCATGCAAGGCAGATCTTGCAAAGGAGTTTGAGATAAAGGATTTGGGCCTCTTTCATTATTTCCTTGGATTGGAAATATGGCAACGGGAAGGTGAATTGTTTGTGTCTCAAGGCAAGTATGCCCGGGAGATACTGGAGAAGTTTCACATGCAAGGTTGCAAGCCTATCGACACTCCTCTTCCAGGAAATTGGAGGAAAGAGGATGCTACATCGGCAGAGGCAGTGGATGCCATTGTTTATCGACAGTTCGTGGGTTCGCTCATGTATTTAGTTAATACAGGACCGGACATATGCTATGCGGTGAACCAGCTTTCACAAGCGATGGTTAAGCCTACCAAGCTCTTTTGGAAGGAAGGCAAGCATGTCGTGAGGTATCTCAGGGGCACATCTGAGTATGGCTCATGGTACAGACAGACGGATGAGGTGAAGTTGCATGGCTTCACGGATGCAGATTGGGCAGGCAACCCAACAGACAGAAAGAGCACATCAGAAGGGGTTTTCAGTATCGGATATACGAAAGTTTCTTGGTACAGAAAGAAACAAAGATCCGTGGCACTCAGTTCAGCGGAAGCAGAATACATGGCAGCAATTCAAGCTACATGTGAGGCTATCTGGATGAGGAAGATCTTGGTTGGTTTGCTCGATTCACATTTAGATCCTACAGTGATACATTCTAATAATCAGAGTTGCATTAAACTCTCGATTAATCATGTGTTTCATAATAGATCTAAACATATTGATATCTGGTATCATCATATCAGAGATTGTGTGTAGCGGAAGATCTTGCTGCTTCAGTACATTCCTACGGAAGATCAGGATGCAGACATTCTGACAAAGGCGCTCACTAGGAGCAAATTCGAATACCGTAGAGGCAAGATCGGGGTGAAGGATAATCCCTATCTTGTCGAGAGGGTGTGTTGAGATTCAACAAGATGATGAGCTTAGTGAAAATGAGTTGTCTTCACTAAGTGGGCCCGCAAGCTATTTTTAGGTGCAAATCTATTTTTAGACATGATGATCATATTTCAGAAGTTGCAGAATGTTATTTGTGGATGGTTGGTCTAGTTGGAAAAATAGATGAAATTCTATTTTTAGAATATTGGGCGAAGTCTATTTATAGATCGTTGATCTAAAAATTTTAGTGTCGATCATTATTAGCTCTTAATATTAATCCGACAATAAACATCAACTTATTCTCTTTGAGCACTTAGTTTCAGTGTACAGATTTGTCAAATCATTGGGCTGAAGAAATTACGCAATTCCTAGGGTTTACTGGTGGTTCATGCATGGAGGACTCAGTTAGAACTGAAGTGGCAAAGTTATAACAGAGTTGGAAGAGTAGTTCATGGAGTTGTTATTCAGTTTAACTCAGTTAATGGAGTTAAACTCAGTTGAGCTAGTTGTATCTAGTCTAGCTTAATGATACACTAGTGAGAGTGGAGTGAATTAATTAGTTAATTAATTCACAAATAATAATTTATTAATCAACTAAACAAATACAGCAGTTAACTACAGTGCATGACAGTTCCAGTGGAGACCCAGTGGAGAGGTAGGTGAAAGGGCAAGATGAACTATCCGTTGTGACTCTAGTGATGCATTGATTGCACCACACACACAGTGGAGTTGCCAATGAGGATTGCGCAGTGCAAGCAAGGGTAATTCGAATTCAATTAGAGCTATTCTTCAGTAAGGATTACGCAGTGGAGGCACGCTATCAGGTAGCAAGAAATCGGTGCATGGATTTGCAGATTTCTTCTGATTAGTGTGTGACGATTGATTTTATTGAGAGCTTGATGTACTAAGCTTTGTATGAGATTGTTACATGATCTCCATGATACATAATATATGATAGTTGGGGTTTTCAGCTTCAGGCTTTCCCGTTAAAAAACTGTGTTATGTGTGATTGTTTTTATTGCTTCGTTTGTTTGCAATTGATTTTAATTTCCGCAAAAGATTAATAGTGGAAGGATTCTGTATTTAGCAAGAACATAAAATATTGTTAGATCAGGAGAATCTGGATATATACATGCATCTTGTATATAATTTCTACATAGACAACCAAACAGGTACCAAGCATTGGTAGTTCTGGTTGAGGAACCATCTAGCTTTCAAGAGGTCGTACAACATCAAGTTTGGATGGATTCCATTGTGGAGGAATACAACTCTATAATGATTAATGATGTCTGGGAAGTTGTACCTAGACCTCAAGACAGATCAGTTGTAGGTTCGAAATGAATCTACAAGATTAAGTATGCAGCAGATGGTAGCGTAGAAAAGTACAATGCCAAGTTCGTGGCTAAGGGGTATGCTCAGAAGGAAGGAATCGACTATGAAGAGATCTTCACCCCTGTAACCAAGTATACTTCTATCAGATCTGTGATATCCCTTGCAGCGTAGAAGGGTTGGGAGATTCACCAGATGGACGTCAAGACTACATTCTTGAATGGGGTGATAGAAGAAGAGGTATACATTGAACAACCAAATGACTTTGAGACGCATGAGAAGAAAACTCATGTATGTAGGCTGAAGAAAGCCTTGTATGGACTTAAGCAAGCACTTAGAGCTTGGTATGGTTGGATTGATGGTTACTTGCGACAATAGATAATGAGCCTCTAATTTTGGTATTATATGTAGATGACTTATTTCTGACAGGTTCATCTAAGCTCAACAAGGACTGCAAGAAGAACCTGGCAGCACAATTCAACATGAAGGATTTGGGGTTGATGCATTATTTCTTGGGGTTGGAAGTTTGGCAGCATAAGGGTGAAATATTCCTTGGACAAGGGAGATATGCTACAGAAAATACAAAGAGATTTAGAATGCAAGATTGTAGACCCATGGTTACTCCAATGATTACCAACTGGAAAAAGATTGATGCGTCTGACGACAAAGAAGTAGACCACACCTTGTACAGAAAACTCATAGGATCGCTTATGTATCTGGGCAACACCAAGCCAGACATCTACTATGCGGTCAACACCCTCAGTCAGTTTATGGTGGAACCAAAGAGGGCACACTAGTCAGCAGCCAAGCACGTTCTCAGATATATACGGGGAACATTTGAGCATGGATTAAAGTACATATGAGGCAATGGCATTAGACTAAGTGGATTCACTAACGCAAATTGGGCAGGTAGTTTAGTAGATCGAAAAGTACCACAGTGTATTGTTTCAATATTGGAACAGGAATGACCTCCTGGTGTAGCAGGAAACAGAAATCCGTAACACTGAGCTCAGTTAGAGCCGAATATATGGTAGCAACCACAACATCGTGTGAAGCCATATGGCTTAAAAAGTTTTTTGTGAATCTATTCAGGAGAAAGATGAAAGCGACCAGTATTCTGTGTGATAATCAGAGTTGCATCAAGCTCTCTGAGAATCTTGTTTTTCATGATCGGTCGAAGCACATTGACATCAGGTATCACTTTATCAAAGACTGTGTCCAATAGGGAGAAGTATAGTTACAATACACCCCTATAGGAGAACAGGGGGCAAACATTCTCACCAAGGCCCTAGGGAGAACAAAGTTTGTTTATTTCAGGGAGAAGATGGGGATGGTTGAGAATCCATTTCAGTAGAAGCGGATAATGCAGCGCTTGACAAGGAGTTGTGGTACAGATGCAGCAGTAGCATTGGCAGTGTCATGGGCAGCAATACAGTGGCAGTAGCAGCGTAGTGTTGGTGGACAACAACAGCGCGGCGGATGTTTCAGGGTCAGAGAAGTATGCGGCAGGCATAATTGCTAGAGCACTTTCCTCGCTAAGAGGGAGTGTTGATTTTTGTAGTATCGGAAAGTGCTCTAAGTCTCAAATTTTGTTAAGAGGCTTAGACACTGGTATTCCAAACAACCCTGAAACCGTTTGTGGAAATTCCACTCAATTAATGTTTTATTAAAATAATTAATTATTTTAATGGGGACCTAAGTCTAAACTTAGTGAAATTAAATAATTAATGAGTTTCAATAAAACAGAGCATGAATCTTCTAGAGAACATGGATCTAGCCAAATTATGATCTTAGTAGTTGATTACAGATCTAATCTAGGTCGTTAATTTCTCAACGAAAAGACTATAAAGAAAGGCTTGAGGGTTATTTGGAAAACACAACAGTGCAGATACTCAGTTGCCCAAGTAAATCGATTTTCTCAATGGTCAAAGTTCGGCAAGAGAAAATCGACTCATAGGGAGAGTTTCAGGTGGAGGAGAAGTAGAGAGGGTTCAGCAACAATCTGAGGTGCAAGAGTAGGTGACACAGTACCAGGAAAAGCCAGCGCAAAGGTTGGGAGGGAGCAGCGCAGAAGGGTGATGTAGTTATGTGCGGTCCCCATGCAAAGCCAACACAATGGTGACGCAGGGGGCTCACGAGGGTCCTTCTAAGGTCATTTATCATCTAACTATTTTGTGAGGAATTTCTCCAATGTTATTATAATTTCTCTTCGTCGCTACTGACTATAAATTGTACAAGAATATTCTGCTGAATAATAAAAACTCTCATGCTGCACCGGTTTTCCCACATTGGGTTTTTCCAGGGAATATTGTCCAAAATATATGTGTCATTTATGTGATAGTATTTTACTTATTGTTCTGCTCACTAATTATATGGTGAAGTCTGCATTTGAATTTATTTCAAGATTTACTGAAAATATTTTTGAAAATAACGTATTTCTGAATAATAAGTAGAAGAATAACATCAGATAATGCAGTAGGATTTCAAGTTGAAATTTTCACAAGCCATAGAAGGCAGACAAGAGATAGAAGCATGGTCGTGATTTTCTGTTTAAACCAATTGTGAGGAATTGGGGCAGGGGGTTAAGGGGGTAACCCTAAGGTGGCGAAATTGAAACCGAGGCAGTGTCCGGAAACTAACCACGTCAAGAGTCGGATAGAGGGTCAATTCTTATGTCCATGGGGATATCAAACAGTGGAGGCCCCAAATGCCGACCTCAAGGCACCAGCCGAGAGACCACGGGGTATCAACCATGTCTGCGGTCATGCCTGGACAGTTGGGAATGGCGTGGCATACTTCGAAAATCACAATCGAGGTATTGCCAGTAAAAATAAAAATGATCCTAACATGACTTATGAATATGAATTCCTTTCAAGTTAGAGTAAATTGCTTTCCCCTCTGTCTCCAGCTCTGTTGGAGTTAGCCTCAACAAGAGTACCGAAGGACTTGCAGCAATTGACAGATTCAGAGGTTATGAGAATGAGGGTGGAGGCAACAGAGAGCCGGAAGGGTCGTAGTGGTCGTGGCAAACCAAGCAAGGGGAAATGGAAGGCTTCAGCCTCTACCTGCAGGTCGCCAAAAAAGAGGAAGGCGAACAGCATAGAAAAACATGCAGAACTTGTTGCATGTATATAGTGAAGGCTCACCAGCTAAGGTGAAGGAATAAATTTCAAAATGGGAAATCAAATTGAAGGCAAAGGCAACAGAGGAACAAATACAAGTCGAAGAATGGGAACCACTGGTAGTGGACCCAGGAAATACTAAAGGAAGGCTGACCATGTTTAAACAGGTTGTCCAAACTTATTGGATCATGAAAAGTTTATTGGCGAAAGCCATGATAGATACACAACAGCAGAGGGAAGAATTGGACAAGGACACCAGCAGCCACAGCAAGCGGAATGAATTATGTTTGTAATACATAATGAAATACAGTCAATCCAAGTGCAGCTATACCACCAGAATGTTCGTCTCGACCGTATGGAAAATCAATTGCAGTATGCAGCAACAAGAGTTGCTTAGCTCGAGCGTGAAGGACCCAGCCCCAGTAGAATCATCAAATGATTAACATATGCAAAGCATGGTCTTCTTGAAAATTCTTGTTATTTTGTTTAGTGATTTCAGATAGCATTTACATTTACAGTAGTCAGACTAGCATGATAGTAAACATGGTAGCTTTGAAAGCTTGGTTGGACATGCTCAAACTATTTCAATTTTGGATGGCCTATGATGCAGATTAGTGGCCAATAGACCTGGTTTCCTACAAGCAAGTTGAGGTCACCAGAATCATATTTTGTAACATGTTTTACATATGATTAATAGAAAGGTACTGCCAAGTTTACAAAGAAAAAATTCAAATTTATGATAAATGATTCCAATTTAGTTCATTGAAATTTAAAAAATAAAAAATAAAATAAAATCATGGTATAACAAAACTTTATCAAACTGAGAATATACATATAAGGATAAATAAAAGAAAGATGAAAACCTAAAACCACACAAGTAGGTTTGGGATCACAATTTACAACTCACAAATCAGTTATATTCAAAATTATGAGGAGAAAATTTAAAAAAAAAACTTACAGTTGTAAAGTTGTTCACGCCAATGGTGTATAAACTGGGGACGAAGCGGGGATGTTTTTTGGAAGCAAAGCATTGAAAGCGTCATTTTTCAAAAATCCTCAAAAACAAACTCGAAATTGTCTCTTATATATATATATATATATATAAGTGCCATTGTATTTATATACATAAAAACATCTAGAGTGCCAAATTAGTTACAAAATATATCAATGCATGCATACTGTATACAAAAAAATAATCAAGATAGAAATGGTATGTGTAGTACATTAATGATTAATTATTCAAGCATCAACTATCTAGATTCTAGATTCTTCTCCTCTTGTCTAACATTTGCCTCTATTTCGATTATCTAGGGATATTAGTCAACATTTCCCAATTTTGATCAAAGTGTCTAATCCAAGCCTTATAATATGATAGAAAAGCCTAACATCTCTAATCAATGATTTTGACTTGAGTGAAGGTACATTTTCGCTAAGGCCAAAGGAATTCAACAATCAACACCACCAACATTTGGGTACATATAGGATTTGATGTTTTTTATTAAATGCCAATCACATACCCTCACATGATATAATCTAATGAAATGTGAGAATCCCATTGATCTTGAAACCCTGAAAACTATTAAATCTGCTGAATTTTGAATGGATATGAAATTTTATTTTCTTCGTATGAAGTCCAATGAGTTTGGAACTACTCTCAAACATCCTAAGTCATATGTTAAAAATTTACGTAAAATAATGAAAAAGAATATGAAAATTTATTTTCTTCTTATGAAATCCAAAGTTTGGATCTACTCTCAAACATCCTAAAGCATGTCATGATAATGTTAAAAATTTTAAGTAAAAAAACGAAAATGAAAAATAAAATAAAATAAAAGAAAAAAAAAATATCAATTTTACTTTAAAAATTTAACATTACCATTAAAAAACATCAATAATTACCATTAAGAAGCATCTATCAAACATTTAAGGATGGTTCTCACGTAGCAGTTCAAAAATCCCCACAAAACTGTGTGAGTGGTTTTTGGAACCATGTCGAAACTGCAGTTTGGGCAAAACTGCGATTCAGAACCGTCACGATACCAAAAGTCGGACCATGAATTTAAGTGGAACCATAATTCCAATTTTTGGAACCGCGCTTCCACCAGAGGTTCGCCCTGGATCCATTCAAAATGTAAATCCACCTTGAAGCGAGAGGGAGGGGTCGATTCCTGCAACTCTACTTCAAACATCACGGGATGGATCTCATTGGAATAAATGTAAAGCCCGACTTTAATGACGATGTTATATACTTATGAATGTTTAAATGTGAATAAAAATGTACGATATACATAACATTTATCGCTATGAATTCGGTATAAATATCCTGTAAGAGCCATTATAAATTTTATGTAAAATCCATTCTCAATTCTCTGTTTTGTACTTTCCGGATTCCGGATTTTTGTTTAAAAAATGTACCTCCGACGAAACATAGTCAAAAGTCATTTGGCGGGATGGCCACACAGTTAACCGATTAAAAATTTACAGCTAGAAATCGTGAGATGGTTAAAAGCTTAAACTCTCAATAATCCATATTTTAATAGAGTATGTACACTTTTTAAGCTATGAATTGAGGTTCTTATCCTCCAAATCAGAAATAAGAAAATATTATATGTTAATTTAATTATGTCATATGTGTTGGGTTGGTAGTTTAGGTAGTTGGGAGGATGGTTTACTTTATTTTTCATTCAGGTTTAATTTCTGTAAAAAAAACATGTTGGCTCACTGTGATAAGATTAAAAGAATAAGCGCCCTGAAATGGGACCCTATTGTGAGTGTAAGTGTATTTATAAAAGTCTCAGAGCCTTGCTATATCATAAGTTATTTATTGATATATTTAACTTACAAGTTGATAAATGTATTTTTAATATTATAATAATAACCAGAAAATCTGATCCTAAACCTTACCTAGAAACGAAAATGTTGCATAAAAATGCAAATGAAAACTATTAATCTTAATCTATGGATTTTTCATTGTCTATTCTCTTTACTAATAGAATATCATCATCTATATTGTGTGTTCTTTTCATGGGGCGGCCTCATGATTTCAGTTATTAGATATTGACGTCTTGGTTTTCGCAGTTTTATAGTGTAATGCACTGGGCAAGGACGCTTATGGTTTTTTCCATAACAGTTACATAGTGTATTTTCAGTGGACAAATTATAATTAATAAATTATGGCAAACTGTGCAGGATTCAAGGGTAAAAAAGTCCTCTCACTATGCAACCCTTGTAAATCACTAGGAAAGGTAAATCTGAATTCTGGAAATGTATATATCATTTACCGAAGCTATATATCTTTTGATGAATGCGAGATGTAATTTGTCATTCTGTTTTCACTATAAATTCAAATGTTACCAAACCTTTACCTAAAGTACTTCAAATGTTACCAATTCAATAAAATTAACTAAATCTCTAAATCTCATATATGCCAATTTAACTTGACTACCATCTTAAATTGGATATTATTATTATTTGAAACAACACCATATCCATATTAAAGACATTTTACAACCCATATTTAAGACATTTTAGTATTTTACAAACCATTTGAAACTATCAAATATCAAATATATGCGAATTTAACTTGACTAACATCTTAAATCGGATATTATTATTATTTGAAAAAACACCATATCCATATTCATGACACTTTACAACCCATTTGAAACTATCAAATATCAAATATAATTTGTAATCATACCAATCTAAGGGTAGCAGGTATAGCTTGTCATCAGTCAAGAATCAACAGACAGGACACATGCACCAATGCATCTATCTATCTTAAGGACCAGGGTTGAGGTCAATTTGTTTTAAGAACAAATTAGGTAACTTTAAATTGAGAGACCAGTGAAATATATGACATAGCAAATTAATATCATTGTGGAGCTAGCAGATAAGAATATTGACCTTCAAAGACATGATAATTATCCAAAATTTGTATAGGCTGTTCAAAGTCCAGCAGATAGGAATACCGACCACAACAAATTAGGGCAGATATTTAAATGTTACATAGACCTCTCAAATAAGTACAGTGCACCGTATTACTGTCCTCACACTATAGCCAGTGCACTCATTTCAAATGATGGGCTTTCATGGTTTGTGGTAGAGATCTCTATCCCTTTCAGAACTCAACCCTCCTGTCTGAGTCCACATGCGGCTATATCTATCTGAGATAATCGCAAATAACGCAGTACATATCTTCCTAAAATGTTCTCAACGGGAAGAGGTCCCCTGTGGTCACACCGGATAGAAACAAATCACAACAGTTCCAAACATGCATAATATTAATGGATGATATTTACTACAAAGACCTTAACTCTTTCTATACTCACCAAACATGGGAGTCGCAGCTATTGTTGCGGTTGTCACCCATTACAAACACACAACCATCAGGAACATGCTGCGTTTGGACACAACATAAAGAGTTGAACGTTTAACATGCAGTTAGATTGCACTGTTTCCGGCACACAAATGAATAATTATTTTTATGATATATACTATGTAGTATCTGCATGCTCCTATCTACACATGATTGGACTGAGAAAGCAGGGAAGAGTGGTAGACAAGTATAAGAGACAGACCGAACAGATGGTGCACAATCTGAGGCTCATGAATTTTGGACATGAGACACTCAAGATGTCAACAACATTGAGTCCACCAGGTATTTGATTGGCTTATCAACTGTCATATATATTGGTTGGCAGAATCAATCAACCCTTTATCCTGGATCAGCCATATGCCCTGGTGGTGAGCACTCAGAAATGTTGTTCAAGCGCCACGCACTGCTGGTACATAATGTAAAACTAGCTATATTCAATTTGCATTAAGAAAACACATGTATAAAATTATAAAAGAAGAGGATGGCAGGCGCTGGTAAAAAGCACATTAAAACACATCAAGATGAAATGTAAGGGCATTAGAGAAACACACTGTTACAGTCATGTAATATGAAGCTGGCTGTGCTGTGAAGTCTTCGGTCTGTACAATTCCATTTACAATAAGCTTCCCATTGCAAACCTGCCAAGTATTAACTCAAATTGGTATCAATAAGTAGAACGGTTTTATAAGTAAAGCCAATGAAGAATATGAATTTTATCTAAATAGGCCAGTAGGAATGCTCATAAATGTTCCAAAAAACAGACACTGTCAAATTATCGTTACCAGTGTGTGCACTTGCAATGGACTCTCTTTTAAGTTTTTTGGTGGTATATACAACGTGGAGCAATATATCATGTCACTAATTGGGGTCCTATGATAACAATACCGTAGTTGCCTAGCTCATGAGGACACATAATCATAGTGTGCTAAGCATCCATAAGCCGATCAAACTAACAAAAGAAAGACAAGATTGAGCAACGTTTCAAAAAGAGGGAATCGTGATGTTGACACAAAAGAGGCTGAGGATCAACCAAAATCCATGTCGGCATCAATCGGACTCGTGTGCAATATGCATAGAATATAAAGGAGAATTTAATTGAACTATTGAATCCATTTAACTCCAGAAGACTCCAATAACCACCACACTGACATGGAACTTGGAACTATGTCTACTAAGTGGAAACCTTATAGTAATGATTATTCAATTTAAATGCATGACGGTATATGTTACATTTATATACATGGAAGTTGGAACTATGTCTACTAAGTGGAAACCTTATAGTAATGATTATTCAATTTAAATGCATGACGGTATCAGTTACATTTATATTAAAATTTGACACATTTTGACTTCATGCTCATTTATTTAAATGTTATCCTATCCATGGATGCAACTGAACCAAGATTTAGGCCTTTCACAATTAGCTACCATACGAAAATTTGTTACAGACAGGAAATGTCGTTTATTTAATATCCTTACATAGGAAAAGATGCAACTTTACAAGAAAAACTGCTAAGATGATCTCACATAGGATTACCTAAATGAAAAAAATAAAAAATATAAGCAATAATAGAAGGGAGATGATTTTCTATTGCTGTTATCGAAACCGGACCAGAACCAGTGGAACTGGTCAGCCCGACCGTTTTTAACCCAAACTGGTCCGACCGGTGGCTTGGGACCAGTAGAGGCCAGTTCAGTACCGAACAAATACTCTGTTTTATTATAGAGCTTTCTGTCTCAGATTCACAGTGCATTTGGCTACTCTGGCTGCATACAGATGGTAGTCTCCTACAGCAACACTGCGAACTCCCTCTCTGTTTTTAATCCCTTCAACGGAAAAGGATTCATTCCCTTTCTTTCCTCTCCGCACACTGTTCCTTGGCCAGGACAACCGTTTTCCAACTGTTCATTTGTTAGCTAGGCTGTTAGGTCCCACAAAAATTCAATTTAGGCCATAGCGGCATACATGCTCCACCTCTCTCTTTGAAGGCAAACTGATTCATGATTGTTTAGGTTATGGCCAATAGATTTGCCCACACAGCTTCTTTATTACTAAATTAAGGAATTTGTACTTCTATATTCAATGCTCCTGTGAGTTTTAATGGTGACTATATATTCAAAAACAAATAACTTAATACAAGTAAACAACATTTACTACAATAGGACACGAATTTATCCTGGAGAAGCCTAATCAGAAAACTTCAACTTGAAATGCCCTACCTGGATCTTTTCAATTATTCTCATGGAAAACATATTACAAAGGGTTCGATGGGATTCTACTCGTGCCAATGACACAAGGGCGTTGAAGCAATTAGTTACTCAGACTAAGCTACGTTTGTTTTTTCTTCTATCAATCTTGGTTCTCTCTGGAACTTCTAGCTGGCATTGTTTTCCTTCCTTGCATCTCCAATCGACCAAATGACTCCACATTAAACCCTAGAGAGGCAGAGATAGCATTTTATCGTGTAGATCTTGACAGAGAATAAGATTAGGTTTTGTGGCATTTGGAAACCCTGGTGCTACTTGTTATACTTCTTGTGAAGGAGAAGAGATGTACATGTCTTGTACACTTCAGAGATGCAAGTGTGGGTACCAAAGAGGACTTTCCAGAGTATATGCTAGCTTGTTGAAGATCTTTGGTGGAGTGACCAACTTTGGTTAGGGGTGATTATTAGCTAGGAGGAGTCGGTGGTTAGGCTTTGCTTATGGTTTTCCTAGCTAGGGTTTCAAGAGTTTGACTTGTACCAACTTTGTGATAATGCTGTGGCATGTACTTGTACATCATCTCTCATATATATATATATATATATATATATATATAAAGAGTTTCCCATGATCCAAATATTGTGTTTTTGCAGTGTTGATTTTCAGCTTATGTTATTTTCTTGATCAACTTTGGTTAGGGGTGATTATTAGCTAGGAGGAGTTGGTGGTTAGGCTTTGCTTATGGTTTTCCTAGCTAGGGTTTCAAGAGTTTGACTTGTACCAACTTTGTGATAATGCTGTGGCATGTACTTGTACATCATCTCTCATATATATATATATATATAAAAAGAGTTTCCCGTGATCCAAATATTGTGTTTTTGCAGTGTTGATTTTCAGCTTATGTTATTTTCTTGATCAAGTAGATTCTATCACTTCTTATTATGCAGATTTGAGATAAAATATAGCTGAATTGGTGAAGTGATTTAACACATCTTGAAGGTAAAAAAACAGATTTACTGTTGTTATAATCTGCTGTAATAAGACAATTCAGATCTGTCAGATGCCTTGAAAAGTGTTCCCTTAGGGTCAGAGCATTGTGGCATTGAACTACACTTGTATGGTGTTTATCCTCTTGAGTTGCAGTGTGAAATTGGATTGAAGAGAAGTGAAATATTATGGTGGTAATTTAATATTTGTTAAATTTAGATAACAATGGTGTTCTATGCTCGATGCACTTTTACTTCAATCTTTCATAGGCCCAATACAAGATAGCGAACACATAAACTTGAAAGTAAAACGCTGATAGAACACAATAATAGATCAATAGAAAACAAGCCAAATATAGATCAGATTTACAATTCCTTATGTCCAGCAAAGATATGAGATATTGTTGTGTTACGGCAGTCAGTAGGATGCTTCAACCAACAAAGTCTTTCTCGGTCAGCCAACACTTTCATGTGTCACACCCACAACCCTCAAAGACAGCTTATCACAAGTCAATGCAAGTCAAACCAGGGATAGCGCAGAAAAGTCAACACAGGTAGCTTCAGAAAAGTCAACGCAACAAACTAGGGCTTCAGTGAAACAGCCTAGAATTCCTTGGTTTTAGTGCCCAACTGTACGGCCTCCTAAAATCGGAATTTCCACAAAAGATTGAGGTCAAACGACCAAGGGTTGACCACAGTCAACACTGCAGCAGAAAAGCCCTAAACAGATCAGCGCAGAAAACAGCAGCAAGCCCTAAACAGATCAGCGCAGAAAACAGCAGCTTCGCTCCACACGTGTGAGAAGAAAAAGGGCCTCCAAAGGCTATCAAACCAATCAGATCACAAAGAGAGAATGTGTGATGAGATGATGAGAAAATGACCTCCAAGTCTCTCTAATTTATATCCATCAATGAGGGTGTGTGACACATATCTTAGGCATGTGGGATAAACCTCGCTGACCTTGCACATGTGGAAAATAAATTCAAAATAAATGTTCTGCTCATCCGATCAGGATGATCTTTAGATCAATCTTGCACCTCTCTGAAAGAAGAATCCAACAAAAATATGTCCATCATCATATGAGCAATGCAACATGGATTTTGGACCTAGTTGCCCAAAATTAATACTCCCTCTCAACTAGGGAGAACTCCATTTGTCCACAAGTGCCATCCATCATGTACCAAACCATACATCGTGCATCATCCCGCCATAACTTGCTTTGCTGGCTCTTTATTTCAGAACAAAAGGTGAGTCACAAAGACATCACACACAGCTGACCCGAAGTCAGCTTAGAGGTAAAAACCTCTCTCGGACTCAAAAAGAGTCTCCTACTAACCCGAAGTTAGTTTACTGACCCGAAGTTAGTTTAGAGGATAAAACCTCATCATACTTGATCCCAGATCAAGGTGTTGGACACGTGCCATCCTAGACATAGAGAGTACGGCAATCTCCGATGCGTCCATTGGTATTGCTCTGGTCTCTATCCACATTTCGTAAGACTATGGATAATCCGGCAAACTCTTCAGTAAACAATAACCACAGGAACTTGAAAACCAAAATTTCCCACCTCATTGGCCAAATGAGAGGTACTTCCCATGAGTCTGAAACTCCATGGGTAGGATGTGTGCAGGGCACAGATTAGAGAGAGGCGAACCAACTCAATATCATAACGGTGGGGCAAAAGCACAACAAGGTTTAGCAAGCCTAGCCCCGTATGTGCTTATAGCTCCAAGAAGCTATCCCCAAGCCCCCTGGAGCTCCCAGAGCTCATAGTCCAACTCAAGCAGGACCCTCAGAATAGGGTCTTTCCATGATTCCAAGCTTCTCACAGAAGGTGAGGAACTGACCTTCACCAAGGGCTTTGAGAGAATATCCACGACCTACTCATCAGTTCCTATATGATTGAGCCTTATGGCGCCTCGTTGTACCATATCTCGGATAAAATGGTACCTAAGGCTAATATCAATATGCTTGGATCGATCGTGGAACACGAGATTCTCAGAAAGACAAATCCCACTCTGGTTATCACAACAGATAACGGTGGTATCTAGCACATGCCCGAACAGCTCACTAAAGAGCTTTCGCAACCAAACAACTTCACAACAAACCATACTCGCTGCAATGTATTCAGCCTCAGCGGTGCTCAAAGCCACCGACTTCTGCTTCCTGCTCATCCAAGATATCTAAGTAGAACCCAAAGTGAAGCAACATCCAGATGTGCTCTTGCGATCCACCACACTGCCAGCCCAATCGGCATCAGTATATCCATGGAGTCTCAAACTCTCAGTAGTGTATCTAAGCCCATGGTTGATTGTGCCCCGAAGATATCTCAACAGATTCTTGGCACCAATCCAGTGAATGTGATAAGGATCAACCATTTGTTTTCTCAAAGTGTTCACTGCAAAACATACGTCTGGACAGGAGTTCACTACGAACATCAAGGCCCCCACATGTTGTCGATACTTGGTAGGACTTGCTAGCACAGGCCCAACAATGTTTCCACTCAACTTCTTAAAGTTGAGTTCCATCGGTGTTGATACAGACTTACAATCCACCATTCCAAATCTTTCCAGCAGCTTCACGACATATTTTCCTTAAGAAAGGAAAATCTCACCTGGCCTCTACCAGACCTCCAAGCCTAGGAAGTAGTGCATCAATCTTAGGTCTTTCATCTCAACCTCGGAAGCTAGCTCCCTCTAACACTAATGAATGAGAGGGTCAGCACCTGTCAGGAAGAGATCGTCCACCTAGAGAACCAAAATGAGAGGCCTTTCTCTATCAACCTTAAAATAAAGGTTTGGATCAGCATTACTTCGAGTGAAGCCCAGCTTCATCAAGTAGCTATCTATCCTCTCGTACCAAGCCCTGGGGACTTGCTTCAACCCACAAAGGGCTTTCTTCAACCTACATACATGGGTGTCTCTATCTCGGACTTCGAACCCCAGAGGTTGCTCCACATACACCTCTTCCTTTATAGATCCATGCAGAAAAGCAGTCTTCACATCCATCTAATGTAGACTCCATCCTTGCGTAGCAGCAAAGGCAATAATAGATTAGATAGTGGTATAGAAGGCCACAGGTGCAAATATATCATCATAATTTATGCCTTCTTTTTGAGAGAATCCTCGGGCAACGAATCTTGGCTTGTACTTTTCAGCACTTCCATCAAATCCATGCTTGATCTTATAGAGCCATTTCGAGGTGATAACAGATTTCTCCTTCGGTCTCGGGATCACGTCCCAGACATCATTCTTCATAATGGACTCATATTCTTTGTGCATAGCATCCTTCCAAACTTGATGCTTTACGGCTTCTTCAAATGTTCTAGGCTCAGATTATACTATCGTACTCATGGTTGCTAGATACCCTTGTTATCTCTTCGGCTTCTTGCTTTCACGGAATGTCCCCCTTGGGGCAATATGTCTCTTGGCATCTTCAAGAGTATCCCTAAGCCATGAGGGTCTTCTCTTATTTGAAGAAGGTGGATCAATGGGATCCATAGGTCCTTCAACATCGGGCATCAAGGCATCCTTCAGCTCTTCCAGCTTCCCTACTTCTTCATCTTCTTTGTCTTCCTTGGAGCTAGGAAGATTTCTTACTTTCTTGAGGGCAACATCTTCATCGAAGGTGACATCGTGGCATATCTCCACTTCTCTTTTACCAAACACATAGATTCTATATGCCTTCGAAGTTTCACTGTAGCCCACAAACATTCCCTTCTTTCCAGAAGCATCCAGCTTTCTTCTCTTTTCTTTCAGCACATGAAAGTAAACAGGACAACCAAAAACTCCAAAATGAGAAACATCAGGTTTCTTACCAAAGAAGACTTCTTCTGGAGTTTTGGAGTCCAAAGTGGAATGTGGACATCTATTTTGAACATACACAGCAATGTTCGCAGCTTCTCCCCTTAGAAACTTCGGAAGACCTTGGTCACATAGCATGGCACGGGTAGCTTCAACAATGGTCCTGTTCTTTCTTTCAGCAACACCATTTTGCTCAGGAGTGTATGCAATTGTGGTCTCCCTCTTAATGTCAGCTTCTCTACAAAAGTCATTTAACTCATTTGACTCATACTCGGTCCCATTGTCAATCCTCGAAACTTTGATTTTATTCTCGGTTTGATTTTCCACCAAGGCCTTGAAGGTACGGAACCATTTGAATGCTTCGTCCTTCTTCTTCAAAAAATATATCCAGGTCTTGCAGGAGAAGTCATTTGTAAAAGTCATGTAATAGGAACATCCTCCCAAGGATGTCACAGGTAGCATACCAGATAAGTCAGAATGTATCAACTGCAAGATATCAGTTGTCCTTGTGATACTTGAGGGGAATGGTCCCTTTGTATGCTTCCCTTCGACACAACCCTGACATATACCTTCATGATCATCTCTAAATTCGGGCATCCCTGTCACCACTTCCTTTCTTCGGGAAGGGCTTTGTAATGAAGGTGTGCAAACCTCCGGTGCCATAACTTTGTTTGAAGAGTTGTATCACATGTCATAGCCCCCAATGGACTTCCTCCAACCTGGTAGAATGTATCAACTCTAAAACCAATAGAAAGAGCTTCCTTGAAGTTCTTCTTCCAGATAAGTACCTTTCCATCAACGAATGCCACCTTGAACCCTTTGTCCTCCATTGTCGAAATGGACACAAGATTCTTCTTCAAATCAAGTACATACAACACATCTTGTAATCGGATGACTTGACCTTGAGATAAATGGAGGGTCACAGTCCCTGTCCCTTTCACGGGATAGGTGGCATTATCTCCAAGGATAATTTCCAGATTAGTATCCTTCTCAACCAAATTAGAAAGGGCTTCTTTATAACCAGTGCGGTGCCTTGAAGCACCATTATCAATTAACCAGACATCCAGGGTGTCGGGTGGAGATGCAGCAGAGAGGGCAAATACAAGAATAAAGTCATTTCTCTTATTATCAACAACATTAGACTCATCGTACCTGGAATTTCTTGACCTCTTGAAAGATTGCCCATTTCCATTACAATCAGAGGGAGCCTTCCTTTTTCCTTGGAACCTGTTGTTCCTGCCATTCCTTCTCAAGTTGTTGTTGTCATCATCCCTGGGAGAGTCCCTTCTATTAGGGCACTCTCTTGCATAGTGACCAGTCTTGTTACAAGTGCAACATCTTCCCTTCCATCCTTTGGGCCCCGCTATACCATGTTTTAATTTCTCAGGCCACCGTGGTTCTTCTTCTTTGCATGAGCAGCAAAAGCAGTAGGGTCACTTCCATTACCATTAGAGGCATACTCCATCATTTGTGTTTCCTCTTGAGTGCATCTCGTCAATATTTCATCAAAATCAAGAATCACATTAGTATTGAGAATAATGGTATTGAATACATGCCAATCACGGGGGAGACCTCCAAGTGCAATAAGAACCATCTCTCGATCAGAAATTGCTTCCCCAATAGCTAGGAGGTTATTCCTGATTTCATTGAGCCTCATAAAATAGGATTGAATAGATTCATCCTTACCCTTCTTGATATTCTTCAATTGATTCTTGAAGAAGAGGATTAGATTAGCATTGCTAGCCCTGAACATGCTCACCATCTTATCATACATCTCCTTAGATGTCTTCAGCTCATAAATGTAAGCAACCAAGTGCTTATGAATAGAATCCTGGATAATCATCTTTTCTTTGATTTCCCCTTTTCTATACTTAGTCTTCGTGGCAGCAGCTGCATTTGATGGAGGCTCTTGAATATTCCCCTGTACATAGTCCATGACATCTTGATCTTCTAGCGCCAAATCCAAGGACATCTTCCATGCATGATAATCAGACTTATCATTCAATTTATCATCAGTCTTAGAAACCCTTGAAGGTTGAGGAGGCCATTTGTCCTTGATAGGATTTCTTTCTTCAGAAATAACTTCTAAGACCAGCTTGGACTCTTGGACTTTGTCTTCACCTCAACTCTGATACCATGTTAAATTTAGATAACAATGGTTTTCTATGCTTGATGCACTTTTACTTCAATCTTTCATAGGCCCAATACAAGATAGCAAACACATAAACTTGAAAGTAAAATGTTGATAGAACACAATAATAGATCAATAGATGACAAGTCAAATATAGATCAGATTTAAAATTCCTTATGTCCAGCAAAGATATGAGATAATGTTGCATTACGGTGGTCAGCAGGATGCTTCATGCTTCAACCAGCGAAGTCTTTCTCGGTCAGCCAGCACTTTCATGTGTCACACCCACAACCCTCAAAGACAGCTCATCACAAGTCAACGCATGTCAAACCAAGGATAGCATAGAAAAGTCAACGCAGGCAGCTTCAGAAAAGTCAACGCAGCAAACTAGGGCTTCAATCAAATAGCCTGGAATTCCTCGATTTTAGTGCCCAGCTGTATGGCCTCCTAAAATCGAAATTTCTACAGGAGATTGAGATCAAATGACCAAGGGTTGACCATGGTCAACGCTAGCTAACGCTGCAGCAGAAAAGCCCTAAACAGATCAGCGCAGAAAACAACAGTAAGCAATTAACAAATCAGCGCAGAAAACAACAGCAAGCCCTAAATAGATCAGCACAGAAAACAACAGCAAGCCCTAAACAGATTAACACAGAAAACAGCAGCTTCGCTCCATAGGTGAGTAGAAAAAGGGCCTCCAAAGGCTATCGAACCAATCAGATCACAAAGAGAGAATGTGTGATGAGATGATGCGAAAATGACCTCCAAGTCTCTCCAATTTATATTCATCAATGAAGGTGTGTGACACATCTCTTAAGCATGTGGGATAAATCTAGCCGACCTTGCACATGTGGAAAATAAATTCGAAATAAATGTTCTACTCATCCGATCAAGATGATCTTTAGATCAATCTTGCACCTCTCTGAAAGAGGATCCAACAAAAATATGACCATCATCATATGAGCAGTGCTACATGGAGTTTGGACATAGTTGCCCAAAATTAACAATATTTCAAATCAGCGCTTAGGCTAAAGGTGTTGAAAATAGTAGCGAGAAAGGTTTCTTGATTTGTGCCTTAATCAAAGAAACCACAATGAGTTTCTCCTTAGCATCCTCGAGTTCCCTATAAGTAAGGATGAACTCCTAAAATTTAGGATTCATTCCTAAAAGTCAGGATGAGTTATGAAGCAGTTAACTAATGCGTTGAAGTGGAAGGCCAAGTTTCTTGTCTTTTAGAGCGAGTGAATTTGGGAAAAGGACAAGTGATTGATTCTCAAGTTCTAGAATTGAGATGAGACAAGTTGCATGAGTCAGTTCAACTCAGTTAACTCATCAATCACAAAATTAACTTTCCGAAAATAACATTTGCTAACTTTAGACATTCATACTACTTATAAGGAGGAACGAAGGCACAATTGTAATCATTCTTGAGCACGAGTTTGTGTGTGAGCTTGTGAAAGAGCATGTGCAAGAGGGAGCCTTGTGCAAGTTGATAGAGGGAAGAATTGCCTTGGGAGTGTGCTAGGAAATAGGAGGAAATTCCTAAGAAATAGGAGTTCCTCATGCGCTAGGAAATAGGAGAGGCTAATTCCAGGATTTGCGCAAGGATTTCGGAGCTCATCCAAGAAAGGCAAGAAGGCATAGGGATCAGGGGTCTTGCAGATTGTTTCAGGCTTAGTTCAAGCAGGGAGTTCATTGTATTCTCAATTGAAGCAAGAGTGTTTTGTCAGAGATCTATTGCTCATTCTTCTATCAATAAAATTCTCAATCAAGCATAGGGTTTTCCCAGTTGAATTCCCTAGAAAATTGTGTTGTTGAATTGTGTGATTGTGTATTTATTTATGTTCCTATTCCGCTGCAAAATAAGTAGAGAAATTTTGTGCCTATATGAAAAGAAACCAGTTTTCGTATTGTTCATATTAGCAGTTGCAGAATTTCGAGGATTTTCTACATGGTATCAAAGTGTCAATCAAAATAAGGACCAGCACATCACAAGTGCAACACATCCAAGGAGTAAAAAGATCAAAAGAAGATACCTATGAGGCAGCCGCAGAATAGAAGCCCCGGTGAAAGAGAGATATTGGACTGTTTTGGGTGCAATAATTTTGTGACTGCAGGCCAAGTTTGTGGAGTTACAGCCAGCATAGAGGAGACATATTCTAAGGCAATTTTGTGCCAAATTTTAGGGCTAAATCCTCAAGAATAGATCCATATAATTCTGTGTCTTTGGGATGACAGTTGCACTGCTGTAGGTCTCATTTTGGGAGGTCGAAAGGCTAGGACAGTGGTCAGAAAAGTGTTCTAAAGGCCAGCAAAGAAGAGGAGTTGTAGAGGAAGGGAAACCGCAGGTTTTGGGCTGAGAGTTTCTCAGATACAGGTCTGAATATTTTCTGAGTATGCCCTAGTGTTGCCCAGTTCTGTTAGGTGGTCTCTTTGAATACCAAAATGGCCAAACAGTAGACTGTATAATATTAAAGGCGAGAGGGACAGCAAATAAGGGAGGACTGTTGGGGAAGCTAATCTGCAGCATTTGGAGGCATAGAGGGCCGAGTTTGTGGGGTTGTAACTGTAGTTACAGTCAGCCCTAACAGAGGGCCGAGAGTTGCAGAGAAGGGCACAAAGGCCAAGGCCAAAAGGAGCAGTAGTTGGCTGAGAAAAAAAGGTATGCTTTGTCCTCTCGAATTTTATGTTTGCTAGTGGATGAGGTGTCCAGTTTGGACATAGGTTAGAGGACATCTTGTGGACTGTGTGGAGGTCAGCAAGAAGGTGGACAAGTGGGCAGATCTGAAAGGCCTTATGACAATGATCTTGGAGCAGCTAAGACAGTGTGTGAAGCAAGCGGGGTACTGTTCGCAAATGAACAGTGTTTCTCATGGGCATGGATGTAGTGGGTAGATGTACTTATCTGCTGTGAGAAGCTGTCCTTGTGGAAGATCTCAAGTACAGTGTTCATGGAAGGACTCATGGGCTGTTGGGAGGCAGATTCGAATGGGAGCCCTAGTTCAGCTGATGAAAGGATCCATATGGTTGATAAGAGGGCAGTTCCAGAAGTCCCCAAGAGCAGTGATGATGGAGCAGACATATCAGTGCTAGTGGGTAGTTTGTTGAAGACCCTAAGAGCTAACGATCTTGGAGGATAAGGAGAGCAGCTAGTGGCAGATTTGTTTGAGACAGGTGCAGCCTTGAGTAGCACGGCAGGGAGAGCTTAGAGTAGAGAAGTGGTGGTTGAGCGAGAGTAGGATAGAGCTCTCAAGATGGAGCCTCAGCCAATATCTCAGTTTGAGTCTAAGTCAGTTGGCAGTTGCGCTGACCAGCGGGATGATGAGGAGCATAGCCCAGGGCGAGTGGAAGCAACCATTCAACTAGAGACTACCACTATAGGGACAGTTCGAGCCAAGTGGGCAGAAGATTTGGTTAAGGGAGATTAGAAGAGAGTTGAATCTTCTAGTATCACCTTCAGCTAGAGGAAGAAGCCATAGAGGTACACAGGGTACATGGCACTTATCACTAAAGTGATGGACTTGCATGGTGGAAAAGAACAGGTCTTCAGGTAAGGTTCCGCAAAGGAACGCAGGGAAGTCTTCTAGTTCAAAGGGAACAGTTGCAGCAACAGAGAACTTGGTAGTATTGGAGACAGATCTAGGTGGATGAGGTTCTTCCAGAAGCATCTTCCTCACTAAGAAGGAGTGTTGAAAATAGTAGCGAGAAAGGTTCCTTGATTAGTGCCTTAATCAAAGGAACCACAACGTGTTTCTCCTTAGCATGCTCGAGTTCCATATAAGTTAGGACGAACTCCTATAATTTAGGATTCATTCCTAAAAGTTAGGACGAGTTATGAAGCAGTTAACTAATGCGCTAAGTGGAAGGCCAAGTTTCTTGTCTTCTAGTGCGAGTTAATTTGGGAAAAGGACAAGTGATTGATTCTCAAGTCCTAGAATTGAGATAAGACGAGTTGCATGAGTTAGTTCAACTCAGTGGACTCACTAATCACAAAAATAACTTTCCTAAAAATAACACTTGCTAACTTTAGCCATTCAAATTGCTTATAAGGAACAACAAAGGCACAATTGTAGTAATTCTTGAGCACGAGTTTGTATGTGAGCTTGTGAGAGAGCGTGTGCAAGAGGGAGGCTCGTGCAAGTTGATAGATGGAAGAATTGCCTTGGGAATGTGCTAGGAAATAGGAGGAAATTCCTAAGAAATAGGAGCTCCCCATGCACTAGGAAACAGGAGGCTATTTCCACGATTTGCGCAGCGATTTCGGAGCTCATCCAGGCAAAGAAAAAAGGCATAGGGATCAAGAGTCTTACAGGTTGTTTCAAGCTTAGTTCAAGAAGGGAGATCATTGTATTCTCTATTGAAGCAAGAGTGTTTTGTAAGAGATCTATTGCTCATTCTTCTATCAATAAAATTCTCTATCAAGTAGAGGGTTTTCCCAATTGGGTTCCCTAGAAAAATTGTGTTGTTGAATTGTGTGATTGTGTATTTATTTTTTATCCTATTCTGCTGCAAAATAAATAGAGAAATTTTGTATCTATGTGAAAAGAAACTAGTTTTCAGATTGTTCATATTAGCAGTTGCAGAATTTCGTGGATTTTCTACAGAAAGGTTCATGAAGATTAGATCCAAGGAACCTCGGAATTGAGGCGAAATTTTGAAAATGGAATTTCTAAAAAAAAATTATACATGGTACCAAATTTGATTGGATTAGAATTGCTCTCTTAGTGAAGAGGAAGTTGGATATTTCAGTTGTATCATACCAAGAAGTGGTGCTTTCACCTAGTACAAATTGATTGGGTGTGATACTCTAGGGCAATTGGGAGAAGCGCTTGAATTCTTGAAGGCTTTTCTACTTTTTTTGTCATTGATTTTGCTTACTAGTGTGCTTTAGATTTGTAGGATGACTACTCTCAGTCCTTGTAACACCCTGTTTTCCCCAGTCTGCAACTATAAGTATGTTTCAATGTTGTTGTGACTCGTGAGTTAAGGAAAAGATATTTGTCAATTTTAACACTAAAGCGGACATATAAAAATGATAAAAATGTATTTTGTTTAATTAATTATTAAAAAAAAATCGCCAAACAACTAACTGAAGGGTGGAGCCCTTATACCGGCCATGATATCACAAGTGGGAACCAGTGATGGGGCTGGGCGATTACCTTGCCTCCAATGTAACAACCTTTGCTGAAAAGACATTTTACCATGTTGCCAAATTTAAATGCAAATTCATTTTCCTTTCTTTCCATTTTCCCAAAAATCAGTTGTTGAAAAAGAGATGGGTAGTTGGCCAGCCACCCAACCACAATTATGAAGGTATGGAAGGCTGATTGGGACAGCTAAAAGCATCATGCAATGGTACAGCCAGTACCCAACTTGAATTTCCCAAATGACCCACGAATTCCTCTGCCACAAGCCAAAAAATCATGAGTCTTCTTGGGCAAGGGTAAGATGATGCATGTGCGAGTCGAGGGAATTTATCCAAGGTGTGGGTACTGTGCAGGAGACACAGCAAGTGCAGAAAAAGAGTTTCCATGAGTTTTAGATGTGCCCACAAGTAGAAAGAGTGGAAATTGCAAGAGGGTTGGTGCTAGTAAGATTGCAAGCATATAGAACACTCTTGGGCTGCCAAAAGTCATGCCCAAGGTTATTGAATTTGAGTTGGGTCCATTATTGGGCATTTGGGCCTGCTGAAACGCCAAGTTGACCATCGGAATTTAGCAGAAAAGCTTGAATCCAACCTGCAAAAAGAGGACTGCAAATTTTGATGTTGGCTGGGCAAGGAAACAGGCATTGAGACTGGAGAACGCTGAAGGACTGCGCAGGCAGTGAATGGACTCCCTTGTGCTATTGTAACAAGTTGGGAAGGCATTTTTAGAATTCATGGAAGTCCTGGGCTCAATGGGTAGAAGATTTTTCTGTGATTGGACTGCCTGTGAAGAATAGTGGCCTCCATGCCCATCATTTTTTCAGAGAAACTACGTTTTCCCTGTAGTATCATGGCTTGGCTAGGGGTAGCCAGCTGTAGACAAAGACAGGCACAGTTGAGCCTATGGTTGGCTGGAAAATAGCTCACCCTTCTTCAGTTGCAGGCAATTGCATCAGATAAGTCTCTGCATGTGTTTTAAATGATGTTTTTCAACTTTAATTTACTTGAGATGGCTGTCTGAATTTGAAGTTATCTGCTGTGAATGAACATGTGATAATAATTTTTGTGCCATGGTTGAGTAAACTATGTTAGTGGTGTTAGTGGGAATTGTTTCTATAGATGTCATTGGAAGCCTTGGACACCCTGTCTGTTGAAAGGCTTCACAGGGGAAATCTCAAGTTTTATAAGAACTAAGCAAGTTTTAGTATTCATAGAACATCCAAGAATAAGTTTCAAAATGTTCACTATGAGATATACAAACACTTTGAAAAGTTTGGCCTGACAGTGATGCTTTGCTCTTCAAGATTTATAAAGGCCTCAAGAAGGTTACTTTAACTTCAACCTTCAGCAAGGCTTGAATTTAAGTGAACTGGCAAAGGTAATTCCTATTCATTGGGTTTGTGAGAGCCAGGAATTAAAGGCTCTGAATATAGATACATAGCTGCCAGGAGTGTTAAAAATTAAAACTTAACTTACTACAAGTCTGACCTTGCCAAAAAGGAGATGCATTTTCCAGCCATATTTAAAGCCCAAACTGGCTGTCATATAGGATCTGGGGATTGGCGGGAAAAGTATAAGCCCTGGTCTTTACCTCCTAGCATCCTCATAACTTGTTATCTTAGATTCTTGAAGACCTCTGTGCTACTTTGGAGTCCAGGTGTACGTCTTGGGGGCATAACCTTGGAGCTGCCCAATGTGTTAACCCATAGAAGATGTTATGTCTCAGCCCTATACCTTTGAGAAATTAGGCTGTGGGAGCCTCCTACCAATACTTTTGTGCCCTTGGAACAGGAGCATCAAGCCACTTGGACAACAAGTGAATGCTGGCTCTTTATGACCCTGCTCATGATTCCATGTAGCTTTTGGGACATGATTGTAGTAAAACTTTGCCATTTACAAGGTGTACATGATATTAACCTCGTAACCATAGCATTTTAGGTGCTAATATGTGAGAGCCCTCGTTTAAAATAGAACAGAAAAGGGCATGAGTTTTTCTGTGCTTGAATCGCAAAATATTCCAAGCTTAATCCAGTGCAACAATTGCCTTCTGCAAACAGTGCAGCTCAGTTATAGTGTCTAAATCAAAACAAGAAAGATTGAAGATAATACATTATACAATTATGTGTTTTCAGACGAGCACATCTTGGACAAGAATTGTTGGAATTGGGATGCAGACTAAATCTGGTTTTAGGAGGGTTTGCCAGCAACTGATGAACTCCATCATATTATAGATGACTAACTGTAATCCTAGAGCCTTCCAAATGGGCAGTGTTGATTATGGCATGAGCTTGTTTGATAGGATCAAGCTTTTACTCCATGACATGGAAAATACTTACCATTCAGTGGTCTGACCTGTGCTAATATGTGTGCTAGAATGATCATTATTAAAATCATCAAAGTTTACCTGGATTTCTGTTTTTGCCTTGGTTCCTTGAGAAGGAAGTATTGCATACTGTATTCAGGAGTTTGGACAAAGGGCAAGTCAACTGCCCAAAGCCATGAGTCCAAGATCCACTGTCAAGCCAATGGGAGCTAGTTGGAAGCCAACACTAGCCACAGGTACCTGTTAATTGGTCAATGGTAAGCATACCTAGAGGGAGAATTGCAGATTCCATAAAATAATAGCAAGTTTCATCATGATGCCATTAAGTGAGGTAATGTTGATTCTCGTATCAGTAGCTTGGCTAGTATTTCGACCAGGTGAATGAATGTTGAATCCTGATATAATAGAAACTGTAAAATTCATAAAAGTTCTTGTGTGTTCTCTCTGCAATCATTAGAATTTAAAGGCTGATTCTGAGCAGTAATGTCAGAATTTTAAAAAAGTTAAAAATAGTCTTTAATGAGGGTAAAATCTGATGATTATGGGAGCCACTGCTAATTGTTGATGTTCCTTAACATTTGACAACTTTAAGGTGGATGCAAATGTAAATCTCCATGTTGAGAGGAATAATTGCCAGCCATAGTTATTTAGTGATGGTGTTGAATATATAACCTCCAAGAGCGTGTATGGATGGATGGTGTTAAATAATTTGTTACAGATTCTGAGGGTTGGCTTGGGAGTGTGTGCCAAGGAAGGCTCCCTTGCTTAATCGTTTGGGTTCTAAAAAGCCCAAACTCACCAATGTTGTTGTGGCCACCTTCAGGCTCGACATTAGTCAATTCTGGAGCTATAAATTTCAATTCTCCTTGATAAGAAGTAATTCGTACCAACTACAAGTTCTGGCCATGTATACATAGTTAACTCCGCACAATCATTTAGCAGACCACAGTCATATGTTAAGTTCACGGCAAGAGCCCCTTTTTGTTAATTTTGGGCAACTAGGTCCAAACTCCATGTTGCATTGCTCATATGATGGAGATGATATTTTTGTTGGATTCCTCTTTCGGAGAGGTGCAAGATTGATCTAAAGATCATCTTGTTTGGATGAGCAGAAATTATATTCTGAATTTATTTTTCTATACGTGCAAATTGTCAAGGTAGGCCAGAATTGTAATGTAGACTCACAAGCCCCAAAAGATGTGTCACTCATCCCCAGTCATGGATATAAATTGGAGAGACAAGATGCTCATTTCATCATTCACTCATCTCACACATCTCTCTCATCTGATAGGTTTGTACAGCCTTGCAGAGGCTTCTCTCTCTCTCCCACGTGTGAATCTGGAAGCTGAAATCTGCGGACTGTTTTAGGGCAAATCTGGACAGCGTTGACCAGCGTTGACTTTGGGTCAATCCTCCTTGTTTGACTGTGTTTTCTGCCCAGAATTTCCAATCTTGGAAGGCCACATTTGATGGCACAGGAATCGAGGTCAATCGTTGACCTTTGATGGCAGCGTTGACAGGTTTTGACTGCAGGAATTTTGACTTGCGTTGGCTGTTTTGGAAGCTGATTTGTGGGGTGAGTGTGACACTGAAGGAAGGCTGACTGTGACCGAGTTTGACTGAACCTATTTGGAGGTTGAAGGGCTGGTTTGACCAGCAAAGTCTTTGCTGGAGCATCCTGTTGACTGCTGTAACAAGCATTTTTCTCTATCTTTGCTGAATAAGAAGAATTACAAATTCTTGTATCTTGTATTGGCTTGTCTTCTGTTGATCTATTTTATTCTCTATCAGCATTTACTTTCAATGATTATGTGATTGCTAATCTGAAATTGAATAGGGCAGTCTACTGGGAGTGTGTTTCCCCACGCACCCTTTTTGGGGAGTCTTGGGGAGACACAAGGAGGTGTGTTTCCCCAATGTGGGGGATGAGACTCCCCAAAAGGGGTGTGTCTGGGCATCCCCCCTCAAAGGAAAGCAGAGAAGCTAGTTGCAATGCACAATTTTCTACGTCTTGCACATAGGAAGACACTAGAGTATTAGAGAGGACTGACAACACGATGGGATGTGGATCCAGAGGATAGTGCATAGATAGATGATGAGGATGGACCAGATGAGTTGCATCATGGTTGGGTTGGAGTTTCGTTGGTTACTCAAGAGAGTGACTCTGACTCAGATAACGACATTCCCATTGATGGTCTCAATGACTACATGTAGCAGATGGATGAAGAGGACCAATCATTGAGATTTGAGTCCTTGATGTTGATTTTATTTTCAGTGCTCATTATCCATTTTTACTTTTGAGTTGTGATACTAGATATTGATGACCTCAGACTGATTCTTGACTCTTCACTCTTAATTATTTTTTAGTTTGAAACTTTGAGTGATATAAATTTGGTGTTCAAACTTCAGTATCTAGTATATAGTAATATACTAGTATGTTTTGCTTTCAGTTAGATTCTACAATGTTGAATGATGAATTTAATTTTTAAATCAATGTAGATTGTAGAATGATGAATGATGAATGGTATGGATCAATGTATTTGAATATTTCATTATTGAATTTTTTTATTGAATCTCATGGTATATTTGAATAATGAGTATGTCATATGAATGTTGTATGTATCAAAATGAATGATGAGGATGGATCAATGTATGTCATTATTTAATTCAATTATGAATTTAAATTTTATGTGTGGATCAAATTTCGATTTCAATGTATTGGTATCTGTATTACTATATACTTTCATTATTGAACAATGAATATGAACTTGAATTAATTAATTAATTAATTATATATATATATATATATACACACACCCCGACATCCCCCGCACCCCCAAAATTTCACTAAAATTTGACGGTACTCCCACACGTGCCCCCTGTGCGTCTCCCCGCACCGGAGTCTTGGTGGAACATTGGTATTTTTTGGGCATGTAATATTCCTAATACGAAAATTGACACTGCTATTAAGCAAAACTACACATGCAAACAAAAAATTCCGTACAGTTATTGAACACCCACAATTTACACCGAGTACAGTGCAGTGCCATCAGCAGCAACGCAGATGCAGGGTGGTTCAGCTCAAAGTAGCAGATGAATCAGAGTTGTGCAGTGGCTTGGTGGGCAGTGGCAGGTTGTCACATTTGTCAAACATCAATAGCATGTATGGGAGGATGTTATGAGATCATCCAGAACACCCTCCTCGCTAATAGGAAGTGTTAGTTTTTTATGGTTAGGTAGCATCGGATAGGTGTTTGGAGTAACAAAACCGTAGGCTTGTTGACTTAATTGTAATATACACAAGAGGTATTCTTAATAATAATTTATTATATATAAAATGTATAAGTGATGATAAAATGTTACAATGGGGCCCTGCTTATATACCTAGGCAGGTGGCCTTTCATGACTGGGCATGTCTTTTATACATGCCCTTTCACTAACTTTACGACTACTTACATAATCCTTATTTGACTATTAATAATTATATTTATTCTATTTATACTATTTGTTATGAATTATATTCATAACATTGCCCCTTCCTTCGAAAGCTTTGTCCTCAAAGCTATATTGTTGACAATTTCCTTCATGTTTGTCAAACATCTTAGCATTATTCAGCCATTTATTTATGTATAATTCGTCACTTTTCTAGAAACGCAACTCGTCAATAATATTCCCTTGGCAATTTTTTTTTTTTTTAATTGAATAATATATATATATATATATATATATATATGTTTAAATTAATTTAATTAATTAAATAATAATTTTAATTAATTAAATTAATAAAATTTGATTTTTTTTTATGTTATGACTATGATCGTTACCCTATACCGCGATTTATAAGCACGAAGTGGAATGCCCATGATTTATAAGCACCAAACCCATCTGTTGACCCATTGACCAGGGTACATCATTTGACCTCGCACCAATTGACATAACTTACCTCTCAACGATTTGTGCATGTTATTTGAATGCGACACAGGTAACAAGCACAGCGAAAGCACCAGGAAAAGCACAATTGAGGGCAGCGGAACACGATCTGCAGTGATCACGATTTGCAGACGTGGATGGTTGATGATGAAACGGAGCGCAGTGGATCATGCAACAGTGGATAGACGGGTTGCTACCACAGGCGGCGTCTTCAGTGTGCGAACTGTTCCGACGTCTTGAGCGGAGGTTGACTAGGATTGACGGCGGAGTGGTATCGAAGGGGTGGGTTTAGAGCAGCGGCGGACCCTGTTGGGGTCCATTCTGCCCCCGTTGTCCTGGATGAGCAACACTAGGGCATTGTCACGCAGTTTTTTTATCGATGACATGGGCGGAAATTTGAAGTATGCTTGTGTGAGAGGATTGCAGACAATAGGCGTGCGGAAAGTGCCAGGGACTTCAAACAAGAACAATCCTGTGCCCATTCCTTTCAAAACGGGAGCATCTCTCAGCGGCCTTTTCTTTCTTTGAGAATTATCTACGACTTTCCCTTTCTGTTGGTCCTTTGTGAAGAAAAGAGACATACAACTCTTCCATGTCCGAGTAAAGAAACAGTAACATAGACAAGGATCTATGCCACTGGCTATAAGCAAACATGGTTTGCTGTTGGGAGGGGCTTGAATCCACTTTCTGGTTATAAATTTGGCGGAAGAGAAAAGTGTGTTCCATTCCCGACACACCGACCAATATTTACATCCATCTTCAAGAGGCAACCATTTCAAGATTTCCACTTCCAGATGCGCGGCCAAAGATTCCTCCACGAGCTCAACGTATGCTTCGTTCTTGTCCATTTTCATGACTTGAAACAATGAAACACTTAGTGCCGAAGCCGGATTGTCCTCCTGCATTATATTTTCCTTCACATTTTGAATTGCAGTGGAATAAACTGCTTGTTTTACAGGTGCCTCATGGTTCCACTTTGGCAACCGTGGCAATGGCGGCTGCTGTATATCTGATTGTCTTAGACTTTCCTCTAACTTCCTCCTTTCTTCCCTAGCCTTCCTTGCCTCGGCAATCAACTTATCATTGCTCTTTTTTCCATAAGGTTTCGCAACAGCATCATCAAGTTAACGAGATTTGATATCTGCATTGTTGTTATCTTCAAGAGTCTCTTGATCAATTCCAATTTCATTAAGATCCTTGTAATTATGTTTTTCATCCTCCCTTCTCTGCTGCAAATACAGCTCTAAGGGAGGACCTACTGGTTTCTCCTTTTTCCCTTGCTCATATTGTTTTTCTTCTTCTGATTCATGCCAATCCACTTCATTTGGATCATCATCTTGATCTATATCATTTTCATCAAGATCTTCTGAATTCCTTGAATCGGCTGAATTGTTCTGTTGACTACGTCCAATATTCGGGAATCTTGGTTCTTGTGTCTGATTTATCTTGTCGCAAATGGTGTTTATCTTCTGCATTTCTTTGTTATGATTGCCTGTGGACTCACTATGGTTTTCCCAAATTTGTCTTTCTATCTGATTTGTCGTGTCTTGAAGTTTTTTGATGTCTTCGGACTGTCCTGTAACCTTATCCTCAAGATTGATTAATCTTTTAGTGAATTCATCAGAATTATTGATCTTACTCTCAAGATCGATCAACCTTTTGTTGAAATCGGCCATCGACATTGATGAAGACATCGAGCGGCAGCGATCTCGAAGCACTGCATGTAACAGCTGAAGGCAGCCAGCAGCAGCAGAAGGCGGTCACAAAACGAACTCACTCCGATACCAAATGGAGTAACAAAACCGTAGGCTTGTTGACTTAATTGTAAAATACACAAGAGGTATTCGTAATAATAATTTATTATATACAAAATGTATAAGTGATGATAAAATGTTACAATGAGGCCCTGCTTATATACCTAAGCAGGTGGCCTTTCATGACCGGGCATGTCTTTTAAACATGCCCTTTCACTAACTTAATGACTACTTACATAATCCTTATTTGACTATTAATAATTATATTTATTCTATTTTATGCTATTTTATACTATTTGTTATGAATTATATTCATAACAGTGTTCTAGTCTCGACTTTGGTCAAAGAGGCTTAGAAACACAAGAACTCCATAACCCATAAAAAGTTTCAGGAGAAAACACCTAGAGATGGCTCAATTAAGTTAATTAGTCAATAATTAAATATTTTCTAAGTCTAACTTAGAAAAAGGATTAATTAACAGGAATTAATTAAGAAAGGTAAGATTTCTCTAGAAACTCACATGGATCGACTTAGAGATGATCTTAGTTGTTGATGAGGACTTAATCATGGTTGTTGGTGGGCCAATGAGAGATTATAAGAGGTCGATGGGGTTGGAGCAGGATACACTTGGTGAGGAAGTCCCTTGGGCAGATCGAGCTATCCAGTTGTCATGTTCAGTGCAAGAAGAAAAGTTTGAGCTAGAGAAGGGAAGCAGAGATAGAGGAGTAGTAGCAAAGTGATCCGGTGGAGGTTTCCAGTGTCGAAAGAGGAAAAAGAGAGAGGTTGAATTGTTCTACACAGAGGCTTCGCAGGGGCTTGTGTAGAGCCTCAAGAGGGCAGATCGATTCAGCTGAGGAAGAAGTCGATTCAGCTAAGGAAGAAGTCGATTCAGTTGCTGGTGAACGAGAAAATTCCCAGTAGGCCAAGTGAATCACTTCCAGGAGCAGAGACAAGCAAGACGTCTGATTCAGAGGGAGTTTCGGGCAGTATGTACAAGTGACTGTGCAGGGCCTGCAAAAGGGTGGACGCAAATCTTTCCAAGAGTCAATTTCAGAGCCCAGATTGTGGTTGGATTGCTTGTGGAGAGAGAAAATTTCTCTCAGATGATTTTGCCAGTATTTATCTTAGAGAGGATTGCCAGTTTAGCATCCATTTTATTGTACTCAAATTTGTTGCTGAAGAAATAATAATAAAACCCTCATTTGTTGCACTAGTTTTCTCACATTGGGTTTTTCCAGGGACAATTGTCCAAAAATAACGGTGTCAAATTTTAATGTGTGTGTGCTCTGTATTTCTTAGTTCCAACATTTTCTTTGGTCAGAGAGGCTTAGAAACACAAGAACTCCAAAACCCAAAAAAAGTTTCAAGATAAAACACCTAGAGATGGCTCAATTAAGTTAATTAGTCAATAATTAAATATTTTCTAACTTAGGAAAAGGGATTAATTAAGTGACTGTGCAGGGCCTACACAAGGGTGGACGCAAATCTTTCCGAGAGTCAGTTTCAGAGCCCAGATTGTGGTTGGATTGCTTGTAGAGAGAAAAAAATTCTCTCAGATGATTTTTCCAGTATTTATCTTAGAGAGGTTTGCTAATTTAGCATCCATTTTATTGTACTCAAATTTGTTGCTGAAGAAATAATAATAAAACCCTCATTTGTTGCACCGGTTTTCCCACATTGGGTTTTTCCAGGGACAATTGTCCAAAAATAACGGTGTCAAATTTTAATGTGTGTGTGCTCTTTATTTCTCAGTTCCAACATTTTCTTTGGTCAGAGAGGCTTAGAAACACAAGAACTCCAGAACCCATAAAAAGTTTCAAGATAAAACACCTAGAGATGGCTCAATTAAGTTAATTAGTCAATAATTAAATATTTTCTAAGTCTAACTTAGGAAAAGGGATTAATTAACAGGAATTAATTGAGAAATGTGAGATTTCTCTAGAAACTCACATGGATCGACTTAGAGATGATCTTAATCATTGATGAGGACTTAATCATGGTCGTTGGTGAGCCAATGAGAAATTATAAGAGGTTGATGGGGTTGAAGCAGAATACACTTGGTGAGCAAGTCCCTTGGGCAGATCGAGCTATCCAATTGTCATGTTCAATGCAAGAAGAATAGTTCGAGCTAGACAAGGGAAGCAGAGATAGAGGAGCAGTAGCAGAGTGATTCGGTGGAGGTTTCCAGTGCCGGAAGAGGCAAAAGGGAGAGTTGAATTGTTCCACGCAGAGGTTGCGCAAGGGCTTGCACAGAGCCTCAAGAGGAAAGATCGATTCAGCTGAGGAAGAAGTCGATTTAGTTGTTGTTGGCCGAGAAAATTCCCAGTAGGCCAAGTGAATCACTTCTAGGGGCAGATACAAGCAGGACGTCTGATTCAGAGGGAGTTCAGGCAGTGCGTACAAGTGACTGTGCGGGGCCTGCACAAGGGTGGATGCAAATCTTTCCAGGAATCAATTTCGGAGCCCAGATTGTGGTTGGATTGCTTGTGGAGAGAGAAAAATTCTCTCAGATGATTTTGCTAGTAATTCTCTTAGAGAGGATTGCCAGTTTAGCATCTATTTTATTGTACTCAAATTTGCTGCTGAAGAAATAATAATAAAACCCTCATCTGTTGCACTAGTTTTCCCACCTTGGATTTTTCTAGGGACAATTGTTCAAAAACCACTGTGTCAAATTTTAATGTGTGTGTTATGTATTTCTCAGTTCCAACATTTTCATTTCCACGGTATTTTTAAGGTGAAGAAATTGCAATGTGATTTATTCGTTATTTTGTCGTAACAAAATAAACTGCATAATTAATCAATTAGAAGAATAAGTTCCAATTGTTGTATGTCAAGGAATTTTCACAAGGGTTATTTTGCAGAGGAGAATTCTGACTCAATGAGTTGCCAAGGGTCTTTGACTTCATGAGGTTGCATAATGTTAAATTTGGACAACTAGGTCCAATCTCCATCTTGTGATGCTCAGATGAAGATTCCAATATTTGTATTGGATTCCTCTTTCAGAGAGGTGTAAAATCGATATAAAATTCATTTTAATCTGATGAGCAGAACATTTATTTTGAATTTATTATTTATAATAAATTTAAGTGCAGGTCGGCCTTAAGGTTTTACACCCCCAACAGATGTGTCACACACCTCAATGATGGATATAAATACAGTCAACGTTGGAGAGCATTTCACTCACTCAACATCACACATCTTCTCCTTTGATTATATACGAGCATCTAAGAAGCAGTTTCATCTCCCACGTGAGAAGAAGGATGAAATCTACTGCAGCAAAAAGGACGAAATTTACTGCAGCAAATTTTCTGTAGTTAGGGTTTCTGGGCAAGTTTGACCAGCGTTGACTTTGGTCAACGCATGGTCCGAATTCGCTGAAATTTGGTGGAGAGTTCGATTTTTGAAGGCCATACTCATTGGCATAAAAATCGAGGTCAAAAGGTTGACCAAAGTTGGAGCTGCGTTGACTTTATTGTTGCTGCCCTGCATTGACTTTTTCTGGACTGTGTTGACTTTCTGGGTTTGACTTTGAGTTGATTGGGTGACTGATTTGAGGACTGTTGTGACACATTCTGGGTTGGCCGACCAAGAAGACTTTGCTAGTTGAAGCATCCTGCTGACCGTCGTAACGCACCAACACATTCTCCTGTTTCTGGTTTGTCTTCTATAGATCCACTGGTATGTTCTATTAGCATTTTTACTTAACTGTTTATGTGATTGCTGTTATAAAAGTAAAGTTGCATCAAGCATAGAACATCTACAAAAATTTACATGGTATCAGAGCTGAGGTGAAGACAAGCCCTAACTTATAGTAATCACCAAAAGAGAAAAATGAGTTCCACAAGTTATGGCTTCAAGGAGGATGACAAGCTAACTGGAAGGGATGACTTCCATGCTTGGAAGATGATATTAGATCTCAAATTAGAAGACCATGATCTCATGGACTATGTACTGGGTAAGATACAAGAACCTCCATCCATTGCTACTGCTGCTGCTAAAACCAAGTATAAGAAGGGGGAGATCAAAGCAAAGCTAATGATCAGGGAATCCATACATAAAAGTTTGGTTGCCTACATATCTAAGCTAGGCACATCCAAAGAGATGTATGATAAGCTGATACAAATGTTCAAAGTAAACAATGCAAACCAGGTGCTATTCTTCAAGAATCAATTGAAGAATCTGAAGAAAGGCAGGGATGAATCTGTCCAAACATACTTTCTGAAACTGACCGAGATCAAGAACAATTTGCTGGCTATTGGGGAGACAATAGCTGATCGTGAGATGGTACTCACCACACTTGGAGGGCTCCCATATGAATGGCAAGTATTCAACACTACCATTCTCAATAATAATATAATTCCTAACTTTGACGAGCTACTGTCAAGATGCATGCAAGAAGAGACAAGAATGAAGGAATACGAAAATGACAGAAATGTTGCCTACGCTGCTCATTCTAGAAAGAAGAACTCTGGTGGTTCAAAGAACAAAGGAAGAGCAGGGGCCCAAGGAAAGAAGGGCAAGTGTTTCACTTGTCATAGGTCAGGTCATCATGCTAGAGAATGTCCTTTCAAGAAGGATTCTCTCGATAGTGATGACTACAACAACAACTAGAGGAATGGAAATCAAAGAAACAACAGGTCCAAAGGAAAGAGGAAGGCTCCCTCTGGCAGAAACAATCAACCTTTCAAAAGGTCTAGAAACTCCAGGTATGAGGAGTCAAATGTTGTTGATAAAAGAAATGAATACATTCTTATATCTGCCCTCTCTGCTGCATCTCCGCCCGACACTATGGATGTCTGGCTGATAGATAGTGGTGCCTCAAGACACATCACTGGGTTCAAGGAAGCACTCTCTGACATGGTTGAGAAGGATACTAATCTGGAAATTATCCTTGGAGATAATGCCACATATCCCGTGAGAGGGACAGGGATTGTGACCCTCCACTTGTCTCAAGGACAAGTCCTACATTTGCAAGATGTACTCTATGTACCAAAATTGAAGAAGAACCTTGTGTCTATATCAGCCATGGAAGACAAAGGTTTCAATGTGGCATTCATTGATGGAAAGGTGCACATGTGGAAAAAGAATCTCAAGGAAGCTATCGTGATTGGTTTTAGAGTTGGAACACTCTACCAGGTTGAAGGAAGTCCACTGGGAGCTATGACATGTGATACTATCTGACAAACTGAACTATGGCACCGAAGGTTTGGACACCTTCATTATAAGGCCCTTCCCGAAGCAAGGAAGGTGGTGACAGGGATGCCTGATTTTGGAAATAATCATGAAGGTGTATGTAAGGGTTGTGCCGAAGGAAAGCATACAAGGGGACCTTTCCCCTCAAGTGTCACAAAGACATTTGATATTTTGCAACTGGTCCATTCTGATCTATCTAGTATGCTACCCGTGACATCCCTAGGAGGATGTTCTTACTATATGACATTCACTGATGACTTCTCCCGCAAAACCTAGATATACTTCTTGAAGAAGAAGGATGAGGCTTTCATGTGGTTCCGTACCTTCAAAGCCTTGGTGGAAAATATGACAGGGAAGAAGATCAATATTTTGAGGACCGACAATGGCACTGAATATGAGTCAAATGAGTTCAAGGACTTTTGCAGAGAAGCTGGCATTAAGAGGGAGACTACTACTGCCTATACTCCTGAGAAAAATGGCATTGTTGAACGAAAGAACAGGACCATTGTAGAAGCTACCCATGCCATGCTATGTGACTAGGGTCTACCGAAGTTTCTGTGGGGAGAAGCTGCGAATACTGCTGTATACATTCAAAACCGATGCCCTCATTCCGCCCTGGACTCCAAAACTCCCGAAGAGGTTTTCACTGGTAAGAAACCTGACGTCTCACATTTTAGAATTTTTGGATGTCCTGTTTATTTTCATGTGCCAAAAGAAAAAAGAAGTAAGCTGGATGCTTTTGGGAAGAAAGGAATGTTTGTGGGCTACAACGAAAATTCTAAGGCCTATAGAGTCTATGTACCTGGTCAAAGGGAAGTAGAGATATGCCATGATGTCACTTTTGACGAAGATGCTTCCCTGAAGAAAGTAGTAGATCTTCCAAGATCTGAGGAAAATCATGAAGCAAGGCCTGGAAATCAAGAAGAATCGCAGGATGAGACAATGCCTGATGTTGAAGGACCAATGGACCCAATCAATCCATCTCCTTCACTGAGAAAGAGACCATCATGGCTCAGGGACACTCTCGAAGATGTTGAGGGACATGCTGCCCCGAGGGGGACATTCCGAGAAAGCAAGAAGCCGTGTAGATACCAAGGGTATCTGGCTGCCATGAGTACTATTGTACAATCTGAACCCGGATCTTTTGAGGAAGCCGTAAAGCATCAAGTCTGGAAGGATGCTATGCACGAAGAATATGAGTCCATAATGAAGAATGATGTCTGGGATGTGGTCCCGAGGCCAAAGGACAAATCAGTTGTCACCGCGAAATGGCTCTACAAGATCAAACATGGATTTGATGGGAGTGCTGAAAAGTTCAAGGCAAGATTTGTTGCCCGTGGCTTCTCTCAAAAGGAAGGAATAGACTATGATGACATATTTGCACCTTTGGCACGATATACCACCATTCGATCAATCATAGCCCTTGCTGCTACGCAAGGATGGAGTCTTCATCAGATGGATGTCAAGACCGCTTTTCTGCATGGTGCAATAAAGGAAGAGGTGTATGTGGAACAACCTCTGGGATTTGAAGTTCAGGATCGGGACACTCATGTCTGCAGGTTGAAGAAAGCCCTCTATGGGTTAAAGCAAGCACCCAGAGCTTGGTACGAGAGGATGGATAGTTACTTGATGAAGCTGGGCTTCACTCGAAGTAATGCTGATTCGAACCTTTACTTCAAGGTTGTGCAGGGGAAGCCTCTCATTCTAGTGCTATATGTGGATGACCTCTTCCTGACAGGTGCTAACCCTCTCATTCATCAATGTAAGAGGGAGCTCGCTGCTGAGTTCGAGATGAAGGACCTAGGACTGATGCACTACTTCCTAGGCCTGGAGGTATGGCAGAGACCTGGAGAGATTTTCCTTTCTCAAGGAAAATATATTGTGAAACTTCTGGAAAGATTTGGTATGGTGGATTGCAAGTCTGTGACAACACCAATGGAACTCAATTTCAAGAAGTTGAGTGGCAGCGCTGCTGGGCCCGTATTGGCAAATCCTACTGAGTATCATCAACTCGTAGGGGCTCTGATGTTCTTAGTGAACACCCGTCCAGATATATGTTTTGCAGTGAACACTTTGAGTCAACAGATGGTTGAGCCTCATCACTTTCACTGGGTTGGTGCCAGGAATCTTCTGAGATACCTTCGGGGCACGATAAACCATGGGCTGAGATACACTGCCGGGAGCGTGACACTCCTTGGATATACTGATGCCGATTGGGCTGGCAGTGTGGTGGATCGTAAGAGCACATCGGGATGCTACTTCAATCTTGGTTCTGCTTCGATCTCATGGATGAGCAGGAAGCAGAAGTCGGTGGCTTTGAGCACCGCAGAGGCCGAATACATTGCAACAAGTATGGCCTGTTGTGAAGCAGTTTGGTTGCGAAAGCTCTTTAGTGAGTTGTTTGGACATGTGCTAGATACCACCGTGATACTCTGTGATAACCAGAGTGGGATTTGCTTGACCGAGAATCCAGTGTTCCACGACCGATCCAAGCATATTGATATCAAGTATCATTTCATCCGGGATATGGTACAACGAGGCGCCGTAAGGCTCGATCATATAGGAACTGATGAGCAGGTCGCGGATATTCTCACTAAGCCCCTGGGAAAGGTCAAGTTCCTAACCTTCCGTGAGAGACTTGGTATCGTGGAACGACCCTATGATGTGGGTCCTGTTGGACGATGAGCTCGAGGAGCTCTGGGGGGCTTTGGGGACAAGCTTCTCGGAGCTATGAGCAACCACAAGGCTAGGCTTGCCAAACCTTGTTGGTGTGCTTGGACCCCACCATTGTGATTATTGAGTTGGTTCACCTCTCATTATCTGTGCCCCATATGCATCCTACCCATTGAGTTCGGGGCTCATGGGAAGTACCTCTCATTTGGCCAATGAGGTGGGAAAAGCTAGAGACTAATAGCAAATACTGATGGACGCATCAGAGATTGTCGTACTCTCTATCTAGGATGGCACGGTCCAACCACTTGATCTGGGATCAAGTCTAGTGAGGTCTCGGACCTCCGCCTGACCTCGGGTCAGATGAACCAACTTCAGGTTGGTTGGAGACTCTTTGTGAGTCCGATAGAGGTTTCGGACCTCTGGGCTGAATTTGTCAGCCGGGGGATGATGTCTTTGTGACTGACCCACTTCTGTTCTGAAATAAAGAGGCCAGCAAAGCAAGTTATGGCGGGATGACGCACGATGTTTGATTGCACTGGTGGATGGAGTTCTCCCTAGTTGAGAGGGAGTGTTAAATTTGGACAACTAGGTCCAAACTCCATCTTGTGATGCTCAGATGAAGATTCCAATATTTGTATTGGATTCCTCTTTCCGAGAGGTGTAAAATCGATATAAAATTGATTTTAATCTGATGAGCAGAACATTTATTTTGAATTTATTATTTATAATAAATTTAAGTGCAGGTCGGCCTTAAGGTTTTACACCCCCAACAGATGTGTCACACACCTCAATGATGGATATAAATACGGTCAACGTTGGAGAGCATTTCACTCACTCAACATCACACATCTTCTCCTCTGATTATCTACAAGCATCTAAGAAGCAGTTTCATCTCCCAAGTGAGAAGAAGGGCGAAATCTACTGCAGCAAAAGGACGAAATTTACCGCAGCAAATTTTCTGCAGTTAGGGTTTCTGGGGAAGTTTGACCAGCGTTGACTTTGGTCAACGCATGGTCCGTTTGAGCTGAAATTTTGTGGAGAGTTCGATTTTTGAAGGCCATACTCATTGGCACAAAAATCGAGGTCAAAAGGTTGACCAAAGTTGGAGCTGCGTTGACTTTATTGTTGCTTCCCTGCGTTGACTTTTTCTGGACTGCGTTGACTTTTCTGGGGTTGACTTTGAGTTGACTGGATAATTGATTTGAGGACTGTTGTGACACATTTTGGGTTGGCCGACCAAGAAGACTTTGTTGGTCGAAGCATCCTGCTGACCGCCGTAACGCACCAACACATTCTCCTATTTCTGGTTTGTCTTCTATAGATCCACTGGTATGTTCTATCAGCATTTTTACTTAATTGTTTATGTGATTGCTGTTATAAAAGTAAAGTTGCATCAAGCATAGAACATCTACAAAAACTTACACATAAAGATACCAAGGTTTGGGGTCCCGAAATTCCTTGGATAGGTGGATGGCTTCACCATATGACAAAGTTTCACTTAATAATTGATAGTTTCCTAGTGTTACAGTAAGAGTACAGTGGAGCTTTCTTCGGATGGGTCCAAGAATTAGCCTTGGCATACAAGTGTCGGAATATAGCAGGGATTCTTCAGGCTCATATGGGACCTCGGGATACAGATTTGGATTACTTGGGATAAGCAATCTCGGGAAGGGAGGACTATAATGTCCATTTTCAAGGAGGTCAAGTTAATTATTGATTCACTTAGGAAATAAAGCAAAATTATAAAGTGTAATGAATAATTAAAAAAATAGATTAATTATTAAAAACATGGCATGATATTCGATAACCCATGGTATTTAGGCAGCCCCTAACTTTAAAAGGAAATGAGAGTTCACTTCTTAGACATGCATTTGGATTATTGTCTTGTTATTGAGTTGAGCTCTTAGAGCTTGTCTAGGTGAGAGCCCGTATGAAAGAGTGTTTGTTTCAGTGGAAAGTGATCCAGTCAAGGGGCTCCAGTATTGAGACCATATACCCTAGCCACTCAAAAAAGGAGGGATCAAATCAGATCCACTCACCAGGGATTAACATGGAGATTACAAGGAGGGGTCAATCAGATTTCTCACAAGTGCATAACGTTTGGAGAAGCAGGAATTAGGAGGCCAAATTCAGTGTTTGTTGCATTCATCTTCAGAGGCCACAACATCATCTTATTTTCCAGCCAAGCATGCCATATAGCAGGGATTATTTACAGATATGTTCTAGGTTCAAACTGAAGCATGGCATGTAATCTCATATTCCATTTTAATAAAAATAAGGCTGAATTTTTTATAAGTATTATGCTTTGTGTTCTCTTTCTGTATGCAAAGTGGCATGGTTATAGTTGCTTATTTTCTCTGCATACGAAGAAAAACTATTGTCCTAACTGTTTGACGAAATCCCTTAATCAAAATTTATAGAAGGGTCGATAAAAATAGGCATATTCCTAATAGGGATATTACAGTATTTCAAAATCCATTAAAATTCACTAAAAGGAGGTATTACATAGGGTGGCTGTAATAATCAGTTCAGATTGTTGTTCCTACAATTTACACGAGTTTTACAGTCAATTATACAGGACAGCAAGCTTTTTTGAGCCATATCCTTCTAACCAAGGACCTAAGTTGAATAATAACAACATATTTGGCTAGGATTTTTCGAGTAAACCAAAATCCACAAGTTATATGCTATATTATGTTTGCATTTTGGCTATTGATATCTGCTGTGTAAAATTATAGTACTAAAGTGATTAATTTACAACTAGACAACAGGTACAACAAGAACACCTCCACCCAATTGACTCCACGTAAGGCACCAGTCTTGCACCGGAGTTATTTGGGGATATTTAGGGACTCCTCCCTTGGCTGTGTAGGAGGTGTTGGGCATAAATAGCGGGGGATTGGGCCAAGCTGAAAATGGGTCCCTACCTTGTGTGTGTCTCTCTAGCAAGTTGACAGGACCTTAGCAACACTATTGATATGATCGGTAACAAGCACCAACTGCAATCCATCTCTGAACCAAAAATACATGAACAAAGAGGTTCTAGATGGCCTCTAGAATCCAAGAAAAAACATGCTACAACAAATACCTACATATCATCAAAATCATTGTTTATATTGGGATCTTCATCATCAATATCACCCTCTAAGCATTAAAATAAGATAGAAAAAGTTTAACATGTTAAATTGAGATTTTGTTCGAGTGATGAGTACATTTTTACTAGGGTCATGCCAAAGGAGGTCGTCAATCAATACCACCAACATCGAGTTATAGAGAGGGTTTGGTGCTCTTGATTAAATGTTAGTTTCATATCCCCATACATGACAGAATCCAATGGAAATGTTGCAAAACCCCCCAATCCTGAAATCCTAAAAATTGTTAAGTCTACTAGATTTTGAGTGGGATCTAATATTCTACTTTTTCCATATGAAATCCAATGAGGTTGGAACCACTCTCAAGCATCCTAAAATAAATAATGGTAATTTTAAAATTTTAAGTTAATTACATAACATTAGTAGGGCTCTAGGGTTGAATATTAAGCTGCCCTACCCATAAATTATTTTTTTTTTTTTTTTTAATTTGCATTCCAAAGGTTCTTAATCGCATTGTATGGAATCAGTCGGTTCCATACTGAATCGATTGGTTTGGTGAAAAATGGCATGTTCAGTATGGAACTGGCCTTTTCCAGTTCTGTGGTAGGACCAGCTAGGGCCTAAAAAAGGCTGGACCGACCGGTTCAATCGGTTCCGGTCCAGTTCTGATAACATTGGTTCCTTCACATTCTTAACATAAGGAAAAATTGATCATTTGGTCAACCATACACATAATCAACTCAAGTTACACTTCCAAGTAATTTTGAACCTGGCTCTAATACGTACTCAATATGAAGTTACAAGACTGTATATTAGTGATGGAACACTTTGCAATGGCTGTAAGATTTTTCCCACTATATCAATGTACAGACTCAATCTCTGCAACAGTTTGTGCCTTCAATGAACAGTGAACAGCAGTAAACTGTAACAAAGCTTGCATTCAAGACTCTTGATTATAAATAAAATGAATATGACCATGGAAATACATCATGCACACAAGAACATAAGGATTCATGTGAAGAGAACAATAGCGCAGTATCAAAACTCCACTGCCAAACAAATACTCTATTGTATTAACAAAGACGAACTATTAAAGAGCGCTCTCTTTCTCTCAGATTCAAGATGCATTTGGCTACTATGACTGTGTACCGATAGTAATCATTTAGCTACTATGACTGTGTACAGATAGTAATCTCCTAAGGCAACTCTCTGAACTCCCTCTCTGTTTTATCTCTTGGCCAAGATAATTGTTTGCTAACTACTCGTCATTGGTTAGGCAGTTAGGCCCACATGAAGCCAACATTCCTTGTTGACTGGGCTTATGCTGCCTTTGTATTTGGAAATGGTCATGTTGAATGCTGACTTCCTTTTGCTAGATCCATTACTGATCACAGAAAATTAAAATTATTTATAATTTTCCTTTCCTAGGCCACTGATTCTGCATAACATGGTGGGTTAGCTTGAGTGGTTGAGAGCTGTGTAAATCACACACATGGGTTCTCAGGGTCAAACCACAGGGCTGGCTGACATTGCTTAAGTGGGTCTTGTTACCCACCCAAATGGGTAACCATATAGAAGGAAATTTTTCTCCTACATTTGACAGCCATCCAGTCAGCCCCTGCCAGCCACCATTAGACGATGATATGCCATGTGCCTCCGCCCCTTTCCATCAAAAATGTGCCTCTCACCCATCCGGCATTAGCACTTGGATGAAGGTGGGATGCCACTCAAAAGGTACTTTGATCATTTTGCAATTGGATGCTTATACTTGTTTATTTTGAGCATTTTATATGGATAATGGGGTGATTTGGAATATTGATGGAACTTGACTATATTCTTGTTTTATCTCTTTACAAGGGGGGTCGATCTTTGACCCTAGTCCAGCAGGAGCTCCCTTAAGACTCTTTGGATTATGGGAGGGCCACTACCTAGAAAGCCATGATTGAGATAGTGTGGTCCATCTTCCCTACCAACGTTGAGGGGAGCGGCTCACCCTATCGAAGCCGCTCCCGGAGCGAATGCTTAGAGGGTGATATTAATGACAAAGATCCCTATACAGATCCAGAGGTAATGATAAAGATACCTCTGGATATTAATGCTTAAAGGATGATATTAATGCTTAGAGGATGATATTAATGACAAAGATCCTGATTTTCCAACAAGACTCAAAATATAGGCATTTCTCGTGGCAGCAAGAGGCCCAAGCATTAGCTATAGATAATAGATTTACTTGTCTTTTCTAGTTTCTAGTAGTTTTTATAATTGTTGAGTCTTTCATATTTATTATGATATTTTTCGTAAACAATATATGACAATTTAAGTTTGAAGTTTGAAGTTGGCAATTATAACTTATTGATAATGAATTATGAATACGATGCTTTGTGAAAGTTGAAAGTTGTTTCATATAATTTCATTTTATAACATTTCATTTCATGTTAGATATTCTTTGTTGTAATGGTTACACTTAGCTTACAAGTACAACTTTGGTGATCAATGATGATAAATGTTATTTATTGAATTTTGAAAGCTTGAAACTTTAAGATTGATGAATCATGAGACTCAATATGTTGTATGTTACTAATTTGTGGACGTGGTTGATGAAGATTATAACTTTTAGATGATTGATGTTATATGGTTTAATCTATGTTTTTATGCTTTTTTATATCTAATTCATCATTCTACATGCTTTTGTTGACATATATGCATCGAAATATAAAAATATATATATTACATAAAAATCCACTCCCCGATTCGCTCCCGAATCGGGAGCTTCTGAAAATGTCACTCCCAACCCTGCTCTCGCTCCCGCTCCCAAGTAACCTTGTTCCCTACATCATACTTAATACCTTCCATGTCACATTACAAGTACCATGTCTAACCTCCATTCTTTAGGTACAACTTGTCATTGGTTTTTGGGGATTTGGCACTCATATGTTCACATACCTTGAGTAGTGCCTGGAAACTTTGACCTAGGAGGTTGATGTAGCTAAAAGAAAAGGAAAAAGCACATCAAGGCCACAATAAAACAAAAGAAAGAAAAATCAAAATGTAATACATCAAGATTAGCACATGGCAAAAGCCTAGCATGAGCTCTACCTACCTCATATGGTCGTCACTCGGTTCCTGAGCACATGATGCTCCATTACATGAAAGAAGAAACCCTTGCATATCCCAACCCCGATGATCGATAAATTGACTCATCTTAAAGGAATAATAAAACTGCTACATCATGCAAAGCAAGCTCTAACCCTTGACCTATAAGCAATAATACAATGAATAATCAAGAAGTAAAAGGCACACGAGGGGTGGAAAAATCAAGGCCAAGTTGGTAACTCATGCATCCATGAATTCTCTCTCATCACATCTGTACACTCAGGATGTGGACACACCCATCAGCAGGTCTCTTTGACCATGGCACTTGACCATGAAGTCATTTCCCCTCCGTTACCATATTATCATTCACTAACACCTATCAATTGAAGGGTGGCCAGGGAATTGTTACTTCCCCTTCGGGCCTAGAAGCACGTAATAGGGTTGACCTTTAGCCGCCCCTACCTAGGGAGGAAACACATTTGCGAGATCTTGGTCCTGATTTTGGAAAGGGATCCTTGTTTGAAGTATTAAATTTCCCTTAGCATTCAAGTTTGGTTCACTTAGATGCATTATTGGTCTTAGTCCTTAATGACTGGTTGCTTTCACTAGAATCCATGTTGTTTTTGTCAGGTGGTTTAGCAGCCCAGGCTTTGGGCACCCACTCCACAGGTACCCAAGCCATTCAAAGAGGTACATTTGCTAAAACAAGTGCAGTGTTGTGAGACTGGAGCCTCCTAGTAGCACTAGCAGATGACACATGTCCCAGTGTCCCTCCAAGACCCAATACGTTGGTCACCTTTGACCCAGTTTTGAGGATTCTTCGGGATGACACCATTGGACCCAACATGCCCCCAGGTTGGCCTTGACACAACCTAATAAGAAAGAGTTGATTCAGAGCCCAGATGATGATAGTCTCCCATTGAGAGACTAGAGAGGGCTTATTGCACGAGAGGAAGCCCTAATGCTAGAGAGAAGGAGGCCCTGTTGGACAAATGGAAACCCATGGAGACCACTTTATGGCACCCTAGTTGGATCTTGGGACCCCACAAGAAATATTGAGGTGAATTTTAGGGCCAACCCTCAAATATTGGACCTTATAGGCATCTACACATTGGACATGGCATTTGGAGCACTTATGATGGATTACATCAGCTTTTTGGAGGCTACAACTCACATGTGTGGGCATATTAGGCTTATTTTGATGTTAGCTAATGGGTTGGCTTGTAACCCAAGGTCATTTACTAATCAAACTTGTTTTTAGGGGCTTTGTAGAGATAATTAGGTGACCTAATCCTCATATAAATAGAGGATAGGCTCCTCTCATTTGTTCATCATCACTTGTGACATTTTTAGCTCTCTTAGAGAAACTCGGCCTAGCTGAATTTTGACTTGAATCTTGGGGAGATGTGATCTATGGTGGATTTTTGCTAATGGAGCTTTACTTTGGCTTTGGGGATGTCATTTTGGAGCAATAAAGGACTTGTTCATGCATTCTATTTTGTAAGCATACCTTGTATTTTATAACTCTTTGTTATTTGTGGCTAGTGTATGGAATGATTGATTATATAGGGTTTCTATGTTCAAATTTATGGTTGGAAATTATTCTATGAAGTCCTAATGATAGTATTGCATGCATTGCCCACTTATAGAATGTGAATGACAATCCCATGGGTGAACCTTTAAACTAGCTCTCCCCATTGACTTTGCTCCCTCACAAAAGTGATAGTTAAGGTTTGAAACCTAGGATTTCTTATTCCCTTTCTTCTTTGCCAAGGTTTAGCAATCTTTAGCATCCCTTAGACTCCATCACCCAAGGTCAAGGCATTGATCTTGTTGCATGGTTGATCATCTTAAAACTTATCTTAAATTTCAATCTTCTCCTCCTTAACCTCATTTTTGGCCTCTTAAGGTAAGTTGCTAACAGAGCTAGGGCTCTTTCCTCAACTAGGGTTTGAGACATTCTAAGGTAGAGAGATTCAACATGTGGAAGTGAGTTATTTGCCTCAAAATCAAGTCAATCTCGTGGCTAATTTCTCCATTTTAGAGCAAATGTCCCTTGCCCTAGGTAGATTTTTCCCTAGAAAAGCCCTAGTTTGCCCTAGGATTCAACTTGGGGCTTATTAAAGGCTTCTTGCTCCATAAATTGAAGGTATACCCTTTTGGAAGCCTTTTCTTGGACGTGTGATCCTAGGTTGATCTATTTACCTGTTATCTCAAGCCATAGGTCCCATTGTGCCCTCATTAGGCCTATTGGAGGGTGTGAATTTCCCTATTGTGCTAGTTCAGCTCTGTTCTTAGGTGGAGTTGTCCTCCTTAAGCCTATTTTGTCACCTTGTTCCCTTGTACTTGATAGATCCTTTAGGTGACCTAACATAGGGAAACCTCCCTAATGGTGAAAATCTACAAAAGAGCAGAAGGTGGTGGCTGTGGTAACAGTGGGCCACACCTCATATTGTTGTCCCAAAATCTAGTTCTTGTCTTGTGAGTTCTCCTCACAAGACCTGTTGGATTTTGAGGCAACAGGCCTCATTTGATGTTCCTGCCAGGTTAGGCACCGAAAATGCATTGAGCCAATTTACCCTGGATACCATCTTCAGAATGAGGGGAAGTACCTGGGGGCTTTCCGAAGGATCTACATTCCAAACCTAATTTTAAAAAAAGGTCACTGATTCTATATTTAGCAATTATTCCTCTCAAATACAAAGAAAAAAAAACTGTCTAGAAAATCTACAAATAAATGAATAAAAGGCAGAAAAGCACAAATTTCAAACCAAATGAGAAGAAATAAAGTATCCAGAAATGTTACAATAAAATTAATAAAAGGCAGAAAAAATTGCATAGGGCTTTCAATCAGACATTATGTTGACAATCTGTTATATGTTAATCCCTGCAATTGACGATTAAGCCTTCTTGTCCTAGAACAAGAAACTACACATGTTATGTTGCACGGATACTAAGCAACACAAATACAGAAGCAGACAGTACACCGTTTAAATTTCAACAGTGGGTCAAGTTTTGCTTGGCCTAAAACTATGAAAATTACCTCCACCAGGTCTCCAGCCTTGGCAACTATTCTTTTGATCAAAACTTCCTCTGCACTGAATCCTAAGTCCTGCAAAAATAGGATGAAAGCAAAATCAGGATGTACAAGTTAAACAAAGCAATAGAAAACTGAAATTCAATAGCAGTCAATTGAATGGACTAGACCAACCTGCATTAGTTTTGGAGCTCTGAAAATCACAATATCACCAACCTCCGGTCTCCAAAAATAATAAGAAATCTATGCAGAAAAATCAAAGAAAAGAGCATCAGTATTTCTATTCATGTGCTTTTCATCATTGAGTACAAGTTCAGATCATTTTCAAAAAAGAAAATGTGTAACACCACATCTTTGATTTTAGAAAGTACGCCATTTGTAGAGTGTGGAACTTATCATTATGCAATGATTCATTTATACAGATAAAGACTTAAATTCACATTCTTAGTCTGTTCATTGCATGTCCAATGCTGCTTCTTTCACATCATTGCCATTTGTCTTTGCAAGAGTTACTTGCCTTCGAGATAAAATGATGACAACTCACAGGTACGTTTTAAGTTTTGCCCAGCAATAAAACTAAACTTTTCACATGAACTTACTCAGTTCTCATGGAACAAGACATCCAACATAAAAGAATTGTCTCTATGGAGATTCCTTTGGGGGAAATAAGGCAGGAAATGTTCTCCCGCTAATGTAAAGAGAGATGGGCACTCCTAGTGAGAAAGAAGGTAATAGATTCACCAAAATTCACTCTCATGGTATAGCCTTGGCAGAAAAATGGAATTTAAGGGCCAAATCTTCAAGAGGCCCTGTTGCACATATTTTGTCACAGTTCCAAGGAAGCAGCTGTGCCAAATTTTTCGAAGTTCAGAACCATCAGCCAACAGCTTATTCTATCATTGTAAACCCATTTTTGCAAATTGTAATGTAAATGAGGTTAGTACAACCGCTTAATTATGTAACCTAGATAAACCTATGATTTTGGCAACAAATTTCATCCTAGGAAGTTTTTTGTCTCACCACATTATGTATGTTTCTAAACACAGATAATCAGCTAAGTTTTTCCCTCCAGTTTAAACCCCAAAGCTAGGGTGTAATTTATTGACAAAGTCTTAGGTGAGTCCTAGTGTTCTTAGTCGAGTCTATCATAAAAGTGATTTGGGAATAATTTAAGCTAATTGGCTAAATTATTTTATTACAGATCACTTGGTCTACGAGATCATATTGTGTCATAGAAATGAGTAAATATTATGAGGGTCTATAACAAATGGGTATTCCCCCTTTGAGGGTTGAAATTGTAATTATCTGATGTAAAAATATTTTAGTGTATGGTCTCTCGCAATCAGACACCATGGCTAAAGTATTTGAAAGTGGAAAAATAATTAATCCCCTCTTGTGTCAATTAATTCAAATTTTTTGGCAAGAATTTTTTAAATCTTGAGACAGAAATTTAATTAATTTAGAGTCAAAAAATTAAATTTAGAGAAATTAATTTCTCCAAGTGGAAAATGACCAAAAAATTCGTGAGTCATGAAAAAGTCAAATTTTGGAGGTCCCTCACCAAGGCAAAAAATGATTTCTTATAAAAAATTAAGCCCTTGGACCTTGGTGGTTAAGTCAAAGTCAATTTTTTGAAGAAATTTGTCGAAAATAATTATTTTTTGATTAATGAAAGATTTCTCAAAAATAAGTATTTTTGACAACAGAGATTGAAAGTTGATCAGGTATTTATCGCCGGTCAAGATTATTTTGACGGGGATCAAGCCAACTAGCCGTTATTTTCCACATGAAGAAATTTCTCTATAAATAGAAGGCTATTGAGCTTCTATTAACATCATGATCTTTGGCTCATGTAATTTTGTAAACATTGGTGTAAAGCCACTATTCTGCTGGGAACATTTGAAATTCATAATAAAAGACTTTGGGGTTCAATTCATGGTGTCTTTGTCTCATTGATCTGTGGTACGTGCTGGGTATGTGCTTTCCTATATTGTGCTTAAAATTTTACAAGACTTCTTATTTCATTAGATGGTGATAAAAACATTCTATTGGTAGATTTTGGGTCTATCTTAGGTGATCTGATTCGCCATATGTCTAACAAGTTGTCTTGAAGAAAATATATAGAGTTTGCAGGTAACTTGGCCCTTGGGCTCCAAGTTCATAGAATGTGGGCACAGGCAAATGTTGTTTGGGCTTCAAGAAATTTATGTGATTTTCTTACTTTGCTAAGGCTATGGTTAAATATCTATCTTTCGAAATATATCTAGCCATTGTCATTGTTATAAAAATTATTCTTCAAAAAAAATTCGAGCATTGTATATTTATATGTTTTGTAAATTATTTTTGTAGAATAAATTTTGTAAAATAATTTTCTATCCCTTGTTTTGCAGCTAGTTGGGGTTTTGGGAATTTATTTTGAATTTTGTATATATTGGGGTTTTGGGCACTTGTATTTTCATTTGTGCAGGTGAGATCAAGGTTACTTGGGAGTGGGAACCGAAGCGGGGAGCGGGAGCGACATTTTCAAAAGCTCTTGGTTTGGAAGTGAATCAGGAGCGAATTTTTATATAATATATATTTTTCTATATTTTGATGCATATATGTGAACAAAAGCATGTAGAATGATGAATTAGATATAAAAAACATAAAAACATGGATTGGACCATATAACATCAATCATCTAGAAGTTATAATCATCATCAACCACATCCACAAGTTGGTAACATACAACATATCGAGTCTCATGATTCATCAATCTAAGTTTGAAGCTTTGAAAATTCGATATATAACATTTATCATCATTGATAACTAAAGTTGTAACTTGTACTTGTAACCATTACCATTACCAAGTAACCAAAAAATAACAAAGAATATCTAACATAAAATGAAATGTTTCAACTTTCATGAAGCATCATATTCATAATTCATTACCAATGAGTTATAATTGCCAACTTCAAACTTAAATTGTCATATATTGTTTACAAAACACATCATAATAAATATGAAAGAGTCAACGGTTATAAAAACTACTAGAAACTAGAAAAGACAAGTAAATCTATTATCTATTGCTAATACTTGGGCCTCTTGCTGCCACGAGAAATGTCTAATTTCTGAGAAAGCATGTAGAATGATAAATTAGTTATAAAAAGCATAAAAACATGGTTTAAACCATATAACATCAATCATCTAGTAGTTACAATCTTCATCAACCACAGGTCCACAAGTTACAAGTTTTCATTTATATAGTGTTATCACTCTGTTGGCCACTCTGTGTCAACGACCCCATAGCAGTACACCCCCATTTTTGCAAATGGGATTCATCATGTTCGAGGTGTTCACGCCATTCAGATTTCATCATCAGTCGACAGTTTTGTAAATGATGTAAACCCATTCTGCATGTGTATGATGTAAATGATATAAGTAAGACCATAATGTATGTAACAACCTATGTAAGCCTAGCATTTTGATGACGATTTCTATCCTAAGAAGCTTTTTGTCTCACTGATTCATTTGTGTTTCTCGACACAAGTGATCGACAGAGTTTTTCCCTCCAGCCTCACCCCAAAGCTAGGGTGGATTTTGTCGTCAAGATGCTAAGTGAGTCCTAGTGTTTTATATCGAGCCTTTGTAAAAGTAGTTTGGGAATAATCCTAGCTAATTGACTAGATTATTTTATTACAAACTACTAGGTCTACTAGATCATGTTTTGAGTCGCAGAATTGAGTAACTATTTGAGGGTCTATCACGAATGGGTACTCTCCCTTTATGTGTTTAAATGTATTTATCTTATGTAAAGAGGGTTGGAAAAATAATTAAATCCCCTCTCAGTCAATTAATTAAATTTTCTGGCCAATTTAAATTAAAAATCTTAAGCCAGAAATTTAATTAATTTTAAGTCCTAGGTGATTTAAAATTCTTCAAAGGCAAAATTCTTGGGTCCCTAAAAAACAAATTTTTAAGGTCCCAAGCCAAGGGAATATTGAGAATTTCGAGAAATTTTGGACCCTTGGGTCTTGGTGGTTAAGTCAAAGTCAAATTTTTGAGGTAATTAACTCAAAAATATTATTTTGAGCTAATCAAAAATGAATTAAATGATAAATTCGAATTTCCTCAAAAATTTATAATTCCGACGGACGATATTAAAAGATAATTAAATCTTTTTCGACCGTCGAGATTACTTTGACATGGATCAACTGAACTAACCGTTGGAGATTTTTCTCTTATAAATTAGAGGTCTTTGTCAGTCTTTCAATCATCTGATCTATTGATCGCGTACTTGCTCTTGAGGCTCTCCTGTAATATTTTATGGAATAATACAAACGAAGACTTTGAGGTTTTATTTTGATGGTGGTGTTCCTCTTCAGCATTTTATGGTAAACCTGTTTTTTATATTCTGCTGATGATTATTTTAATGGATTGTTTATTAATGACTCTTGTAGAGTAATCTATTACATAGGTATCTTGCTTAGGTTAATGGATTTAGAATAAGAATATTAATTGGATAGGTTACTGGATTTAGAATAAGAATATTAATTGGATTGAATTAGTAGTTATCTCTAACTCTTGAAAAATTTATCTTTTATCTTATTTATCTATTGATTTAACAGTTTAACTTTAAATGTGCAGAAATCTTTAGGATTTAGAATTTGGCGTTTGGGGAAGTCCTCGGTTGGACCAACTGACTCCTAAGGAAATAAGATCTGAAGAGCCCTCCGGATCTAATTCCCTTGGCTTATCTTAAATTCCATTTTTTTCAGGGTTTTTTCTAGGGCTTGTGCCTAATTACAAAATTTATATTAACTTTTATTGAATTTAAAGTTAGATCTAGCTAGTAAGAGCCTTAGATCTTCAGATCTGGGAGCGAAGTCAGACTTATGCTCCTCAGATCTGACAGATCTGCAACTCTTGTACATAGATCTGTAAATATGTTGTATAGATCTGTAATTTACATGTGTAGATCTGATGTTTTGTAACATAATTTTGAATTCTAACATTTGGGGTTTTTGGATTTTCTTTATTATTGTACATATTGGATATTGGATTTTTCTATTTTCACTTGTGCAAGAATAGATCTGAAAAATCAGCCAAGGAAATATTCAGATCTAAGCCAGATCTAGACCCTGGAGGGCAAGATCCGGGCTCAACATTTGTTTGCAGGAATAGATCTGAAAAATCAGCCAAGAAAATCCTCAGATCTAAGCCAGATCTAGACCCTGGAGGGCAAGATCTGGGCTAAAATATTTGTTTGCAGGAATAGATCTGAAAAATCAGCCAAGGAAATTTTCAGATCCGAGCCAAATCTAGACCCTTGAGGACGTATAGGCTTTTGAGACTATTTTTGCAGGATTTTGGTCTTAAAAATTCTAATTTTCAAGCAGAAACATTATCCCAAAATTTCAAGAATTTTCAACGGTGGGATCTTCAAAGCCTTGGGCTAAGGGTTTGACCTCTAAAACCTTATTTTCTCCAAAATTTTATCACAGCAAGCAAATCACAAATAATTAGGCCCTAAAAACACATTTTATATGGTCAAAGTTGTTTAGAGTTGCAAAATCTTCATTTTCAGAATTTTTGGCTATTTGGGCATCTTTAATTTCGCTTAGATCTGACTTTGAAGCTTGCTGGAAATTACTGCATAACTGTGAAAAATCAAATCTGAACATTTCTGATACACATCCTAAATAAGGTCCACAAAATCTGAATTTTTAGTTTTTCGGCAAAATTTATTATTTTTAGACATAATGGAGATCATTTTCAGCATTTTCAGTGTGTTGATCTGTTATCAATTTACTGTTGTTACAAACTTATCAGTTCTGAAAATTACTGAATCCAACTCTCTTAAAGCTTTAAAATTGAAAATTTCAAGTTTTAATATATTTTTTGCTATTTCTGGAAGTATTTGGCAGCTACTTTTGTCAGTTTTATCTTGTTGATCTGTCACTGTTTCACTGCTGAAATAAAAATATCAGATCTGAAATTTCTCTTAATCAAGCCTTAAAAATTGATTTTTATTCAAGTTCAACAATTTTTACTATTTTTAGTCATTTTGGGCATTGGTGCCGGTATCGTTTGTTTGTTGATCTGTGGTTTAAATCACTGCTGCAATTTATATTTCAGATCTGAAACCTTGCTGAAGAATATATTCTAAGTTTGACTATAGGAGAAACTTTAATTGTTGGATTTGTATTATTTTAAGAACATCATTTAATCCATAAATTGCTTGATGAAGTGGTTTTATTAGCATTATATTTTCATGGTATATCTGGATGAATAATTACTGAAATTTAAGTGCTAGTAAATTTCATATGTTTCAGTTGGGTTTGATGATCATTGGCATCTGAGTTTTGGAACGTGTTCTATCAATTAAAATTCCCTAACGTGTAATTAAGTATTGTTTCATTTACTTGAATTATTGAATCGTTATTGAATATTTAAGTCTTGGGAAATTCTTCAAGTAAGTGTGATTGATATCTTATTATTGTGGATCTACGACGAATTGTATATCTTCTAATTGAGTAATTTTGGCATCTTCATAATTGGCACTCTCACTTAAGTACTTAGTAGTTAGATCAAATTATTTATAACCTAAGTGTTTTAGGCTTTTAACATCACATTTCATCTTCGAAGCTTGCTTTATCTCGCCCCTTCAAATCATTTTCCTTGCATTTTGCATTCCAAGTTAACATTGCATAGCAGTAGTTTCTCATCGAGTACTTGGTTGTAATTTCCTTAGCAGGATAGTTGACTCCATAAGGCATTGGTATCGGTCTTTCAAATTCAATCGAATCCTTTAATCTTGCTAGATCTTTCACAAGTATTTGGTCGTTTAACTCTCCCAAACTGGTTGGTTCCCAACGAGTTCTCCCTCATTCCATTTCCATAGGGTCTACCCCACTTAGTCTGCTATAAGGAGACAACTTAAATAGAGAGATTGGGGATCAGGGTGATAGCCCCCGATCTGAGCCGTTGTTGTAGTGCCTAGACATTCTGCGCGACAACACACTCAAACCAGCAGGGGACCTAAAAGGGGTTCCTAAGAGGGCATCTATCAAGTTAAGGGCAACAATGGAGACTTAGCCCACTGCCACCACAGCTAAGGTTCCCTACCCTTTACGGACTTTCACCGATGGGAGGAGACCCGATGTTTTTAGGAAGCCACTTATAGAGGATATATCAACAAATATATGAGAAGTGACCCCTTAAACCTTTTCCCTAGGATAAAAAAAAGAATGGAACTTACTTGCTTTTGAAGCAAGGGACTCGATTTTCTAGGGCGAGGGATGAGGATTGGAGGGTTGAGGGAGAAGCATATGGCTTGTAAAGGAGTTTCCCAATCCCTAAAATCCCTTGGGAACTTGGATTCCTAGGTAGTCCTTGATAAATAGCCTTTAGTGAAAAATGGGACCACACGAGGCCAAGTGGACCCAGACCAGGTTAGGGGATGGATTTTAGCAACCAATGATATTCCTAACTTGACCAAGGTGAGGGGAAAGGATCAAACAAGGATTTCACCCAAAGACGTCAAATGGATCCTATTAGGTACTAGCCTTGGGAACATGAGGGCAAAACTAGATCCTAGACCTAGGGTTTAGGATATCCTGAGATTCCACCGTCTGATTTCCTTCAAATTAGGAGGGGCCTAGGGGACCCACTAGCGTAGTAGAGGCTAGAAGATCGAAGTTTTTCTATGGTTAGTTTCCTAGGAAATTGATGCCCTAGGTGACCTAATGAGGCTAGACCTAGGAAAGGGGGAAAGGGTGAAAAATGGGGTTGAAATGATCACCCTTTGATGGACCAGTGCCTAATTCCACTTGGGGATATGGAGGCAAGGAGAATTGCGGAGACAGATTTTGTTTCTTGCTCAAGGAGGCTTTAAAAGTCAACTTTGTCCAATGCTAAAGGAAAGAGAAGAAAAGTGACTTTAAAGCATTTATACTTCGTTACAAATGGTGAAGGCTTATCAAGATAACAAGATCTCTAGGACATTTCATTCATCCAACATGGCCCATACATAGAAATAAGCTAAATAGACACATAATTCCACGTAAAACACATGCAGTAATTAGCCCTAATAATAGTGAGGTTCCAATGTATGTAGCAAAATGAAAAATAGCGTTAAACTTGCACTTACATGTTAGACAATATATCCAACCAGCATCACATTTGCAATATAAGAAGCTCCAAGATAGAAAAGAACTCAATCCATACATCAAAATTCATCCATCATCCAAAAATATCCACCAAGGAAAAAACGTTAAGTTCTCTAATGAGAGAGAAATCCCAAAGTGATGATACAAATGAATTCATCCAACTCCTATTTATACACCAATTAGGCGTTCGAATTACCTAATGGGGCTACAGCCTACATTAGCCCCTATAAATAAAATAATGTGCAAATTAACTAACTTTTGGTGACAAGCCTATCAAACTAGCTCGCAAATGAAATAAGCCTCTCAAGAGGTCAAATAATAATTTACGCATATCGTAGGGCCCTCCAAGAGACCTGATGAGGTCCATAAGTGCCATAATGATGAATAAAATCCTCAAAAGTGATGGACAAGGGGGTGGCCCCTTGTTCTCAAATAATAAACCTGTGGTGCTCCCAGGGAGTGGGGGCACACCAATGACCTCATGGGTCTCCATATGAGTCGAAGATGCCTGTAAACCATCTATAAGGGCTCAAATGATGGAATGAATGTTGTCATGTCATCGTACAAGTCCTCGGACACCTGTCAAGTGTGTGGTGCACCTGTGGGACCAGCTAGGCATAATGTACCAAATGCATCTTCCCCGTCCAAAAGGTGGATCTCTAGCAATATTTGAACATCTCTGGGAATCCATGGGGTGGTGTCTACTGTTGTGGAGGCCCATGGCTCTCCACACACACCCTATATGTGTCAATGTAGCCCTCTGGAGGGTTAGGACCCCGTATAGGGAGACCAAACCCAAATGGACACCATCTGCATGTGAAAATTCCTAGATCTAACAATCTAAGGAATCCTACTGCAACAATCCAATTTAACCTCTCCTATTATGTAAATTACTTTTACAGAATTAATTCAAATCTAAATTATTGAAGTAACTACTGAAGCAACCTGCACTGAATAAATATGATTTTGAAACAAGGAAACTGAGCAAGAAATCAATCACACATAGGACACCATTATTTTTGGACTAAGTCCCCAAAAAAACCCAATGCGGGAAAAACGGTGTAGCAAATCTGAGGGTTTGTATTATTAAGCAGTAGCAAATCTTGAATACATCTCTGAATACCTCAAGGGTTATTCAGTTACAGAGAGAAATATTGGGAGAAAAAAAAAATTGTGAGAATACCTCACTCAATCACTAGAAAATCCCACTAATCTGGTCACTGAAAAAGTTGCCTCTGGAGGTGTCTACGCAGTGACTACGTAGGCCCTGTGTCACCTCCTCTAAGCACTGCATCACCCTAGCAAAGGATCGATCTGACTCCCGAAATCACAAATCTGGACCTCCCAATCTCACACCTCAGCTCCCGACTTCTAAATCTGATCCGACAATTGAATCTCGAAAACCCTTTGAACCTCTACGCAACCTCTGCATAGCCCTGTGTGGCTCTGCGTTGGCTCTCCTAGACATCTCTCTGCTCTCTGTTGATGATTCTTCGGCTGAGAAAATCTCTCTCTGAAAGCTACTCTGCCTCTCACTGCACTGAATCACTTAGATCTGATCTTTGTCCGAACACTGCTCCAGCAAAAGAATTTGATCTCAAGTTTCACTCCGTGTGTCTCTTTCCAAAACCCTCAAGCCTTCCTTTATAGTCTTCTCGTTGAGAAATCAATGGCCGAGATTAACTCGTTAATCAACGGCTAAGATTATAACATGACTTGATCTTTGCTTTCTAGATCATTCTCACTCTGTTTTATTAATGTCCTTTAATTATTTAATTTCCCTAAGTTTAGACTTAGGGTCTCCATTAAAATAATTAATTATTTTAATAAAACATTAACCGAGTGGAATTTACACAAATGGTTTCTAGGTTCTTTAGAATACTAGTATCTAAGCCTCTCCGCAAAATTTGGGGCTTAGAGCACATTCTAATGCTACAAAAATCAACACTCCCTCTTAGCAAGGAAGGTGCTCTAACGAGATGCCCGCTACATACTGCTCTGTCCCTGAAGCATCCTCCGCGCTACTAAAGTCCATCAACCACTGCGCTACTGTTGCAATTGTATTGTTGCCCATGACACTACCACTGCCACTGTTGCATCCGTACTACAACTCCCTCTCAAGTGATGCATCTACTACGCTGCTAACACTGCGACTGCAACTCAGCTGCGAAGAGAAACAGTTGAACTCAGCCAAAATTGAACAAGTATTCAGTGGATGCACCTCGGTGTTGAAGATTCTGAATGTTGATAACTACTGCGTTGTCCTTTTGATGCACTGTGATGCTGCTTCTCTGCACTACGTAGCACTGATCTGCATTGTGCTGCAATCCTCTGCACTGCATAGCACTGATCTGCATTGTGTTGCACTCCTGTGCACTGCGCTGCTACTGCTACGTTGTTGTTGCTCTGCTCTGTGTTGCTCCAAAAATAAGCGTTGCTACCTACTGCATTGTCCTCTCACTGAAACTCCTCCATCCCGCTACTGCTAATCATGGGCTCCCGTAGCAAGGAAATGATCCATGAGGTGGGCTCCTCAAGGATCCTGCCCGACTGAAGTTCAAAAAGTGAACTACAGCTTTATGCCACCCCACTTCTTACTAGGAGAAGCATGAGCACTCGTAGCAAACTCATCCTGCTCGATCTTTGTGACTGCAATTGTAGGATCATGCTTCTCATCCTTGTCATTTTTCTTCAAAGGACACTACGATGCAAAGTGGCCCATCTCACCACATCTGAAGCATTTCACCTTCGAGACATCTCTCTTTTGTCTTTGTTGCCCCTGTTGCCCTTTCGATGCGAGGGCTGCATTCTCCTCCTCCTCCAGACCCCTAAATCAGCTCTCATTGTTGCATTCAAGCTTGCACTTGACTAGATCTCTCCTCAACTCTTCCTCCTGAAGTGCTAACCACATCTGCTCCCAACTAGGAAGTGTAGCCCTGCCCAAAATGCTTTGGACAAAAACTTGTCACTCCTCCATGACTGCAATTAAGGGCCAGCCTCACCATAGTTGCTTCAGTTGGGGTGAATCCTACGGCTGCCAACTGGTCTCGAATCTCCTGAAGCCTCGTAAGGAACGAAGCAATGCACTCCCCCTTCTGCATCTGGATCATGTGGAGCTTCTGCTCCAAGTACATCTTTCGATGCCCGGAAGTTCCCTCCTACAACAAAGACAAAGCTTCTGACATCTCCCTGGCGGTGCCCTTGCCAGCTACATGTGAGACTATGTGATCCTTAACACCAAGGATTAGCCTCTTGCACTTTGCCATATCGGACTTGTACTTCTTTAGTTGATCTAGATATGTAGGTATAGCAACCACATTCGCCATGAACATCTTGCGATCGTATTCATCTAGAAGGAATTAAATCCTTTCCTTCCAGATTACATAGTTGGAGGAACCCTCCAACCAGTCCTGATCTCGAAGACCATGAGTTGCCATCTCCGCCGAACACTTATCGAATTGCTCCCTCTTTCTCCCCCTCTGCGCAGCCTAGGCAGGCTTACGCACTCCCTCTGGAGCTCGTGGATCTGCTGCCCAAATCCTGGAAAAATTTTGAATTCCTCGGCTAGGAACTTACGGAGGAAGAATTCCCCGCTATGTGCTTTTCTCTTTCTTCTAACGCTTTTCTGCCCGGCAACCACCTGTAGAAAAACTACATCCCTTTGGCTCTACATGAAGGCTCTGCACTGCTCCCTCTGCCACGGAAAAATTTCGAATCGGAAGTCCTACCTCTCTGTCGACTCACTCAAAGGGAGAAAACCTCGAAAAACTAGCCCTCCTAGCCAGAACTGCACAATCCCCTTGGGGATTCGATCTGATGCTACTGCAACAATTCGGCCTTCTTCTTCAGAGTCAGATCTGCTCTTCCTGTTTCGCATCAAACACTCTAATAGCATGTGAAAATCCCTAGATCTGACAATCTAAGGAATCCTACTGCAACAATCTGAGTTAACTTCTTCTATTATGTAAATTACTTTACAGAATTAACTTAGAACTGCAACAATCCGAGTTAACTTCTCCTATTATGTAGATTACTTTTACAGAATTAACTTAGATCTGAATAATTGAAGTAACTACTAAAGCAGCCTATACTGAATAAAATATGATTCTGAAACAAGGAAACTGAGCAAGAAATCAATCACACATAGGACACCATTATTTTTGGACTAATTCCCCGGAAAAACCCAATGCGGGAAAACCGGTGCAACAGATCTGAGGGTTTGTATTATTAAGCAGTAGCAAATCCTGAATACATCTCTAAATACCTCATGGGTTATTCAGTTACAGAGAGAAATATTAGCAGAAAGAAATTGTGAGAATACCTCACTCAATCACTGAAAAATCCGATTGATCCGGTCACTGGAAATGTTGCCTCTGGAGGTGTCTGCGCAGCCTCTACGTAGGCCCTGCGTCACCTCCTCTAGGCACATGGTCACCCCAACAAAGGATCGATCTGACTCCCAGAATCACGATCTGGGCCTCCCAGTCTCACACCTCAACTCCCAGCTTCTGGATCTGATCCAACAATTGAATCTCAGAAACCCTTTGAACCTTTGTGTAGCCCTATGTGGCTCTGCGTTGGCTTTGCGTCCGCCTGTCTAGCTCTACAGTGGCTCTACTAGACGTCTCTCTGCCTCTCTCTGTTGATGATTTTTCGATTGAGAAAATCTCTCTTCGGAAGCTACTCTGCCCCTCACTGCACAGAATCACTTAGATCTTATCTTCGTTCGAGCACTACTCCGTCAGAATAATTCGATCTCAAGATCCACTCTGTGTCTCTTTCCAAATGACCCTCAAGCCTTCCTTTATAGTCTTCTCATTGAGAAATCAACGACCGAGATTAGATCGCTAATCAACGGCTAAGATTATAACATGACTTGATCTTTCGCTTTCTAGATCATTCTCACTCTGCTTTATTAATGTCCTTTAATTATTTAATTTCCCTAAATTTAGACTTATGGTCTCCATTAAAATAATTAATTATTTTAATAAAACATTAAACGAGTGGAATTTTCGCAAATGGTTTCTGAGTTCTTTGGAATACCAATGTCTAAGCCTCTCCACAAAATTTGAGGCTTAGAGCACATTTCGATGCTACAAAAATCAACACTGCAATCCTGCATAAGATCCAATGTGTCCCCTAGCCCTCCAGTACAACAAGTTATTAAAGTAATCGGGAAAAAGAGCTTACAAACCATGGACAACAATTAGACACTTCATAATGGCATGCCCTTCCATAGTGGCCTTTGGCATGTGCTAATGTCTCCAAGCTCCAAAGAGGATTAGCCAGGTACCTTATTTAAGTGGTTTCTACGTTTAGAGGGGATGGCATGTCCAAGGTACATCGCTCAAATGGTGGTGGCATGTGATAAAGAGGTGAAATGTAATAGGGAATGAGAGGGGCAATCCAGGGGCACAAGGGTAGCTAGAGAAAAGGAAGCCCACACTTCGGTGTATAATGTGTAGGAGGGAGCAATTGTGGTACATGAGGTGCCCCGTGTTGATTTTTGTAGCATCAGATGTGCTCTAGTCTCAAGATTTTGCAGAGAGGCTAAGACACATGCATTCTCCAATACCTAGAAATCGTTTGGGGAATTCCACCCAGAGATGATTTAATTAAAATAATTAATTATTTTTAATGTATTCCCAAGTCTACACTTAGGAAATGAGAATAATTAAAAGGTATTAATTGAATCGAGTGCAAATCTTCTAGATAAAGGCGTGGATCGAATCCGAGTTAATCTGAGCCATTGATTAAGATCTAATCTTGGTTGTTGATGTGTCAACGAGAGATTATAAGGAGCTCGATGGGCATTTGGAGAACACACTAGTGCAGATACTCAGGTGCCCAAGCAGATCGATTTTTTTAGTAGTTGAAGTTCAACAAGAGAAAATCAAATCAAAGGGTAACTTGCAGGTGAGAGCGAGAGAGGGCAACAGTAGTGGTCCGAGAGTGCAGGAAGAATTCTGGAAAGAGTAGTAAAGAGCGACGCATTTCATCAGGCACTGTGCAGTCACTGCGCAAAGGATGAGGCAGTGAGGCTAGCGTAAGGGCAGAAGCTCCTCTTCGAGGTCAGGAAAACATTGTGGAGCGACAGAAATTCATTAGTAAATTTTTCTCAGTGCTTCTTCCTCTAGTTTTGCTATCTGGTATTTTGTACATGAATTGTTGCTGAAGAATTAAGAAAGAAACCCTCATCTGTTGGACCATTTTTCCCACATTGGGTTTTTCCGGGGACAATTGTCCAAAAAGAACTGTGTCAATGTATTTATATGTGTGCTAGTATTTTGCTTGCATTTATTTTCCACAGTATTTGATTTGTGAAGGCTACAACGTATATGTTTCGATATTTGTCGTAGATAACTGCAAGTCATTTGTTTAAGTAATTTTAACAAATAAAAGAAATATTATCAGTTGCTACAGTAGGATTCGGGTCATCCAAATTTTCACACCTGACCTTGATTTTTCCACCCTTCTTTATATACCTTTTGCCTTTTATGATTTTCTTTGATTCACTGCTTGGGGCTCAAAGGACAAGAGCATGATGTGCAAGATATAGCAGTGATTACCCCCTTTTTGGTAGGGTGGTTCATTGCACTCTGGGGGTTGGGACAATCATGGCTTCCTGAATGATAAAGGAGGCTCATCTACAACCTATGGAACCAGGGTGATGGCCATGGGTATGGGGTAGAGCTCATGTATTGGACTTTTCCCACGTGCTAATTATGTTTGTCCCGACCATCTTTTGCATCTTGTGGTATATTTTCATGTTGAATGTGGCCATTTATGCTTTTACTTTTCTTTTTAGCTGCTTCAACCTCCAAGGCATCGTTCCAAGCTTGACCCAAGGTGGGGGCAAGGGAATGGGGAGGCTAACCCTATGTGGACCCAGAGAGGCAATGTGGACCCATGTGAGAGAGATGATGAACGGGGGTATAGTGAATGGAAGGGGAGTGGTAAATCTGGATAAGGGAGCGGAACCACGCAACCAAAGTCAGGGTTTCCTGAGTAGTACTAGCCTAAAATCAAATGGTCAGTAAAGGAGATCTCACGGGACTAAAATCCAAGGGTAACATCCAAAAGAGATCAAGGGAACAGAAGCAGAAACTAATCCCACTCTTTCGACCGAATCCCCCCATCAATCCATACCCAGAAGTGTCCATGATAAGTAAACCCAATACTCAATTACCAAATGACAAGACATACCTTTAGGTTCGGGAGGCTCGCCTTCAAACGTACGATCAATATAGGTGGGTGAGGGACCACATGGCTGGCTCAAGTGGCAGAGAAATGGAACAATGGACTAGTTGAGGGCTACAAGGGGCTGTCGGTTGAGGTCCATCATGGAGAAAAATTTTCTCCTAGGGATATCACCCACGAAGTGATGGGTAACATCTGGCTCCAACTAGGACGTGATCTCTCAAAGAGGTGGGAAAAGCTACTCGAATGAGAGGTCATGAGAACTCCAGCAATCTTTGGGTCACCGTAGCCCTGTTATCTAGACATATCAACAACCAAAACCACGAGGCAGCATGTTTTTCATGGTGTCTTATGATCACCCATGCTTAATGTCGGGCCATAAAATCAAGAAGTAATAAAAATGTGCAGGCTTTAATCTAAATGCAACTAATCTATCATTTGAGACATTATATGAAATTATTTCTAATGCAGAAAATCAGGATGCAATGCATCCTACTCTAACGTGCATAACATACAATGTCAAGTGCTAGGTATAATCATATAGACCCAATGCAACCAACATGTCAATTGATCAATACAAGAACACATGCTTCCATGATTATTTTTGCAATGAACCTGACAACACAAGTGGGAATAATGATATGAGGGGTTGCGAGGGTAGGAGGTGGGAAAACAAGAGACCCATATGCCATAGAAAGGAAAATTGGAAGAAGGAGAACACACCAGTTGAGAGGATTTAATTTGAACCTCCAACCAGAAGATGGAAATGTCAACGACCATGATGAAGAACTATCTCGGGCCTATCATCCTTAGAGTAAGAAGTAGTAAATGACTCAGACATATTTAGGATGATACTATTTCGGTCATTGGGAAAACAAGAAGTGGACTCATCATTGTATTTGGGAAAAAACCATGATTCTGGTTTTTTCGCAAGTAAAACTAGCTCTTCATCAAAACTAGGGTAATAGACTTCGTCACAAACATCCATTTCCAGGGCAAGGACATACGAAGGGAAGGAATGCTCAAACATGAAGAAAAACCCTGTATAGGTGGCATGGCTAAAGGAAGCTTCTTTCTCAGTTTCTTTTACATTAGTCGTCAGAATCATCCACAATTTTGGAAGGCTCTTCTTTGGTTGAATCGTCTTGGAACATAAAAAAGAGACCCTTCAAATCACTAGGAAGGGCTTCATAAGGGCCAACACTGTTGTTCAGAAGGGGCAAAGTATCTTCTTTCTCGAGCTCATTCTTATGGATTTGAGAGACCATGGGATCTTCATTTATAGTCATACCCAATTCCCCAGTCGCTTGTAGATTCTTCATTTATTTGATTATCATGATTCTCCTCAGAATGACCCCATTCTTCACTATATATTTGTTGTTGGTTAGGATGCCATTCATCCTCTTCTTTCAATATGGAGGACTTTTCTTCTTTCATCCATTCTCGAAGAATGATATCCAAGGTATTTACTAAATGATTTTGATATAATTCTACAAGAAGAAGGTCATTGGTACGACTCTTTTTATATTCACGCTTCATGTTACGGAGCCTTTTCGATTGCTCACAATAGTAGGAGAAAATCTCTTGGGAGTTGTATGTAGCCATTAACAGCCTGCAAGACTTCTCATATTCCATCATCCATTCTTGCAACACCAGAGGGCTCTCGAGATCCAGATCTTTGTTATCATTATCCTTAGAGGATGTGCTTTCCAATTCATGAGTCTATTTTTCAGCGCTATCCTCAAGATACGCATCAATCACTTGATCATGATGATTTGGAGAAGGATCAAGACATTCTTCCTCAAGAACAAAACCATATTCAATAAACTCCTCCTCTCGAAGGGCCACATCCAACATTTGGCATATCTCTTCATGAGATTGGAAACCCAGCCCTTCATGCAACAAGAAGTGCGTAGTCAACAACGGGAAGAGAAGGAATGATTTTAGGTTTACATGACTCAAGCCAATCGGTATTGGGGGCAATGGATAGGACAAACAATTCCATTTGGTCACAAGGTTGAGTTATATTTTTCTTTGAAAGATACCTCATGAACCTTACCACGTCGTTGGCTGCAGAATGTGGATCCCCATCGAACGTTGGCATATTCTTCATGGATTTTGATGAGGGATATCTCGACATCCCTGTTATATATATGGCGGGAATATATGTGGTCAACATGTTGTTGGGTCCTTAATGACACGGGAGTCACCAAGGTGAATGAAATTGCCTTGACAAATGCTTGCTTCGCCTCCAAGCATTGACCTTAGAGATCAATGAAGAACTAGGGCTTCATTCTTCCAATGGAGTCACCAAGAAAGATATATCAATATTGTCATATGGAGAACAAGACACACGACTCGTCCCCGACAACGGCGCCAGAAATGTTACCACTAAAACCAACCTAAAAGGGGTTCCTAAGAGGCCAATTGCCACGTAAAGGGCAACGATGGAGACTTAGCCCACTGTCACCACAGCTAAGGCTCCCTATTCTTTACGGACTTTCACCGATGGGAGGAGACCCGATGTTTTTAGGAAGCCACTTATAGAGGATATATCAACAAATATATGAGAAGTGACCCCTTAGACCCTTTCCCTAAGATAGGATAAAGAATGGAACTTGCTTGCTTTTTAAGCAAGGGACTCAATATTCTAGGGAGAGGGGATTGGAGGGTTGACAGAGAAGGATATGGCTTGTAAAGGAGTTTCCCAATCCCTAAAATCCCTTGGGAACTTGGATTCTCGGGTAGTCCTTAATAAATATTCTATGGCGAAAAATGGGACCACACGAGGCCAAGTGAACATAGCCCAAGTTAGGGGATGGATTTTAGCAACCAATGATATTCCTAACCTGACCAAGGTGAGGGGAAAGGATCAAACAAGAATTTTCACCCAAAGATGTCAAATTGATCCTATTAGGTATTAGCCTTGGGAACACCAAGGCAAAACTTGATCCTAGAACTAAGGCTTGGGATATCTTGAGATTCCACCGTCGGATTTCCTTCAAATTTGAAGGAGACCTAGGGGACCCACCAACGCAGTAGAGGCTAGGAGATCGAAATTTTTCTATGGTCACTTTCTCGGAAAATTGATGCCCTAGGTGACCTAATGAGACTAGACCTAGGAAAGGGGAGGAAAAGGTGAAAAATGGGGTTGAAATGATCACCCTTTGATGGACCAGTGCCTAATTCCACTTGGGGATATGGAGTCAAGGAGAATTGTGAAGACGGATTTTGTTTCTTGCTCAAGGAGGCTCCAAGAGTCAACTTCATCCAACGTTAAATGCAAGAGAAGAAAAGTGACTTTAAAGCATTTATACTTCATTACAAATGGTGAAGCTGTTAATTTTGGGCAAATAGGTCCAAACTCCATGTTGTGATGCTCAAATGACGATGCCAATAGTTTTATTGGATTCCTCTTTCGGAGAGGTGCAAGATCGATCTAAAGATCATCTTGATCGGATGAGCAGAACATGTATTTTGAATTTATTCCACATGTGCAAGGTCAGCCTGATTTATCCCACATGCATAAGAGATGTGTCACACACCACCATAGATGCCTATATATTGGAGAGACTTGGAGTTCATTAGACACAGATTTCTGTGGAGGCATTCTCTTCTTTCTTGGATGGTGTTGGAGCAGCGTTCTTCATTCTGCGTTTAGGGTTTCTTGGTGCAGCACCTTGGTGGAGCGTTCTTGATGAGACGTCTTGGGGTTGTGTGACACGTGTGGGAAGCTGACATTATGAAGTCTTTGCTGGTTGAAGCATCCTGTTGATCGTCGTAACGCCGCCATTCTTTATCTCTGTCTTCCATCGATCTATTGGTATGTTCTATCTGCATCTTACTTTCATTAAGCCTTAGAAGTTTAAAGTATATTTGCATCTAGCATAGAACATCTTCAGAATTTAACATGGTATCAGAGCTAGGAGAAGACAAAGCCCATCTTGTTGAGAATCTAGGGCAGCGTATGCACTTCTAAGTACTATAGGTGACTTCGTGGGTTTCAGCGTGATAGATGCATAACGCGAGTAAGTGATTCAACATTGTTGCAAAATCACCTAGGCTTGAAATCCGATCAATCGAAAGACATCAGATTTATAGAGCATGTATGGGTAAATGACAGTAAATCCTAGCATATTTAAGTGGCGTTGAGGTGTCGTAGCTTGTAACTGAGCGGCACATCCTGTCGATTTGAAGGCCCTCGGACTATGCTTAAGAATATAAAAATGGCAGAACAGGAAATGGATCCTACATTTCTTTTTAAATAATCTTATGGTTACTTCTGCGTATTAATTGCAATGCTAAAGGATGTGAAAAAGAGAATGGTCGTGGATTTTGGATCTGGAAACTCTTAGGAGATTTGCAGTGAAAGCGCGCAACGTCTTATGATCTCAGACGATTTAATAATTCGCATTCGAAAAGAAAGCTGTGTAGAAATTTATGAATCCTTATACTTATGCAAAAATTATTATTGTTAATCCGGTTAAGCTCCTCCTACTTATATAAGTTATCAACTGAATAAATTCGAGTTAACATCGGAGCAAAACACATAACAGATCTCTACCAATTCAGATCTAGAATAAGCACATGCACACATTGACAAAGCGACAGTTATTTCTGGACAAATAGTCCCCAGAAAAAACCCAATGTGGGAAAACCGGTCTCTCGCTGCTGGAGGGTTCTATTATTAAGAATATTTCTGAATACACAACTCTGGGTTCCAGATCTGGAAAACCCTACAGAGAAAACTCTAGATCTACAGCTCCTGGCTGATCTAGGACCAAAAATACTGACTGATCCACACCCTCAAACGGGATTTACAGAACTCAGTCAGATCTAGGCCTAGAAACCCCAACGTTGCCCTTGAAAGGCACTGCATCAGCCTCTGAAGCCCCTAAAAGCTTCTGTGTCAGCCTTGGATAGCCTCCAAACCCTCAATGTTGCTCCTGGAAGGGACTGCGTTACCCCAGAATGGATGACGCAGTCACTACGCTGCCCCTGAAGGGTCTTTGTGTAACCCCTGAAGGATTTCCTGAAAAATTGCGCTGACCTTGCTGCTGTTGCCTTCCTCTACGTTGTCCTTGAGCTGATCTCTTCTCTGCTTCTTGTGTATTCTAAACCCCGAGATCAGATCATCCCCTTGGTCTAACTTCCCCTCTCTGCAGCTGAAGCACTTCTTAGTATTCTTAGCCAAACCTGCCCTAGAATCTCAGCTTAGCTTCAGTGCTCTGCCTCTGTGTGTCAAATGACCCCAAGCCTTTCCTTTATACTTTTCTCGTTGACAAATAAATGGCCATAATCAAATCTTGAATCAATGGCTAAGTTTAAAAGAAAGCTTGATCTGTGTGACTTAAAACAATTTCATCACATGTTTAATTAAATTCACTTTAATTATTTAAGTTCCCTAAGTTTTAACTTAGGAAATACACTTAAAATAATTAATTAATTTAATATCTCCTAAACCAGATGAAATTTCCCAAATCCATTTCTGGGTCTTGTAGATCACGTGAACTCTAGTCCCTCCACAAAGTTTGGGACCTAAAGCACAATTGATGCTACCCCAAATACACAAAATCTCAACACTCCCTCTTAGCATCAAGGGTGTTCTCTAGCAATACATCACACTATGCATTACATGACTTTGAGTACTAGTTTTGTGATGTTGAAGCTTGGCCTGCTGCCACTCAACACTGCACTATTGTTGCCATTCTGTACCACTGCCCATGACTTTGCCACTGCAACCTTTGTACTACAGCTCCCTCTCAATATGTTGCATTTGTGCTGCTATAGCACTACCACTGCTGATCTGTTGCACTGCAACTTCAGATGTTGAGAGAAACAACTGAATCTCCTGTCCAATCTTTGACAAACAAGTATGATAGGCTGCATCCTCATCATTGAAGCTCCATAGGCTACGGATCAGTGTTGGCATCTAAAAAACGATGCACAACTACAGCTCTGCCTACATAATCAGACTCCCTCTGCACTACTGAAGTCGCATCAACTCCTTATGCTGAAATCTATCACGCTGCTACTGCACTGCCCTATCCCTCTGAAGCTCTCTGCGCTGCTGCAGCTCTGCACTGCGTAAGCAGCACTACTGCACTACATAAGCAGCACTACTCTGCGTTGCGGAAGTCACATTAACCTTTGCGCTGCTACTTCTTCTACGTCGATGATGCGCTGCTCCTCCTAGTCTTCATATCTACCTCTGCCTTTGCTTCATCTGTGATCTATGCACCCACTGCTCTACTTGTCCCACTATTGTCTTAAGGCTGTCGTAGCTCGCTTGTGATCCAAGAGATGAGCTGCTCAAGGATCCCACCTTTCTTCCATGTAGCTCCTCTACATGTCCATGTCACCCCACCTCCGTGGTTCATGAGCACTCATGGTTGTGTCATCTCCTGACCCATCATCTGCCATCGCTGCTTTGGAAGAAGATGCTTCCTTGTTCCTTTTCTTCTCTGGACAATGGCTGGCAAAATGTCCCATTTCGCCACACTAAAAGCACTTGATCTTTGAAAGATCCTTCTTCTTCGGCTACTTCTTCGATGCCAAGGTTGCATCTTCCTCCTCTTCCTTCTTTACTTTGCTCAACCCAGGGTTGTGTTGCTTCTTGGTGAATCTGCGTAGTTCTTCTTGCCGCAAAATTGACCACAAGCTGTCCCAATCTGGCAGGTCCGCTCTGCCCAAGATACTTTGGACAAAGGTTTCCCACTCATTCGTGACTGCATTGAGGGCAGTCCTGACTATCACTGCATCATCTACGATTGCACCCGTTGCAGTCAGCTGATCCCTAATTGACTGCAATCTGAAGAGGAAATGCTCGATGTCTTCTCCCTTGGTCATCATGAATGACCTCATTTGGGCCTCCAACAGCATCTCTTTCTTTGGACTGATTTTCCCTCATACAGGGAAGTCAAGGCCTTCCACATTTTGTTAGTTGTCCTCTTCTCAGCTATGTGTGGTACAATATGGTCCTTGATACTGTCCATTATCAGTCGCTTGGCATGCCCAGCAGCTTCCTTATGCTTCTGTAGGAGATCCGCATCTATTGGTGTGGCCAGAGTCCTCTCTGCATGGTCTCTTAGACCATACGCCTCAAGGACAATCAGGATCCTTGCATTCCACACTGAAAAGTTTGAGAGGCCCTCTAGCCTATCCTGATCACGCAGTCCATGAGGAGCCATCTGCTCAGAATGTGTCGGAGCTTCTCCTCTCTATACTAGAGATCTGGATCTAGGGTCCTTTATGAACTGGGCACCCTCTGCTCCCTGTGACACTTGATTTCCCTCCTTGAAAATCTGCCAAATCAACTATGATTCAACTTCTTCTTTGATCCTCTGATCAAACTGCAAGTTTCCTTTGGCAAGTAACCCTCTGAGAAGTTGATCTCTTCCAAATCTTTGTCACTTGTGCTAAGGCTAAAAATCAGAAAACTTCAAAAATTTAACCCCACCAGCTCTTCTGAATTTCTGCAGCTTTTCTGTAGTCTTTTCTAGATCTGACAGATTTAGATCTGAATCACACTGGCTGGCTTCAGACCCAACCAGCGTTGTTTCTGAGCTGCCTCTGCGCAGTAATTGCGTGGGCTTGCTAGGACACAGCACTGGACAGTGTCACCCTTCCCTCTGTGGGAATCTGCTCCTAAAAACTGCGTTGTCCCTTCAGATCTGCTTCTCTGCTGCTTTTCCAGCTACTTTCTGCAGCTAGATCCTTTAGATTCTTCTGCTAGTGACCCTTCTAGATCTACAATTGCTTTGATACCATGTAGAAATTTTTGAATCCTGATACTTATGCAAAAACTATAACTGTTAATCCGTTTAAGCTCCTCCTACTTATATAAGTTATCAACTGAATAAATTCAAGTTAACATCGAAGCAAAACACATAACAGATCTCTACCAATTCGGATCTAGAATAAGCACATGCACACATTGACAAAGTGACACAGTTATTTCTGGACAAATAGTCCCCGGAAAAACCCAATATGGGAAAACTGGTCTTTGGCTGCTGGAGGGTTCTATTATTAAGAATATTTCTGAATACACAACTCTGGGTTCCAGATCTGGAAAACCCTACAAAGAAAACTCTAGATCTACAGCGCATGGGTGATCTAGGACCAAAAATACTGACTGATCCACACCCTCAAACAAGATTTACAGAACTCAGCCAGATCTAAGCCTAGAAACCCTAGCCCTGCCCGTGAAAGGCACTGCGTCAACCTCTGAAGCCCTTGAAAGCCTCTGCGTCAGCCTTGGATGGCCTCCAAACCCTCAACTCTACTCCTGGAAGGGACTGTATTACCCCAGAATGGGTGACGCAGTCATTACGCTACCCCTGAAGGGTCTCTGTGTAACCCCTGTAGGGTTTCTTGAAAATTGCACTGACCTTGCTGCTGCTGCCTTCCTCTGCGTTGTCCTTGAGTTGATCTCTTCTCTGCTTCTTGTGTATTCTAGACCCCGGGATCAGATCATCCCCTTGGTCTAAATTCCCCTTTCTGCAGTTGAAGCACTTCTGAGTATTCTTAGCCAACCCTGCCCTAGAATCTCAGCTTAGCTTCAGTGCTTTGCCTCTGTGTCTCTTTACAAATGACCCCAAGCCTTTCCTTTATACTTTTCTTGTTGACAAATCAACGGCCATGATCAGATCTTGAATCAATGGCTAAGATTAAAAGAAAGCTTGATTTGTGTGACTTAAGACAATTTCATCACATGTTTAATTAAATTCACTTTAATTATTTAAGTTCCCTAAGTTTTAACTTAGGAAATACACTTAAAATAATTTATTAATTTAATATCTCCTAAACCAAATGAAATTTCTCAAATCCATTTTTGGGTCTTGTAGATTAGGTGAACTCTAGTCCCTCTACAAAGTTTGGGACCTAGAGCACAACTGATGCTACCCAAATACACAAAATCTCAACAAGCTACAGTGTTGAAGGAATGTTTTGAAGGCTACGGCAGTTAGGTCGCAGAACGAAGAAAATCGTAATCGTCGTCTACATTGAGAATTTGCACCGTGTATTGGCATCGTAAATTGGCACCGTGGATGGTTGTTGGCACCGTCAGGATCTGTGTGATCCTGTGAAGCTTGGACACCTACTCAGATCTGTGTCATTCTGTGGAGCAACTGCAACAGTTCAAATTAGTGTGAACACCCATAGCCCAAGGCTCGGGCTTTTGGTGTCAAGTCTTAAAAAAATTTGGACTTGGTTCTATATCTGTGTTATAACACCTTTGGAGGCTCAGACCCTTGACTACAGTAATCCTGAAGTGCAATGACAGTTTTATAGTGAATCTATGGTGGCTTGGTGAAGGATAATATAACTATGGAGTTGTCACATCATTGTATAGTTGCATCAGTGACTCCGTTATATCTTTGCGCAGGCTCAAACAGTCAAGCTTGGATCAAGGATAGTCGTTACACTTTGAATACTTGAACAGTGATAATTTTTAAAGGTTGGACAGTCACGTATTTAGAGCCTTGGACAGTGACGTATTTGGAGTCTTGAACAGTCAAATATTTGGAACCTTGGACAAAGAAGCATTTGAAGTTTTTGGACAAGTGAAATATGATAGTGATGTGTATGATAATATTATGGCAACATTGTAATCAATGATATGACAATATATGATACCTGTCAAGATGTATGACAGATATATGGCAATATATGGCTATGATTCTTGAATGGCCTTGACAGTGGGTGAGTAAGATTCAAGCCCATAGCCCTTTCCAAGTTGGTGTCTGGGATGCCCTAATTCAAATCATGAGGGCATTTGTCAGGGTTGTGCCAAAGGAAAGCATAGAGGACTTTTCCTCATTCCTCAAGTGTCACAAAGAAATCTAATACACTCTAACTTATCTGATATGCTGCCTTGGGAGGATGTTCATATAGATGTCTTCTCTCACAAGAGGAGTTGGCATTAAGAGGGAGACCAGAACCGTGTATGCTCCTGAGCAAATGACGTTGCTGGAAGAAAGAAGAGAAGACCCTCATGGCTCAGGGGTACTCTCGAGGATGCCGAGAGACATATGGCTCTAATGGGGGACATTCCATGAAAGCAAGAAGTCGAATAGATACCAAGGGTATCTAACAGCCATCAGTACAATACGAGCCTGGATCATTTGAAGAAGCTATAAAGCATCAAGTCTAGAAAGATGCTATAAGAATATGAGTCCATTATGAAAGATGATGTCTGGGATATGGTCCTGAGACCAGAGGACAAAGCTGTTGTCACCTCAAAATGGCTCTATAAGATCAAGCATGGATCTGATGGGAGTGCTAAAAAGTACAAGGCAAGATTTGTTGCCTAAGGCTTCTCTCTAAAGGAAGGCATAGACTATGATGATATACTTGCACCTGTGGTCCGATATACCACCATCTGATCTATAATTGCCCTTGCAACTACGCAAGGATGGAATCTTCATCAGATGGATGTGAAGACCGCCTTTCTGCATGGATCGATAAAGGAGGAGGTGTATGTGGAGCAACCTCTGGGGTTCGAAATCCAGGATAGAGTCGCCCATGTATGCAGGTTGAATAAAGCCCTCTATGGGTCGAAGCAAGCCTCCAGGGCTTGGTACGAGAGGATAGATAGCTACTTGATGAAGTTGGGCTTCACTCGTAGTAATGTTGATCCGAACCTTTACTTCAAGGTTGAAAGAGAAAAGCCTCTCATTCTGGTGCTCTATGTGGACGATCTCTTCCTAACAGGTGTTGATCCTCTCATTCATCAGTGTAAGAGGGAGCTTGCTTCCGAGTTCGAGATGAAGGACCTAGGACTGATGCATTACTTCCTAGGCCTGGAGGTATGGCAAAGACCTAGCGAGATTTTCCTCTCTCAAGGAAAATACATTCTGAAGTTGTTGGAAAGATTTGGAATGGTAGATTGTAAGTCCGTGTCGACACCAATGGAGCTCAACTTTAAGAATTTGAGTGGAAGCGTTGTTGGGCCCGTGCTAGCATATCCCACCGAGTATCATCAACTCGTAGGGGCCCTGATGTTCTTAGGGAACATCCATCCAGACGTATGTCGTGCAGTGAACACTTTGAGTCAACACATGGTTGATCCTCATAACACTCACTGGGTTGGTGCCAAGAAACTCTTGAGGTATCTCTGAGGCACGATAGACCATGGCCTGAGATACACTGCCAGGACTTTGAGACTCCGTTGATATACTGATGCCGATTGGGCTGGCAGTGTGGTGGATCGTAAGAGCACATCTGGATGATGCTTCAAACTTGGGTCTACTTCGAGTAGGAAGCAGATGTCAGTATCTTTGAGCACTGTTGAGGCCGAATACATTGCAGCGTGTATGGCCTGTTGTGAAGCCACTTGGTTGTGAAAGCTCCTCAGTGAGTTGTTCGAGCATGTGCTAGATGCCATCGTTATCCTTTGTGATAACCAGAGGGGGATTCGTTTGCCAGAGAATCCCGTGTTCCACGATAGATTCAAGCATTTTGATGTCTGGTACCATTTTATTTGGGATATGGTACAGCGAGGCGCCATAAGGCTCGATCATATAGGAACTGATGAGCAAGTCGCGGATATTCTCACAAATCCCTTGGGGAAGGTCATGTTCCTAACCTTCTGTGAGAATCTTGGAATCATGGAACGACCCTATTTGGAGGGTCATGTTGGACGATGAGCTCTAGGAGCTCAAGGGGGGCTTTGGGGATAGCTTCTTGGAGCTATAAGCAACCACAAGGCTAGGCTTGCCGAACTTTGTTGGTGTGCTTCCACCCCATCGTGATGATAATGAGTTGGTTTACCTCTCTCTGATCTGTGCCCCGTACGCATCCTACCCATGGAGTTTCAGACTCATGGGAAGTACCTCTCATTTGGCCAATGAGGTGGGAAATGTGAATAGAGACCATAGCAAGACTGATGGATGCATCGGAGATTGTCGTACTCTCTATGTCTAGGATGGCACGTGTCCAACCACTTGATCTGGGATCAAGTCTAGTGAGAGTTTCGGACCTCCAACTGACTTCGGGTCAATTAAACTAACTTTGGATTAGTGTATGACTCTTTTGAGTCCAAGTGAGGTTTTGGACCTCGAACTGACTTTGGGTCAGTTAAACTAACTTCAGGTTAGTATGAGACTCCTTCGAGTCCTATAGAGGTTTCGGACCTCTGAGTCGACTTCGGGTTAGCCGAGAGTGATGTCTTTGTGACTCACCTTTTGCTTTGAAATAAAGAAGCCAGCGAAGCAAGTTACGGCGGGATGACGCACGATGTTTGGATGGCACTTATGGATGGAGTTCTCCCTAGTTGAGAGGGAGTGTTAATTTTGGGCAACTAGGTCCAAAATCCATCATGTGATGCTTAGATGACGATGCCAATAGTTTTATTGGGTTCCTCTTTCGAAGAGGTGCAAGATCGATCTAAAGATCATCTTGATCAGATGAGCAGAACATGTATTTTGAATTTATTCCACATGTGCAAGGTCGGCCTGATTTATCCCACGTGCATAAGAGATGTGTCACACACCCCCACAGATGCCTATATATTGGAGAGACTTGGAGTTCAGTAGACACACACATTTTTGTGGAGGCATTCTCTTCTTTCTTGGATGGTGCTAGAGCAATGTTCTTCATTTTGCGTTTAGGGTTTCTTGGTGCAGCACCTTGGTGGAGCGTTCTTGATGAGACATCTTGGGGTTGTGTGACATATGTGGGAAGCTGACATTATGAAGTCTTTGCTGGTTGAAGTATCCTGTTGATCGTCGTAACGCCACCATTCTTTATCTTTTTTTTGGCTTGTCTTCCATCGATCTATTGGTATGTTCTATCTGCCATCTTACTTTCATTAAGTTCTAGAAGTTTAAAGTATATTTGCATCCAGAATATAACATCTTCAGAATTTAACAAAAGCCTTATCAAGATAGCACGAACTCTAGGACATTTCACCCATCCAACATGGCCCATACATAGAAATAAGCTAAATAGACACATAATTCCACATAAAACACATGTAATAATTAGCCCTAATAATAGTGAAGTTCCAATATATGTAGCAAAATGAAAAATAGCGTTAAACTTGCACTTACATGTTAGAGAATATATTCAACCTGCATCACATTTGCAATATAAGAAGCTCCAAGATAGAAAAGAACACAATCCATACATCAAAATTCATCCATCATCCAAAAATATCCACCAAGGAAAAAATGTGAAGTTATTTATTGAGAGAGAGATTCCAATCCAAGTGATGATACAAATGAATCCATCCAAATCCTATTTATACACCGATTAGGAGTTCGAATTACCTAATGGGCCTACAGTAGCCCCTAAAAATAAAATAATGTGCAAATTAACTAACTTTTGGGGACAAGCCCACCAAACTAGCTCAGAAATGAAATAATAAGCCTCTCAGGAGGTCAAATAATATTTTTTGCATATCGTAGGGCCCCCCAAGAGGCCTGATGAGGTCCATAAGGCCATAATGATGAATAAAATCCTCAAAAGTGATGGACAAGGGGGTGGCCCCTTGTTCTCCAAACAATAAACCTGTGGTGCTCCTAGTGAGTGTGGGGGAATACCAATGACCTCATGGGTCTCCATATGAGTCCAATATGCATGTAGACCATCTGTAAAGGCTAAGATGATGGAATGAATGTTGTTGTGTCATCATACAAGTCCTAGGACACCTGCCAAGTGTGTGGTGCACCTATGGGATGAGTTGGGCATAGTGTACCAAATGCATCTTCCTCATCCAAAAGGTTGATCTCTAGCAATATCTGAACATCTCTAGGGATCCATGGGGTGTTGTCTACTGTTGTGGAGACCCATGGCTCTCTACACACACCTTATATGTGCCAATGTAGCCCTCTAGAGGGTTAGGACCATCTACAATCCTGCATAAGATCCAATGTGTCCCATAGCCTTCCAGTACAACAAGTCATTAAAGTAATCAGGTAAAATCGCTTACAAGCCATGGACAACAAGTGGACACTTCATAATGGCATGCCCTTCCATAGTGGGCTTTGGCATGTGCTAATGTCTCCAAGCTCCAAAGGGGGTTAGCCAGCGACCTTATTTAGGTGTTTTCTACCTTTAGAGGGGATGGTATGTCCAAGGTACATCCTTCAAATGGTGGTGGCATGTGATAAAGAGGTGAAATGGAATAGGGAATGAGAGGGGCAATCTTGAGCCACATATCAGGGCACAAGGGTAGCTAGAGAAAGGGAAGCCCACACTTGGGTGTATAATGTGTAGGAGGGAGAAATCGTGGTACATGAGGTGCCTCCTCCTTGATTTTTCCACCCTTCTTTATATACCTTTTGCCTTTTATGATTTTTCTTTGATTAACTGCTTGGGGCTCAAAGGACAAGAGCATGATGTGGAAGGTATAGCAGTGATTACCTCCTTTGTGGTAGGGCGGTCCATTGCCCTCCGGGGGTTGGGACAATCTTCCTTGATGATAAATGAGGCTCATCTATGGCCTATGGAACCAGGGTGATGGCCATGGGTATGGGGTAGAGCTCATGTACTGGCTTTTTCCCATGTGCTAATTATGTTTGTCTCGACCATCTTTTGCATCTTGTAGTACATTTTCCTGTTGAATGTGGCCATTTATGCTTTTACTTTTCTTTTTAGCTGCTTCAACCTCTGAGGCATCGTTCCAAGCCTGACCCAAGGTGGGGGGAAGGGAAAGGGAGGCTAACCCTATGTGGACCCAAAAAGGTAATGTGGACCCAGGTGGGAGAGATGATGAATGGGGGTATAGTGAATGGAAGGGGAGTAATATATGTGGATAAGAGAGCAGGACCACACAACCAAAGTCGGGGTTTCCTGAGTAGTACCACCCTAAAACCAAATGGTCAGTAAAGGAGATCCCACGGGACTAAAATCCAAGAGTAACATCCAAAAGAGATCAAGGGGACAGAAGCAGAAACTAAGTCCACTCTTTCCGCCAAATCCCCCCATCAATCCGTGCCCAAAAGTGTCCATGATAAGTAAACCCAATACTCAATTACCAAATGACAAGACATATCTTTAGGTTCATGAGGCCCACCTTCAAACATACAATCAATACAGATGGGTGAGGGACCACATGGTTGGTTCAGGTGGCGGAGAAATGAAACAACGAACTAGTTGAGGGCTGCAAGGGGTTGTCGGCTGAGATCCATCATGGAGAAAAAATTTCTTCTAGGGATATCACCCACGACGTGGTGGGTAACATATAGCATGTAAGGGTGTACATAACCAAAATAGCATAGAGTCTAATCCATCTCTAAACCGAAAATACATCAACAAGCAGGCTCTAGATGGCATCTAACATCTAAAAAAATCATGCTACAACAAATACCTACTTTCATCAAAATCATTGCCTATCTTGGGATCTTTGTCATTAATATCGCCATCTAAGCATTAACATAAGATAGAAAAAACATAGCATGTCAAGTCAAGATTTTTTTTAAGTGATTGGCACATTTTTAGTAGGGTCATGATATAGGAGTTCGACAACCAATGTCACTAACATCAAGGTACATAGAGGGATTGGTGCTCTTGAGTTTTGACGAGTTCCATACCCTAGTACATGACAAAATTCAATGGAAACATTGCAATCCCCCCAATCCTGAAATCCTGAAAAACTGATAAGTCTATTGGATTTTGAGTGGGATTTAAAATTCTATTTTCTCCATGTAAAATCCAATGAGGTCGAAACCACTCTCAAACATCCTGAGTCATTTCATGGTAATGTTAAAAATTTAAGAATTTAACATTACCATGAATTGCATATCAATACTAGGGCCATAGGCTTCATCATTATGTTGCCCCACTAAAAAATTCGTGTTTCTTTTAAAATAAATTGTGTTTGGAACGTGTTTGCATAAAAAAAAATTGCAAAAAAAAAATAGGGAGCGCACTCCCAAGGTTGCTCCTGATTCGCTCTATTATGAATAAAAATATATATAAAATAATACAAATAATGTAAAACAATGATAATAAAAAATAATGATGTATTAGTAACTAGTTAATGGAAAGGTATGTCCCCAAGGACATAATCGTTGGTGAAGAGGTACCTGCCTAGGGTGTATAAGCAGGCCCTTACCCTCATTGTAATCATCTCAGATCAATTCTTTTATACAATATTCAATATGCAATTACTGTCCTACAATGGATGTCTTTGTCTTCAAAGTATTTTGCAGCTTACTCCGCTGCGTATATGACCTTTGTTAGTTACAAGCTCCCGAAGGAAGTGCGCTTCGAGAGCGGGTTTAGGGGGTCGCTCCCCCGCAACCCTAGGTGAGATTCAAGAAGATTTGTTGGGTTGGAGCTAGATCTAGACCCTTGAGGGTAAGATCTAGCCTCTAGAATTTTTGCAGGGCCATCATCGAGATATTTTACAGCGATTTGGGCAAATATTGAAGATCTGAAGCAAATTTACAGTTTGGCAAGGGTTTCAAACTTTTTAGGGCCTCTAGCCCAGCGTCTTCATCTCTTTCCTAACCGCAGCCCTTTTATCCCTTGTAACCATAGCCGCTAGCCTAATTTGGCTTTTGAATCCCTAGCGTGGCCCTTTTTAGGGCTTTCATCTTTTCTAGGCCTTGAAAGGCCTAGCCATAGCCCTTTGTGGCCTCTTTCCTTCCTCGACCCTCCTCCTTCTCCCTTCTTCCCTAGTTGTCTCCCTCCTTTTCCCTTTCAGCTCCATCCTTTTCTCCTCCCTCCCCCTTCGTCTAGCCTCTCCTACCCTTCCTCCCTCTCGGCTGCCTTTTCTTCCTAAGTCAGAGCCTCATTTGAGGCCAAGTGTGCCCCTTTGTGGGCTTTTTCCTGGGTTGCAACCCTATTAGGGCTTGTCGCAGGCGTAACTAGCCCTTCTTCCCTCTGCCGCTAGGCCTATTAGGCCTTCCTTGTGTGTCGTTGCCTCCTCTATTCTATGGCAGCCTTAGCGTCAAGCCTTCTTGACCTTTGGAGCCCCCATCCTTACCCTCATTAGCCCTCTTCTCATCTGTATGGTTAGTCTTCATTTTTTGGAACTGATTCTTGGTGTATTTTGCAGAGGTTTTGGAACAAATTTGTGATTGCAGGTGACCTTCGCTTTGGAGAAGCTCTGACCAGTTTCACCAGTCGTCTCCAAGCCCAAAGGGCTCACTGGTTTGCACTCTCCAGTCCTTGGTTTCCTCATTGTTTTGCTAAACTTGTCTTATCTCTTCCTAACAATGATATAATATTCATGCAAGGTGCCCTAAAAATCATACATAAGTTGCTTGACACATTAAGGAATTAATTGCATGAGTTGGGCATCTACCATTTGGCTGGCTTCATAATTTATTGATGATTGTCACACTGCATACTAAGGTCTGAAATACTTCAGTGGCATAAACAAATTTTCATTGTTTGCATTCTATATCAAGTACTCTAATCTAGCTCAGAAGAAGTGGTGATTCTAGCACTATTTTGTCATTTTGTCGTTGATTAATTCACCGTTGTCATAAAGGTTCATCTATTTGCTCATTAGATATGATTGGAATATATGTGAAATAGGTTTTCTCTTGTTTATTGCTCGTGGTGTAAAATATTGGTTTATGTTTTTCATTGCTAGGCGTCAATACTATTAAAGCTAATCTTGTATTTTCTTGTGGATCTCATAAGTATCAAAGTTCATAATCTTTGCAACTCATGTTAGATGATCCAAATATAATAATGTAAAGTTAGGAGAAAAACATTTATTAAATTATAATATTTAATAAATATTAGAGACAATTAGAAATAGAATATTGTTAGCAAAAATAGGACTCTCGAATAGAGTCGTATCTTAGGCTCTAAAATAGGAATAAAGTTAGTAGATTGGATAGAAGATCATTTATTGTAAATGGACACTTGTTGTTTTTTCAAGTGATCCATAACTAAAATTAAGTTAGGACATATAGCTTATAAATAGGTTAGTCTCCTAATTGCAAATTTAGTGGAAGTTTACGTTTGTAAACTCCTGCAACTTTTTATGTAATTTCTTTTCCATTATCAATAAAATTACGTGTTTGAGGACACTTCTGCCATTATTGTGGTATCGAAGCCACCAGTAATGCAGAATTTACATAGAGGAGACAATTTACATCTCACACCAGATGAGGTAGTGTGATCGAGTTTGGAGGAATCGCACCCAACAAACAGAGAGAATCTGCATACACGAGTAGCTGTGACACCACAGTAACAAGAGTCCGCGTGGTTTGATTAAGGCACGGATTCACGAACAATGCATCTACAACAGAGAAGATTCGTAAGGATCGATTCTCAAGAGCTAACACAATCCAACGCAAAGGGAAGGCAGTGAAATGCTATGAGAAGTGGAATTTGTATAGAAGGGCATGCCATACAAACTGTTGTATGGTAAACCACAGCAGTGGATTCGAGAGCCATCGTTCTCCATCGAACGACTAACAGTCAGGTTGCAAAGGAGATAGACGCACAGTCCGGTTTGCAACCATGATTCCAAGCAATCCAACAGTGGATTAGAGCAGCAGTGTGAAGGTAAAGGGTGAAGTATGCAGTGTTATGACTTGCACCAGCAAAGCGATAAGCATTCGGTGGTAACTCAATTCGTTGAATGCGTGTGTCTAACGGAGGCACAGTCCTCTGCTTCAAATCGTTGACTTGGGGGCAGTCAGGATATTGTGTCAACTATGTTGTGAAGTGAGAACATCGATTGATCCATCAATGATTGGAGGTGAATTATAAATGTTGAATTATGGTAAGCCTTCCACATATATGTATTTAAATTCAATTCAATTAAGAGTTGAGTTGTAGGAAAACTGTGGGAAGTAATCTGATGTCCCAAGAACCATTATAAAAATAAATTTTCCTTATTTATTAAGGCACATTGTGATATGCGTTCAAGTAGTCCTGAGGGACTCGAACGTTTTGGGAAAATGTTTATGATGGATAGAGAATTGATCATATTCCTGTAAATTGAGATTAGTTTAAGAATATGGTTTAAAAACTTGGTGAAGCAAGTATAGAAAGTATTGCACATTAAATTGGAGTTATAAGTTTTGTAAATTGGAGTTTTGTAATTGGAGTCATAAGGTGAAGTAAAAAAAAAATTGAAAATGTTGTCATTATTTTTTTTTGGAGCAATAAGGTGAAGTAGAACTTTGTTTTTGGAGGAATAAGTAGAATTTTTTTTTTACTTTGGAGTAATAAGGATTTTGTAATTCTTGGAGTAATAAGGAGATTCTATTTGTAATTTTTTAAATGGTGTGACAAGAGTGATATTGTAACTCAAAATACTTTTTTACTTTGAGGGGGGGGTAGAATTTTTTTTTAAGAAGAAATTTGTAAAGGCATTGTCAAATTTTGCAAAGATTTCATTGTAAACACAAAACGATAAATTGACTAGAGCCAAGTGCAAAGCTCAGTCATTTTTCTCCTTTTTCAACGACTATACGAAGGTCAAGGCCAAGCCCCGATAGATCGTTTTTTCTTTGTGTGGCGTGTGTCGTTTTTGGCGTGCCGTGTTTCGTGTGACGAGTTGCTCATTTTTTGTGCTTGATTCTTTTGGTGCACTGCTTCAACACTACAATGTCGAAATTAATTAATCTGTTCTCTGAATCTGATAAGCTAGAAGGAGTGAAATCTTATAAGACATGGAAACCTCTAATTGAAAGCACTCTCATATATAATGAATTGTGGCATGAAATTTGTGATGGAAACATTAAGCCAAATAAACCAACAGATGCAACTTTTTATGTAGTTTATTTTCCATTATCAATAAAATTACATGTCTGAGGACACTTCTACCATTATTGTTTCCTCAAATGCATGGACTGCTTTACGTACATTCAAAGATCTCTTTGATAGACAACCTCAATCAAAAAAGGTTGATCTTCAATTAAAATTGCTTCAACAGAAATTAACTGAAGGTGGTGATGTCCTTGAGTATATTTCACGGCTTAAAAACATCAAGCAAGAAATCATAAATGCTGGTTTTCAAGCTGTCGATGAAAGTTTCTTAACTACGATTTTAATTGCTAGATTGCCATCATCATATACACATTTTTTGGAAACCTTGCAAGTCACTGGAAAGTTAGAGAAGATAAAGTTTGATGAATTGAGTGACATGTTAGCCCAACATGATAAAAATTTTGGGAAGAAGAAACAAATTGGAGAAGATGTCTTCTTCACCGAAGCCAGCTCAAGTAACTCCTCAGCTGATAGTTCAAGAAACAGAAGAAGAGGAAATTTCAATCAAAATCAAGCAGCACAAAGTGGTGGTCGCAGTCAAAGCAGAGGAAACAATTTCAATAGAGGCTACAATTCAGGAAGGAGCAATTTTCAAGGAAGAGGCAACAATCAAAACAAAGGATATCATCAAGGCAGAGGACAAACCCAAAACAGAGGCCAAAGCAGAGGCCGAGGACAGTATCAAGGCAGAGGACAGTCTCAAGGCAGAGGCAGCGATTTCAGTCAAATTGTTTGTAGGAGATGTAACAAAGTTGGCCATTATGTCGCAGATTGTAGAACTTCTATTGAGAAGATTTCCAGGTTTCATCCAAACTCTGCACAGTTTGCAAATGATGAAGATGATCCTGATGGTTCCGAATATGTCTTCACCAATACAGAAGCAACAGCTTTACAGGTTTCAAGCTTTCTTAGAAGTGATTATGAAGATGCATGGATTATGGATACAGGCGCAACTCAACACATGACTTTTCGACGAGATTTCTTTTGGAATTTCAAAGAATGCCATCTAAATTCAATCTATCTAGTTGATAAAACAAAACATACTCCTTCTGGCAAAGGCGTAGTTAAAGTTTTTTCACCAGGCATTGGAGAAAGAATGATTTCAAATGTATGGTATGTCCCAACATTCAAGCAAAATTTGTTATCTTTAGTCACAATTCGACAAGCAAGACATATGGTCATTATGGAAGATGGCTTAGTTAAAATTAACTCAGTAAAACAAAACATGAAAACAGTAATGACATGTTATGAAGATGGAAAACTGTTAAGGATGAAAGGGACAGTTATTCCAAGAAATTCTGACTCTGCATGAGCAGCAAGTACAGACATTTCACCGATCAGATTGTGGCATGTAAGATATGGCCATCTCGACTTTGACAATCTCTCTCAATTACAAAAACAGGGAATGGTTAAAGGACTTCCAACCTTTAAAAGGGAAAATGCAAAGTGTGAATCTTGCATTTTTGGAAAACAACATCGAGAGACTTTTCCTACAAGTTCATGGCACGCAAACAGGCATTTGCAGTTGGTTCACAGTGATATTTGTGGACCCTTACCAACTTCGCTTGGAGGATGCAGATATTTCTTACTCTTTATTGATGATTTTAGCAGAATGACTTGGGTATATTTTTTGAAGCAAAAGTCAAAAGTATTTGAAAAGTTCAAAACTTTTCGTCAGCTTATTGAAAATGAAGTAAAGGAGAAGATTGGCACTCTTAGAACTGACAATGGCAGAGAATTCACTTCAAATGAATTCAAAATGTATTGCATGGATAATGGCATAAAAAGACATCTTACTAATGTCTACACTGCACAGCAAAATGGAGTAGTAGAAAGAATGAATCATACCTTGTTAGGAATGGCGTGATCTATGTTAACTTTCAAAAAGTTAAGTCCTTTATATTGGGCCGAAGCAATTCATACCGATGTCTACTTAAGAAACAGATCTCCCATTGCTTCTTTAGATGGAATCACACCTTATGAAGCATGGTTTGGCTTCAAACCTCGGGTAAAACATCTCAGAGTTTTTGGATCAGTCTGTTATGCCTTAGTTCCGAAGGAAAAACGAACTAAGCTTGATGCACGAAGCTTGAAGTGCACAATGATTGGGTATTCTGATGAGAAGAAAGGGTACCGACTTTTGTCGAATGGGAAATTTATTGTAAACAGAGATGTGATTTTTGATGAAAATGAGAGTAAGAGTGTTGAAGAAGTTGAAAGTCTTCTTCAAAATTTAGAAACAAAAAGTGATAAAAGAAACAAAAATTTACAAAGTCAACCAAATTCACAAAATTGGTATGAACTTGAGTTTCCTTCATCTGAAAATGATTCATCCAGTCCGTCTTCTTCACCAGCGCCATCTAGGTCTTCTAGCAGTTCATCCAACTCTCCTAGCAGCAGCAGTTCTTGTGACAATGACTCTCTGCCCCTGGAACCTGCGGTTGATCAACAAACATCAGTTTATATCAACCCTCTTTACAATGATGGTGATTTTTCACAATCTCAAACCAGTGAACATCAATTGCCAAAATGGCCAGTTCAACTTTTGAAAGATGTAAGCCCTAATGAACAGAATAAAACAGGAACAACGGGATCACAAAGAAACGAAGGAGCGTTGATAGCAAATACTTTCACTGAACCTTCTACATACCGAGAGGCAGTAAAACATAAAGAATGGCAACAAGCTATGGTTGATGAATATCAGGCAGTTCAAGACAATAACACTTGGAAACTTGTTGATTGTCCTCAGAATGTTAAACTCATCAGATGCAAATGGGTTTACCGAATTAAGTACAAGCAAAATGGTGAAATTGACAAGTATAAAGCAAGACTTGTTGCTAAGGGTTTTGTGCAGCAAGAAGGGATAGATTATGAGGAAACGTTTGCTCCTATAGCGATATGGAACACCATCCGACTCACACTTGCCTTAGCAGCTCAACAAAGATGGAAAGTTCATCAGATGGATGTAAAAAGTGCTTTCCTCAACGGTGATTTACAGGAAGAAGTGTACATGACACAACCACCAGGTTTTGAAATTGAAGGACAGGAACATAAAGTCTGCAAACTGATAAAGGCTTTATATGGGTTAAAACAAGCTCCTCGAGCTTGGTATGCTAAAATGGATGAATACCTTCGGCAAGTTGGTTTTCAACGAAGTGAATCTGATGATACCTTGTATGTACGCCAACAAGGTAAAAATCTGGTGATTTTGGTTATGTATGTAGATGATTTGATTATCACTGGCAACAATGATGATCACATTGCACAGGTGAAAAAGGAGTTACATGCAGGTTTTAAGATGACAGATTTGGGACTACTTCACTCCTATCTTGGCGTTGAAGTATTTCAACGTCCACATCATATCTTCATTTCTCAGAGTAAGTATGCAGCAGAAATTCTTCAGCGATTTGGAATGCAGGATTGCAAGCCTTTTCTCACCCCTATGGAACAAAACTTGAAACTTTCCAAATTTGAAGGGGGGGAAATGGTGGATAGCACTACTTATCGATAGTTGATTGGTAGCCTGATTTATCTGACAACTACTCGACCAGATCTTTCTTATGCCGTCAGTATTCTTTCCCGCTTTATGCAGGAACCACGAGACAGTCACTGGAATGCAGCCAAAAGAGTTCTTCATTATATCCAAGGAACAAAAGATTTTGGTCTTCTTTACAAAAAGACTAAAAATTTTGTACTTGGTGGATTTTCAGATGCTGAATTTGCTGGCAGTATTGATGATAGGGCATCAACCTTAGGTTATTTAATGAACATGGGGTTAGCTGCAGTTTCCTGGAATTGCAAGAAGCAAGCTACAGTGGCCACTTCTTTAGCAAAAGCAGAGTACATTTCAGCATGGGAAGCAGCATGTGAGATTGTTTGGTTGCGTAGAGTTTTACAAGACTTGGGTATTCCTCCAACAGAAGCTACTTCATTATTCATCGACAACCAGTCAGCAATAAAGCTTGCCAAGAATCCAGTTTTTCATTCAAAGACAAAGCATGTGGACACCAAGTATCATCATATCAGATCACTCATTGCAAAGGATGTCATCAAGCCGATTTATTGTCCTTCAAAAGATCAGACCTCCGATATCTTCACCAAACCTCTTGGCAGAATAAAATTTACTAAGTTCAGAGATGAACTTGGTATATGTTGTAATGTATCTTTGGATCATAGGGGGGAATGTTAGATGATCCAAATATAATAATGTAAAGTTAGGATAAAAATATTTATTAAATTATAATATTTAATAAATATTAGAGACAATTAGAAATAGAATATTGTTAGCAAAGATAGGACTCTAGAATAGAGTCGTATCTTAGGCTCTAAAATAGGAATAAAGTTAGTAAATTGGATAGAAGATCATTTATTGTAAATGGACACTTGTTGTTTTTTCAAGTGATCCATAACTAAATTAAGTTAGAACATATAGCTTATAAATAGGTTAGTCTCCTAATTGCAAATTTAGTGGAAGTTTACGTTTGTAAACTCCTGCAACTTTTTATATAATTTCTTTTCCATTATCAATAAAATTACGTGTCTGAGGACACTTCTGCCATTAACTCACTCCCTAAAAGCACATAATCTAATAATTTTGGTTACCTAATAAATCTAAGAGTTCATTGGATATTGGTATCTATTGTCTTTGGCATAAGAACTTCGGTGAATGTTGCTTCCATTATTGTCATTCTTGTTTCATTGTCAATGGTCATTATCTATTTGTGAATGATACTTTACATTAGCACTTAAGATCTAAGAATTCTTAACTTGAAGACTTCCTAATTTAATTGAGCATCTCTTGAATAATTGGCATTGAGTAATATGGATATACCTTGGAAGGCTTCTCTTTGAGTAATCATCATTGGATTTTTGGCTAATTATCTAAGTGGATAAGTGCTCCAATTTCTATAATCATTTATCGGTTAGTATATTTGTGGATGATATCTTTATCTTGGGCATATTGGTGATCTAGATTGAGCAATTATATCTCTTGTATCTTGTTGGCACTATTGAACTTAAGCACTTTTATCTTGTGTATAAGCTTTCCTCTAAATTCATTAATAAGTACTCTTTGGGATAAGATAATCAATTTAGTACTTAACATAAGCAATAATAACTCAAGATTCACTCATTCACTTTGCATCTCATCCTAAGACTAGTCTTACATTAATAACTTACCTCCAAGCATAAGTTTGGTTGATAGAAAATAGGACAACCTTTCTCATCTAGCTTGAGGAGCCTACCACCTCTTTAGTGTTTAACACGAAGACCTTATAGTCGTCAAAGCCACAGTGTTTGCAGCGCCGAAGGCATTTGGTGGTTAATACCTAAGGGGAGGTATCATTAATCAAGCCTTTGATTGCTTCCCTTTGGCCTCTTTCTCCCAACCTACTCTAGAGACTAGCTTCAAAATAGTTAAGAGGGAGGATATACCTAGAATAGGCATCTAATTAAAAGCAAACAAGATTCTTGCATCACACCTAAGTCTTAGGATTTGCATAGCATATAGGATAGTTAAGCATTCAAGCAGTGGTTGTTCATTCGATTACTTGGTATTTAATTGATATAAAGAAAGAAATCGACTCCATAAGGCACTGGTCTCACATCTAAATCTAATCTAATCTATATATCTTGTTAAATCAACCAAGTGGCTAGGTCATTCAATCGTGTCTCCCAGACTTGTTGGTTGCCAATAAGCCTTGCATTTCTATCTTCTATAGGGACATCCCCCCATAGCTTGTTATTGGGAGACAACTAGAATGGAGTGGGCGAGGATCAGAGTGACAGCCCCCGCCCTGAGTCGTTGTCGCACTGTGCTTGTATAATCTAAGCAACAACAAGCCCCATGACAGATTTTTGTCAAACACCAACAAAAGTAATTTCTCATATTGCGGGAATCGAAGGAACATTTGGACTTTGTGATGAGATTAAAGGGGCCTCTTCATTCAAAATTTCAAGTTATGATGCTCACACTAGGGTTTTGCATGCATGGCAGGAATATCCAAGAAGTTTAGGTAAGAGTATGAGGAACCTAGAACTGTGTGGGAGTTAAGGTAAGAGTATTGGGGACATAGAATTGGATGGGATTCTGCAGCTAGGCAAATTTAAATTTCCGACACCAAGAGGACAAGATGCTCAACTCCCAAGTTGTGCGAGGAAAAATCTTTCCAATAGAAGATTTTGCACTTGGGCAATCTGTGGTATTTCCACATGCAATCATGGTTAGAACGCAAAGGAATCAACTAAGCATGTCATGTTCCAGATCCTCTTACGAATGCCTTAATCAAGATAAGCAAAATAGTCCCAAAACCTCGTCATTTCAAATTGGAACTTTATATCCTAGACCCCATTTGGAAGGTTTGCCATCGCAATTATGGAAAAACATCCATTTTATATGATATCAAGAAGTTGCATAAAAAAATAGAAAAAAAAAATCAAATCATTTTGAATTAAAATATTAATGTCCACTAGTGGCCAAAGATGCCCTGTTGAACTACAAAAAGAAAAGTGTTTAGAGAAGGCATTATGGTTGCCTAAAGTATCTAAAAACAGTAGAAATGGACATAGAACAAAAGATTAAATAAAGCAAGCTTTACAAGAAAGCGCAAATGAGTAAAAGAGGGCAAGGATTGAAGGACCTAAAGGAGCAGACCAAGATAGAAGCCCTAGAGCACTAATAGTTCATGAAAATGAACCAAGTATTGTAAGAAGCTTTCCCTAACATCCAAGGCTAGAAAAATGTTTATGATGAGATTCATTGTAGAAACTAGTCGTGGGGTCTAAATTGTCTGACTGCTCTAATATCCAGAACCTAATTATAAGACTTCTTATGGCATGAACAATCTAGATGTTGAAAATAGGAAGTCATGAGTCTGGAACTAGCCATATGACAATACATGATTCGGAGAATAGCAATATTATGTTGAAGTTGTACAAATATTTGATCTTGCATTGTACAGAAGTCCTCGAGGGGCCATGCAAATCACTAAATAACCAATGGTACTGACCACAGATATATAATAATATATAGCTCCTCTACAAATCAAAAGTGTGCAAGTGTGGTGGCCCCTCAAAAGAAGGTGATCGATCTCTATAAGGAACAATACCATAGTTATGCTTGAGGAACTCTCAATCAACTTGGTAGTTGAATTCTCGTACACTCTGGAGTGTGGATGAGGCCTTCGTCAAAATTTGGGTGGGAGTTAGAAGTAGAGAAGTTTTGCAGTTAAGGGATCATATGGCTTAATCCTTGTCACCCACCCAAGTGGGTAACATCTAGAAGATTTTTTTTCTCCTATTCTGATCAGATTGCCATCCAGCAACCCTATGATGATCTACAGATAACTAGCCTCAAAGGCCCTCCATGCATGCTCCAGTCAATGCTTTATGAAATCTAGCATGCTCATCAAATGAAGGTGGGTCATCTATTGTATGGTATATAAATCATTTTTTGTAATCATGTGCTTTTATTTAAAGTCTAAGGGCATTCTACTATGGATCACAAGTTGAATTGGATGATAGACTGTTTTTAGTGTACTCTTGTTCCCATGTTTCACCTTGGTGGTTATCCCCCACCCTTGGTCTGGCGTGACCTTCCTAGAGGCCTTACTTTCCACTATCTAGGAGGGGCACAAATAGGAGGCATTGATTGATGTTGCTTTTCCATGGTAATCTGTACTTAAAACTTTCTATCTATCCCCTATATCCACATCCCATATTCGGGTTCATTGCTATCTGTCACCAATATTATACTTCCTTGTTTTCCTCACCCTTCAATAGGGGTCTAGAAAAATTTTCCCTAAGAGGTTGATGCAGCAAAATTAAAAGAAAGAGCATGAGCCATGATGATGAAATGCAAAGAATTGGCTAGGATATAATAAAGTGCATGGACAAAATCCTAGCCTGAGCTCTACCCCCCTCATTAGCCCTCATCCAGTTCCTAGCAAATGCTTGAGATATTAAAATGAATGGAACTTTTAATATCCCAACCCTGATGAACAGTAAACAATTTCAAAGGGTCGATGTTACACATCATTTTGTCACCGTCCCTGCAATCCCCATCCCGCACATTGGAGGATCATTTCTGTGACTAATAAGAAGTGTCATGCCTTACAAAGACCATCATTGCATCCCTTGCCATGAGGACAACATTCCTTCTATTGACAATTTCCTGAGCAGACCATCAGAAACACATTTTTTTGGGTTGGCACTGGTAGACTGTTATGCCCTCGCACCAATGAGGAAGATTAACACTGGGCCCTGTGCCCATTAGCGCCCTGTCCTAGTGAGCTACCCGCGCCAAGCTGTTTTTGGAATGTTTTTTAAATATAGAGGCGAAGTTTCCATGCTAACAACTTCGTGGGCGAGTCAACCTAGGTGATTCGACTGAATAACTACGAACACCCTCCTTTGGCCTCTTGTTTCCACCTTTTAGGGAAACCTCCCAAAGGATAAGGCCTCCCTTCCACCATTGTAGGGATCCCAACCTCCTCCTCTCCCTCTATAAATAAAGCTATCTCCCATTGATACACTAGTTGAACAATTATAGCTGAATGGTTTAAGAGAATTGTTGAACATTTTGCTAGGGAGATAGAACAGAGGAAGAGACCTTTGTCGAGAGAGAACTTAGGCTTGTGTCCTCGCCTCTTCCCAATTCCCCAACGATCCTTCGAGACGCGCTTCGACTGAACCCGCTGAAGGAAGCTGCGACGTCAAGGCTCCGGTTGTAATCTCTTTCTTCTATTTATATATACATGACTATTGTCTGGTTCCCATCTTGTGTTAATATGGTTTATTTTACGCAATATGTTTAATCTTCTTTGACTAATTAGCTAGTTACGAATACAATTACTGTCTTGTATGCTGCTCTTGTCTTTGATCTTTGTGCAGGTATCTGATTACCATTGCTGAAGTACCATGACTAGTCGGAGCAGAGATCAAGAGGCCACCACTACTACAACTGCAACAATCGCGTTGGACTCCAGGTAAGACAATCTATCCCAACCTATTTCATTCGTTAACTAGGAACCTACACATTAGCTTGTTCCCTTGTTGCTAGACCCACTCTAGGGCTAGAGGGATCGTCTCTGTCCGCAGAGAGGATTTACCATTCCAACAAGTTGGCGACCACACTGGGGAATCAGTGTGAGTTTGTCGTCTCGTTGCTCATTTGGAATTTGCCTGGTCAAGTCGACTTCGGTCGTTTGATTACTTTTCTGTCTTTTTTGGCTTGCTTGACTGTTTGGAATTCTCCTGTTCAGCTCCAGAATGTCAAGATTGACCTCTGCTCACTGGTTTTTTCCATTTCCCATAGTTATCCGGCTTGGCGCGAGTTTGCTTTGAACAATCACTTCAATTGGCGCTTGTTGCTTTTCTCTCAGTAGCACCAACCCTGTTTGGCGCGGATTACTGCCTCACAGTCGTGCCACATCCTGTAGGATTTGGTTTGACCTTCTTGCTAAGTTTTTGGTCAATTATGCTTGACTCTGGGTTGCTTCTTTGATTTGCAATTGGTCTTTTGGAATTGTTTTGACTGTTGTAGGCTTGCTCTTCTCAGCTGTTTGTCTATTGTCTCATCAGTGCAGTTTGTAGCCCTAGGGTTTCTAGGTGTCTTTTACTCACTGAGCCTTCTGATTGAAGTTCGAGTCTTTTAATTGTTGTCAGTTCGATTCCCTAATCAATTGTGTTAGCCTTTCTTGATCCTTTGTGTTTTGGTTTGTTGAATGATTACTTTCATTTTTGTTTGACTCTCTAGTTTGTCACTTCGAGCATAGATCACATTGCTTGTTTGGGTCATTTTGAAAGCTTTCTATCTGTTTGAAAGAGTCCATCATTGGTTTGAGAGTGTTTTTATGTCTGTATTGTTTTTGGATCATTCATTTCAGATCTTTACATTCGCAATGCTCAAAACTAGTGTTTGCTTTGCTTTTTAATGTAATTAGTGCATTGTGTGCTTCATTCATTCGAAAAACAAAAAAATTGCATTCTTTCGTTTGCATCGGAAATGAAAATTTCTTTGCATAACTAGCACTTAATGAACTACGAAAGAGTTTTTCGTTTTTCGTTTGGTTGTATTAGATGCATTAGTGGACTTCTTCGTATGATTTCATTGTTTGCTACTTTCTGAAAGATCTTTATCCTTCTCTTAATTAGCATTCATCGAACGGAAGATGGTGTTCTTTTGCATATAGCATGCATTTAGGAAATTCGAGATCCAATTCGGTAGGGCCTTGAAACTGAAACATTAATTCAAGATCAACTTTAAAATCAATTCAATTAATCTAAGGAAGCATTGGAACCTAACGCAAACATTTTTTAGAGGTCTAGGCTAGTGACGTGTTCTGGCGTCGTTAAACCTAGTAGCTGTCGTTCACCACCTAGCTTTAGACAGCATTAGTACGGACTTGTGCTCCCCGTAACGTCGCGTATATAAAGGGAGACCCTCATAGGTTCAAGTCCTTTATCCATAGGGAGCCGAGTCTGCCGCCCTGTAACCGTGATACACCGAACACAGCATTCGGGGAGACTACCTGCACGTACGTTAAGTCCTTGGTCATTTCTCTTTCATTTGATCACCAAGGTGTATATTGCAGTTCACGGAAACTTGGGACACCCTCTTGCTTAGATTACCTAACTAGTCATTTTTGTCTTTTCGTGACTCTCTAAAATTGAAAAGATCATCGAGCACTTGTCCTTTCACGCTCGTTCAAACTGAAAACAACTAGAGTCACCTTTTGTCCTTTTCTTGACTCTTAAAATATGAAAAGGCAGAGTTTTGTTTCAGTGTCTTAAAATTAAACTGCCCACGAAATATTCCTGGTTAAAGTTATATTCCTTAGTGATTTTTTGAGAGTTGTTTCCAATGGCAACGTTTCCAGGATTTACCAACCATGGAGTCCCCTCTGAAGGGAATCCTGGTCCTTTTCCTTCTTTTGGGAATGTTGGTGCTCCTTATATGGAAACATTGTCCCTTCCTGGGTTAACTGTTGGTTTGCCCGTATGGTTATTTCAACCTCGTTGATCCCGAGTGTCCCCACCTCTATTCAACCATCTCCTTCTCCTGAACAAAATCATGTTGATTCTAAAGTTGACTCCTCACCTTCTTCACCTATTTCTTCACCTCGTTCTTCCTCTTCGCCTGGTGAAAGTCTGGACTCTAGTAACCGGGTGGCTAAGAAGAAGAAGAAGAAGTCGAATAAGAAGAAGGAAAATAAGCTAGGGGGCAAATCAGCAACTATTGCTACCCATGCAGCTAATATCGAGAAACCTCCCACTCCGTCTTGCAGAGTCAAATTCCCTTGCAAGCTATGTGAGGGTGACCACCTTCTTCGTGATTGCCCTGGTATTCCCAAGGTGCTGGAAGTGTGGTCTGTTGGTTTGATTTGTCCTTCATCATCAACCTTTGGGCATCATGTTGATGATGAGCCTTCAACTAGAGATAATGAGACTCGTAAGAAACAGGGTACGATCAAATATCCCTGTAGGCTGTGTGAAGGGAATCATCCCATTCACCTCTGTCCTTATATGGATGAAGCTTCTAAGGTATTGGATACCCTTTCGGCTTCTGAGTCATGTCTTCCCGTCGGTTACCGGAAGATTTCTTCGAGTCCTCCAATAGTTGATCAACCCATTGATTAGGATTCATCTCTGGTCAATTCCACTCTCTCTGAAAGTCAGTCTCCTGAGTCCATTCCAGACCAATCATTGGTTGAGAAAAAGGTCGACCTGACTCCACCTACAGTCCATCATGTCTTTTCCATTGAGAGTGGGCCTCATCCCAGTCAGGTTCTTTTTGTTTCCTCTGATTCCCCGGGATCGAAGGGCAATCCTCCTGTTTCTATGATCCAGGAGGGTGATCCTCCGACTCCTGTCGCCACAGTTCCAGAAATTGATCCTCCTTCTCTCGTTCTTGAAGTTTAGAAGCATGGTCTTTCCACTCCCGTAACACAAGGGGATAATCATATGATTCCTATGGCACCCCCTCCATGTAGTTTGGTCGCTTCCTTTGATTGGAGTCGATTTACAGGATACCGTCTTCCTTCTTACATGCCCTTTGAGATCACTGTACAGGCATGCAATATGGTTGTACCGGGCACGATTATAGATGAAGGCGCCTCGATTAGTATTTTGTCTTCAACTACATGGCAAGCTTTGGGTTCTCCACAGCTTGTGCCTGTTACTCAGAATCTATTGGCTTTTAACAGAGGAACAAGTCAACCATTAGGGATCCTTCCGAAGTTGCCTATTACTTTGGGAGGGAAAACCGTCTATATAGATGTGATGGTGGTTCAAAGCCCCTTGGATTTTAATTTACTCCTAGGGCGTGACTATGCTTATGCCATGGGCACGCTTGTCTCTTCCCTCTTTCATGTGATCTATTTTCCACATGAAAGTCGGATCGTGACCATTGATCAGCGTTCATTCTTTGGTCCTGATGTGACATCTGGTCTACCGTCGTCCCTTCCTGGTCCTTACCTGTCGGTGGTGTCCTCCCCGCCACATGTCAATTATGTGGCTACCTGTCCCATACCCGCATTCAGTGATAGTGCTGTTGTGCATCGTGTGCTAGGGGCGTTGGGTCCTGACTTCTAAGATGTTTTGCTCCCATCGAATGCAAACCTCTTGGAGGCCATGACTCTTTGTATGTCTTGATCAGGTCTTCAGAACAGAGTTCGTTTTCTTGTGTCAAGCTCTTTAGAAAATGAAACAAGCTCTTTGGAGCACAGTTCATTTTCTTGTGTCAAGCTCCTTAAAAAATGAAACAAGGTTGTCGGAGCAGAGTTCGTTTTCTTGTGTCAAGCTCCTTAAAAAATGAAACAAGGTATTCTGAGGATAGTTCTTTTACTATGTCAACCTCGTTAAAAAATGAAACAAGTTCCCTTTTTCGATTCAAGCCTTTGATTAGATCTTGTAAAAGCCCAGTCGAGTCTTTCTCTTGATCTCGCAATTGAACCTTCATTCCATCCACCTGTCAGTAACTAGCAGTATACCCCGGTGAATGCACTGAAGCTTGGGGGGCATGTACCTCGAATTGAGAAACCATGATGGGGGCATGCACACATTTCAAGCATAGTTTGTTTCCGTTTCAAGCTTGTGTAAAAATGAAACCGGTTTCGAGCATAGTTTGTTAAAGTTTCAAGCTTGTGTAAAAATGAAACCAATTCCAAGCAAAGTTTCCCATGTTTTCAAGCTTGTGTAAAAATGAAACCATTCTTATTTTACCTCTCATGATTGCCATTTCATCAGCCTATTTTGCCAGATGAACCTTGGTTTTCTCATTCCATCGTCACCATCTGCTTGGCCGATCATACGCCTTCACTTGGTTGTTCTACCCATTCCTGAGGAACTGCTGCAATGAGTGGTCTTGTTAGCCAACCTCTTAACCTTTACTTGTTCTGGGTAGTTCCACCATCACCAGAACCAGCTGCTACCCTTAATACCACTCGTTCCTCCAGGAAGAGTCAACTTTCAGCTCTTTTCTGACTTTCAAAACATGAAAAGATTGTCGAGCTCTTATCATTTTGAACTCGTTAAAGGCTGCGAAACGTCATCTTCCCAGTGTACGTTTACCCAATTTTCGGGTTGGAACAGATTATCTACGAAAAATGAATACCTTAGCCAATCGCGACTAAGAGGTTCTCTCAGACACAGTTTTCTACCTTTTCGGATCTGTGAGACTATCTACGAAAGGGGACTGCTGGAATTTTTTTTTCTGCTTCTTTTCAAACTCTCTAAATATGAAAAGATGTCGAGTTCTTCCTTTGTCAGACTCGTTAAACCCTCAATGACATCGAAAATCGTCACCATGACGTAACTGAGTTCCTCCTTCCTAAGGCTCGTAAAATGTACAAGGATGGATTTGTCCGAAGGACAAACTGACATCACAAGCATATGTTATCCCCTTCAAGCTTGTTTTTCAAAAATAATTGGGGTACTCGCCATAAATGGTTGGGGGAAATGAAACCAGTTTTTAGTCGTGTCGGCAGTATGTCGCTCTTGGACATGACACTCATCTGCATTCGTGTCGGGTTGGGGACATCTCATTTCGTCATTTTTGCCTCCATGGGTTTGGGTAATCTCTTTTGACCTCTCATCTACTCTTTGCCACGTCATCATGACCTCAAATCCCTTGATGTCAAATACTGCCAAATCCAGAGTCGTGTCGCTGATATGTTCAAGAGAAGTTTGCCTTTGCAGTTTTCAACCTCCATCTGTTCCTCTGTTTTAGTCCTGATTCACTAATCATCATGTTCCTCTGTCTCGTGTCGATGATATGGGAAACATTATGGCCCTCCTTCGACCGGGTCACTTCCTGTCGACTTCAGCTCATTATCCAAGAAGTTGATCTAGAGACTCCCTTTCGGTACCTTGGAGCTTGCATGCCTCAATGGCCGGTTCTTCACATTCGATGATAGGTCCACATCATTGGCCTTCGATCGAGTGATTCTGCGGGTGTTCGACACCATATCACTGTTTACATTCTGTGGATTGTACCTGTTGTACCTTGAGAGCCATTGTCATTATTGGTGGTTTCTCTCGTGCCTGTTAACAGTTTTCATCATTGGCTAGTAATCAGGTGACTTTCTTGCATATTCGACTTCAGCTCAGATATTCGCATGCTTGAATTTGTACTTGTTCGGGTCAAGATGGAGCACAAGACCTTGGGTTTTGTCTGATAAGATCCAGGTTGCGGGATATTGTGGTTTATCATGACTTATTGCATGACTCTTTTGATTGGATGGTTACGACCATACCTAAGTCTATTTATTGATCCTTATTGCTGGATGGCTGCGTCCATACCTCGGATCTCAGTTTTTATGTACTCTATTATGGATGGTTGCGCCCATGCCACGTGTTCATGTATCAAAGATATCAGTTGTATTTGTACTTGCGGGTCTTCTGACAGCAGTGTTTTGTTCGAACGCGTTCTCGTAAAGCATTTCACCCCTCCCTCTCTCTCGGGCCTCATGCTTTAGGGGGCATCTATTACACAGCATTTTGTCATCGTCCCTGCAATCCCCATCCCGCACATTGGAGAATCATTTATGTGACTAATAAGAAGTGTCATGCCTTGCAAAGACCATCATTGCATCCCTTGCCATGAGGACAACATTCCTTCTATTGACAATTTCCTGATCAGACCATCAGAAACACATGTTTTTGGGTTGGCGCTAGTAGACTGTTATTCCCTCGTGCCAATGAGGAAGATTAACACTAGGCCCTGCGCCCATTGGCTCTCTGTCCCAGTGAGCTACCCGCGCCAAGCTGTTTTTGGAATGTTTTTTAAATATAGAGGCGAAGCTTCCATGCTAACAACTTCGTGGGCGAGTCAGCCTGGGTGGTTCGACTGAATAACTACGAACACCCTCCTTTGGCCTCTTGTTTCCACCTTTTGGGGAAACCTCCCAAAGGACAAGGCCTCCCTTCCAACATTGTAGGGATCCCAACCTCCTCCTCTCCCTCTATAAATAAAGCTATCTCCCATTGATACACTAGCTGAACAATTATAGCAGAATGGTTGAAGAGAATTGTTGAACATTTTGCTAGGGAGATAGAACAGAGAAAGAGACCTTTGTCGAGAGAGAACTTAGGCTTGTGTCCTCGCCTCGTCCCAATTCCCCAACGATCCTTCGAGACGCGCTTCGACTGAACCCGCTGAAGGAGGCTGCGATGTCAAGGCTCCGGTTGTAATCTCTTTCTTCTATTTATATATACATGACTATTGTCTGGTTCCCATCTTGTGTTAATATGGTTTATTTTAAGCAATATGTTTAATCTTCCTTGACTGATTAGCTAGTTACGAATGCAATTATTGTCTTGTATGTTGCTCTTATCTTTGATCTTTGTGCAGGTATTCGAGTACCATTGTTGAAGGACCACGACCTGTTGGAGCAGAGATCAAGAGGCCGCCACTACTACAACTGCGATAATCGCGTTGGACTCCAGGTAGGACAATCTATCCCAACTTATTTCATTCGTTAACCAGGAACCTACACATTAGCTTGTTCCCTTGTTGCTAGACCCACTCTAGGGCTAGAGGGATCGTCTCTGTCCGCAGAGAGGAATTACCTTTCCAACAGTCGATGATGCATAAATAAAGCTTCTAACACAAGCTATGCAAAAAAAGAAGAAAAAGGTACACAAGAGGAAGGTAAAAATAGGCCAAAGAAGGGTTAACTCAGGTCCAATAATTGCTCCCTCTTCACATTATAATGCTCAAGAATGATGGAATTTCATAGTCGATACAAAGATGGTGGCATCCTCCATGAAGTAAACCCCTACCATATCATTAATCACTTGCGCCTATTAATTGATGGGTTGGCCTAGGAATTGTTCCTCTCCCTTAGGTTGGAAGCACCTAATAGGGCCTTTTGATAACCCTCCCATATCTAAGCATGGTAGCTTGTTTACAAACTCAAGTTAGGAAGACATTTGAAGATGGTGCTTATTTGAAGTACTTTAGTGCCTTTGGCATTAGATATGGCCCAATATGATACTCTTATGGTGACTTTATTTATGATGATATCACTTGATTTTGAGGGTATGTTTTAAATGCTTGCTCCCAAGTACAGTTGCCATCCCTTGAGGGATTGATTGAGACTTCTCCAACACTTCAGAGAGGACATCGAACCCCACTTGATGACCCTTTTTGGCACGGCTATCGCTGCTTAACCCACACCTCGAGTAACATGGAATAAATCTTCAATCCATTGGGTATGGCCTTGGGGGCGAGTCTCGAGTCTAGTTAACCATCACTCTATCCCAACTCCTCCATCTAGGCTAACTCCTAGAGAAGCCAAGGGGGATAGTCCCTAAAAAAATAACTAAGGCAAAGTAAGCTATAGCAAAAATAAAGTGTTCTTGGAGTTAAATGATAATGGAAGAGCAAAATAAATCACCAATCTAATCTAGCAGCATATGATTCATGCAATTGATTAGCAAATAATAATTGCAATAATTTAAATAGCAAAAAAATGGATCAGTGCCAGAAGTAAATGTTTATATTGTGGAAATGAGAACCTAAGCAAAATGTGATAGTGGCCCAACACATATGCTTTCAAATATTTTGGTGAAATGTTCTTGGTAAATTTTATTAGTATGGATTTCACTTTGATTTATTAAAGTGAGTGAAAATGGAGAGGTGGATATGTTGATCTGCTTGTGATATGAAAAAAGGAAATTAGTATTAAAGTCACTTGCACTTTATAAAGTGACTTTATGTGTAAAGTACATAGTTCACTTTTCTAATATTAAAGTGAGTTGAGAAAATCACTTTATGAAAAAATTAGCAAAAGGTATCCAACTTGAAAAAGGTACTGGGAGGCTTTTAAGTAATGGGGCCAATGTATGAGGGGGGTCATTTGGGAGAAATGATCTCAATCACTCATCTTGAGATTTGGAGATTAAATCTCTTCCATTGAATCTTAGGGTTAGGGATTCAATCTTTTCTAAAAGACAACAGGAGAAAAGGGAGGTTCATTCTTCACTTAACACTTGAGAGAGCATGAGGAGAAGAGGAGAGGAGAATTTGAAGCAGAATTTGCAGCAAGAGGAGGAGGGCTCGAGTTTCTAGGAAAAGGCAGCAAAGAGAGGCATGATTTTCAAGGAAGAGGGGCACGAAAATTGAGGGACTGTCAGCGCATAAATCGAGGCACACAAAGGCACAAATTCTGGGTTGTGGCATGAATTTCGAGGGTATCTTCAGTGTGATTTTCTAAGATGGTCTCTGCTGTCACCTGGCGCGAAATATGGGGGCATCTTCAGTCACTTCCAGCGCATATTTCAGGCACAGAAATCAAGACAAACAGCATAGAAATCAAGGCTGTTCATGCACAGAATTCGAGGTTATTTTGGTCACAGAAATCGAGGTTGTTACAACACATATTTTGAGTCTGTTTTATGGGCACTAAAATTGAGGATCTGAGTTGTGTACAAGTGCAGAAAATTTCTGGGCAAGAAAATTTGTAAAATCTGAAAATTATCAGCGGGCACAATTTACCAGATTTGCATTTAATGCTTCAGCTAAAGGGACATAAGTACTGTGGTTAATATTATGTACTTAGACTAATTTTCTCGAGCAATAAAATCCTCCTTTGAAGACCGGTTTTCCCCAAAAGGCTGTGGGGTTTTTCCAGGGTCACCTTGACCAAAAATAAGTGTCTCTCATGCTTGAATGCTTGCATAAATTCAGCATTAATTACAGCTAATAGAAAATGTGTTAAATAGTAGAAGCACTCTTTGAATGTTTACAAAAAATGCATTCTGAAATTTAAATCAGCATGACAAAATATGTAGGCTGGGTCAAATGAACACATGCAAAATTGTAAACTGGGGTTTGGGTGCAGATCATTAATTTTCTACATGGTAGCAGAGCTTAGTTGAGCCAAGTTGAGGCTCAGATCTACATTTCCAGTCAGCTGATAAAGAGGGCAGCAAGCTACCAAAGTCTTTAAACAGTGAACCATACCTTTGAAACTTTGCCAGAAACCCAAAGGTTTCAGCAGTTCAGTGGGAGAGTGGTTCTAGCTTCCAGATTTGATTCATTTGGTTGGTTGTGGGGCCATGGCCACTGGGTTGACAGTAGAGGACAGATTGATGGGGGCTGAAAACTTTGGCCCATGGAAGGAGAGGATTATGCTTTTACTGGAGGAGGTGGAAGTGTGGGATATTGTTCAAACAGTTGTACAACCGCCCACTAATCCGGCTCTATTGGTAGAGTTCACCAAGAAAAATGTGAAGGCAAAGAGGATCCTTCTAGATGCCATCAAGGATCATTTGTTCCCTCGTGTTTCAGGAATGAGATATGCATATCACATGTGGGAGTCCTTGGTCTCTTTGCAACAGAGTTCTAATGAGAACAGGAAGATGGTGTTGAGACAAAATTTATGCAACACCAAGATGACCAAGACCGACAGTGTGACATCTTTTCTCACCAGAGTCTCACAGGTGAAAGATGAGTTAGCTTCTATTGGAGAGACTATTCCAGAGGAGCAGTTGGTACGCATTGCTTTAGAGGAGTTCACCAAGAAGTGGGATAGTTTTATCCACAGCTTGGTGGCTAGAGAGCATTTTCTTGGATGGAGGAGGATGTGGGATGATTTCCTTCAGGTGGAGATCAGAAGAAGCATGCGCAGTGGCAGCAAGAGTTGTAAGGGAGGTGAAGAGGAGAATGTTGCTCTTGCGGCAAAGGGAAAGAGGACAAAGAAGATAAAGAAGGGATCTTCTAGTGGAGAAAAGTAGGATAAGGGGAAGCAGAAGGCTAAGGAGAAGGACATGAGCAAAGTGAAATGCCTTGCTTGTGGGAAGATGGGTCACTATGTCGTACAGTGTCCCAACAAGAAGGGTAAGAAGACACAAGGAGTTGCAGCTACAGCAGATGTGGATGAGTTTGCAGCTATGTTTGACTCAAAGTGTGCTTTGGTGGTGAGTTTAGCCACTCATGTCACATCTTCACGTGCATGGTTCATAGACAGTGGAGCATCCTGCCATATGACTAGAGTTAGAGAGCACTTCACGAGCCTCTTGGAGGATGACATTGATTTGGAGGATGTGCTTGGCAACAACTCCAAAGTCAAGGCAGCAGGTATGGGGGAAGTATCATTTCAGAGGGATTCATTACCTCCTCTGAAGGTGACAGATGTTTTTTATGTTCCAAGGTTGAAGAAGAGTTTGATATCAGTTTTCAGCTTGGAGGACAGGGGATATGAGGTACTCTTTTGGAAGGGACAAGTACTGTTGTATCCTAGAGGATCCAGTATTGAGTCTGCTCGTGTGATTGGAGCTCGCAGCGGGAGACTATACAGACTCATGTTTCAACCTCTTCGAGCTATGGTGGCTCGGATTAGTAGTAGTGATTTATGTGAGCTGTGGCACAGGAGGATGGCCCACTTCCACCATGGAGCTTTTAGGATGTTGAGGAAGATGGTTACTAGGTTGCTAGACTTCAACACTAATCATCATGATGTGTGCAGGGCGTGTGTTTGGGAAAGTACACCAAGACACCTTTCCAGAGCAGTGACAACAGAGTTGCAAGTGTCCTTGATTTGATTCATTCTGATGTATGTGGTCCCATGTCTCATTGAGCGAATATGAGTACTATATGACGTTCATTGATGACCACTCCAGGAGGACCTGGATTTACTTTCTGAAGACCAAGGATTAGGTCTTCCAGCGATTCCAAGAGTTTGAGGCTCTTCTGGAGAACCCTACAAGGAGGAAGAACAGGGTGTTGAGATCAGACAATGGTGGTGAGTACACTTCAGCAGAGATGAGAAACTTTTGTGGGAGTGTCGGCATAAAGAGGGAGCTCATTGTGCCTTCTAACCCTCAGCAGAATGGGGTGGCAGAGAGGAAGAACAGGACCACTGTGAGTGCAGCTAGAGTGATGTTGCATGATCATAGTTTACCTTTCTTCTTGTGGGCCGAGGCGGTTAACACTATTGTTTATTTGCAGAACCGAAGCCCACACAGAGTCTTGGGGAGCAAGACTCCTGAGGAGATATATACCGGCAAGAAGCCGGAAGTTGGGCACATCAAGATTTTTGGGTGCCTTACATATTCACACATCCCTGAGGAGAAGACGACGGAGCTGGAACCCACAGCAAAGATAGGTATACTGATGGGTTACTGCGAGATCAGCAGAGCCTACCGCATATACCTTCCTGCACAGAGGAAGATTGTCTTGAGGCGGATGAGAGATTTTAGGAGGAGAAGAGAAGGTCTCGGGAGGTTGATCAGGTAGAGCAGCAGGCTCCTCAGCAGGGGGGCACAGCCCACACCACAGGTTTAAGGAGCATCAGGTGGTATATCAGGATCAAGAGGTTCACCTTCTTCAGGGGTGACAGGTTCACAAAGCACAACTTTGTCTGGTACCGGATCACCTAATGCAGGTTCATCGGGCACAGTCTCTCAGAGTTCAAGATCTCCTTTGGTTACTTCAGAGCCTTCCTCGCCAGGAGGTGAGAAACCAGATGAGGATTTTCCCATACCTCCACATGAGACTACGGCAAGGAAGAGGAAGCCAAGATGGCTTCGAGAGATCCTGAAGAAGGTTCAGGAGGCAGTGGGGAGACCCAAGGGGTCAGTGAGGAAGAGCAGACCACCAGAGAGGTTGGATGGCTTCGTGACAGATGTTGTAGAGACAGAGCCAGCTTATTTTGAGGAGGCTGCTAGACAACAGATCTAGAGGGATGCCATGACGGAGGAATATTCTTCTATCATGAAGAATGATATCTGGGAGGTAGTGCCATGTCCTGATGGGAAGTCAATCGTGACTTCGAGGTGGCTTTACAAGATCAAGCATGCTGCAAATGGCAGCGTTGAGAAGTTCAAAGCTCGGTTTGTGGTGCGGGGGATCTCACAGATAGAGGGAGTTGACTATGAGGAGACCTATGCACCGGTTGCGCGTTATACTTCCATTAGAGCAGTTATATCTATAGCAGTTGAGATGGGATGGCAGATTCACTAGATGGATGTGAACACCGCTTTTCTCAATGGTGTTATACAGGAGGAGGTGTACATTGAGCAGCCTGAGGGCTTTGAGTTGCATGGGAGTGATTCCCATGTATGTAGGTTGAAGAAAGCCTTGTATGGACTGAAGCAGGCACCAAGGGCATGGTACGAGAAGATAGATGCCTACTTGCAGTAGCTGGGTTTCTAGAAGAGTGATGCAAATCCAAACCTATACTTGATTTTGGTAGGTGACAATCCACTCATCTGGTATTGTATGTGGATGACTTGTTTATTACAGGAAAGGACAGTCTCATCCAGCATTGTAAGAGAGATCTTGCTTTAGAGTTTGATATGACTGATATGGGGCTGATGCATTACTACTTGGGGATGGAGGTTTGGCAGGAGGATGGGCACATCTTTGTGGGACAAGGAAAATATGCAGAAGATTTCTTGAGGAGGTTCCATATGGATGGTTGCAGGCCCATGGCTACTCTTATGATCACCAACTGGAAGAAGCTGCATGAGGTTGATTCTGAGCTGGTGGATCCCACTTTGTACCGTCAGCTAATCGGTTCATTGATGTATCTGGTCAACACTAGACCGGATATTTATTTTGCAGTCAATACATTGAGTTAGTATATGATGGAGCCCATAAGAGTACACTGGGTGGCTACAAAACATGTGTTGAGATACTTGCAGGATACAGTGGATAATGGGTTGGACTATGTCAAATGTTATGGGGTCAGATTGATTGCTTGCACAGACTCAGATTGGGCTGGCAGTGTCAATGACTGGAAAAGCACTTCCAGATGTTGTTTCTCATTGGACTCGGCAATTGTGTCATGGTTTGTTAATTTTGGACAACTAGGTCCAAACTCCATGTTGTGATGCTCAAATGAAGATGCCAATATTTTTATTGGATTCCTCTTTCGGAGAGGTGAAAGATCGATCTAAAGATCATCTTGATCCGATGAGCAGAACATTTATTTTGAATTTATTCAAAATATGTGCAGGTCGGCCATAATTGAAATGTAGGCTTGAAGCCTTAGCAGATGTGTCACACACCCTCACTAATGGATATAAATAGGTCAACGTTGGAGGTCATTTTCACTCATCCATCATCACACATTCTCTCTCCTCATTTGATTGGTTCGATCATCACTTGGAGTCTCTTCTTCTCCACACGTGGGAAAATTGCAGCAAGGAGAACTTTTGTTTTCGACCTAGGGTTTTCAGGGCAAGTTGACCAACGTTGACTTTGATCAATTAATGGTCAAACTGACCCCAATCTTGGTCCAAATTCTGATTTTTGCAGTCCGCATTCATTAGCACAGAAATTGAGGTTGGTCGTTGACTTTGAAGGAGTTGCGTTGACTTTTTGCTACTATTGTTTTGCGTTGACCATTGACTGGGACGGCGTTCACTTTTGTTGACTTTTGTTGACTTTGGGTTGACTGATATAGTTGTCCGAGAGGGTTGTGTGACACTTCTGGTTGGCTAACCGTATTGACACTTTGTTGGTTGAAGCATCCTGTTGACCGTCGTAACACACCACAACACATATATTTTGTTGATCATGTTAAGTGTAATTTTTGGCTTCTTCTGTTAATCTACTAGTATGTTCTATCAGCATTTTACTTTCTTGTTTATGTGATTTTTGTTTGATATTGGAGATAAAGGTAAAGTTGCATCAAGCATAGAACATCTACGAAAATTTACATGGTATCAGAGCAGAGGTGAAGACAAAGCCCAAGTTTGTAGCAATCATCGAAGAAGAGCATGGGTACCTCAAACTACAATGGCTTTAAAGCTGATGACAAATTGACTGGGAAGGAAGACTTCCATGCCTGGAAGATGACATTGGATCTTATGTTGAAAGACCAAGATGTCATGGACTATGTGCAGGGTAAAATCCAAGAGCCTCCATCCTCTGCACCTGCTGCCACCAAGTCAAAGTATAAGAAGGGGGAAATAAAAGCAAAGCTGATGACCAGGGACTCACTTCATAAGAGTCTGGTTGCCTACATCTCTGAGTTCGGCACATCCAAGGAGATGTATGATAAGTTGGTCAACATGTTCAAGACCAACAATGCAAATCAAGTCCTTTTCTTCAAGAACCAACTGAAGAATCTGAAGAAAGGCAAGGATGAATCCGTCCAATCATATTTTCTGAAGTTGATCAAAATCAGAAATAATCTTCTAGCTATTGGGGAGACAATAGTTAATCGAGAAATGGTTCTCACCGCACTTGGAGATCTCTCCTCTGAATGGCATGTATTCAATACTACCATTCTCAATAACAATGTGATACCTGATTTTGACGAAGTACTATCAAGATGCGTACAAGAAGAGACAAGGATGAAGGAATATGAAAATGAAGGAAATGTTGCCTTCACTGCTCGTGCTAAGAAGAAGAACAATGGTGGTCAGAGGAACAAAGGAAGAGCAGGGGCCCAGGGAATGAAAGGCAAATGTTACACATGTCACAAGACCGGCCACTATGCTAGAGAATGCCCTTTCAAGAAGGATTCTCCTGATGATGATGATAACAACAACAATCGGAGGAATGGCAATCAAAGGAACAACAGGTTCAAAGGAAAGAGGAAGGCACCCTCTAGTGGAAATGGGCAACTTTTCAAAAGGTCGAGAAATTCCAGGTATGAGGAATCAAATGTTGTTGTTGATAAAAGAAATGAATTCATTCTTGTATCTTCCCTCTTTGTTGCATCTCCACCCGACACTATGGATGTATGGTTGATAGATAGTGGTGCCTAAAGGCACATCACTGGGTTCAAGGAAGCACTTTCTGACATGGTTGAAAAGGATGTTAATCTGAAAATTATCCTTGGAGATAATGCCACATATCCCGTGAAAGGGATAGGGACTGTGACCCTCCACTTGTCTCAAGGTCAAGTCCTCCGCCTGCAAGATGTACTATATGTACCTGATTTGAAGAAGAACCTTGTGTCTATTTCAGCCATGGAAGACAAATGTTTCAATGTGGCATTCATTGATGGGAAGGTGCGTATCTGGAAGAAGAGTTTCAAGGAAGCTATCACGATTGGCTTTAGAGTTGATACACTCTACTAGGATGGAGGAAGTCCAATGGGAGCGATGACATGTAATACTATCTGACAGACTGAACTATGGCAACAAAGGTTTGGACACCTTCACTACAAAGCCCTTCCCGAAGCAAGGAAGGTGGTGACGGGGATGCCCGAGTTCACAAATGATCATGAAGGTGTATGTCAGGGTTGTGCCAAAGGAAAGCATACAAGGGGACCTTTCCCCTCAAGTGTCACAAAGACATCTGATGTCTTGCACTTGGTACATTCTGATCTTTCTGGTATGCTGCCTGTGACATCCTTGGGAGGATGTTCTTATTATATGACATTCATAGATGACTTCTCTCGCAAAACCTGGATATATTTCTTGAAGAAGAAGGATGAGGCTTTCATGTGGTTTTGTACCTTCAAAGCCTTGGTAGAAAATCTAACAAGGAAGAAGATCAAGATATTGAGGACCGATAATGGCACTGAATATGAGACGAACGAGTTCAAGAACTTTTGCAGGGAAGCTGGCATCAAGAGGGAGACCACAACTGTCTATACTCCTGAGCAGAATGGTGTTGTTGAAAGAAAGAATAGGACCATTGTGGAAGCTACCCATGCCATGCTATGTGACCAAGGTCTGCCGAAGTTTTTGTGGGGAGAAGCTGCGAACACTGTCGTGTACATACAAAATCGATGCCCGCATTCCGCTCTAGACTCCAAAACTCCCGAAGAGGTTTTCTCTAGTAAGAAACCTGACATCTCACATTTTAGAGTTTTTGGATGTCCTGTTTATTTTCATGTGCCGAAGGAGACGAGGAGCAAGTTGGACGCTTCTGGAAAGAAGGGAATGTTTGGGGGCTATAGCGAAACTTCGAAGGCCTATAGAGTCTATGTGCCTGGTCAAGGGGAAGTGGAGATATGCCACAATGTTACCTTTGACAAAGATGCTTCCCTGAGGAAAGTAATCAATCTTCCGAGATCTAAGGAAGATCATGAAGCAAAGCCTGGTAATCAAGAAGAACCGAAGGATGAGACGATACCCGATGTTGAAGGACCGATGGACCCTATTGATCCACCTCCTTCAATGAAGAGAAAACCATCATGGCTCAGGGACACTCTCAAGGATGCCGAGAGACATATGGCCCCAAGGGGGACATTCCGTGAAAGCAAGAAGTTGAATAGATACCAAGGGTATCTAGCAGCGATGAGTACAATCGTACAATCTGAGCCTGGATCTTTTGAGGAAGTCGTAAAGCATCAAGTCTGGAAGGATGCTATGCACGAAGAATATGAGTACATTACGAAGAATGATGTCTGGGATGTGGTTCCAAGACCGGAGGACAAAGCAGTTTTCATCTCGAAATGGCTCTATAAGATCAAGCATGGATTTGATGGTAGTGTTGAAAAGTTCAAGGCAAGATTCGTTTCCCATGGCTTCTCTAAAAAGGAAGGCGTAAACTATGATGATATATTTGCACCTGTGGCTCGATATACCACCATCCGATCTATCATAGCCCTTGTTGTTATGCAAGGATGGAATCTTCACCAGATGGATGTGAAGACCGCATTTCTGCATGGTGCGATAAAGGAAGAGGTGTATGTGGAGCAACCTCTGAGGTTTGAAGTCCAAGATCGAGACAGCCATGTTTGCAGGTTGAAGAAAGCCCTCTATGGGTTGAAGCAAGCACCCAGAGCTTAGTACGAGAGGATAGATAGCTACCTGATGAAGCTAGGCTTCACTCGTAGTAATGTTGATCCGAACCTTTACTTCAAGGTTGATAGAGAAAAGCCTCTCATTCTGGTGTTGTATGTGGACAACCTCTTCCTGACAGGTGCTGACTCTCTCATTCATCAGTGTAAGAGGGAGCTCACTACTGAGTTCGAGATGAAGGACCTAGGACTTATGCATTATTTCCTAGGCCTGGAGGTCTGGCAAAGACCTGGCAAGATTTTCTTTTCTCAAGGAAAATATATTGTGAAGCTTCTGGAAAGATTTGGAATGGTGGATTGTAAGTCTGTGACGACACCGATGGAGCTCAACTTTAAAAAGTTGAGTGGCAGCGTTGTTGGGCCTGTGCTAGCAAATCCTACTGAGTATCATCAACTCGTAGGGGCCCTAATGTTCTTAGTGAACACCCATCCGAACGTATGTTTTGCAGTGAACACTTTGAGTCAACATATGGTTGAACCTCATCACATTCACTGGGTTGGTGCCAAGAATCTGTTGAGATATCTTCGAGGCACGATAAACCATGGGCTGAGATACACCGCCGGGAGCGTGACACTCCATGGATATACTGATGTCGATTGGGCTAGCAATGTGGTGGATTGTAAGAGCACATCGGGATGTTGCTTCACACTTAGGTCTACTTCGATATCATGGATGAGCAGGAAGCAAAAGTCAGTGGCTTTGAGCACCGCTGAGGCCGAATACATTGCAGCAAGTATGGCCTATTGTGAAGCAGTTTGGTTGCAAAAGCTCTTCAGTGAGTTGTTCGGGCATGTGCTAGATACCACCGTGATACTCTATGATAACTAGAGTGGGATTCAGTGGACCGAGAATCCCTTGTTCCACAATCAATCCAAGCATATTGATATCAGGTACCACTTTACTCGGGATATGGTACAGTAAGGCGTCGTAACGCTCGATCATATAGGAACTGATGAGCAGGTCGCAGACATTCTCACAAAGCCCTTGGGGAAGGTCAAGTTCCTAATCTTCCGTAAGAATCATGGTATCGTGGAACGACCCTATGCTGAGGGTCCTGTTGGACGATGAGCTCTGGGAGCTCTGGGGGGCTTTGGGGATAGCTTCTCAAAACTATAAGCACACACGGGCTAGGCTTGCCGAACCTTGTGGTGCTTCTACCCCACCATTATGATGTTGAGTTAGTTCACCTCTCATGATCTGTGCCCCGTCTGCATCCTACCAATTGAGTCTCGGACTCATGGGAAGTACCTCTCATTTGGCCAGTGAGGTGGGAAAAGCTAGAGACCAGTAGCAAAGACAGATGGATGCATCGAAGATTGTCGTACTCTCTATGTCTAGGATGGCACGTGTCCAACCACTTGATCTGGGATCAAGTCTAGTGAGGTTTCAGACCTCCAACTAACTTCGGTCAGGTAAACCAACTTCGGGTTGGTGTGTGACTCTTGAGTCCTATAAAGGTTTCGGACCTCTGGGCTGAATTTGTCAGTCGAGAATGATGTCTTTATGACTGACCCTCTTTTGTTCTGAAATAAAGAAGCAAGCAAAGCAAGTTACGGCGGGATGACGCACGATGTTTGGATGGCACATGTGGATGGAGTTCTCCCTAGTTGAGAGGGAGTGTTAATTTTGGAAAACTAGGTCCAAACTCCATGTTGTGATGCTCAGATGAAGATGACAATATTTTTATTGGATTCCTCTTTCGGAGAGGTGCAAGATCAATCTAAAGATCACCTTGATCTGATGAGCATAACATTTATTTTGAATTTATTCAGAATATGTGCAGGTTGGCCAGAATTGAAATTTAGGCTTGAAGCCCCAGCAGACGTGTCACACACCCTCACTGATGGATATAAATAGGTCAACGTTGGAGGTCATTTTCACTCATCCATCATCGCACATTCACTCTCCTCATCTGATTGGTTTGATCATCACTTGGAGCCTCTTCTTCTCCACACGTGGGAAAATTGCAGCAAGGAGAATTTATGTTTTCAACCTGGGGTTTTCAGCGCAGAGTTGACCAGCGTCGACTTTGGTCAACGCATGGTCAAACTGACCCCAATCTTGGTCAAAATTTCGATTTCTGCATTCTGCATTTATTGGCACAAAAATCGAGGTTGACCATTGACTTCGACTAGGTTGCATTGACTTTTTGCTGTTGTTTTGTGTTGCATGTTGACTGGGACAGCGTTGACTTTGGGTTGACTGATATACCTATCCGAGAGGGTTGTGTGACACTTCTGGTTGGCTGACCGTATTGAGACTTTATTGGTTGAAGCATCATGTTGACCGTCGTAACACACCACAACACATATTTTGCTGATCAAGTTAAGTGTAATTTTTGGCTTGTCTTTTGTCGATCCACTGGTATGTTCTATTAGCATTTTACTTTCTTGTTTATGTGATTGTTGTTTGATATTGGGGATAAAAGTAAATTTGCATCAAGCATAGAACATCTACGAAAATTTACATGGTTTAGTAGGAAACAGAAGTCAGTGGCGTTGAGCAGCGCCAAGGCAAAGTACATGGCAGCTTGTCAGGCAAGATGAGAGGCATTATGGCTTCGCAAGATGCTTCATGGACTATTTGCTTAGATGCTGAGACCAACTATGATTTACTATGACAATCAAAGTGGTATTAAACTCTCTAAGAATCTAGTATTTCACGATCGGTCAAAGGATATAGAGTGCAGATACCACTTCATCAGAGATTGGGTTCGGCGAGGGGTTGTGAAGCTTGCATATATATCTATTGATGAGCAAGTAGCAGACATTCACCCCAAGTCTTTGCCAAGAGGCAAGCATGTTTTTTTCAGAGACAAGATAGGAGTGGTGAACAATACCTTCCTCGGTAAGAGGGAGGAGGGAGTGTTGAAAATAATACCAAGGAGAGGTGTTAGTAGGCATTTATCCCTTTTAGCCTAGTAGACACAGTAATGACTTTTGTCTTGGTGACATTTATGAGTTATATTAATGTCATGGATGGAAAAGATACTTAAAATTGGTGTACCATGTACTTTTCTAATATTAAAGTCACATGCACTTTATAAAGTGACTTTATGTGCAAAGTACATAGTTCACTTTTCTAATATTAAAGTGAGTTAAGAAATCACTTTATGAAAAAATTAGAAAAAGGTATACAACTTGAAAAAAGTACTTTGAGGCTTTTAAGTAATGGGGCGGATGTATGAGGGTAGTCATTTGGGAGAAATGATCTCAACCACTAATCTTGAGAATTGGAGATTAAATCTCATCCATTGACTCCTAGGGTTAGGGATTCAATCTTTTCTAAAAGACAATAGGAGAAAAGGGAGGCTCATTCTTCACTTCCCACTTGAGAGAGCATGAGGAGAAGAGGAGAGGAGAATTTGAAGGATAATTTGCAACAAGAGAAGGAGGGCTCGAGTTTCTAGGAGGGAGCAAAGGGAGGCACGATTTCCAAGGAAGAGGAGCACAAAAATCGAGGGACTGTCAGTCCAGAAATCGAGGCACACAGCAGCACGAATTCCAAGGGTTGTGGCATGAATTTTGAGGGTCTGTTCAGCGTGATTTTCTAGGAGGGTCTCTACTGTCACATGCCACGAAATACGAGGGAATATTCAGTCACTTCCAGCCCAGATTTCAGGCACAGAAATCGAGGTTGTTCATGCACAGATTTCAAGGTTGTTTTGGCCATAGAAATTGAGATTACAACACAGCTTTCTAGGTTGTTTTCTGGGTACTAAAATCAAGGAGCTGAGCTGTGTACAAGTGCAGAAAATTTCTGGGCAACAAAATTTGTAAAATCTGAAAATTATCAGTGGGCACAAATTTCCAGATTTGCATTTAATGCTTCAGCTAAAGGGAGATAAATACTGTGGTTAATTTTATGTACTTGGACTAATTTTCTCAAGCAATAAAATCCTCCTTTGAAAACCAGTTTTCCCCAAAAGGCTGTGGGGTTTTTCCAGGGTCACCTTGAACAAAAATAAGTGTCTCTCATGCTTGAATGCTTGCATAAATTTAGCATTAATTACAGTTGATGGAAAATGTGTTAAATAGTAGAAGCACTCTTTGAATGTTTACAAAAAATGCATTCTGAAATTTATATCAGCGTGAAAAAACATGTGGGTTGGGTCAAATGAACACATGTAAAATTGTAAACTGGGGTTTGGGTGCAGATCATTAATTTTCTACATGGTATCAGAGCTTAGTTGAGCCAAGTGGAGGCTCAGATCTAAATTTTCAGTCAGCTGATAAACAGGGCAGCAAGCTACCAAATTCTTCAAACAGTGAACCATAACTTTGAAACTTTGTCAGAAAACCAATGATTTCAGCAGTTCAGAGGGACCATGGTTCTAGCTTCCAGATTTGCTTCATTTGGTTGGTTGTGGCGTCATGGCCACTGGGTTGAGAGTAGAGGACAGATTGATGGGGGCTGAAAACTTTGGCCCATAGAAGGAGAGGATTATGCTTTTACTGGAGGAGGTGTAAGTGTGAGATATTGTACAAGCAGTTGTACAACTGCCCACTGATACGGCTCTATTCGTAGAGATCACCAAGAAAAATGTGAAGGCAAAGAGGATCCTTCTAGATGCCATCAAGGATCATTTGTTCCCTCATGTTTCAGAAACGAGATATGCATATCACATTTGGGAGTCTTTGCACCAGAGTTCTAATGAGAACAGGAAGATGTTGTTGAGACAAAAATTACACAACACCAAGATGACCAAGACTGACAATGTGACATCTTTCCTCACCAGAGTCTCACAGGTAAAAGATAAGTTAGCTTCTATTGGAGAGACTATTCCAGAGGAGCAGTTGGTATGCATTGCTTTAGAGGGGTCCACTGAGAAGTGGGATAGTTTTATCCACAGCTTGGTGGCTAGAGAGCATTTTCCTGGACGGAGGAGGATGTGGGATGATTTCCTTCAAAAGGAGATCAGAAGAAGAATGCGCAGTGGCAGCAAGAGTGGTGCGGGAGGTAAAGAGGAGAATGTTGCTCTTGCGGCAAAGGGCAAGAGGACAAAGAAGATCAAGAAAGGGTCTTCTAGTGGAGCAAAGCAGGTTAAGGGCAAGCAGAAGGCCAAGGAGAAAGACATGAGCAAAGTGAAAGGCTTTGCTTGTGGGAAGATGGGTCACTATGCCGTACAGTGTCCCAACAAGAAGGGTAAGAAGAAAACAAGGAGTTGCAGCTACAGCAGATGTGGATGATTTTTCAGCTATGTTTGACTCAAAGTGTGCTTTGGTGTTGAGTTTAGCCACTCATTGATCCGGATTTATGCAGGAATGCAACAGAATAAACATATCACCATAAATACAGAAATGCAGTGGAAATAACACTTCATTTCATTAATATCAACGAACTGAAATTTGCTTACAGACAGAATGGAAATAAAACTAGCTAGGGCGCTGGTAGCTATCTCTGAGAAGAGATGTGGCGGCTACAGGCCTCTAAACTATGTTACATTGAGGCTCGAGGGCCTATTTATTGTTGAGAAACAATGTAGAATCCGAAACGTCCAAAAACCTAACCGTAGGAGATGAGGCGCCAAAACTGTGGGCGCCCGTTTGGGTAAATTGGTGGTTCAACTTCCCGGGGGCGTAACTTTGGCACCCGATCTCCGTTTGACGCGCTCAATAGCTCATTAGAAAGATCTATCCGAGGAGTACAACTTCTGAACGAGCAACATCGGTCCATGGACCCATGTTGCTCTCCGTTTTCCCAAAAACGTCATTTAGGGCCTCAAAACGGCTCCGAAAGTTCAGGACCCAAAAAACTGCTAAAAATAGTAAGTTTCGTTGCAACTTGAAAATTGAAAGAATTGATGGTGGGGGTTCAAATGGAATAGGTGGGTGGCCACCAACATCCACCTGGATCATCAAGGCCCCGAAACGGCTCTGGGAGTGGAGGACCCGAAAACCTGCTAAAAATAGTAAGTTGTGCTGTATGTGAAGAGCTGCAAGAATTGATGGTGCTAGTCCAAATGGAACAGGTGGGTGGCCACCGATATCCACCTGGATCATTACTGCCTCCTTAGGAAGCAATGGTCCCCATTGCGTTGAGATCCTCCATGAGATGAGGCAAATTCTGTTGAACTGAGTATTAGATGTGTTGAAGATGTCAAGGACCTGCGGGTGGACATGCTGGATGCATTTAGTAAATTTGGTTTCTTTATCAACTTCACATAGTACTTGTTTGGATTCTGTATGTGTAGTTGCAGGATGTATGGCAACATCAAAGGCAGGAAAGGCCGAGTCAGATCAATGGAATGCTTGTCCTGACAGTGTAGAGGAACCTCTATGAGTGAGGGGAAAAATTCCTCGTATTCCTCAATGACTTTGTCCATCTATTGCAGCCGTGCAAGGGAGCCCTGTTTCAAGGTTGTGGCCACAATATTTTTCTTTCCCTGTGAGTGAGTTATAAGGAAAACGAATTTCCTGGTTTGGGAAACAATCTTACTGCGTTGTTTTGTAGTAGTTAAAGAGATGACAGGAGGCAGTGCTACCTACGGTACTGTGTAAAAGTTATTTCCCAAAGTAATAATAATAGTACGAGGCCTAGACTCATACAGAGCATGTCGCCTCCACAAGTATGGTTGGCCCAATAATACATCAGCTACATCAAGAGGAGCAACATCACACAATACCTCATATGTGAATGGCTTGATACTGTATGGAAGGCGGCACTGCTGGCGGATGCGGAGATCTCTCCCTGGGTGGAGCCACCCGATGGTATACGGCTGCGGGTGTGCTATGGTTGGTAGGCCAAGCCGCTTCACGACCTCTGCTGAAATGAGGTTCTTTTGGCTTCCGCTATCGACGAGAAACTGCAGCGGAGAACCCTTCACCCACATCTGCGACTGGAAGAGGCGCTCCCCCTCCTCTGGATCCTCTGGTCCCTCCCTTTGGATCTTGGTGGTGGCAACAATGGCACTGGGATCCGCATCAATGATCTGCTTCCCTTTGTCATTGCCTTTGTCTGGTTCTAACTCAGGATCAGAAAATGCATCTGATTCGGGTGCCTTTAGTTCAGCCACCAAAGACTGTTTGGCCCGACACTCGTTTGTGTTGTGAGTGGGGCTGTTATGAAATTCACACCACTTCCCTGTGTCCTTCTTTGGATTTGTGGTGTTGTTTTGAGTCGCATTGCTTTGGCCTTGCCCCTTGTTCTTCGATTCGGGGGCACCTTTCAGATTTGCAAATCCAAAGTCTCGCTTCTTCTGCTTAAATTTCTGCTCGATCTTGGCGGCATAGCGATATGCCGTGCCAAGCGATGTAATGTCGAGGAACTCCATTTCCTCCTGAATGTGTTTGTGCAGACAGCCATGGTACTTGAGCACCAAATGTCTCTCCGAATCTTTAATACCCAACTTTGTGCGCAGGGTATGGAACAGATTCGTCAGTTCGTGCACATCTTGATCCTTTTGTTGCCGCAGCGTGGTCCATTGGATGTATTTGTCCTCATAGCTCCCCACAGGGTAATATTGTTCCTTGATGCCGTCTCGGAATGAATTCCAAGTGGGTGTGGCCAAGAACAGAGAGGGTTCCCCTTCGCCCTCTTGCTCACGGTAGGTTTCCCACCAGTCTTTGACATGGGGGGCGGCTTTAAGGAGTGCAAAAATAATCTTTTCTCGGTCAAAGAAGTCATGGACCGAGAAATACCCTTCCAACAAATTTAACCATCTGTCTATAGCGTTTGCATCTATTTTTCCTTCAAATATAAGAATGTCAAAGTTTACCTGTACCTTGAAGGGAGTGGCGCCTCCAGAGTGGCTGTTGGATGCAGATGCGCCATATGTGGGAAGTCGTTGAAGGATTTGAGCAAAGTTATCCATCATCGCGTTCCTTTGTTTCCTCGAGGGCCTCAAGGGGCAGTATTTCTGATAGATCTCCCCGCTTCCTCGTCTTTCTTCCGCCATGGAGGTCGGGAGGTCATTGGACAGCAGGGACCATTTCAAAAGGGTTCAACCGGACTGAGCTCTACCCTTATACCTGACGTTGGGGACATGTGCAAAGCAGCAGGAGCGTACCCGCCCGATACCACCGTCCCCATTTATGCAAGAACGCAACAAAATAAACATATAACCATAAATACAGAGATGCAGCGGAAATAACACTTCATTTCATTAATATCAAAGAACTGAAATTTGCTTACAGACAGAATGGAAATAAAACTAGCTAGGGCGCCGGTAGCTATCTCTGAGAAGAGATGTGGCGGCTACAGGCCTCTGAACTGAGTTACAATGAGGCTCGAGGGCCTATTTATTATTTAGAAACAATGGGAAATCCTAAACAGCCAAAACCCTAACCATAGGAGATGAAGCGCCAAAACTATGGGCCCCGTTTGGGTAAATTGGTGTTTCAACTTCCCAGGGGCGTAACTTTGGCATACGATCTCCGTTTGACGCGTACCATACCTCGTTAGAAAGATCTATCCGAGGACTACAAATTTGGAACGAGCAACATGGGTCCATGGACCCATGTTGCTCTCCGTTTTCCCAAAAAAACGTCGTTTAGGGCCTCGAAACGGCTCCGGAAGTTTAGGACCCGAAAACGCGTAAAATAGGAAGCGAAGTGGTAAATCTCTGAAAATTAAAAGAACTGATGGTGGGGGTTCAATGAATAGGTGGGTGGCCACCAATATCCACCTGGATCATTAAGGCCCCGAAACGGCTCCGGGAGTGGAGGACCCGAAAACCTGCTAAAAATAGTAAGTTGTGCTGTATGTGAAGAGCTGCAAGAATTGATGGTGCTAGTCCAAATGGAATAGGTGGGTGGCCACCAATATCCACCTGGATCACTCATTTCACAACTTCACGTGCATGGTTCATAGAAAGTGGAGCATCCTGCCATATGACCGGAGTTAGAGAGCACTTCACGAGCCTCTTGGAGGATGACATTGAGTTGGAGGTTGTGCTTGGCGACAACTCCAAAGTCAAGGCGGCAGATATGGGAACAGTAGCATTTCAGAGGGAGTCATTACCTCCTCTGAAGGTGACAGATGTTCTTTATGTTCCAGGTTGAAGAAGAGTTTGATATCAATTTCCAGCTTGGAGGATAGGGGGTATGAGGTATTGTTCTGGAAGGGACAAGTACAGTTGTATCCTAGAGGATCCACTATCGAGTCTGCTCGTGTGATTGGAGCTCGCAACGAGAGACTATACAGAATCATGTTTCAGCCTCTTCAAGCTATGGTGGCTCAGACCAGTAGTAGTGGTTTATGTGAGCTGTGGCACAGGAGGATGGCCCACTTGCACCATGGAGCTTTCAGGATGTTGAGCGAGACGGTTACTAGGTTGCCAAACTTCAACATTGATCATTATGATGTGTGCAGGGGGTGTGCTTTGGGAAAGTACACCAAGACACCTTTCCAGAGCAGTGACAGCGAAGCTGCAGGAGTCCTTGATTTAATTCATTCTGATGTATGTGGTCCCATGTCCCATGTCTCATTGAGCAAATATGAGTACTATGTAACGTTCATTGATAACCACTCCATGAGGACCTGGATTTACTTTCTGAAGACCAAGGATGAGATCTTCCGACGATTCCAAGAGTTTAAGGCTCTTGTGGAGAACCACAGAGGGAGGAAGATCAGGGTGTTGAGATCAGACAATGGGGTGAGCATACTTCAGCAGAGATGAGAGACTTTTGTGGGAGTGTCAGCATAAAGAGGGAGCTCTTTGTGCCTTATAAGCCTCAGCGGAATGGGTTGGCAGAGAGGAAGAACAGGACTATTGTGGGTGCAGCTAGAGTAATGTTGTGTGATCAGAGTTTACCTTTCTTCTTGTGGGTCGAGGCAGTTAACACTGTTGTTTATTTGCAGATCCAGAGCCCACACAGTCTTGGGGAGCAAGACTCCTGAGGAGATATATATTGGCAAGAAGCTGGAAGTTGGGCACATCAGGATTTTTGGGTGCCTTACATATTCACACATCCTTGAGGAGAAGAGGACGAAGCTAAAACCCACAGCAGAGAGAGGTATACTGATGGGTTATCGCGAGACCAGCAGAGCCCACCGCATATACCTCCCTACACAGAGGAAGATTGTCTTGAGGCGGGATGTGAGATTTGAGGAGGTCTCGAGAGGTTCATCAGACAGAGCAACAGGCTCCTCAGCAGGGGACCATGGCCCACACCACAGGTTTCAGGAGCATCAGGTGGTACATCAAGATCAAGAGGTTCACCTTCTTGAGGGGTGACACGTTCATAAAGCACAACTTTTCCTGGTACCAGATCACCTGGTGCAGGTTCATCACGCATAATATCTCAGAGTTCAGGATTTCCTTTGGTTATTTCAGAGCCTTCCTCACCAAGAGGTGAGGCACCAGATGACGAATTTCCCATACCTCCACATGAGACTACGGTAGGGCAGAGGAAGCCAAGAGGAGTGCTCGAGTTTCAAGGAGGAGGAAGCAAAGTGAGTCATGATTTCCAAGGAAGAGGAGCACAAAAATCAAGGGATTGTCAACATAGAAATTGAGGCACACAGCAGCACAAATTTCGAGGGTATGTTCAATGTGATTTTCTAGCAGGGTCTTTGTTGTCACCTAAAACAAAATATGAGGGCATCTTTAGTCACTTACAATGCAGATTTTGGGCACAGAAATCGAGACGAACAACGCAAACATCGAGGTTGTTCATGCACATATTTTGAGGTTATTTTGGGCACAAAAATCAAGGTTGTACAACACATATTTCGAGGTTGTTTTCTGGGCACTAAAATCAAGGAGTTGAGTTGTGTAAATATGCGGAAAAATTTTGGTCAACAAAATTTGTAAAATCTGAAAATTATCAGTGGGCACAAATTTTCAAATTTGCGTTTAATGCTTCAGCTAAAGGGAGATAAGTACTGTGGTTAAGTTTATGTACTTAGACTAATTTTCTCAAGCAATAAAATCCTCCTTTGAAGATTGGTTTTGCCCAAAAGGCTATGGGGTTTTTCGGTGGTCACCTTGACCAAAAATAAGTGTCTCTAATGTTTGAATGATAGCATAAATTTAGCATTAATTACAGCTAATAGAAAATGTGTTAAATAGTAGAAGCACTCTTTGAATGTTCACAACAAATGCATTCTGAAATTTATATCAACATGACAAAACATTTGGGTTGGGTCAAATGAACACATGCAAAATTGTAAACTAGGGTTTGGGTGTAGATCATTAATTTTCCATAGCTTTTACCTTTCTTTTAGCTGCATCAACCACCAAGGCAAATTTTTCTGACCCAGATTCAAGGATGTGGGTGAAAGGGTGTAAATCCCCATGACCAATGACCACCAACCCATTCCATGAATATAGGGAAAGATGGAAAGTGGTAAGTACGAAATATCATGGACACGCTACTTCAATCAAATCCTCCCTAAAAGTGCCCTTCCTAAAACCCTAAGGCCTCAAAGGAGGTCCCACTAGACTAGAGTCAAAGACTAACCTCAGAGGCGAAGTGAAGGAATAACAATACAATCAAGATCGGTCAATCATCCAGATTTCCCCTCAACCCATATTATTACGCCCATAGAATTAAGTAAAAACACAAGATTGCAAAAGGGTTAAAGTAACTACCAATGGATGACCCACCTTCCTTCAAGAAGGGATGTCGAATGGGAGAGTGAGATTTGACTCAAGCAAGAAGTGGAGGATCTTGGGATCATGTTATGTGTTGATCAAATAGGATTGTTGGTTGGCTGACTATCCAAGGAGAATAATTTTTTTCTCCTAGGGTTACCCACCTTTTGGTGTGTAACATCTAGCTCCAACTCGAGGACATGTGCTCATCATAGATCGCATGATCGATGTGCTCAAATGAGGAGTGCATGAGAACTCCAACAATTCCTTGGCTTTCATAGACTTGTAACCTGTACACTCATAGCAACTTGAAGATAGCAACTGAGCAAGGTGTTGATCATCACACTTGCAATATAGGATAAAATTATACTAAAATATTAGCTAAAAAAATGCATGATATCTAACTACTATGCATACACATTGGCATGAACAATATCAAAAGTAGGATGCACACACAAGAATGCAGGACACAACCCTACTCTAACCTATGTTAGCATGTATTGCATCAATTAAGTAAAGTCATACAACCAATGAACCCAACATGCCATTAAATCAATATCACACCTCTTACCCCTAATCATAAGATAGGACAAGGAAACCTCACAATCATCTATTTCATAATAGTCAAATTTTGGACCAAAGTAATAAGGGTGGGAGGTGGGAAAATGAATCAACCATGGAACATCCTTGTTACCCTGAAAAGGGAAAGGGAAAAGAAAAATGTTGCCTACATTCTTGGATCCTCTCTTGCAGACTAAATATGGAGTAATCAATGATCAATTTAAGCATCCTTGCCCAATAGTTATCTCAAACATACAACTCTCATTGTTGTCAGTAGGAACATGCTGCGAGAGGCATGAGGAGAGAGATGGTTGTAGGACAAGGCCTCGACAAACAAGTTACTCGTCACAAAAATCAGAGTCAAAAGAGGAAACCAAAGTTAGTTCATCACGTTCAAAATCAATGGAATCTGAATGTGACTTGAGGAATAATATCAAGAGGAAGTGAAGATGGCTCAAACAAATCAGTAACCATATCTTCCCGATCATCATATGGAGTGCAAGGCTAGACAAAATCATCATTAGCATCAACTTCAGTGTCATAAATTGGATCCCCATCAAAATGATGGCCACGCATATCCCACTTTCCCTCTTCCACATGCAAAAAACCATCAATGTTATTCCCTAGGGAATTCATGGGAACATCCTTTTCAAGGGTTTCACAAGATGTACCATCAAATTCAACATGCATGAAAAGGATGGAACTTACCTCACCTTGACATGGCAAGGCATCATTCAATAGGACCCTCTTCATTCACACCAGAGTCATTTCCTGGATCCTCATCCTCTTCCAAATCTCCTTCAATATTTTCCTCTTGATGATATATAAGGGTCTCTTCTTCTTGCTCATGTCAATCTTCTTCATCGAGTTCTTCAATATCTTCATAGAGATCTATGAGATCTTCCCTTTCAAGGGCCTTGATTAAGTCTCGAACGTTGTCTTCGTAATTCTAATATCTTGATCCCACGACTCTTGAAAAAATCTTCCATAAAATTTCTTATGCAAGATATTCTCTTTGATTTTCTTCAAAGGATTCCACAATTAATCTCATCAATGCATCTTCATAAATCACATTATTTATAAAAGCATATTTCATGAATCTTACCACGTGATCAATCGTTGAAGAAGCAACACCATAAAAATTTGGACAATTTTTATGGCAACTTGGGTAAAGATGCTTTGGATATCCTGGGACATCTCGAATGTCCAAGGTAGGGTATTTCTTATGCAACTCCCGATGGATAATTACTTATCCCACATAATTTTCAAATATGAAGTCACCAGGATGAATTCAAAATGCCTTGAAAGAAGCTTCTTTCACCAAACAAGCATGGAAACTTTGAAGCTCAGTGAAGAACTAGGGCTTCATTCTTATAATGGAGTCGTCAGACAAGCATATTTATCCTTGTCTTCAATATAAGCTCAATCAAGAGAAATGAAGCTTAGGCTTTGGATCACTAGGAGTAGGACTCAACTCCTCCCTGGCAATGACACCAAAAACGTTGCCACAAAATCTAGCAAGCCCAATGCAAAGCCTCACTAGGCCGGGCCAAACGTTATGGCAACAAGAGAAAGGGTTGCCATTGTCACCTCCGTGACCTTTTTATTGCTATTTAGTGGCGTTAATCCACAAGGGAGAATTCCCTAGATCACCTAAAGGATATTCTAATGCTATGGCTCCAAGTGATAGATAAGAGGTTTATGATATGACCCAGAATACTGACAAATCCTAGATAGGCCTAGATGTTCTATTCCAAGGTTCAAATATTCTATGCCTAGACCAAAGATAAGGCTGCTATAAATTAGAGTTTGATTAATATGCAATAATAAGGTGCACAATGTCATATAGCAGCCCAAAGGAAAGGTCTTCCAATAATAGTCAAACAGGAGGAACAAAGGCCTTCCAATAGACATTAGGATTAGGGCTAGAAAGTTGATTTTTATCGAATACATGCATAAACTGCAAACAAGTGTGATGTGAGCTCTAAATAAACTACAAACCAGTTTGATGTTAGCTCTAAATTGGAGGGATAGACTATGCACTATGCTAGAATTTGTCTTTATATGTTTTATAGGTGCAATTCCTAAATTATGAACCACAAACAACCAACACAAATTCACTTTTATGCAGAAAATTGCCCTAAAAACTCTAACGGCTAACCCTAGATGTCTAGAAACAAGGGAAAGAGGAAGAAATTCAATAAAACCTTTGGATGACCAACACAACAAAGATTAGTGCCTTATCCTACGAGGGTTTAATGGAGTGTTCTAGGGCTAAATTTCATGGAGGAGACTTTGACGGATTAAAGGGGAATGACTAGGGCATTCACATCCAAAATCCTAAGTATTTTGCTTGTGAGGGGAGAAATTAAACATAAGGAATGCATATAATTGAAGTTTCCTTATAGGCTTCCAAGAAAACAATTTTCAAATTTTGCATTCAATAATGGAGCAAGATTTCAACATAAGTTGAGCATTTAGTCATGGCATAATTAGAAATCGTACTTCATACATACAATATGCAAAATATCAATGATAAAGCAATAAACTTACAATTTTTTCCGAAGAAGCACTTCTTCAATCCCAAAAAAACATCTCCATGAAAAGGATCATCTCCACAAGAAATTTGCACCATAGAAAATCACACCTTGCCCAATGTAGCGAAAAAGACTAATCCGCATTCTTAGAAGAGAAGAGTGAAGAATGTGTGATGATCAAATGTAATGAGGGGGGACCTTTATTTATATGAGACTCAATACCCTCAATTTTACAAAAATACAAGTAAAATCCCTAATTACAAGTTTACTTTGAGAGTTCCACAAGTGTGAATTTACAAGCTAACCTCATAGCTCAAAAACATAACAAATAATGCCAAAAATGTCCACATGTGTGTGAGAAAATCCTCCTCCACTACGATGTCATCCACCAAAGGGACTCAAAATGCCACAAGTGTCAAGTGGGCTAATGAGTGCTCCATATTCAAAAAATTAGCTCTATGACCATGACATGCCTCCATACCAAAACATCATCACCATAGTGCCTTACATTATCCTATAAAGGGAAAGAGGTGTGATATGGCACTAATCTACTCAAGCATTGGGGTCAGGAAATGATGTGAAAGCCCTTCCCTATCATGTCAAGGATAACTATTATTATCCTAGCTATGGAACAAGCAACGCCCATCAAACAATGTCAAGGCCAGCATGGGGGTGTCTTGGTTCCACCTGGGCACGTCATCAACATCTCCAACACCAAGCTTCATAGGCTCAGCGTTTCAGCATCTAGTGGTACCTTTGAGTGTCAAGTACCATGTGGGTTCATCAAATAGCCCAACACTCTACTCTGGGTGGGAAATGTTGCATCAACAAGCTCATCTCTACTCTCTAAAATGTGCAAAACGACCTCTAGAATGTTTTTGAGGATGATAATCATGTCTCCAAAGGCCTCTATTGTTGTCACACTACCACTTGACAAAACCTTACTCAAAATCTAGTGGAATAACCAATCATTAGGGACATTAACCATAAATGCATCATAGTGGACAATACCTAATGTTGGGGGCACAGTAATACTTCACACAAAGCTCACCTTCAAATTTCTAAGCAGATCAAGTCCCGTAAAAATGTTAACTCCTTATGTTAGGGATGGTTAGATGGATAATCCTATTAGGTGTTTCCAATCCCCAAAGGGAGGAGACAAGTTCCAAGCTAACCCATCAATTCATAGGTGTGCATGAAAATGGCGGTTGCAGAGTGAGAAAGACTTCAAGGCAATGTGCCATAGCCAAGTGACCAACTAGTGGAGGTCCAATATCTTGAGTGTATATATATAAGCAAGGAGCAATCATGAAGGCATGAGTTAGCCTTTACGATTGGAGGTCTGTAAATTTTTGTAGATGTTCTATGCTTGATGCAACTTTACTTTTTTTTTCCCAATATCAGTCAACAATCACATAAACAAGAAAGTAAAATGCTGATAGAACATACCAGTAGATCAACAAAAGACAAGCCAAAATATATAAGTGTGTTGGTGCGTTACGGCGGTCAGCAGGATGCTTCAACCAGCAAAGCCTCAATACGGTCAGCCAACCAGAAGTGTCACACAACCCTCTAGGACAGCCATAACAGTCAACCCCAAAAGTCAACGTTGTCAGTCAACGGTCAACGCAAACAACAGCAGTAGCAAGGTCAACGCAGCCAAGTCAAAGTCAACGTCCAGCCTCAAGAATTGTGCCAAAAATGCGGATTCAGAAAATCGAAAGTTGGGAGAGTTCCAAGTCAATTTGACCATGCGTTGACCAAAGTCAACGTTGGTCAATGCTGTGGTAAACCCTAGGCCGAAAACAGAAAAGTCTCCTTGCTACAATTTCCCACGCGTGAAGAGAAGAGCCTCCAAAGTGATCGAACCAATAAGATGAGGAGAGAGAAATGTGTGAGGATGATGAGTGAAAATGTCCTCCAACGTTGACCAATTTATATCCATCAATGAGGGTGTGTGACACAACTGCTGGGGCTCAAAAGCTTCAGGCCGACCTGCACATATTTTGAATAAATTCAAAATAAATGTTCTGCTCATCGGATCAAGATGATCTTTAGATCGATCTTGCACCTCTCCGAAAGAGGAGTCCAATAAAAATATTGGCATCTTCATCCGAGCATCACAACATGGAGTTTGGACCTAGTTGTCCAAAATTAACACTCCCTGTCAACTAGGGAGAACTCCATCCACCTGTGCAATCCAAACATCGTGCGTCATCCCGTCATAACTTGCTTTGTTGACTTCTTTATTTCAGACCAAGGTGGGTCAGTCACAAAGACATCATCCCCGGCTGACAAATTCAGCCCAGAGGTCCGAAACCTCTATAGGACTCAAAAAGAGTCTCATACCAACCCAAAGTTGGTTTATCTGACCTGAAGTCAGTAGGAGGCCCGAAACCTCACAATACTTGATCCCAGATCAAGTGGTTGGACCGTGCCATCCTAGATAGAGAGTACGACAATCTCTTATGCGTCCATCAGTCTTTGCTACTAGTCTTTAGCTTTTCCCACCTCACTGGCCAAATGAGAGGTACTTCCCATGAGTCTGGGACTCAAATGGGTAGGATGCATACGGGGCACAGATCATGAGAGGTGAACCAACTCAATAATCATAATGGTGGGGCAAAAGCACACCAACAAGGTTCGGCAAGCCTAGCCCTATGGTTGCTTATAGCTCTGAGAATCTATCCCCAAAGCCCCTCGGAGCTCCAAGAGCTCATTGTCCAACAGGACCCTCAGCATAGGGTCGTTCCAAGATACCAAGATTCTCACAGAAGGTTAGGAACTTTACCTTCCCCAAGGGCTTTGTGAGAATATCCGCGACTTGCTCATCGGTTCCTATATGATCGAGCCTTATGGCGCCTCGCTGTACCATATCCCGGATAAAGTGATACCTAATATCAATATGCTTGGATCGATTGTGGAACACGGGATTCTCGGACAATCGAATCCCACTCTAGTTATCACAGAGTATCACGGTGGTATCTAGCACATGCCCGAACAGCTCACTGAAGAGCTTTCGCAACCAAACTGCTTCACAACAGGCCATACTCGCTGCAATGTATTTGGCCTCCGCGACACTCAAAGCCACCGACTTCTGCTTCCTGCTCATCCATAATATCGAAGCAGAACCAAGTGTGAAGCAGCATCCTGATGTGCTCTTACGATCCACCACACTGCCAGCCCAATCGGCATCAGTATATCCATGGAGTGTCACGCTCCCAGCAGTGTATCTCAGCCCATGGTTTATTGTGCCCCAAAGATATATCAACAGATTCTTAGCACCAACGCAGTGAATGTGATGAGGCTCAACCATATGTTGACTCAAAGTGTTCACTGCAAGACATACGTTCGGACGGGTGTTCACTAAGAACATCAGGGCCCCTATGAGTTGACGATACTCAGTAGGATTTGCTAGCACAGGCCCAGCAGCGCTGCCACTCAACTTCTTAAAGTTGAGTTCCATCGGTGTCGACACGAACTTATAGTCCACCATACCAAATCTTTCCAGAAGCTTCACAATATATTTTCCTTGAGAAAGGAAAATCTCGCCAGGTCTCTGCCAGACCTCCAGGCCTAGGAAGTAGTGCATCAGTCCTAGGTCCTTCATTTCGAACTAAGCAACGAGCTCCCTCTTGCACTGATGAATGAGAGGGTCAGCACCTGTCAGGAAGAGGTCGTCCACATACAACACCAGAATGAGAGGCTTTTCTCTATCAAGCTTGAAGTAAAGGTTTGGATCAACATTACTACGAGTGAAGCCCAGCTTCATCAGGTAGTTATCTATTCTCTCGTACCAAGCTTTGGGTGCTTGCTTCAACCCATAAAGGGCTTTCTTCAACCTGCAAACATGGGTGTCCCGATCCTGGACTTCAAACCCCAGAGGTTGCTCCACATACACCTCTTCCTTTATTGCACCATGCAGAAATGCGGTCTTCACATCCATCTGATGAAGAATCCATCCTTGTGTAGCAGCAAGGGCTATGATAGATCGGATGGTGGTATATCGGCCCACAGGTGCAAATATATCATCATAGTCTATGCCTTCATTTTGAGAGAAGCCACGGCCAACGAATCTTGCCTTTAACTTTTCAACACTTCCATCAAATCCATGCTTAATCTTGTAGAGCCATTTTGAGGTGACAACTGCTTTGTCCTCCGATCTTGGAACCACATCCCAGACATCATTCTTCATAATGAAATCATATTCTTCATGCATAGCATCCTTCTAGACTTTATGCTTTACGGCTTCCTCAAAAGGTCCAGGCTCAGATTGTACTATAGTACTCATGGCTGCTAGATACCCTTGGTATCTATTCGGCTTCTTGCTTTCACGAAATGTCCCCCTTGGGGCCATATGTCCCTCGGCATCCTCGAGAGTGTCCCTGAGCCATGATGGTCTCTTCCTCATTGAAGGAGGTGGATCAATCGGGTCCATCGGTCCTTCAACATCGGGCATCGTCTCATCCTTCGGTTCTTCTTGGTTTCCAAGCCTTGCTTCATGATCTTCCTCAGATCTCGGAAAATTGACTACTTTCCTAAGGGAAGCATCTTCGTCAAAGGTAACATCGTCGCATATCTCCACTTCCCTTTGACCAAGCACATAGACTCTATAGGCCTTCGAAGTTTCGTTATAGCCCACAAACATTCCCTTCTTTCCAAAAGCATCCATCTTGCTCTTCTTCTCCTTTGGTACATGAAAATAAACAGGACATCCAAAAACTCTAAAATGTGAGACGTCAGGTTTCTTACCAGAGAAAACCTCTTCGGGAGTTTTGGAGTCCAGAGTGGAAAGCGGGCATCGGTTTTGTATGTACACAGCAGTGTTCGCAGCTTCTCCCCACAGAAACTTCGGGAGACTTTGGTCACATAGCATGGCATGGGAAGCTTCCACAATGGCCCTATTCTTTCGTTCAACAACGCCATTCTGCTCAGGAGTATAGACAATTGTGGTCTCCCTCTTGATGTCAGCTTCTCTGCAAAAGTTCTTGAACTCGTTCGTCTCATATTCAGTGCCATTATCAGTCCTCAATATCTTGATCTTCTTCCCTGTCAGATTTTCCACCAAGGCTTTGAAGGTATGAAACCACATGAAAGCCTCATCCTTCTTTTTCAAGAAGTATATCCAGGTTTTGCGAGAGAAGTCATCTATGAACGTCATATAATAAGAACATCCTCCCAAGGATGTCACAGGCAGCATACCAGATAGATCAAAATGTACTAATTGCAAACATCATATGTATTTGTGACACTTGAGGGGAAAGGTCCCCTTGTATGCTTTCCTACAGCACAACCCTGACATACGCCTTCATGATTATTTGAGAACTTCGGCATCCCTGTCACCACCTTCCTTGCTTCGGGAAGGGCTTTGTAGTGAAGGTGTCCAAACCTCCGGTGCCATAGTTCAGTCTGTCGAATAGTATCACACGTCATCACTCCCAGTGAACTTCCTCCAACCTGGTAGAGTGTATCAACTCTAAACCCAATCGTGATAGCTTCCTTGAAGCTCTTCTTCCACATGCGCGTCTTCCCATCAATGAATGCCACATTGAGACCTTTGTCTTCCATGGCCGATATAGACACAAGGTTCTTCTTCAAATTAGGTACATAGAGTACATCCTACAAGCGGAGGACTTGACCTTGAGACAAGTGGAGGGTCACAATCCCTGTCCCTTTCACGGGATATGTGGCATTGTCTCCAAGGATAATTTCCAGATTAGTATCCTTCTCAACCATATCAGAAAGTGCTTCCTTGAACCCAGTGATGTGCCTTGAGGCACCACTATCTATCAACCAGACATCCATAGTGTCGGGTGGAGATGCAGCAGAGAGGGCATATACAAGAATGAATTCATTTCTTTTATCAACAACATTTGATTCCTCATACCTGGAATTTCTCGACCTTTTGAAAGGTTGACCATTTCCGCCGGAGGGAGCCTTCCTCTTCCCCTTGAACCTGTTGCTCCTTTGATTGCCATTCCTCCAGTTGTTGTTGTTGTCATCATCATCAGGGGAACCCTTCTTGAAAGGGCATTCTCTAGCATAGTGACCTGGATTGTGACAAGTGTAACACTTGCCTTTCTTTCCTTGGGCCCCTGCTCTTCCTTTGTTCCTTGGACCACCAAAGTTCTTCTTCTTAGTATGAGCAGCGAAGGCAGCATTTCCTTCATCCTTGTCTCTTCTTGTACGCATCTCGATAGTACTTCGTCAAAATCAGGTATTACATTGTTATTGAGAATGGTAGTGTTGAATACATGCCATTCGGATGAGAGACCTCCAAGTGCGGTGAGAACCATCTCTCGATCAGCTATTGTCTCCCCAATAGCCAACAGATTATTCTTGATTTTGGTCAGCTTCAGAAAATATGATTGAACAGACTCATCCCTGTCTTTCTTCAGATTCTTCAATTGGTTCTTGAAGAATAGGACTTGATTCGCATTGTTGGCCTTGAACATGTTGACCAACTTATCATACATCTCCTTGGATGTCCCCAACCCAGAGATGTAGGCAACCAGACTCTTATGAATTGAGTCCCTTATCATCAGTTTTGCTTTGATTTCCCCCTTCTTGTACTTTGCTTTGGCAGCAGCAGTTGCAGTGGATGGAGGCTCTTGTATTTTACCCTGCACATAGTCCATGCCATCTTGGTATAAGATCCAATGTCATCTTTTAGGCATGGAAGTCATCCTTACCAGTCAATTTGTCATCAGCCTTAAAGCCATTGTAGTTAGAGGAATCCATGCTCTTCTTGGGTGATTGCTACAAACTAGGGCTTTGTCTTCACCTCAGCTCTGAAACCATGTAAATTTTTGTAGATGTTTTATGCTTGATGCAACTTTACTTTTTTTATCCCAATATCAGTCAGCAATCACATAAACAAGAAAGTAAAATGCTGATAGAACATACCAGTAGATCGACATAAGACAAGCCAAAATATATAAGTGAGTTGGTGCGTTACAGTGGTCAGCAGGATACTTCAACCAAAAAAGTCTCAATACGGTCAGCCAACCAGAAGTGTCACACAACCCTCTAGGACAGCCAGAACAGTCAACCCCAAAAGTCAACAAAAGTCAATGTTGTCAGTCAACGGTCAACGCAAACAGCAGCAACAGCCAAGTCAAAGTCAACGTCCAGCCTCGAGAATTGTGCCAAAAAAATGTGGATTCAAAAAATCGAAAGTTTGGGAGAGTTTCAAGTCAATTTGACCATGCGTTGACCAAAGTCAATGCTGCGGTAAACCCTAGGCCGAAAACAAAAAAGTCTCCTTGCTGCAATTTCCCACGTGTGAAGAGAAGATCCTCCAAGGTGATCGAACCAATCAGATGAGGAGAGAGAAATGTGTGAGGATGATGAGTGAAAATGTCCTCCAACGTTGACCAATTTATAACCATCAATGAGGGTGTGTGACACAACTGCTGGGGCTCCAAACCTTCAGGCCGACCTGCACATATTTTGAATAAATTCAAAATAAATGTTATGCTCATCGGATAAAGATGATCTTTAGATCGATCTTGCACCTCTCCGAAAGAGGAGTCCAATAAAAATATTGGCATCTTCATCTGAGCATCACAACATGGAGTTTGGACCTAGTTGTCCAAAATTAACAAGGTCGCAAGATAATGACAAGATCTAATGGAATCAAACCACACACCAAAAAACTGTAAAAGTAAATGAGAAAACAGCACTAAACAAGTGTGCTAGAGCTGTCCAAAAGATGTGCTAGAGAGAGAAACACAACCATCGAACAAGAGAACACCAAAGATATAGTCCCCATTTGTTTAATCACTTTTACAAAAGAATGATGCCCATACGCTATAGAATGATCACATGATCACACAAAATGATTTTACAAACAAGGTTTGAATTGTGTATTTATACACAACTAAGTAGGGCATCTTCCCAAAAGAGGTTATGGGCCCACATAAGTAGGAGCCACTCCTCAAAAGAGTTATTGAGTATACATATTAAAGTCGACTATGACATCCTCAACTAGAACCTGCTATTATAATAAATGATAGTCTGAAGTAATGGCTAACAAAATGCATTAACGACACAATAACAAAAAGCATTAGAGATTGCCCTGGCAACATGTGAACATGACACCATCCTCAACAGCCCAGAGCTATTGTTAAGATAGTGTAAATATAACAGATGTGATTTAAAAGGTGGACCTTTTTAATACCATTAGCGAGCAAAATTAAAATTTATTAAAACCAGAGAGAAATAGCATAGCAGTTTGAGTTTGAGGTCCTTACCTTCTCCGCAATGATATGATCTCCCGCCACCAAAGTGGGATACATAGACGAGGACGATATGAACCTAGACTCCACTGTAATCCACCGAAAAGCGGTCCAAACCAAAAACGCTAAAACGGTTGCCATGCAGGCATCCCAACTCAGCCATTCCAAAATCGTAGTCGTCCTCATCTTCTTATTCTGTTGCTCTGCCGGTACAGCCCCCTGCTCAGCCATCCTTCCACCACGACCCATGAAATTCATGGGTGGAGACCTCATTAACTCATGACAAGGAAGCCATCTAGTCCACTGGAAAGGGAAAATTTTGTAAGTAGCCATTATACTCAAATAACAGTTTCAAGCAGCCGCATGTAGATTAAACAGAGCAAATGCATGAATGCAAAGCTCGGCTGTCGTGTTTTCATTAAATCCATAAAGATGATGAGTCCCCCACACCTGCAATGTAAGATTATCTGGGAAATTGGAGAGCACAAGTTTTTCAAGATATTGGACGAGGCGAACCAGGGGAAGATGAGAGGGAGTCAGCCATGTTCAACGCGTGTTGGCATTTTTGAATCAGAGCTTCAGTGAATGGCCTCTCGGCGGAAGAATGATAAGTGGAAGGCATTATGAACAAAAACACTATGAACAATTGGGACTTCACTGAGGAAACGAAAAGCAAGAGAGCCAATCCTGTCCTCATTCAGCAATAAAAGCAAGCGAGAGTGTGGTTCTGTTGTGGTCGTACGGAACACACTGTGGGGAGTTGTCTTGGCCGTCAAGTTTCTCTCGACGATCTCCCATGGGGATCCCACAGACAGACACCGTACCTCGGTCTAGGGAGTAATTTAAAGGATTAGTTTGTTTAATGAAAATATATTAAGTTTTATAATTGGAGTTAAAATTTTTGAATGTTTCAGTTTAACCATTACTCACTTATTCGATAAGCTAAATAGGTAATGATCTATTTCATTTTTATGTTAATTAAAATTTCGTAATATGGTTAGAATTCAGATGTAGGGTCCATGTATGTTGGAATTATATGTAAAGTGATTGGAAATTTAATTTTTTTAGATTATTATATTAGAAGTGTTTTACAACTCAGTATGGGAAATGTTATATTGGTTTTATGGGAATGTAAATATTTATGTGTTGATTTAATTTGGAAGGAGGAGAAAAATGTATTATCCTAAAATGAAATATTAAATCAAGAAATAATGATATAAAATATAATGTTTACAAAATTAAAAAAATTAAAAAAAATTATGATATGAAATTTAATTTTAAGGTCACAACCAAGCTATATATTAAATTGGAGTATGAGACTCTTTTGTTTGTGGGATAATGGATCCACTTTTATGTCAAGATTTGATTGCTAAAGTCTACAAAGACATACATACTCTACTCTCCTCTGGTTTTGAAGATCTGACTTACAAATAATATTATTAAGAACTAGCATACATACATCTTAACTCTGAACCTATCGAGCTTGAAGAAGAATGAAATCTCTAGAGGTGCAATTTTTTTTTCAAGTTTTGCACTCAAAAAAGTGGTTTGCATCTTAAGAGATTTAATCCCTCATAACCCAATATGGGGAGATGTTGTAATGGTTCAAAATGAGTGTAAACATTTAAATGTTGGCTTAATATGGGAGAACAAAAATAATATAAATGAGAGTTATAAATTAAAATCCATTTGACAATATATTAAAATATTGATTAATATTTGTAACCATTATATGTAAGAACTTCGTATTTAAGTTGAATTAACTCGAGCGAGATTATCCATGATGTGTACACCAATTAGTTTGTGTGGGCTATAGTCCCCACCAGGTCATAGGTTCAAATTTCTTGGGGAGGGTTTCAAGATGGAAGCCACCTTTGGGGAATCAAACTATCTTAATGGGCATCCAAGCTCAGTTTCAAGATGGAAGCCACCTTTGGGAGAATTAAACTATCTTAAGGGACGTCCAAGCTCAACTAAATGGATGTATGAGGCCCTTTATTTGTGGGAAAGGGTGTTAGAGCATGTAACTCCCACTTGTCTCAATGTGTGTTATGAGTTTGTTCATATTAGCTAGGAGTTTGTTTAGGTCTAGTTGGTTGGTTGAGAGATTCTCTCCAACTAGTAGCCCTATATTGGTGTGTGGTTGAGATATTCTCTCAACCAAGTGATTATGTGTCCAAGTTTGTTTATTTATATTTAGACACAACTTCATGTATTATATGTAATATCATTTGATTAATGAGAAGTGAAGTGTGTGTGTGTGTGCCGACTAAATTTGTGTTGGTGCCAAAACCTGACCCGGTGATCTGGTGGATCAAGAGAGTGCTCATATTGGCTCGAAACCAATGCCAAAGCGTAGATCTCATCGCCCGGAATCCGGTGCAACTCGTTTCACTCAAATCCAACATTGGATGCTCCCGATATTGCGTTCTGTCTGAATTGGGAAACAACAATTTTTTTGGAATTTGGGTGCAGGTACACCTAGTCAGCAATTCGTATGTTGACTGAGCATTTGACTGGGTTGACTGTGTATTTTGGTGGGCCTATGGTTGACTTCCTCTTGTCATCATTTGATTGGGTTGTGTTTGGTGTTGTTTCATTGGTTGTTAGTTTGTTGAGGTGGCCCAATGAGGAAGAGCCACTTGGGCCAACCAATGGCTCCCACGTGGCCTCCCCATGGCCAACCAAAATTTTGTTATGGAGGTCGAGCAACCCACGGGGTTTGATCATCGAACCTCACACTTACCAACAAAGACCTTTGTCATCTCCGCCACAATGTTACTTGATATATATATATAGTAGCTCGATTCTATTTAAAGTTTAGTCATGGCAGATTTGAAGGTGGGGACAGGGGTTAACCCTCAACCCTAGTCCACCAACCAGGGTCAAGGGCTAACCCCGACCCAAAATATATTACATACACCAACCCCAAGACTATATAGCATAATGTTAAACCATTGAAATCAACGGTGATGTGTGTGTGTGTGTGTTTCGAACTATATAAATGTGCGTTATCCAAAGTTTGCAATCCACGGCAGACATACCACATATAACACCAAACCATATGATGAACCATATCCAAAGTTTATGGTGGGAAAACATTCAACCACCATTGCATTTGTTGGCTTCAAGAGCATCACTTAGCGCCATTTGTCCGGTTCATGGTTGACCGATGTGATTAATTGTTCAACAATTTGCACCCGGTGCAGAGGGAATCTCATCGGGGCAAGGCAAATTTTTCGGCCGCAAAAGGTCGAAAAATGTAGGACATATAGCATAGAAGTGTAGGATAGTTAGCAAAAAACTTCTTTGGAGCATAACTCATTCAGTTTTGACCTTTTTTGGAGCAAAAAAAGCCCAGCTAGGGGTTTTTTATTGTTTTGGAGCCATTGCAGACATTTTTTTAGCATTTTAAGCACTATAACTTGATGTAAGCATACTTTTTTTAGCATAATGAAAGAGGCCCAACCATTGGAATCTAGACTAGGAGATGTAGCCCAGCAAGGGTGAAATCCTTCATCATTTGTTGTCTTGTGTATATTGTTATGGTATTGATGTCTTCTTTAATTTCTGCAAAATTGAGTTTTAAATCATGTTAATGTGTTAATGAAATTGACATAATTTTTTTAAAACGTTATTCTTTTCACTTGCAAATTTTACCATAAACTCTCAAGCTTTCAAATACAGATTAGTTTGGTATCAAAACTTTGGTTCTTTGTTGCTTTGAGGGTTTAATTTTTTTTCAAGTGTTTCTGATGTTTACAAGGTTGAAGCTCAAGAGAGAAGAAGGAAATCTTGTGGTTGCAAATCCTCAAGTTAGGACAAGGACAAGGAGAACACAATTTCCACAATCTCCACCACAAATTTCACCTAAAAGATGCATCTGAAGCTTCAGCAGTCATGGCACATGAAGGAGATCCTGACAATATGTCAGACGATGAAAAAGCTTTTGGAAAAACATTCTTTGACATGACACAAATGGTGAAAGTTCTCTATGAAGAGAGAAATACAAGGTTTCAATGTGAGAGCTCCAATCCTCAAAAGGGAGACAAGTCTTCAAAAGGAGATGGAGGAGATGGGGACAATACTCCAAAAGGGAATGGAGGGAGTGGTGACAAACCACCTTTGACACCACCATTCTCTTCACCTCCATCCTTGCCACTATCTTCACCATTGTCATCTTCCACAACAACCCCCTCACAAACACCTCTACATTCTCCAAAGGAGCATGGTAAAACTCCATTTTTGAAACTTGACATAAATTTTGATTTTCATATGTATGATGGAGAGGTTAATTGGGTTCGTCAGTTTGAATTGTATTGCAGGATACAAAGGATCAAGGATGATGAGACCAAGATTTAGCTTGCTTCATTAAGGTTGGAATGTGCAACACTTATTTGGTGGGAAGCCAAAACTCAAGAGGACATGAAGAAACATGGTAAGGTCTTAACCTCTTGGAATGATTTTGTTGTTGCATTGAGAAGACAATTTTATCCATTATCATATATGCAAAAAGCTATAATGGATTGGAAAAACTTTAGGCAAGGAAAGGGACAATGTGTGCAAAGATATACTCAAGAGTTTATAATAAGAACATTGATATTGGGTGTAGATTTGTCATCTCAAGATACTTTGTTGAAATACGTTGGAGGTTTGCATAGTTATTTGAGACATACAGTTCTCATGTTTAACCCTACAAGTTTAGATGAAGTTTGTGTACAAGTTGCACATCTGGAGGCAAGGGGGAAACATGTTTATGATGAAACAAGTGAGAATACCTTTGAGTCTGGAGAAAAAGGAAAGGGTAAGTTTAAGGGAAAAGGAAAGAAGAGTGATTCCATCAAGATGGGGAAATAAAAGCTCATATGCAAACATTGTTCCAAGGATGGCCATGATGAAGATCATTGTCGGAAACTTCATCTAGAGATGAGACCCAAAAAATTTAAAAACAAGGAGAAGGAGAAGACAACTGCAACTACACAACATGATTTAGGTTCTGATTCCAAAGATGAAACAAAGATCTCAACAATGGGTTTGAAAGGTAAGGACATAACAAGTACTAGTTCTTCAAGTTGTCTCAATGATACTTAAGATGAAAAAACAAGAATTGAGATTTTCCATATTAGAGTTATTTCAAAGCATACCAAGATAGACACATTGTTTGATAGTGGTTCACAAACAAATCTTATCTCTGAAGACATTGTTAAGAAGTTAAATCTAGAGACCATTCCACATCCTAAACCATATCCTTTAGGTTGGGTATGTGAGAATGAAAAATTGTAGGTGACAAGGAAGTGCATACTTAGATTTGCAATCACTGCAAACTTTCTTGATGAAGTTGAACATGATGTAGTTTCGCTTTATATATGTGGTATACTTTTGGGAAGCCCATATCTTTATGATAGGAGAGAAATTTTTTCACCGCAATGAGAACAAGTATCACTTGTTCAAGAATGGGATTGAGTACATTGTTAGAGCACATAGTAAGAAAATAATTTTGTCTCTTATGAATATTGGACAAATGAAGAGAATTGTTAATGCTAGTAAGAATTTTGCATTGTTAATGTTCAAGCATAAAGATGTTGCGAATGATGCCTTTAAAGGATATGAATCAAATGTGAAATATGATTTCATAGATGTTGCTAATTCAAGTGATAAGATGTTTTAGGAGTCTAACATGCCTCCTAAAAGAGGTAAATGCCAGTGTTAAAGAATGCACGGGTCAAAGAGAAAATGCAAAATCAATTTGACAAAGAGGACATTGGTTCCAAAACTTCTTCTTGTGGATTTCATAGTGTGTTGGATTTGAAAAGGGATGGTGCATGGCGATCACATTTTGTCAAGAGTCGAGCCAAGTACAAGGCTAAACATGGTAAGCACCGTCATGACGACAGTGTTCAAGGTGAGAAGAATTTGATATTGTTTAAGTTTCCTTTGATTTAAGACCAAGGAGGGAATGCGTTTATTCCTTCAAAGGTAGTTTTTTGTTCTGCATTGATTTGAATGGGAATATTAGTGTTTGTTGTGCTAAGATCCAATTCAGAATATGTAAAAAGTGCTTAAGGATTTGTGTTTAATTGCAAGTTTATTAGGAGGTTTTTTTTCAAGTGTCTTTAAAATTTATTGAGCAAATAAGCTTAAATAAAACAATTAACAATATAAATTGTAGAAAATACACCATAATAATAACCAAAACACATGCAGATGATTAAGGGGTTCACCCCTTGTGGGCTATGTCTCCATGGTCCAGCTTACAATGGCTTGGTCCTTTTTCATTCATGCTCAAATTGGTTATTACAAATATTTACAGTGCTCTAATCCATCAGCTCCAGAATGCCTAAAAACCCCTGTCTAGCCTCTTCCTGAGTTGAATTTGGTAAAAAACTCCCTTGGTTATAACTTCCTCAAGTTTCAGCACTAATCGCTCCACAATTTGCACAAAATATGGGCCAGTCCTACAAATCCGCCCGATTTTCCGCTAACTGGGCAACAATTTCCCCGAATACTGGGCAAAATTGTCACTCCATTAATTTGACCTCTACGGGCTATATGCGAATAATTTGTTTTAAAAAAAACAAATAGCAAGAAACTCGTTGATCGGTTAACTAACCGCCGACGAGTAGTGGCCACATGGACGACATTAAACATTGTCGGTTACCATCAGGGGCTCGGGACTAGCCTCCCGCCTGTGGTCCCGCCGGTGGCGATGACCAGGGTTGGGGCTATACCCCAATCCCCTCTCCCAACTTCCCAACACGTAAATAATATAAAGAAGCGGAGCACTTGACGGTCAAGCCACAACCCATGGTGGGACGGTAGCGCTTGGCACTTGCTGCTAGGTCGTTCATGGTTCGATTCTCGGCGAGTTTATTCAATTGCTTCCAAAAAAAATTAGAAAATACAGGGGTGTTGTGTGGCAGCCCACGACTGGGCCACGTGGCACTATTTCATTATCCCACGTCACCATCAAACAACAAACCAAAATGTGCCAATTGTCGTCCATCCATGTTGCCACGTGTCAAACCCTGATTCACCGAGGAGAGTTGACCAATTACATTAACCAGCCCAGTCAGCATGCCACGTCAGTTATACAGACTATTGACTGGGCTCCCTATCTGCACAATTTAAAAAAAATAAAAATAAATTGCTTGTTTGCGAAAGTGAACATAACTCATTTCCGAGAGCATGCGGTGTTAGTTTTCTGTGAAATGAGTTGCACCATATTTAGAACGACGAGATATATGTGGTCGTTCAAGTTCCACACCGATCCGACAACTTTCATTTTTTAGCATAATTTTGAGCACATGATCACTCCTTTCCACTAGAAGCTTTTGGACCCTAAAAGATCACTTTTAGTTGTTCATTAGGTGAGGGTACCGTTCCCTCACCTTTCCAATCTCGATCCATTTGGACTTTGACGAATTTATGCCTTTGAGCCCCACACGAAGGTAGTCGACATTCCCTCTTTTTGATGTCCTTGTTCTTCTGTCAAGAATAGTGTCTTGTTAAAGCTCATCAAGGTATTCAAGAGAAAAGTATTCAATAAAAGGAATCTGAACCTGTTCTCCTTGATCTTCAATTAATGGAGGTTCATACAGCCTCAAGTTCTCAACATTAACAATAGAGTAAATTTTCATATATGAAGGCAAATCTAACTTGAAGGCATTTTCACCAATCTTTTCCAAAATTCTGAAAGGACCATAATGGATTGGTTTTAGTTTTTTACCTTCCCCTTGAAGCCTCTCTTTGCTAATGTGAAGCCAAACTTCGTCACCAACTTGGAACTTGTGATCCACATGATGCTTGTCATGCCTTGCTTTGTACTTGCCTTGGCTCTTTTCAAGCTTATCTTGGACTGTTTGATGTATCAATTGAATTTGTTCTATTAACTTCTTGGTTTTGTTTATGTCATTATGGCCATCAATAGGAACATCCTTCCCAAAAATAAAGTCCAATGGCGATCTTGGCAAGTATCAAAGACATGCCTCAAATGGTGATGTTTGTGTAGAGGAGTGTTTTGCATGGTTGTAAGCATGTTGAATGTAGTGCAATTTTTCATCCCACAATTTTAGGATGCTTGCTACAATATACTCGAAGAAGATGTATGACTATTCGATTGACCACCTCAGCTTGACCATCTGTTTGCGAATGAAAGGTTTCACTCTTCTTCAACTTGGTGTCCATCAAGTCTCACAAGCTTGACCAAAAATTCCCAACAAATCAAGAATCTCGATCACTAACAATGGATGTGGGAAAACCAAAATGAGCCCAAACATGTTGAAATAATAAGTGAGTTTTTTGTTCGGCTGTGATTTTCTTTTACATGGTATTAATATACACATCTTGTTGAACCTATCCACAACTACATACAAATAATCATGACCTCTTTTTGACAAAGGAATACCTCCTAAAAAATCCATAGAAACACTCTCCCATGGACGTGAAGGTACAGGAAGTGGTGTGTACAATCCTAACTGCCTATTGCTAGGCATATTGACTGCACATAATGAACAACCTTTAATGAAACATGACACACTTTCAAGCATACGAGGCCAATAACAATACCTCTGAAGATGTGTCATTGTTTTGCTTACACCGAATTGTCCAACAATTAGAGAAGTATGTGCTTCCCTTATGACATTCACTCTCTCCCCCTGTGGAATTCAAAGCTTGCCCAAATGATACAACACATTATTATGTTCATGGTAATCTGATTCCTCTACTTGGTTTCCTTGACTCAAGCTGCATAAACATCTTGAAAGTCATTATCACATGTATATTTTCTCAACATAACTTTCATGAAAAACAGAATTATGCTTGAGTAAAGTAGTTGCATTAATAATAGGCTTAGAAAGCATATCAGCAACATGACCAAGTGGAATTGTTGTAAGAAACCCATCCATCGAAAGTGCCTTGATTGTTGCAACTTAGTTTGCGATTGCAAGTATTGCAATGGTTGGTGGTCAGTGTGTATGATGGTTTCCTTTCCCATCAAATAGTGTTTCCACTTTTTCACACTTTGAACTAGCGCATAAAGCTCCTTATCATAAGTAGGATAATTAATCACTGCACCATTGAAAGTTTCATAATGAAATGAAATGGGCTTACCATGTTGCATAAGGACCGCATCCATGGCATAGTCGCTTGCATCAGTTTTAATCTCAAAGGGCTACCTCAAGTCCAGTAATTCAAGTACTAGGGTTGAACTAATCTTTTATTTCAAAGCGTCAAATGATTTTTGTTGCTTGCCTCCCCACTGGAAGACCTTTTTTCACACTAGTCAATGCATGCAAAGGAGTTGCGATAAAATAAGTGTTAGCAATAAACTTCCTCCAATATTAGGCTTCTCCCAAAACTTCTTACCTCAGTGACTATCTTGGGTGTTGGCCAATTCACAATTACCTCGACTTTAGAGGGGTCTATCCTCAACTCATCTCCTCCAACAATGTGCCCCAAGTACACCAAATAAGTTTTGTCAAATTCACATTTTGACATCTTCAAAAACAACTATTCTTTCCTTAAGACATCAAGTACTTTTCTTACATGCATGACATGTCCATCAAGTGATTTACTGAAAATTAAGATATCATCTAAGTAGACGAAGACAAACTCATCAATAAATGGCCTTAAAACATCATTCATCACACACATGAAGATAGCAGGAGCATTACATAAACCAAAAGGCATAACAAGCCATTCAAACAAACCTTGCTTTGTTTTGAATGTTTTCTTCCAAATGTCTCCTTCAATGATTCTAATTTGATGATAGCCACTCCTTAATCCCAACTTAGTAAAATACTTTGCATCTTTCAATTGACCAAGTAAATCATCTATTCTAGGAAGTGGATAACGGTTCTTTATTGTAATCTTGTTCAATGCATAGAAATCTATGCACATGTGCCATTTTCCATCCTTCTTTGGTGCCAACACAATAGGTAACCCACATGCCGAAGTGCTTGGTCAGATGATCCCTTTGTACAACAACTCTTGGATTTGCTTTTTGATTTCGGCACTCTCCATCACCGACATTTGATACATGCCAATGTTAGGAAGAGGAAAATCTTGCTGCAACTGTATCTCATGTTGGATTCCCCTCTTGGGAGGTAACCCCTTTGGCTCCTGAAACATCTCATTATTTTGATTTCAACTTTGGATCACAACCTTGGAATGCTTCATAATCAAAATCATTCTTTGGTTTAATCATAAGAAGCACAAGATTCTTGCTTAAATTCACTAGTATTTTCATTTTCCCTACATTGACTATTGAAAGATTTAGTTTCTTGCGATGAGATCACATAATATAATCCACACCATTTTTGAACAACTGGTACTTGTTTTCATGGTGATAGAAGATACCTTTTCTATCATAGAGGTAAGGAATATCCAAAACAATTTCTGAAATATCAAGCGGTACAACATCTAATTCAACTTTGTCAATGAAGTTTGTTGTGATTTCAAACTGAAGAATACACTTTCGTGTAACCTGCAAATTTTTGTTCTTGCATATCCAACCCAATGGATATGGTTTGTGATTAGGAATGGTTTCAAGATTAATTTTCTTTACAAAGTCTTTAGATATCAAGTTTTCTTGAGACCCACTATCAAATAGTGTGTCGATTTTTGTATGTTTTGATATAACCCTCACATGAAATAATTCAATTCTTGTTTCTTCACTTGGAGTACTAGTGTGACAATTTGATGCACTAGTGCTAGCAATGGATTGTTTTCCCTTCATTCCCATGGTTGTAATTTTAGTTTCATCACCCGAGTTAGATCCCAAATCTTGTTGAGTGGTTGAAACTGTTTTTTGTTTTCCTTTGCTGTTGAATTTCTTGGGCCTCATCTCTGGATGAAGCTTCCAACAATGGTCTTCATCGTGACCCTCTTTGGAACAATGTTTGCATGTCATTTTATCTCCTTCCTTTTTAACGAATGCATTTTTCTTTCCCTTTCATTTGCCTCCACCCTTAAATGGCTTATTTTTACCCTCTTCTACAATTTTTTTCCCTCTTGCCTCAAAGTGAGTGGCTTGCACACAAACCTCATCTAAGCTAGTGGGATTCAACACAAGGATAGTATGCCTTAGGTAGCTATGTAAACCCCCTATATACTTCATCAATTTATCTTGGGAATGCAAATAAACACCTAACATAAATGCTATTTTTCTAAGTTCTTGGGTGTAATCTTGCATACTTTGGCCCTTAAGTTGTGTGAAGTTATGAAAATTCATAATTTCTTTTTGCATATATGCTAGAGGGTAAAATTGCCTTTTAATTGCAGCAATGAAATTATACCAAGAGAGTGAGATCTTACCATTTTTATTTATCTCATCTTGCATCTTGGATTCCCACCATAATAGTGTTGCACCCTGCAATATCAAGGAAGCTAGTTGTATCTTTGTGTCATCATCTTGAAGGTTTTGAATTCTACAATACACCTCCAACTAATGAACCCAATTTTCCAGCTTCTTTACATTCACTTCACCATTATACATAGGAAACTTAAATTTGATATCAAGTTTTAACAAGGGTTGTTTACCAATTATTTTGATGTAGGTTGATGAGTATGTGTAAGGGTTGTAGTAGTGGAAGAGGATGAAGATGAAGGTGAAGATGGTGGTGAGGATGATGGTGGGCTAGATGGTGGCTTACAACCATTTCCATTACCTCCTCCTCCTGGATAACCCTCTCCTCTTGGAGGCCTGGAGCTTTCACCCTGCAACCTTGCATTCCTTTCTTCATAAAGGACCTTCACCATCTCCATCTTTTCAAAGAAAACCTTCCTAAAAGCCTTCTCATCCTCTGACATTTTTTCAATTCTTCCTTAGTGAGACATGCTTACTGAAGCTTATACTGCAACTAGAGGTGGATCTTTTGGTTGAAATTGTGGCAACTATGCCCTCTTTCTCATGGCTCCAACTTGAGAACATGCACCAACAAGATGGCCTTCTCCTCTCTTGAGTTTCAACCTTGTAAGCATTTAAACACTTGCAAAAGAATTAATCCTCTTTGCACAAGTAAACATAGTGCTATGATACCAACTTGTTCTGAATGAGAATATTAGTGTTTGTTGTGCTAAGATCCAATTCAAAATATGTAAAAAGTGCTTAAGGATTTGTGTTTAATTGCAAGTTCATTAGGAGTTTTTTTTTTAAAGTGTATTTTAGTGAATTTATTGAGAAAATAAGCTTAAATAAAACATTAAACATCATAAATTGCAGAAAAATGCACCATAATAATAACCACAACACATGTAGATGATGAAGGAGTCACCCCTTCTGGGCTATGTCTCTTTGGTTCAGCTTCCAATGGCTTGGTCCTCTTTCATTCATGCTCAAAATGGTGATTACATACATTTACATTGCTCCAATGGCTCTGAAACCTATTCCATAAGCTCCAGAATGCCCAAAAGCCCCTATCTAGCCTCTTCCTGAGTCAAATTTGCTCAAAAAATGAAATAGTTATGACTTCCCCAAGTTTCTACACTAATTGCTCCATAATTTGCACAAAATTCGGGCATGTCCTACAAATCCGCTCGATTTTCCGCTATCTGGGTGAAAATTTCTCTGGATTCCAGGCAAAATTGTCGCTCCATTAGTTTGACCTCTATGGGCTATAGGTGAATATACTTTTTTTTAAATAAACGGCGAAAACGCGTCGATTGGTTAGCTAACCATTGACGGGTAGTGCCCACTTGGATGGCATTAAACATTGGCGATAATCATCGGGGGCTCAGGTCTAGCCTCCTGCCCCTGGTACCACCGGTGGTGATGACCAGGGTTGGGGCTAGGCCCCATCCCCCTCTCCCAACTTCTTGATGTGTAAACAATATAAAGAAGTGGAGAAATTAAAGGTTAAGTCATAACCCGTGGTGCAACGGTAGCACTTAGCACTTGCTGCTCAGTGGTTCATGATTTGATTCTCGGCTGGTCTATTCAGCTGCTTCCTATAAATTTTAGACAATACAAGGGTGTCACGTGGCAGCCCATGACTGGGCCACGTGGCATCCTTTCATTGGCCCAAATCACCATCAAACAATGAACCAGAACATGCCAATTGTCATCCACCCATGTTGCCATGTGTCGAACCCTGATTCACTGAGGAGAGGTTGACCAGACCAGTCAGTATGCCACGCCATTTGTATGGACTGCTAACTGGGCTCCCTGTCTGTACAATTTAAAAAAAAAAATTGCATGTTTTCCAAAGTGAACAAAACTCATTTTCGGGAGCATACAGTGTCGGTTTTCCGCGAAACGATTTGCGCCAGATTCATAACGAAGAGATCTACGCAGTCATTTATTTTCCACACTGATTTGAAAAATTTGATTTTTTAGCATAATTTTGAGCACCTAATCATGCATATTATGGGAAATTGCAACAAGATGTTATCTATGATAGCCAGACAAGGACTCCAAAATCAGGGAAAATTATATATTTTCATGAAAAGCTCAAAATGTCAAATTCAAAAAAATTTCAGTGGATTGAGATAGTAAGGGTGAGGGAGTTGTACCCTCATCTATTTATTAACTGATAAAGAGATTTTGGAGGTCCAAAATATTTCAGTGGGGATGAATGATCCAGTGGATCAAGAAAGTGCTCAAAATTCAAAGTGCTCATATTGGCTCGACACCAATGCGAAAGCGTAGATATCGTCGCCCTGAATCTAGCGCAACTTGTTTCACTCAAATTCGACGTCGGATGCTCCCAATATCGTGTTCTATCCAATTTGAAAAAAATAAAAATAAAATTGGAATTTGGGTGCAGGTACACCCAATTAGCGGTTTGTACGTTGACTGGGAATTTGACTAGGTTGACTGTGTATTTTTGTGGGCCTATGGTTGACTTCCACTTGTCATCATTTGAGTGGGTTGTATTTTGTGTTGTTTCATTGGTTTTTAGTTTGTTGAGGTGGCCCAATGAGGGAGAGCCACGTGGGCCAACTAGTGGCTGCCATGTGGCCTCCTCATGGGCGACCAAAATTTTGTTATGGAGGTCGAGAAACCCATGGGGTTCAGTCACCAAACCTCACAACTACCAACAAAGACCTATGTCATCTATGCTATAATGTTACTTGATATATATAGTAGCCTAGTTCTATTTAAAGTTTAGTTGCGGCATATTCGAAGGTGGGGACCAGGGTTAATCCCTGACCCTGGTTCACCAACTAGGGTCAAGGGCTAATCCCGACCCAAAATATATTACATACACCAACCCCAAGACTATATAATGCAATGTTAAACCATTGAAATCAGTGATGATATATATATTTTTTGAACTATATAAATGCGCGTTATCCAAAGTTTGCAATCCATGATGGGCATACCACATATACCACCAAACCATATGATGAACCATATCCAAAATTTTATGGCAAGAAAACATTCAACCACCACCACATATGGCGACTTCAAGAGCGCCACTTGGCACCATTTTGTCTAGTTCATGGTTGATTGAGCGCGATTAACTATTCGACAATTTGCACCCGGTGCGGTGGGAATCTCGTCGGCGCAAGGGAAATTTTTCGCTCCACGTGGCCGCAAAAGGTGGAAAATGTAGGACATATAGCAAAGAAGTGTGAATTGTAGGACAATTAGCAAAAAAACTTTTTTGGAGCATAACTCATTCAGTTTTTGACATTTTTGGAGCAGAAAGAGCCCAACTAGGGGTTTTATATTATTTTTGAGCCATTGGAGACATTGTTTTAGCATTCTGAGCATTATAACTTGATGTAAACTTATTTTTTGAGAATAATGAAAGAGGGCCAACCATTGGAAGTTGCACCAAGAGATGTAGCCCATGAGGGTTGAAATCCTTCATCATTTGTTGTCTTATGAATACTGTTATGGTACTGATGTCTTCTTTAATTTCTGCAAAACTAAGTTTTAGAGCATGTTAATGTGTTAAAAAAATTGACATAAGTGTTTAAAAACCCTAATATTTTCACTTGCAAATTTTACCATAAACTCTCGAGCTTTCAGATACATATCACTTGGGTTGGAATCCCTCATGGGAGGGCCTAGAATCAGAGGGAGAATAGTATAGTGAGTGTGAATTTCCCATCATCCTATAAATATGAGTAACAGATGAAAAGTTGAGCCTGGGGAAAGCCAAGTGTGTGCAGACTACAGAGAGTTGCGAGTGTGTTTCCTGACAAGAAGCTAAGTGCACGAGTTTGGAATTTATTTGAAGAGAGAGAGAGAGGCCTTTGCATTTTGAGGATTTAATGAGAGGTCGCGATAGAAAACTTGTTGTCAAGTGCATCTAGTTAGAGGATCCCATTCTCCAGTCGAAGCATTCAACTACAATCTGGGTCCCCAGTCACTGGAAAAATATGTAGTTGCAGAGGACAAGTGGCTTGCAACTTGGACATCACAAGGTCATCAAGGGATATGTGAATGTCCATGTGTAGAAGTTTGTGTGAAGACTTTGTCAAGCGGAAGAGGAAGATTGTACATGGCCTCCACACCACACAATGAGTGTGCCATGTGTCCTAGTGATAGAGTGTGATATTGACATTGTGAGCTCGTAAAGAAGAATACTTAGGGAGGTTTGATTTCCATATCAATAAAAGTACCTCACAATTTCTGCAACACTCTTGAGTGTGGCGGTGAACACCAATTGCAACTTTAATGATGGTGGGACACTACTAGATACTTATGTGTATAGAAACTCGAGTTATTGTTTATGTTAATTCTAGTCATTTAATCATGGAGAAGGTGAGGTTATACGAATTTATGGAGCCAAAGTATGGCGAGTAATAATCTTGTTGCACATTTTTATGTGCAAAGGGAAAGATCAATGATATGAGCAAGAAAGGTGGGTTCCATGTGAAGATGATTTTTGGAATCAAGAATTCATGAAAAGGATGTAGAGGCCCAAACTACTACTGTGAAGGAATCAAGGAAGATGAAGAAGGATTTGGACGTTGAGAATGGTGGAGCTATAGTTTACTTTTCAAGCTTAAATAATTGGTATATTTTAGTGATAAACCATGATTAGTATGTTGTATTGGCGCTTGTGTATCTTGTTGAAGACCGTTAATTGTGGTGAAAAAGTCTTTGAATTTTTTGCAATGTTTAGAGTTTCTCTTATATCATGTATTGTAATTTAATAGAGGTAATATTTGTATTGAGTCTACCCAATTTAGTACGAAATATAGTGGTTTTGTTAGAATTGGCTACTCTAACAAATCACACACAAGAATGGAAATTCAAGGTAGTGACTAAACATAATTGTTGAAGATACAAAATATGAAGGCACCAATTTTGTGCTTAGTTTTAGAGAAGAAGGAGGTAAAGGAGTAGTAGAAAGTGATCCATTGTGATGAAGTGTAAATGGGATTATATATTTGGGTAGATGATTGTCACATAGGAATGTTGTTAATCTTTGTGTTGTTGTAAATATTTTTCAATTTGTGTTGTACCTAAAATGATATTGTTGTAATAATGTATTTATGTTGTAGGGGTGCATGATTGATTGTACCCAACACCCCAAAGTATTGGTCCAAGTTGATTTCCAAAAATGTGTTGTAATCCCTATTGAGCTAGGCATGTAGCATTCATCCATCTTGTGTAGAGAGAGGATGAGAAATCAAGTTGTGGAATTAACCGCTAGGTAGGTACGAGGATGTCATGTGTACTTATATCTAAGTTTGATGTGTAATCGTAAAAATTAGTCTTTAATTAAAGGTGGGGAAATGTGAAATAGAGTCATAATGTAAGAGACCAAGTCAGAGAGAGTTTATCTGATTGATGAACCATGTAGATGAAAAATATTCCTAGAGAACCAAAGAGTACATTGGATGGTACCCATGTACTTTGTTATATGGATTTATTTTTATATGGACATCAATAATCAATTGTATATAGGTACAAGAGAGAGTTTGATGTGTAACTGAAGAAAAAAAATAGTCTTTGATTAAAGGCAGGGAAATGTGAAATGGGGTTGGAATGTAAGAGACAAAGTCAAAGAGAGTCTATATGATTGATGAACCATGTAGATGAAAAATATTCCTAGAGAACTAGCAAGCACAACAGATCGTACCCATGTACTTTATTAGATGCATTTCTTTTTATATGGACATCAATAATCAATTGTATGCATGCACAAGAGAGAGAAAAAGAATGACCATTGTGAAGAAAACCTGAGGGATGATAAGAACAACTTAATACAATGTTTTTGGAGGCACTATAACAACAAAGGTTGTAGTAGTAGCTAAGATTGGATGATGGACAATTGTAGGTAAAGATGTGTTGAATAATAGCATATTCATGATCATATTGTAGTACGTGCCACACATATTTGTAAGCAAGTCTATAGATTTATGTTTGAGTTGATGGAGTACCTGGTATCTCCATGAATGGAGTTTTTAATTGTATCTGAGTCATACCCCCATAAACCACTTTGTAGTGTAGTGGGAGGGTCAGGTGAGAAGACATTGAGCGTGGTTACGGGTAATCCAAGAAAATTTGAGATGATGATGACAAGGGGGGGGGGGTTACAACTATAAAGAAATGTTTGTTGAATGAACCATGTACGTGAAGGGACATCCTAGAAAAATGGAAATTGCAACAATTGGGTACCCATGCATTTCGGTGGATGGTTATTTCTTCATATGGATGTTAACATCATGATCTTGATCTCAATGTGTATTATGAGTTTGTTCTTATTAGCTAGAAGGTTGTTTAGGCCTAGTTGGTTGGTTGAGAGATTATCTCCAACTAGTAACCCTATATTGGTGTGTGTGAAATATTCTCTCAACCAAGTGATTACGTGTCCAAGTTAGTTTGTTTATCTTTAGCCGGCACTTCATGTATTTATGTGTAACAACATTTTATTAATAAGAAGCGAAGTGTGTATGTGTACTCAATAAATTTGTGTAAGGGACCCACCTCCACTCAATGATTTGACAATGGGATACAATAGATTTTGGAATGTTGCAACATAACATGCATTAATAAATATAATTTTATAAAAAAGTAAATATTTATAATAAACTTTTTTTTCTAAGTTATATATATATATATACAAAATCAATGTTATTCATATCATATTAAAAAAATAATAATAATAATTACAAAACATATCAAATAAAAATACAACATATATGTGTAACTAGATGTATTATCAAGGTTTTAATAGAATTAAAAATAAGAGTATTTATAAATATATAGATGTAAAATGTATATAAATATGAATAATATCATATGCCTAGAGTATACCCTAAAAGTGTTTTTGCTTGGCTAAGAACTCATCTTCTTAGGACGTAAAGAAATAGTTAACAACCCAAGACCCAAAGGCATCTGGCAAGAGTGAAATCTTGCCCCCTTACGGACCACCAACAAGTATTTCCAGGTGGTGTGGTTTTCCTTGAATAATAGTGATGAGTCAACATGCATTCACGTATAGAAACCAACAATGGGTGTCTCCACTTTTTGGTTTGACAATTGAGTTATGGTAGGTTTTCTCACTATTTATGCCCCCTTACTGACCACCAACAAAAATTTCCAGGTGGCATGGTTTTCCTTGAATAAAAGTGATGAGTCAACATGCATTCACGTATAGAAACCAGCAATGGTCGTCTCCACTTTTTGGTTTGACAATTGAATTATGATAGGTTTGATCATAACTCAATTTTCAAACCAAAAAGTGTAGACAACCATTGTTGGTTTCTATACGTGAATGCAAGTTGACTCGTCACTATTCAAGGAAAACCACACCACCCAGAAATACTTGTTGGCAGTCCGTAAGGGGGTAGGATTTCAGTCCTGCCAGATGCCTTTGGGTCTTGGGTTGTTAACATATTTATTTACGTCCTAAGAAGATGAGTTCTTAGCCAAGCAAAAAAACTTTTAGGGCATACTCTAGGCCCATGATATTATTCATATTTATGGGCCTGGAGTATGCCCTAAAAGTGTTTTTGCTTGGCTAAGAACTCAGCTTCTTAGGACGTAAAGAAATAGGTTAGCAACCCAATACCCAAAGGCATTTGGTAGGAGTGAAATCCTTCCGCCTTACATACCTCCAACATGCAATTCCAGGTCGTGTGGTTTTCCTTGAATAATAGTGATGAGTTAGCCTGCATTCACGTATAGAAACCAACAATGGTTGTCTCCACTTTTTGGCTTGACAATTAAGTTATGATAGGTTTTCTCATTGTTTATACACACACACACACACACACATATAAGAACCAAACTACATTCATTTTAACTGTGATCTACTAAGTTTTTATAGGAATCAAATCTCTAGAAATGCAAATCTTTCCTCAAATTTTACACTTAAAAAAAACTACATTTTAAAAAATGTGACCCTTTCTTAAAACTTGATAAATTTAAATTAAAATAATTCTACACCAACAAGATTTTTAATATTAAAAAAAAATAAAAAATTACCATAGGATTAGATTACTCATAATCTATATACCAACCTTGTACACACTAAAAGGGAGCTATATTGGAAATATTATACAAATAGGATCAAAGGTCGTATCTTGAGAATATGTAATTTATATCCTAAAACAATAGTTTAATATATCACTTAGGATTAAATGTTAGAGTAATAAAGCTTGATATATTGGTTAAGGGTTAAATGTTAAAGTATCAAAGGTTATGTTTTTGAATGATAATTTTGTTTCAAATCCTAGAAATAGATTAAAAGATAAATCCTTGCAAATTCAATAACTTACTTTTATGTTTTTGCTTAATTTATGTTTTGTATAATAAGTAATTATTCAAAAATCATATTGATTTTACTAGGTCGACAAAACCCTAGCTCTCTATTAACCTTATATTTATACTTCCTACTTCCCATGCACCCATGGCCTACTCGAAGGGGGCTCCTCCTCCTCCGTTGGACATTACAATGACCTTTCCGATGTTGATTGCATCGCTCCCAAAGAAGAAAAAGACCAGTGATTCATCCTCTAAATTTGTCAAAAAATCTGAAAATATCTTGTCCATTTTGCTTCCCTCCACCTTATGCCACCCTACCATTGTGTTTTCAGACATAACACTAATTGGAAAATTCACCGGCACGTTGTCGTCCCCCAAATTCGTGGAACAATGGGCTAATAAAAATTGGAAAGCCAAAATGAAAGGAGGTATCGGAATTTACGCTTGTGGAACCGAGTATTTTGCTTTCCTTTTTGAATCGAAGGAGGATAAGGATGTCATATTCAAAAATAGTCCTTATTTCTTCGGGGCCAGAGGGATGTACTTAAATAGATGGTCATTAGATTTTGACCCTACAGAAGATGTTCCAAATGTAGTCCTAGTCTAGGTGAAGCTACCACAACGTCCTTTGTCTTGTTGGAGTGATGATTGATCCAGAATTATGCAGGAACACAATAAAATGCATAAATAAACATAAACGCATAAATGTAGCAAGAATAACACTTCATTTCATTAATATCAAATACTGAAAAATGCTTACAAACATAATGGAAAATAAACTAGCTTGGGTGATGGTAGCTTATCTCTAAGAAGAGATGTTGCAGCTACATGCCTCTGAACTATGTTACAATGAGGCTCAAGGGCCTTTTTATTATTTAACAACATGGGAAAACCCTAAACAATCAAAACCCTAACCCCATGAGATGGAACACCAAGAGTTTGTGGGCCCCGTTGGGGTTAGTTGGGAAACTAGCTTCATGAGGTCGTAACTTGGTCATGTTATCTCTGTTTGGTGCTTACGATATATTGTTGAAAATATCTCTCTGAGTACTACAGGTTTTGTCATAGGCCATAGCTATCTATGTGCTACAAACCTAAAAAAAATGCCATTTAGTGGGGTCAAAACTGCTTCGGAAGTTTAGGACCCGAAAACTTCTAAAAATAGTAAATGTTTCTATAAATAAGGAAACTGATGAAACTGATTGGAGGTCTAGGTGGAATAGGTGGGTGGCCACCAATATCCACCTGGATCATTCCTCCCCTCATAGGAAGCAATGGTCCCCATTACATGCAGAGCCTCCATGAGGTGAAGAAATTTCTGCTGAATTTGGTCCCTGGTGAACCACTTGCCCTGGTAAAGGAGTTGGCCTGCTTTGACAACACGATATAGCTGGATCATTTGCTGGCGGGTGTTATTGATCTATGTGTCCATGATCCGATTAGTTGTGGCTTATCCCATGTTGTCTGGGTTTAACTCTGTTGGTGTGAGTTTTTCTCTAATGTCGGATGTGTCCAACAATGGTGGAAAATAGGGCCAAAGGCGGTCCACATTGAACACTGGGTCCAGACTAAGGAATGGTGGGAAACTGAGCTCGAAGGCATTATCCCCTACCACCTTGGTGATTGTGTATGGCCCATATCAGAGTGGGCGAACCTTGCGGTGGGGCCCAACGAGACGCTCCTTCTACAAATGTAGCCAAACTTTGTCACCCACCTGGAACTTGTGTGGCACCTGATGTTGATCATGTTGCTGCTTGTACTTAGCATTGGCTATGTCCAATATGTCATGGACCTATTGGCAGATGTGCTCAATGTGCTCAATGAATTTGTTCGCCTTGTCGACTTCAGACTGGACATGAGTCTAATCTTCTTGAGTAGCTACAAATGATATGGCCACATCATTGGGACATAATGGATGGAATCCCAAGCCCACCTAAAAGGGTTTATGGCTAGTTGAGATGTGGAGAGCCCGGTTATAGCTGTGTTGGTCATATGGGAGGATTTCATCCCATGTGTGTGGATGCTTCGAGTTTTATAAGCGAAAAATGTGTACGATCATCATGTTAACGACCTCTGTTTGAGCATAAGTTTGGGGGTGGAAAGTTGTGGACTTAGTGAGCTTGGTATCCAACATTGGCCAGAGACTTGACAAAAATGTACTGAGGAACCTACTATCTCGATCTGAGATAATGGACTGTGGAATCCTAAAGTGTACCCACACTCATTCAAAGAAGAGTTTAGTAGTGGCTTCTGTTGCGATATTCTTCTTGCAGGCCGCCATAATGGCCATTTTAAAGAATATGTCGACAACCAGAAAACACAGTCGTTTCCATGCTTGGTAGAAGGAAGGTCTAACATGTAGTCCATGGAAATGGATTTCCAAGGTCGACTAGGAGTAGGTGGCAAAGTATATAGGCCTTGCTTCTTTATGGTCGATTTGGACATGGCGCAGGTAATGCAGGATCTGATGTACTTCCCAACATCATGTTGAAGGTTCGGCCAATAGAAATAATTCTACAGCACTGCCACTATTTTCTCGACCCTGAAATATCCAACGACAAGATTGTAGTGCGCTTCCCAAATCATCTTGGCACACTCGCTTGAAAGAACATAGAGGTGTCTTAGGTGGCATACTAATGCATCCTGGAGGTGAAGTTTTGGAACTTGCTTACCCTCTCAGAGCATCTCGTATGTGTTGCCGAATTCTGGATCACTTTTGTAGAGATGCGACCAACCCGAAGTCTCGTGCCCACAAGAGTTGAGCACAGTGGTTAGCGCCACGATCAGAGGTCAGGATGCAATCTGCAACATTATTGGTGTTGCCATTCTTGTACTTGATGTTAAAATGTAAATGTTGTGGGAATGTGGACCATATATGATGGTGATCGTTCTGCAACTTCCCTTTTGTCTGGATGAACTGCAGGGGTCAATGATTTGTGTGGATGATTTTTTCCTTCCCCAAAATGTAATACTTCCATTGTTGACAGGCCTGCACAATGGAATGCATTTCTTTGTCATAGGTGGGATAGTAATTTCAGACTGTGTCTAAAATTTTCTCACTGTGGTATGCCACTAGATTCCCATGATGAGTAAGTACTGCCCCAACAACATAGTCAGAGGCATTTATCTCAATCTCAAATGGTTGTTGCAAGTCTGGTAATGTGAGAACTAGTGCAGACCAAAGGCGATCCTTCAACTCTGAGAACGCCTTCTGTTGAGATTCAGACCAAAAGAATTTTGCTTTTTCTCCTCCCTTGGTGACTTGACTCAAATTCCAAGTGATATGAGAGAACCCCAACATGAACTTGTGGTAGAAATTGGCAAGACCCATAAATATGGGGAGCTCTGTTAGAGTGGTTGGGGTTGGCCAATCCCAAATGACCTGGATCTTGGCTGGGTCCACATGCACCCCTCGCTCATCAATAATGTATCCCATATATTGAACCTGGGTCATGCCAAAAGTGAATTTCTCCAAATTGGAACATAACTTGTGTTGTCGCAGTGTTTGGAGGACCTGTCGAATGTGGTGGAGGTGCTCTTCCCAACTTCGGTTGAAGATCAGGAAGTCATCCAAATATACCACCACGAATGAGTTGGTGAATGGTCGCAAGATCTCGTCCATCAACCTCATGAAGGTTGTGGGAGCATTCGTCAACCCGAAAGACATGACCAGTCATTCAAAAAGGCCTTCCTTGGCTTTGAAGGCAATCTTCCATACATCAAAGGGTTCGATTGGTACCTGGTGATACTTGGACTTCAAGTCGATCTTGCTGAAATATTTGACCCCCTTGATTTGGTCCAAAAGGTCATAAATCCGCAGGATCGGATACCTGTTCCGGACAGTGATCTTGTTCAATGCTCGATAATCAATACAGAGTCTCCAAGTCCCATCCTTCTTTTGCACCAACACGATCGAGCTCCCACAGAGTGATGAACTTGGCCGGATGTGACCTTTCTGCAATAGGTCCTGAATCTGCCTCTTGATTTTGTCATTCTCCAGAACAGAGCGCCAATAGATCATTCCATTGGGTAATGACACGCATGGGGTCTCGATGGAGTGCTTGACCTGACAATGTAGTGGTACCCCTGCAAGTGCAGTGAAGATGTCCTCCTACTCCTCCACGAACTTGTCCATATGTTGTTGTTGTGCAGAGGAGCCCTATCTAGAGGTCGTGGCTACAATATTCTTCTTTCCCTGAGGGTGGATCATCAGGAAAATAAATTTCTTGGTTTTGAAATGAGCTTAATGCATTGTTTTGCAGTGATCAAAGAGATGGTGGTAGGCGGTGCTACCTCCGGTATCATGTACAACTTGTTGCCCAAAGTAACAATAACAACGCAAGGCCTAGACTCATACACAACATGTCGCTTCCACAAGTATGGTTGGCCTAATAATACATCACAAAAATCAAAAGGAGCAATATCACATAATACCTCATCCGTGAAGGGCTTGATGTTGTAGGGAAGGTGACATTGCTGGCTGACACAGAATTCCCATCCTTAGTGAAGCCACCCGATGGTGTACGCCTGTGGGTGTGTTGTGGTTGGTAGGCCTAGCCGCTTCATGACCTCTACTGAAATGAGGTTATTTTGGCTCCTTCTGTCAACAATGAACTGCAGCGGGGAATGCCTCAGCCACATCTGGGAGTGGAAGAGGAAGTCCCCCTCCTCTGAATCTTCAGGTTTCTCCTTTTGGATCTTGGTGGTGGCAACAGTGGCGTTGGGTTCCATATTGATAATCTGCTTCCCTTTGTCATTTCCCTTGTCAGGTTCTGACTTGGAGTTGGAAGATGCATTTGATTCAGAAGCCTTCAACTCGGCCACCAATGACTGCTTGGCCTGACACTCACTTGTGTTGTGAGTGGAGCTCTTATGGAACTCACACCACTTTCTCGTGTCCTTCTTTGGCTTTGCATTGTTGTTCTTTGCTTGCGGGGTTGGTGAGTTGTCCCGGGCTACCCCGCCTTGGATTTGTCCTTTGTTCTACTGTTTGAGGGCATCTTTCCCTTGCTTCTAATTTGCAGATCCAAAGTCTCACTTTTTTCTGTTTTAATTTCAGATCAATATTGGCAGCATACCAGTATGTTGCACCAAGCGAGGAGATGTCGAGGAACTCCATTTCCTCCTGAATATATCTGTGCATACAATTGCGGTACTTCAACACCAAATGTTCTCTGAATCTTTGATACCCAACTTTGTGCGCAGGGTATGGAACATATTCATCAGCTCATGTACATCTTGATCCCCTTGGTTGCTGCAAAGTATTCCATCGTATGTAATTGTTGTCATAGCTCCCCACGGGATAATATTGTTCCTTGATGACATCTTGGAAATAATTTTAAGTGGGTGCAACCGAGAACATGGAGGTTTCCCTCTCATCCTTTTGCTCACAATAAGTTTCCCACCAATCCTTGACATGGGGGGCGACTTTAGGAGTGAAGTAATCTTTTCCTGATTGGAAAATTCATGAACCGAATATCCTTTTAATAGATTCAACCATTTATCTACAATGTCTGCATCTATTTGGACCTCAAATAGGGGAATATCAAAGTTTACTTGTACCTTAAAAGGAGTGACGCCTCCATAGTGGTTGCTGGACGAAGGTGCGCTGCCAGTGGGTAACCGTTGAAGGATCTGGGAAAATTTATCCATCATCGCGTTCCTTTGTTTCTCGAGGGTCTCCTCGAGCAATATTTTGATACGATCTCCTACTCCCTTGTCTTTCTTTTCTTCCGTCATGGGAGGTCGTCGGGGTTTGCGAGACTCATATTCCAAATGTTCAACCAGATCAAGCCCTAACTCCTTATATCCCGATCTCGTTTGGGACATGCAAAGAAAAATCGAGAAAGAGCAGACCACTCTGATGCCAATGATCCAGACTTATGCAGGAACGCAATAAAATAAAAAAAATAAACATAAACACAGATATGCAACATGAATAATAATTCATTTCATTAATATCAAATACTGAAAAATGCTTACAGACATAATGATAAATAAACTAGCTCAGGTGATGGTAGCTTATCTCTGAGAAGAGATGTGGCGGCTACATGCCTCTCAATTGTGTTATAATGAGACTTAAAGGCATTTTTATTATTGAACAACATGGGAAAACCCTAAACAACCAAAACCCTAACCCCAGGAGATGGAACACCAAGAGTTTGTGGGCCTCGTTAGGGTTAGTTGGGTAGCCAACTTCTCGGGGTCGTAACTTCATCATATTATCTCCGTTTGGCGCGTACGATATATCGTCGGAAATATGTCTCCGAGTACTACAGGTTTTGCCACGGGCAGCCTGTCTATGGCTACAGGCTTGTTGTGGACCTAAAAAACGCAGTTTAGGGGGTCAAAACTCTGAAAGTTTAGGATCCGAAAAACTGCAAAAAATAGTAAATGTTGTTATAAATAAGGAAATTGATGAAAACAACTGGAGGTCGAGGTGGAATAGGTGGGTGGCCACCAATATCCACCTGGATCGATGATTGTCTTAGGGAAAATGGAAATAGTGTGGGAAGGTACATAGATAAAGCAAAACCCAAAGGAGGGCAGTTTACATGTCCTAGGATTTCTGTGGAGGTTGATTTGGAGAAAGGGCTCCCTGAAGATATTTTTCTCACAAACGAAGAATGGAAGCATTTTCAACTCTTAGATTACGAGAAACTTCCCTTCAAGTGTTGATTTTGTCATGAATATGGTCACGTTGTAAGGGATTGCAAGAAAGATCAAATCAATAAAGGGGAAGCAACTTCAGCCACTCAAGAAGAAAATGGTGGTCTCAAAGGAAAGGAGGAAACATGCGAAATAAGGCAAGAAATAAATCAAATGTCCCACAAAGAAATGCTCCAGCCTCCTCCTCTAACCATGATCCGAATGGAAAATGGCATCAACCCATGGTATTCATCTACCCATGTTATCCATCCACCCATGGTACTGTAAATGGCATCGACCAATGGTATTCATCCACCCATGATATATATTCACCCATGGTATTGTAAGTGACCCATGGTATGTATCCACCCATGGTATTCATCCACACATGGGATATACCCATGGTATTGTAAGTGGTATCTACTGATGGTATTGGCCCATGGCATCCACCTATGGTATTCTATCTCAAAAAAGGCTATAAATAACAAGCCTCACTTTGTAAAAGGACATATTGTCCGCCACAATGTAGCTTCTACAGTTATTCTCTGTTTTAATAAAACAAGTTTCTTTGTGGTTTTATTTTCTTTGTGTTCTCTCTTTTTTCTGGCATTCTAATTTTGTAGATATTGTCAGATCTATTTCAAATTTTTAGATCTTGGGGGCCTCCCCCCAAGATCTAGATCAGTGGTATCAGATTCAGGTTACGCTTCCATGGGAATAAGGGTTTGAAACATATTTCAGTTTCAATGTTTTGCAGCAATATTCAGCAAAATCCATGATTTTTTTGGGCGGCGAGTTTTCAGATCAGATCTGAAACTTGTGGTGAAAATTTTACCAAAAAAAGGACCAGATCTGGATTCCTTGCGAAAAAATACTCAAATTAAAAAAAAAAATCGGCCAAATTGGAGTTCGGATGAGGGAGATATCGCTAATTCAAAATCAGCAATGTTGAAGCAATTTTTCTGACGACAATTCATGGATGACGGCTTTCCTGTCATTTTTTGAAATTTTCAGTGCAAAATTTCAGAAGAATGGATATAGATCTGAGTTCCTCTTGAAAAATCACCCAATTTCAAAAAAAAAATCGGTCGAATCGGAGTCCGAATGTGGGAGTTATCGTTGATTTAAAATCAACTCTTTTTTTTCAGAAATTTTGTGACGGCGAGACAGTTCCAGCGCGAATCTGAGAGTCTAGAGTCTCTAGATAGTGGTTTCAAACACATGAGAAGATGCAGAATGATCATTTCATTTCCAAAAACAGGTTATAATAAATATTTTGAGTTATATTGACCGAGTTATGCTTATTTTAAATCTGGAGCAGCATTCGGAGTGGGTTCCCTTTGGAGACGTGCCCTCCCACCCCACTTTAGTAGGCACCTGCTTCACATTCAACAGTTTCAGCATAACAGCATTCAGCTTGGGTTATTTGGAGACATGCCCTCCCACCCCAAGCTATGTAGGCACCTGCTATTTCATCAACAATCAGCATCACGGTTATGGGTCAACCACACAAAATCATTTTCATCGAAGTCCATTTGCTAGGCCGCACACTGTTAGTAACACAGTTGGTCACAAGCATTACAGGGTATCTCTATCCTTGGATCTTCATTTTTCATGGTTTTGGTTCATCCACAAACCCATACTTCATCGAAGTCCATTTGCTAGGCCGCACACTGTCAATATCACAGTTGGTCATAAGCATTACAGGATATTTCTATCCTCGGATCTTCGTTCATCATGGTTATGGGTTAACTACACAAAACCATTCTCTTCAGTGGCTCTTCATATTCAACAAAGGCTTCTCAGGAGGGAACTTCACGCAATGGGGACCATTGATTCTTCAGGAGGGAGGAATGATCCAAATGGAAAATGGCATCAACCCATGGTATTCATCTACCCATGTTATCCATCCACCCATGGAATTTACCCATGGTATTGTAAATGGCATCGACCCATGGTATTCATCCACCCATAATATATATTCACCCATGGTATTGTAAGTGACCCATGGTATGTATCCACCCATGGTATTCATCCACACATGGGATATACCCATGGTATTGTAAGTGGTATCTACCCATGGTATTGGCCCATGGCATCCACCTATGGTATTATATCTCAAAAAAGGCTATAAATAACAAACCTCACTTTGTAAAAGGACATATTGTCCGCCACAATGTAGCTTCTACAATTATTCTCTGTTTTAATAAAACAAGTTTCTTTGTAGTTTTATTTTCTTTGTGTTCTCTCTTTTTTTCTGGCATTCTAATTTTGCAGATATTGTATCTATTTCAAATTTTTAGATCTTGGGGGCCTCCCCCCAAGATCCGGATCAAACCATTTTGGGGTTTTGCAACCCCGAGAGGAAAATCAATCGGATGATTCAACGAATCCCCATACTTCAGATGACAAAGAGGAAAAGGAGAGATATTGGAATTGACTAAAGCGAGTGTAGAGAATGTAATAGTTCATGAGGAGGAAGGTAACTCTGCAAACCTTATTTCTAAGGTGCAATGTCTCTTGGTGTCCAATGTGGTTGATGATGAACTTGTGTTATGTCAGATTTGTTTGACGGACTCCACTCCAATTGGCTCATCTCAACTTCTAGGCGGCCTAAGGAAGATATTCACCTGTAATAGAATAAAATAGAAAAAATGGCCAATAAATAACACAATAAAAGATAAAAGCTTCAGATCTTTATTAATATCAAAACCCTTGAGGTAGAGTAACACCATACAAATACTCCTTAAGGAAGGAAATCACTCCACAAGCAAAAATTTTGTCAATACAATAATACTTGACATCCTCAATGGAGAGTCTCTAGCCTCTATACAGGCTTCACACATGCAATACCATGGGTAATTACCATGGGTCATACATCTAATACCATGGACTTATCACAATATTTCCTAACTACTTATGGTCCCTTGCATAATGTGGATTAACCACTTTATTTATTATTTATTAATTATGGCCCATGTATTTATTATCCTTACATTACATTATTTCCTTGGGTACCTTCCTTTGTACCTCATATGATCCCCCCTAGTAATACCCCATATTAGCCCCCCTAGGTATACTACATTCCACCCCCTTTAAGCATGTTTCATCCCCGAAACATGAGAAGAACACAAATAATAAGATCTACTCAAAAGAGTAGTCCACTGGTACCATGCACGTGCATCGAGCCATCCTAGTGAAAGGTAAACACTCGATCTAGTCGATGCCTCACTTGCTTGAGATGGACGCTAGCTCTGATGGTTCCTCTACATTGATGTATTGTGGGTGGGTTGTCGGTCACTGTCTTTGTTGCGAATGCGTTTCCATCTTGCTTGATTCAGATTTTATGCAGGAACGCAACATAATACAGATATAACCATAGATACAAAAATGCAGCGGAAATAATGCTTCATTTTATTAATAAAAGAATGACTGCAATAAGCTTACAAACATAATGGAAGCAAGCTAGGGCACTGGTAGCGTATCTCTGAGAAGAGATGTAGCGTACGCAGGCCTCTAAACTGTGTTACACGAGGCCCTGTGCCCTAAACCGTGCTACATTGAGGCTCGCAGCTCTTTATGTATATTAACAGAAATACGAGGGGCCAGGTACCGGGCAACATCCCCGAGAAGAGATGGCGGGGCCACGACTTCGAACCGTGCTACAATGCGTACATGATGGAGATGTGGCGAGCTAGGCACCGGTAGAGCTATCTCTCAGAAGAGTTGCATCGTCTCAACCCCCGAACCGTCTTACAATGAGGCTCGAGGGCCTATTTATTATTGAGAAACAATGTAGAATCTGAAACGTCCAAAAACCTAACCGTAGGAGATGAGGCGCCAAAACTGTGGGCGCCCGTTTGGGTAAATTGGTGGTTCAACTTCCCGGGGGCATAACTTTGGCACCTGATCTCCGTTTGATGTACTCAATAGCTCGTTAGAAATATCTATCCGAGGAGTAAAACTTTCGGGACGAATTTGATGATCAAATTCATTGGTAAAACACGATGCCCAAAAAACGTCGTTTAGGGCCTCAAACGGCTCCGGAAGTTTAGGACCCGAAAAACTGCTAAAAATAGTAAGTTTTGTCGAAACTTACAAACTAAAATAACTGATGATGGGGGTTCAAATGGACTCGATGGGTGGCCACCAATATCCACCTGGATTATTAATGCTCTAAAACGGCTTCGGGTGTGCAGGACCCGAAAACCTACTATAAATAGTAAGTTGTGCTGAAGCTGAAAAACTGAAAGAATTGATGCTGCGGGTCCAAATGGAATAGGTGGGAGGTCACCTATATCCACCTGGATCATTCCTCCCTCCTTAGGAAGCAATGGTCTCCATTGCGTTAATTTCCTCCATGGGGGGGAAAATTTTGCTGAACTTGGTGTTGGATTTAGATGTGCCACCGGTGGGCAGCCATTGAAGGATCTGAAAATAAATAAATTTGTCCATCATCGCGTTCCTCTGTTTCTCGAGGGCATCCTCGATCAAGATTTTGACAGGATCTCCTGCTCCCTCGTCTTTCTTTCCTTCCGCCATGGGGGGTCGTCGGGGTTGCGAGGTTGAACTCCTTATACCCTTGCCACGTTGGGGATATGAAAAGAAAAACAGAGAAAAAGCAGACCCGCTTTGATACCACTGATCCGGATTTTATGCAGGAACGCAACATAATACAGATATAACCATAGATACAGAGATGCAGCGGAAATAATGCTTCATTTTATTAATAAAAGAATGACTGCAATAAGCTTACAAACATAATGGAAGCAAGCTAGGGTGCTGGTAGCGTATCTCTGAGAAGAGATGTAGCATACACAGGCCTCTAAACTGTGTTACATTGAGGCTCGCAGGCCTATTACAGACATAATAGAAATATATGAGCTAGGGTACTGGTAGCGTATCCCTGAGAAGAGATGTGGTGGCTACTAGCCCCTGAACTGTGTTACAATGCAGACATGATGGAGATGTGGCGAGCTAGGGCACTGGTAGCGCTTATCTCTGAGAAGAGATGTATCGGCTCCCAGCCCCCTGAACTGTCTTAAAATGAGGCTCGAGGGCCTATTTATTGTTGAGAAATAATGTAGAATCCGAAATGTCCAAAACCCTAACTGTAGGAGATGAAGCGCCAAAACTGTAGGCCCCGTTTAGGTAAATTGGTGGTTCAACTTCTTGGGGACGTAACTTTGGCATCCGATCTCCGTTTGACGCACTCAATAGCTCGTTAGAAAGATCTGTCCGAGGAGTACAACTTTTGAATGAGCAACATCGGTCCATGGACCTATGTTGCTCTCCGTTTTCCCAAAAAACGTTGTTTAGGGCCTCAAAACGGCTCCGGAAGTTTAAGACCCGAAAAACTGCTAAAAATAGTAAGTTGTGCCGAAACTTACAAACTGAAATAACTGATGATGGGGGTTCAAAAGGACTCGATGGGTGGCCACCAATATCCACCTGGATTATTAATGCCCCAAAACAGCTCCGGGTGTGCAGGATCCGAAAACCTGCTATAAATAGTAAGTTGTGCTGAAGCTGAAAAAATGAAAGAATTGATGCTGTGGGTCCAAATGGAATAGGTGGGAGGCCACCGATATCCACCTGGATCATTGCTGGTCGTTGTCTTGCTGGGTGATGTGGGTGGTGATATGCTGAATATTGAACTGATGGAGGATCTTTCATGAATTCATCTACTATTGGTGCCTGAGTGGTGTCTGGTGCTTTGTCTGGTACATCCACTATTGGTGCCTGAGTGGTGACCGATGCTTTTTGTAGTATCGGGCTTGATGTTTGTGTTTGGCTATTGACAATAAAAGTTCATCATCTGATATGTCACTATCGTGAGAGCTTTGTGCTTTTGCATCCCCAATCGTGATCTGGCCCTTAATGGAAATAACTTGTAACGTAATTTTTTTCTTTTTATACCAGAGCTTCACAAATTTCTTCTTTACATTAATATTGACAGTACAATAGATTCCATCCAAGGGTATCTCAAAACGACATCCACATTATCCATATCCGAAGTATAAAAATCAGAATGCAATATGTTTTGCTCAAAAACCTAATTGTCTTGCCACATTAACATTGATAAAATTATGCTTGCAACTAGGATTGATACACACAGTGATCTTCTTCTGTTGAATACATCCATGAACCTGTATTACAGAAAGATTAGTAGAAAATAAGCCTTTAGGGCTCTTAGTGTCCTTCTTTCCCGATTGAGCTCACTTGTCCATGATCTTAGTGTCCTGCGTTCCTGCATGAGACCATTTTTCCACGATCTTAGTATCCTTCTTTCCAGATGGAGACCACTTGTCCATGATATTAGTGTCCTTATTTCTGGCTTGAGACCACTTGTCCAAAAGGAGTTTTTCAATTTCTTCACGAGGACATAATGATATAAACTCACGGTCAAGTGAATTCCACCATATAGTAGCCTCATCTTGCACACAATACTTTATGGATGTTTTCCAAAGCCCTGGGCTTTCAAACTTCAGAGATTGTATAAATTCTTCAACAGTGGGACCATTAGCATGTCCTGAAAACTTCATCTTGCTAGACCCCTAAAGCAAGGTAAGGGTTTTGAAGAAATCACTTATTGTTGAGCGAAAATTAAAAATGGAGACAACGTCGTCACAATGGCTCCAAATATTTATTATAGGCTATATTCAGAAATGGAATGACCATTCTGGATCTGCCCATGTGCCTGAAATCTTGATCTGGGCACTCTGGAAACTCAGATTTGCGCTGCAATTGTCCCGCCGTCACAAAATTTCTGAAAAAAAAATGGCTGATTTTAAATCAATGCGAACTCCCTCATTTGGACTCCGATTTGACTATATATATATATATATATATATATATATATATATATATATATATATATTTTTTTTTTTTTTTTTTTTAATCGGGTGATTTTTCAAGGGCAGCTCAAATCTATAATTATTTGTCTGAATTTGTGCACCAAAAACTGCAAGAAATGTGAGGAGAGATGTCGTCCATGAATTGTCGTCATAAAATTTCTGCAACACTACTGATTTTAAATCAACGATGTCTCCCTCATCTGGACTCTGATTCGACCGATTTTTTTTCTTTAAAATTGAATATTTTTTCACAAAGAATCCAGATCTACTATTGTATTCTGAAAATTTTGCACCAAAATTTTCATATATGTTCTGCCAACTCGCCGCCCAAAAATGTCTTACAAAAATGAAAAAACAATCTCCATAACGCTGCCCAAGAAAGTGCTCTGATACCACTTGTAATAGATCTGACATGCAAATATAATAAAATAGAAAAAATGCCCAATAACTAACACAATAAAAGATAAAGCTTCATATCTTTATTAATATCAAAACCTTTGAGGTAGGGTAACACCATACAACTACTCCTTAAGGAAGGAGATCACTCCACAAGCCATATACTTGTCAATACAATAATCCTTGACATCCTCAATGGAGAGTCTGTAGCCCCTGTATAGGCTTCATACATACAATACTATGGGTAATTACCATGAGACATACATCTAATATCATGGACTTATCACATTATTTCCTAACTACTTGTGGTGCCTTGCATAATGTGGGTTAACCAATTTATTTATTATGGCCCATGTATTTATTATCCTTACATTACATTATTTCCTTGGGTGCCTTCCCCTAGGAATACCCCATATGATACCCCCTAGGAATACCCCATATAAGCCCCCCTAGGTATACTACATCACCATAAACAACTCTCAAGTCCCTAGTGGCCAAGATGAAGCAAGTAGTGAGGAGATCGAAAGCGTGCCGAAAGCGCCACCAGGAAGAGGGGTAGACACTCTAAAAAGGAGCTAAGAGAAAATGAGGTTGAGATGAATAAGAAATTGGGTAGTCAACCCCAAATCTCTGATATTCTAAAAGTAACATAAAACAAAGAGTAGTTAGGAAAAGCATATAGAGGCCATAAATCTCAATCTCCTTAGAAAAAATGATGAAAAGTTATTATCATTTCAACTCAAAAATAGCCACTAAGAAAAAAATAAGAAATTAATAAAATAATGTTATGTAGACAATTTTTTAATATATTGTTTTTATTATTGCGTCAAAAGTCTCATTGAACTAAGAGACTCATTCTACAATCCAGTATAAATGGGATGTGTAAATATGTTTGTTCTCAACTTGGAGTTGATATGTGTCCCTTAAAAAAATTACTTTGGATGAAAAATTATTGTTGGCTAAAATAAAAACATAAATGGTTATACATATTTGATTAGTTTTAACTAAAAGCATTATAAAACACTAATAATAACATCCTCGTTGCGCTCACTTAGTTCATTGATAGTTCATTTTTACTTTTCTAGTAATAAATAAAACATTTTGATGTCTATGTTAAATAATATAATTTTATATTAAAAAAAAACTAAACTTATATTTCTCTTAATAAATTGTTTGAAAATTCATATTAATTAATATATTTCAATATGAACTCAATATATATACATATTTATGGTGTGTAAAATATTTCAATGCTTGAAAGAAAAAATAATTTAGTTAGTTCTTACTAAGAGGAAAATGTGTAACTCGTTCATTTTCTAATATAAAATATTAATAATAATAGTTTATTCAAAAATACAATTTAAACAATGAAAAATTACATATGGTCTATATTGAGAGAGACAAACAACCATTATAGATCTATCTTAACCACAGATCTATCAAGCACTAAAATAGATTAAATCTCTCGACGTGTAAATATTTTTTAAGTTTTGAATTCTAAAAAGAGGTTTACAGATAATGAGATTTGATCTCTGTGGGCTCTTAGTATATTTGTGGTTAAAATGAATCTATATTAGTTTTATTTTTATCAAATGTACCCAAATAAATGTCACATTTATAAAAATAACTCTCTCTCTCTCTCTCTCTCTCTATATATATATATATATGTTTTATACTTAAATTAATTTATTAACACGAGATTTAATAAAATTAAAATAAAAAATGTAAATCTAAAATTTAAATTAGTTACTCGTAATTAAAAACACTCTCAACCCATATTTTACCTTTCATTAAAAATATTCTCGATATTATAACTTTGATAAAATAAGATATTAACTATAAATTTAATATTTAATGTAGTTTTTAGTCACTTAGGCACTATTAATGTTAAAGATAGGGAAATTATATTATTAAAAAAATTGTAAGTGTCTAGCCACACTTGTATCTCTTTTAAATTTTAAAAGATTTTGATTGACTTACACATTATGACATGGAAATTCAATGTTAACTTTTTAAAATCAAATTTCCTCTAATATGAGGGTAATGGGCGATTCTAAAAAAACTCTTTCGATCAAGAATATAATAAAAGTAGAAAATTCCTCAATCTTGTTTTCACAAGAAAAAAAGTTAGAGGAATCAATTCTCATGATTGCTACCAAGGTTTTTTGGAAAGATTGCGGGGGTCTAGCGTAGAGTTCCCAGAGACCCTTTACAGGGATAGGTATATTTCGTGATAACTTAGCATTTTCAATTGTCAACTATCAAAATTCGCCTCATTGGATTGTAGTTTTGATGGAGAACAACACCACAAATGAGAGGTTCAAGTTGTTGAATGTGTATGGCCTTGTAACATACAACGAAAAGGAAAAATTTTGGGAAATCTTATCTCGCTCAAAGAACTTCTCTAGAATCAAGACTTTATTGTAGGAGGTGACTTTAATACAACTCTTTTTACAAGTGAAAAAAGAGGAGGCACATTGGTCAGGGACCCATTCAGTGAAAAAAGGGAGGACTTCATTACAGAATGGGATCTGCTCGACATCAAACCCTCTAGAGGTAAGTTTAACTACTCAAACAAAAGATGTGGGGCGTTGCGTATCACAACTCGACTTGATCATTTTCTCATCCATAGCTCCTAGATTCTCAAGGGGATGGATATGTCCTCCTCCATTTTGGCATTAGGTGAGTGTAATCATCGATCCATTTTGTTAGATATTGGAGAAAAGGAGAACTTAGGTCCCATTCCTTTTAGATTCAACCTACGATGGATAAAAGACGAAGGGCTAACTGATATGATAAAGAAGACTTGGCACACTCAAATCCTAGGCTCCCCAGCCTTCGTGTGGGAATCAAAATTGAAAATTTTCAAACGAGCACTTTGTTCATGGGCAAAGGAATCCTATGTCCCGCCTGGAAAAAAGAAAGAGGACATAGTGAAAGAAATGGAGCAACATATGGAAACAATGGAAAGTATTGAAATAGAGGATTGGCATATGAAGAAAAAAAAAATTATATTCTCTTTACTATCAGGAAAGCAAAAAGGAACAACAATTTTGGAGACTTATATCAAGGAGTACTTGACTAAGGGTAGGAGACAAGAACACTACTTTATGTCACAAGAAATCAAAGGCAGGGAAGCTAAGAAACAAAATAAGAGAAATCACTCCAGAAGGTAAAGAAAAATCACCTCATATGCATAAATTAAACAAGAATCGTTTTCGCTTCTTCAAGTGATTTGGATAATTCAAAGGCTGAAGATTTCCTATCTCCCTTCCTCCCCGAGATCTTGGAGCTTGAAAATCAATAACTAATAAAGGATATTGAAGAAAAATTAATGGAGGCAATATGTGAAATGGATCTTGATAAGGCCCCTAGACTGGATGGATTCCCAATCAGTTTTATAGATCCTTTTGGCCTGAGATAAAAAAGGATCTTATCAAAATGTAAAATGGTCTAAAAACAAATGTAAGGTTGGAGGATGTGAAAACTCCTCCTGTTTTGTAGTTATCCCAAAAGAATCCCACTCGTTGAATTTCTCCCGCTTCCGACCCATCTCTTTATGTAATGATTCTTATAAAATTTTAACTAAAATCATTGCTAGTAGGTTAACAAAATTTTTGTTGAGATTAATCTTTGAAAACCAAGGAGGATTTCTGCAACAAAGACATATTCTGGACAACATCATTCTCATTCATGAAGCCATTCATTCAAGCAAGGAAAGGGGCGAACCTGGCTTTTTCATAAAGCCAGACATGGCAAATGCTTTTGATCAAGTGCGTTACTCCCTTCTTTCTTATTTTGGAAAAGCTTTGGTTTTGTGATCAATTTATTTCTTGGATCAAAGCTTGTATTGGATCCCCTTGGATTGCCCCTTTAATCAATGGCACACCTACTCTGTTCTTTAAAGCATCTAGAGGTCTTCGCCAAGGTTGTCCCCTCTCCCCTCTGTTGCACATTGTTGTTGATGAAAGTTTAAGCAGGAAACTTGAGAAGGGTAGAGTGATTGGTTCTCTACTGGGAATTAGTATAGCTAGAAATGTCAAAGAAATAAACCACTCTCGGTTTGCAAATGATACAATTATCTTGGGAGGGGCGTTCGATATCATTGCTTCCAGGTTCAAAATAATCTTAGATTCTTATCTCAATCCGTCTGGAGATTTGGTGAATAAAAAGAAATTCAGCTCCACAGGTGGAATTGATCAGATTCAACTCTTCAAGAGATTGCTTTCGCCCTCGGTTTCTCAATTAAAATAGATTGGAAATCCTTTGAATACATGGGCATCCCAATTTCTTTGCGGTCATCCTTTAGGGAGGATTGGGAGGAAATCATTCATAAATATAAAATAAAGATACAAGGTTAAGGAGCAATGTGGTTAAATCTAGCTAGAAAAACCATTTTGATTAAATCCGTCTTATCGACTCTTCCAATATATCTTTGTTCAGGTCTTCTTGCTCCAAAAAGCACCATTTTACAAATTAGGGCAATCCTTAGAAGTTTTCTATGGTGGGGGGGTTAAAGCAATGATTGGAAGTTTCATTTATTAAATTGGAACATCGTTCGCCTCCCAAAAGAATATGGAGGTCTAGGTATAAAAGTTCTGATGTATATGAATCTATCTTTGGGCACGAACAATGTTTGGAAGTTCGTATCAAATTCCAAAGAATGGTGGAAAGTAGTCTTCCTAAAGAAATATTTTCATAAAATCATATTGCTTAGAGTTGAAAATGTAGAGTGGACAGGAAGGGGATAAAAAATTTGGAAACTATGTAGGGCTGTGACTCCTATTATAACATGCAATTTGAGTTGGCATGCAGGAAATGGAGATAGAAATAACCATTGGAAGGATAAGATTCCTACAATTGACTTAAGTTCAAAGCAAAATGAAATTAGCGTTTTGGTGGATTGGATTAGAAGCAAGGGCATTAAAAGGCTAAAGGATATCTCATCTTGGGACACTTCAGGCGCGTGCACTGGAGGAGTATGTCTAGGCTTTTCGGCCCATATGACCTTGAATTGGGATTCTTTTCCCTTATCACTAAAAGGATTGGCCCTTATAGCTAGGGATACTCTGGATTTGTGCTCTTGGAATCCAGGGAGATCGCTTCAATACTCAGTGAAAGAAGAATATAATTGTTGATAAGAAAGCTTCCCCACCTAGCGCCATTGAAAATTTGGAAAAAGATTTGGCATGTGGATGCTTTGCCTAAGGTCAACTCCTTCTGCTAGTTGATGGCCCATGGGAAGATTTTAACTGCTAAAAATATGAAAAGGAGGAATATTCAGGGGTCTTTTCGATGCACTCTTTGTAAAGTTGAAGAAAAATCGATTCCTCACTTATGTCAATCTTGTCCTTTCTCTCTTTTAGTCGACAATTGGCATTCAAAAAGGTTTATTATGTAAATTCCATTCCAGGCTCTTGGTCGGAATTTTTTGAAGCATGAAAGTGTAATATACTAGACAAAGTAAACACAACAATGGCTCTGCTAGTCCTTGCCAAAAATTTCTCTGCTAGTCCATTTGGCTTGAAAGAAATTGAGTCATATTTAAAGAAATGGCTCCTTCCTCCCACAGAGTGGTTATCAAAGCTTAGTTCCTTCCGTATGAATCTATCTATGCTCGGAGCAACAATGCTTTGATTCGAGAAGAATTAGATTGAAATTCTTATTCTCTTAGATTATGTTGCCAGCTTCATTGCTTAATGTAGAGAACCCTCATTCTCTCGTCTTAGAGTCTTAAAATGGAGGAAGAGGACTTTCAAGTGTGGAAAAACAATCAATTGATAGCCATCTTGTACTTTGACGAAGCCTCGAAAGCAAACCTAGAGGCAATTGGAGTGGGAGGTGTAATATATAGCCCCAAAAATCAATCAGTGAATAGCTTCACTTGGGGTTTAGGAACAACAACAAACAATCACGCTGAATTTTGGGCACTATAGAAAGGATTGGACATTGCAATACGCAAGGGGGCAAAGAAAATTAAGATTTTGGGAGACTCAATGGTTGTCATTAGACAGACCACCAAAGCAACATCATGTAACATCTCTAGCCTCCCCCTAATTATCCAAAGGATCTCCCTATAATGTTTAAAATTTGAAGAAATTTCCTTTTGAGACACTTAAATGGTGAGGCGGATAAGTTTGTTAAGTTGGGTTCTCAGGTTGAGTAAGGAATCATTGAGACACAGGCTGGACTAAGAGTTATGGCCTCAATTCAGTGAAATTAGAATGGAGTTAAAGGAGTAGTCTTTAGTGCTACTTTTTGAAGTTTCCGGTGCTGGAATCCGGTGAAAAAAATTGAGGTAAAATCTTGATTTCTGTTATTTAAACTAGTTTTTTTACTATATATAGATTCAGCACCCTGAAAAACCCCTAGGACACTTCGATTGTGCAAATTACCCATCAAATTTCTGTTTTCAATAAATTCTTGCCGAATTTAAAAAAAATTAGACCGGAAAAATCCACCAAAAACACCTTCAAAAAGTCGCACTAAAGACAACTCCGTTAAAGAATGAATTATGGTCATTGCTTCGATGGAAGTCCCGGGATATAAAAACAATGGAATTAAATGAGAATTTCCAGGTGGATTTACACTTGCATGACCCTGGATATAAAGACAATGGAATAAAATGAGAATTGCCAGGTGGATTTCCACTTCCATGGCCCTGTCCTCAAATGATCTACCACGTGGTTGGACTGAACACTCCACATTACATTCCCTACATAGGGGAGATTACAGCAAGTACAATCAGCTAGGAGGAAGGTTGTATATTAATGAGATTCAGACCCTTTGCCTTATGTTGAAGTTCTGTCTGCACTTCTGGGATGCTATGAATATTAATGACTTGGAGATTTTCCTCTATGTGAAGATGTTCTTCAGGGATGTGGAGAATGATTGGAATTCTCGCTTGAGGTTAGAATTAATGTCTTTTCTCAGGGCCCGTCATCGCCGAAGAGTGCAATCAATGTTAAATAGATGGATCTATTGGGCAAATTCCCCAACTCCTTCTCGCTCTCTGCATTCAATCTGGTGGTTCAAAAACTGGTTAGTTGTCATGGATGAAGTCGAGATCCAAGCTTCTAAAGTGGAGCTCGCCCACTAGAAATAATCGGTGGAGAGGCGATTGAAAATGTTGATGGAAATGTATGAACTCATTGTTAAAAAGGTTGGAGTTCGTGGAGTGGGAAAGGGAGGAAAGGTCCAAGCTCATGGACCATAAATTTTCAAATGGTTGCAGGCTCGAGTGAATCAAGGTTGTCATTGATGTCAATATGGCATTATTGGGATGACAAATATTCTTGTGATGTGATAACCTCATGTATCCTTGCTCTTGATGAAGATGCCCTAGAAATCATAATGATGTCCTTACTCTTGATAAAGGAGCCCTTCTTATTGATGCTCATAGTGACTCTTGATGAAGAAGCTCTCCTTGTGATGATCTAGCCCGTACTCTAACAAATTGGTGCATGTTGCATATGGTTAATGACATATCACTGCACTATCTTGATGACATGGTGACATTGACGGCACATATGATGACATATATGGTGATGACATGGAAAATGAAGGAATTGGAGATCACTTGATGACATATGATGATTAAAGACATAACAAGTGGAGACCTCACTTAATGACCTAATGACCTCATTCTATCCCAAACACCTTATGCATAAAAAAAATCAGAACAACCATCAAGAAAATATTTTTTTTTTCACCTTAGAAGCATCCTATCAACTTGGCTCCTTCACCATATTAAAGAGGACTCTTTCCTCTTTCCAAAAAGCCCTCATATGCCCCAAAAGTCCCCGTGGTTAGGAAGATATTGATTTTTAAAATTGTGCAATAATTATTTTTTTTGGACCCGAGCTGTCCTAGCCTCTCAAGTTGGCCTGCCCTTACAGACATGTCTCTTCGCTTCCTTTGCAAAAAACCACTATTAATAGAGGTTTGGACTTCATTCCTTTGGCATCTTTTCTGTCATAAAAAAGACACAGCAAGTCTGTATTAGTTCACAACTCGTGAACTCAGGATCAGACTGCATAAAAAGGAGCAAAATTAATCTTGGTTGGGCTATATTTATCACTTGACACATGATTGTCTCTCGGACTAGAGTTGGATTGAATTTTTGACACTGCTTTTGGATCTCCTGTGGTGGTTCAGACCTCCTTGATATGAGTCAATACTCTGACAAATCGGAACAGTGGACAGACCTGCAAGAACAATAAATTGTTTAGGCTCGGATATGTGGTGATAGGTACAATCATTCACTTGCTAACCTGTGAAGGAATAAGGAAGCTCGAAATTGCTGTTACAAGTTCGGATCAGCCTTGAAGAAGAATTTACAGCTGTCTTGAGAAAGCCTCTCAAATCCATTTGGAGCATACAACCTTGAAGCATTTTTGACGAACTCAAACACCTTGTTAAAGACAGTCTCCTGTAGCAGACTTGTGATTTAATCAGCCTTCTATACTTGATCTTGGAAGACATTCTCTTGCACAAAAGTCAGATTTATGACCAGCCTAGTGATGTCATTTGAAGGCTTGGACTCAACGTTAAAAAACTGGACCTGTGGAGTAACCCAAAATTCTCATGATAAAATTCAAGGTCTGAAGCTGATCCAAAGGACCAAACCAGAAGTTCACTAAGTAAGAGGGTTTGAATCTGTAGTTACTGAGACAGATACAAATTGTGAACAAGATTCTAATTCTTGGCAGTTGGAGGTTGAGATTTGAATTTGATACGAACGCAAATTTCTTGAAGCATTTTGAGGAGTTAAGTTGAAGATATTTCTGGCCTTAGTTAGGAAGCTTATCTGAGCAGTTTTTAGTTGCCCTTGTAGTAGACCTTTGGAGTAGAATTGAAGTTATCTTTGGTGCAGACTTTGGACCAGATTTGAAGAAGGTCTTGATCAGAATTTAGGGTGATCTTTGAAGAGTCCCTGAAGCCTTGTGAAGACTAAATTTGGACAAGAAATAGGAGTAGCTCTTTGAATTTTCTTGGAGAAAATTTGATCTACATGTTGAAGAGGTTTTTTAGGAGCAACCATTGAAGGAGTAGTTTATAGAGCAATTTATGATTCAAGACTCTCTTGGAGAAGCCTATTGAAGACACTCTTGGAGAAGGCTATTGAAGACATTTCTTGGGACAACTTATTGAAAACGCCTTGAGGCATCATTGAAGGCATATGGAAGTTGATCTTGGAAGAATCATTGGAAACCGTGATGCAACCATCATGAGGTAACTTGGAGAAATTGTTTGGGTACGATGAAGAGCAGGGGTGACACCTTCTACGAAGAAAAGGTTGTCATTGATGACATGATGTGTAGATTACAATGAAGAGTAAGCTGAAGATTGTCAGGGCTCGTTGAAGAAGACATTGAGAGCCATAAGTATAACCAAATATATATTGACGAAATGAAGCAGGAGGTTGGAGCCTTATAGAGACAAGGTTGGTGCCTTGGAAGATAAGGGTTGGAGCCCTTGAGGTTGGTGCCTCAGAATTGACAAGGTTGGTGCCTTGGAAGATAGGGTTGGAGCCCTAGAGGATAGGAGTTCTCAAGGAACCAGGTTGGAGCCTGTACCAGATATAGGGTTGGAGCCCTTGAGGTTGGTGCCTCAAAATTGACAAGGTTGGATCCTTGGAAGTCCAAGTCGGTGTTTGGCAAATACAGGTTGGAGCCTGGGAGATTGAAGATTGGTGTCTTCATCTAGGGTTGGAGCCTTACACATATTGTACTTGATTTATTGTAAAGAAGAAAATAATAAAAGCATTTATTATTATTGTTCATTTTGTATTCTAAACATAAGAGATCTAACTGGTAAAAATAACAATTGAAAAGAAATACTAATTCACCCCCCTCTCAGTATTTCCAACAATTGGTATCAAAGCTAGTACCTTCACTCAAAGCCTAACAACTTGAAGGTTGATCATTAGAACACAAATGGAAAAGTCAAGAAAGAAAGTCTCCAATCCGCCTAAAGACATGTCTTCCTCAACCATTGAAATTGAAGTAAATCAATTTGTGAAGGCTCCATTGTTCAATGGAAACTTCGATATATGGGTGGCAAGAATGACGAATTTCTTGAAGACTCAAGGAATTGAAGTTTGGAAATCAATGATTACTGATAGCATACTGGAAGGAGAATCCAAGGAGTATAATACAAGAGCAATGAAAGCAATCTTGAATGGGCTACCTGATTCTATGAAGGCCAATTTGGAAAAATGTTCGTCAGCAAAAGGCATATGGGACAAACTTCATGATCTTCACTCAAAAGGAGCATTGACCATGACCTCTAGTCAAGAAGATGATGGAAAACAAGAAGGAAATCCAAAACCCATCAAGGAAGCTGAAGATAAGAGAGATGGCAACAAGGCTAAAGAAGACCTAGAAGATGAAGAGAACAAAGAAGACTTTGAAGAAGATATCCTGAATAAACTTATGGCTTCCATGGAAGAGATTAACAGTTTGAAAACGGAAAATGAGGAACTTAAGAAGAAAGCACAAGATGGTAACCAAGACAAGACAAGGAAGGAAGTTGACTTTGTCAAGCTTCAAGTACAAGAAAGAGATGAGGAGCTCACCAAACTTAAAGAGGAATTTCATCAAAACAAAAGAAAGCATCATGAAGAAGTCATATCTATGACAAATCAATTGGATAAGGCAAAGAAAAGGGAAGAAACTTTGTCAAGCCACCTTGAACAAAGACTTAAGAGTTTGAACAATCTAGAAGCAGAGATTGGTCAATACAAGGAAGAGGTCTCTTCTCTTAGATCTCAACTAGAAGAATCAAGGAAACAAGCGCAAGGAGCCGAGAAGGCGATGGAAACTTTGGCATTCATAGAAGGACAAGTTAATAAAGCAGAAAATGAGAGAAACACCATGATATGCCAACTAGAAGAGAAGGATGAAGAAATCTTGAAACTAAGATCAGACATCAATCTTCTCAAGGCCGAAACATGTGAAGCTACAAGAATAAAAGAAGAAATGGAGAGCAGTCTAGCAAAGGAGAATGAAGAAGTCTTCATAATGAAATCAAATGCCATCTCCCTTAAAATCGAAGCACATGAAGCAACAAGAATGATGGAAGAAATGAAGAAGCAACTAGTTATGAAAGATGAAGATTGTGAAAATTTGAAAGAAGAAATTGTCTTTCTTAAAAAGGAAGTTGACTTGCTGAATAAGAACTTGAAAAGCTCTCAAACCCTAGATGACATCCTAAGTCATCAAAGGTCTCCCCTTGATAAATCAGGTCTTGGCTATGCGGGTGAATCCTCAAGCAAGAATGATAATGCTTCAAACAACAAAGATGTGAGGAACCTAGAAAGAAATGTTGATGCTCCTAGTTCCAGCAAAGGTAAGGAGAAGAATCAAGACAACAACGGAAGAAATTATACTCCAAGGAGACTTGCATATGGTGTCAAGAATACAAAAGGCAATGAATATCATCAAAGAATCCCAAGGCAAAAAGACTTCAAAAGTACTTCAAGGAACTCTTCATCTCCCAGGTACCAAAGTATATTTCTTGGATATTGTACAAACTTTGGGCACGTGGCAAAAGATTGTAGGGTATATCACAAAGACAAATATAATGGTCCCCGTCAATCTCCTCGAAGCAATTTTGCAAGAAGAAGTCATGATTTGTTATTCATGAACAAGATAGAGTTCTTCAATTGCCATAACATTGGACATATGGCACGTGATTGTAACTTGACTTGGGCCCCTGCACAAGCTAGAACCATGCTAGAGAAGAAAGTTACACAAGTATGGAGAAGGAAACAAGTTGAATCCGGAAGTCACTTGAACACTCAAATCATCAACTCATGTTGTTAATTTGATGAAGACATCTTTGGCAGATATGATATTCCAATTATTCGATGATGAAACCCTGCCAAATTGTGATTATTGAGTATTCTAGCAGAAAGTGATCCGTGAGTGGGCCCTATGAAATCCTTGATGAGTTACACATGGACAATCTTGATAAATCATATCTCGGAAGTAACTCCATTGAAGAAAAACATGATTTTGTGATGATGCCTTCTACTTGATCACACAAGGTGAGCAATTCTTCATGAGCTAAATGAATTTGTCCAAACAGGGGGAGATGGTACAACACATGAAAAAATACAAACACATCTATCATGGAAAATATTGCCAGAAGAAAAGGCACCATGGCAGGGGGAGTAACATACCTATGAAGGACTACAATTCATGAAGAAAAGAAGCAGATTGACAGGGGGAGTATTTGGGTACCTCGTTTGCCATTGATGTCGAAGGGGGAGAGAGATTAGAAGGGCAAGAATATTGCCATCAATGACAAAGAGGGAGATTGTTAATCAAGGTTGTCATTGATGTCAATATGGCATTATTGGGATGACAAATATTCTTGTGATGTCATAACCTTATGTATCCTTGCTCTTGATGAAGATGCCCTAGAAATCATAATGATGTCCTTACTCTTGATAAAGGAGTCCTTCTTATTGATGCTCATAGTGACTCTTGATGAAGAAGCTCTCCTTGTGATGATCTAGCCCGTACTCTAACAAATTGGTGCATGCTGCATATGGTTAATGACATATCACTGCACTATCTTGATGACATGGTGACATTGATGGCACACATGATGACATATATGGTGATGACATGGACAATGAAGGAATTGGAGATCACTTGATGACATATGATGATTAAAGACATAACAAGTGGAGACCTCACTTAATGACCTAATGACCTCATTCTGTCCCAAACACCTTATACATAAAAAAATTCAGAACATTCATCAAGAAAATCATTTTTTGTCACCTTAGAGGCATCCTATCAACTTGGCTCCTTCACCATATTAAAGAGGACTCTTTCCTCTTTCCAACAAACCCTCATATGCCCCAAAACTCCCTGTGGTTAGGAAGATATTGATTTTTAAAATTGTGCAATAATTATTTTTTTTGGACCCAACCTGTCCTAGCCTCTCAAGTCGGCCTACCCTTACAGACATGTCTCTTCGCTTCCTTTGCAAAAAACCACTATTAATAGAGGTTCGGACTTCATTCCTTAGGCATCTTTTCGGTCATAAAAAAGACACAGCAAGTCTGTATTAGTTCACAACTCGTGGACTCAGGATCAGGCAGCATAAAAAGGAGCAAAATTAATCTTGGTTGGGCTATACTTATCACTTGATACATGATTGTCTCTCGGACCAGTGTTGGATTGAATTTTTGACACAGATTTTGGATCTCCTGTGGTGGCTCAGACCTCCTTGATATGAGTCAATACTCTGACAAATCGGAACAGTGGACAGACCTGCAAGAACAGTAAATTGTTTAGGCTCGAATCTGTGGTGATAGGTATAGTCATTCACTTGCTGACCTGTGAAGGAATAAGGAAGCTCGGAATTGCTATTACAAGTTCGGATCAGCCTTGAAGGAGAATTTACAGTTGTCTTGAGAAAGCCTCTCAAATCCATTTGGAGCATACAACCTTGAAGCAGTTTTGACGAACTTGAACACCTTGTTGAAGACAGTCTCCTGTAGCAGACTTGTGATTTAATCAGCCTTCTATACTTGACCTTGGAAGACATTCTCTTGCACAAAAGTCAGATTTATGACCAATCTAGTGATGTCATTTGAAGGCTTGGACTTGGCGTTAAAAAACTAGACCTGTGGAGTAACCCAAAATTCTCATGATAAAATTCAAGGTCTGAAACTGATCCAAAGGACCAAACCAGAAGTTCACTAAGTAAGAGGGTTTGAATCTATAGTTACTGAGACAGATACAAATTGTGAACAAGATTCTAATTCTTGGCAGTGGGAGGTTGAGATTTGAATTTGACACGAATGCAAATTTCTTGAAGTATTATAAGGAGTTAAGTTGAAGATATTTGTGGCCTGAGTTAGGAAGCTTATCTGAGCAGTTTTTAGTTGCCCTTGTAGCAGACCTTTGGAGTAGAATTGAAGTTATCTTTAGTGCAGACTTTGGACCAGATTTGAAGAAGGTCTTGATCAGAATTTAGGGTGATCTTTGAAGAGTCCCTGAAGCCTTGTGAAGACTAAATTTGGACAAGAAATAGGAGTAGCTCTTTGAAGTTTCTTGGAGCAAATTTGATATACATGTTGAAGAGGTTTTTTAGGAGCAACCATTGAAGGAGCAGTTTGTAGAGCAATTTATGATTCAAGACTCTCTTGGAGAAGCCTATTGAAGACACTCTTGGAGAAGGCTATTGAAGACATTTCTTGGGACAACTTATTGAAAACGCCTTGAGGCATCATTGAAGGCATCTGGAAGTTGATCTTGGAAGAATCATTGGAAACCGTGATGCAGCCATCATGAAGTAACTTGGAGAAATTGTTTGGGTACGATGAAGAGCAGCGGTGACACCTTCTACGAAGAAAAGGTTGTCATTGATGACGTGATGTGTAGATTACAGTGAAGAGTAAGCTGAAGATTGTCATGGCTCGTTGAAGAAGACATTGACAGCCATAAGTATAACCAAATATATATTGACGAAATGAAGCAGGAGGTTGGAGCCTTATAGAGACAAGGTTGGTGCCTTGGAAGATAAGGGTTGGAGCCCTTGAGGTTGGTGCCTCAGAATTGCAAGGTTGGTGCCTTGGAAGATAGGGTTGGAGCCCTAGAGGATAAGAGTCCTCAAGAGACCAGGTTGGAGCCTGTACTAGATATAGGGTTGGAGCCCTTGAGGTTGGTGCCTCGTAATTGACAAGGTTGGATCCTTGGAAGTCCAAGTCGGTGGTTGGCAAATACGGGTTGGAGCTTGGGAGATTGAAGATTGGTGTCTTCATCTAGGGTTGGAGCCCTACACATATTGTACTTGATTTATTGTAAAGAAGAAAATAACAAAAGCATTTATTATTATCGTTCATTTTGTGTTCTAAACATAAGAGATCTAACTGGTAAAAATAATAATTGAAAAGAAACACTAATTCACCCCTCTCACAATATTTCCAACAGAGTGGATAGAAAGTTCGCTAGTCTAGAGACAGAGTTGTTGTTGTTGAAGACTCAGTCTTGTGAAATTGTTATTAGGAACGCCGAGGACAAACACTTTCAGTGTTTCAGTGATTTGGCTTTGAACATGCAAAAGGCCAATGTCGAGAGAGCATCGCATGGTGAAGGATGGTCGTGTGGCAAGCAAGAAGCAACCGAGAACAAGACTGAAGCTGGCCCCTCTGAAGTATCTTAGAACCGAGAACAAGACTGAAGCTGACCCCTCTGAAGTATCTTAGTTAAGATGTTATATGCACTGTAAATTTGAACTTTTTTGGGACAGTTTTGTAAAGTCTACGGCAGGTTCCAAGGTAGAATTGTAGTGCAAAAAGCTCGCAGAGGAAAATAAAAATAAAAAAATCTTGTGGTTGTATTGGAATGTTGAAGTTGCTGAAACAACCAAATCCTTTAAAGTTTTCTGGGCATGAAAACTAGCTCTTATAATACAAAAATAGCGGTTTTGTATTAAAAAAAAATATTATTTTATCACAACTTAATGAATTAATCTTTCATTATCATTTTATTAATCTTTCAATCAACAAACTATGTTAATGAAGATCCCAGCTTTTAAGGGTAGAAAACTCATACAACAAACGTAATCTCAACAAAATCAACAAACTATGTTAATGAAGAGCCCTGCTTTTAAGTGTAGAAAACTCATACAACAAACGTAATCCCAACAAAATATTATAGTCAAGAGGAACATCAATCACTTACAGAGATGTTTTCTTCCTCCTAACCAAACTAGGAGATTAATTACGCCGTAGGCGTCTTTATTTGAAAATGACTTTCCTAAGTGCCTTGCTGTCCTAATCTGTGCCCTTTGATCCTGTGTTAGACGATTACATCATGTTCAGCCATCGATTAGAATTGTGGCAGTTAACAGTTGCGAAACAGTTGCAAAGAAGTTCTCTTCCTCCATCCAGGTATAACGACCCATCCATCCCGCTATACCACTGAGTTTCAGACACAGCCACAACAATTTTCGAAGTCTTAAAAATTGGCAAATACCAGCAGCAGACATTATGCATTCTGAACAAATCGTAAGGGCATCATTTTTTATATTCAAGCCCCTACAAGGTTGCAACATCGATGATGTTGTGGATCAAATGATTGCTGCGGCCGCCTCCATTGAGAAGTGTAGCAGCAGCAGATCGGATATTAGCATCTACATCCTCAGAAGTATCCGGAAGAATTGGGTACGTTTTTCTTATTCTCTCAAGTACATTTTCTTTCATCAGACACAACAATATTTGATGAGATTTGTTAAATTTCTTGATCGCAGGCAGCAGCTGTTGCTGAGAAAAAGGGCCAGGAAGATGCAAAAGATGCAAATCCCTGGTTAAATCTTCCGGAGGTAACCTGAAAATCCACAAAGAGAATAAGGTTTCAGTTCTTTAACATCTTCTAGTTATTTTGGATTCAAATCTATTTATTTGAGGGATTGACAATTTGTGTGTTGTAGGCTGCCTCATTCACAGAGGGATTTTGCTGTTTGAATGGTAGACTCCTGGTCTTTTGAAATGAACTGCGAAGAGACCAAATTGGGGTTGACGGCGTTCGGGAAAAGGCCTGTAGGAGACGTTGTTAGAAATTTGTTGGATTTAATGGTAGGGATTTAACAGTGAAAGGAGCTTCTACTGGATCTTAATATTATTAAGAAGTTTGAATTTGCTAGATTTAATGGTACGGATATAGTAGTAAATAGGATCTTTTACAGGGAATTTAAAAAGATTAAACTAGATAAATCTGTCATTTTTATGGTTTGTTATTTTAAATGAGGTGGTAATTAAATGCCAATTCGAACATGATAGAAAATGATAATGTGATAAGGATATAGGTTTCAATTTTGATTAGCATGCTTATTTGTTGATTTTTATTATTTTTAGGATTTTAATGTTTGGGATTATCATTTTGTTATTACTTATGTTTTTATTATAAACAATTTTTTATTATTTAAGATAATTGAATTTTTTTTAGTAATTATTGGATCTTTTTAAGAATCGAAAATGATAGAAAATGATAATGTCATAAGGATATAGGTTTCAATTTTGATTACCATGCTTATTTGTTGATTGTTGTTATTTTTAGGATTTTAATGTTTGGGATTATCATTTTGTTATTATTTATGTTTTTATTATAAGCAATTTTTTATTACTTAAGATAATTGAATTCTTGTTTAACAATTATTGAATTTTTTAAGAATCCTACGGCGTTTCCTTTGCAACATCTGGTGATGGTGCAATTGCTAGTAATGTATTTTTACGGTCTGAAGGATTGACTATCAAAGGATTTCAATAACGTAGTCAGCAGAACAAGCTTAGGAGAGCTAAGAGGCCTCCATACTAATAACAACAGAACATTGGTGGAGGGCCCTTCATTTACCATGCCTCTAAAAGCATTCATGACATGATAATATATTTTAATCTAAAAAGGTGACATGGTGAGGGAGCCTAAGTATTGCCTTGTTGAAGTCTAAAGTAATTGATCTGGTGTCGAAAGAGTCAATCTCGCCAATAAAGTTAACTGAATGCCTTCTGATTCATGGGGAATTCTTAAGGATCTCTAAGAAAAACATGAGTAGCTCTGGTATTTGAATTATGCATGGACCTTCACAATGCAACCTTAATCAAGCATGGCATTGATTTCATCGATAGTGAAACCTTAATCAAGCATGGCATTATGCTTGATTTCATAGATAGATTTTTTATTTGGAGAGGGTAGATTTTTTATTTGGAGAAGGTTCAAGATTAAGACAAGCAGTTATTTAGGGCAAGTGTTGGAATATGTAAATTTTTGTTTCATGTGTGATCATATTTGTAGTTGTTATGGGGGAAGTGCTGGAATATGTAACTCTTTGTCTCAGATCATATTTGTAGTTGTTATGATTATTGACCATTATTTGTAATTGTTATGGTTATTAGCCATTTTTGGGTAGAATTTGCCTCTACATTAGCAAGTCTTTAAGAGGCTGTTAGATCTAGTTGGAGAGATTCTTGCCAACTAGTTAGCTCCTAGATTGATTTGTGATTAAGATATATTATCAACTAGTTGTTCATGTTCATGTTGTTCATGTGATCAAAATAGTGTCTCTATCTCTATTTAGTGAATCTAGTGAATTCCAGAAAACATTCATATATATATATATATAGAGCACCCAACAAATTTTTTTGATGTGTATAATGTGTATAATACTGTCGACTCTCCCATTTCCTTACAACAACATTCCTATTGTATATTCACTCAAACAAATTGTTTGATGACAATTCTTCTAATAATTGACAATACTCCTCATGTATTCTCCACTGCTTCGACTGGGAAAAATGGAAAATCGCATGGTAACTTGTCACCTTCTCTCATGTTCTCCATCAACTATCATATTCTGCAGATGCTTCATCCATTTTCAAATGAATTTGCCAAATCGTCCTTCACATTTACATGGCTTTGTAATTGTAGCAAAGTGTCTGAAATGTACCAACTGGTAGCTAAGTATCTAAAATACAGAAAAGGCTATCTATACCTTCGACATTAAAGTTTGACACAGTGTTGGAAGATTCCTTCGACATTAAAGATATCCAATTCTATGTCCAGGCTGCTCTATTTATTCTTAAAAGCCTCGCATTTGTCATATGGCCTCTCATCAATAGGTCTGTTCTGATATTCACCAGTCACGAGAACTTATTTTCCTGTGGCCACTAATACATGTCTGCTTGTTAATTCGGATAAAAACAGAGTATTGTAATAAGCCTTTGAGTTAGGTTTGGTCTCCTTAGTTCTTAGCATTATGTGTGGTCCATCGGCAGTTTAACCTTCAACAATCCGATTGCAGAAATATAAATAATGTACAAGTGGGATAATTTAAGCAACATCAAGTAAATCAACTAATGCAAGATCTGTTAGCATCCAGAATCCATTTCTCTTGATGGATGCGTTTCATTAACAATGTAAATTCTAACGAAAATATAAGTATCTTTCCTCAAATTTTCGGCTTTGACACCACCTTTACAACATAGCAGTAGAAAAGATTCTGAGAATGCTAGAGGACCTATTTGCAGTCTTCAAAGACACACAAGCTTCATGGCCAGATGATATAAATGTCCTTAGAAAAACAATACAGCTCTATATGATGACCTACAAATTTCAACTTGCAGATGAAAGAGGAAGGTGTTCCTTAGAGGAGAGCTCTGATTGTGATATGAAGCGAATCATCCAAAAACCAATCATACATTCCAGGCATAACAGCTTCAACTCTCTCCCTGAGTCTAGCTAACGATCGAAGGGGATGATGGAGGAAATGCACTATTGTAGATCCCACTTTTGGGTCTCTGTAGTGCGTTGTCCGATGACCTGCACAGGGGCAAAATCAAAGTCAAAATATTTCAATGTATTGAGAAAGTGGCTCTTCCAAGTTGATTTAGATTCCATTGTTCCCTATCACCATTCTCAGCTGATATAGATGGAAGTGGGCAGGTGACTCCAAGGAATTTGAATCATTGGGCAAAACTTTAATAGTGACACAAAAATCAGACCAGCCAACACAATTGTTAATTAATAACTGCCTGTGGTCAAAGAGGTATACCTTCTCTCATGACCTGAAAATAGTAGCTAGGTAAGTTATCATCTGCAAATTCGTCCAAAACTGATCTAATGTGCAAATTTTCCTCAAGCAGTGGCTCTGATGAATTAGCTGGACATCGCAAAGGGATTTCTGTGAGCGCCAGTGTCTTCTCCAAGCAACAGTTTTGATACAGAACAACAGACAGCTTGTCCACAATAACCGCATCTTCTTCTGAAAATCTCAAGTTTTCCTCCCTGCAAAATTAAAAATGACTTGCAATGTAGAGGATTACAGTCCTTCGGAATGGTAATGAATACAATTGGAGCCGCACAAGCGAATGGGATTTTTAAATGGAAGTGTCCACCAAACCATTTCTTCGTTCTCTAAATAAATTGGATTAACAGTTATTGTCTTAAATTTACAGAAAAATATGCAACATAGGTTCAGTGTGTAATACAAACATTGTGTGGAGAAATGAGCACTATAGGCATCAACATGCTAGATGTTAGAGGACACGTTACCTGCAGATTTCTCGAAGCCGAACCAATTGAGACATGGAAAGAAATTTCGAGTCCTTAAGACAGGCTAAAGACGTCTTGGGCCACAGAGATCCCGGATTTTCTTTCGGTAGGCTTGAAAACATGTCATTGATTCCCCGTTTCAGCTGTCAAACAAGTTAAGGAAGAAGTTGTTTAGAAAAGGGGAATAAAACAGTAAAGTGGGACATTTGTGTAGAAAAAAGACATATTTAAACGACCCTAGATCCAATGCTAAACCCACCAAAATTTCAGTTTTGCCTCAAACAGATGAGGAATCACCATGGCATAGTAAAATAAAATGAGCTCCAGCCCAAATATTCAGACCAGACTTTCATTGGATTCATGGATTATAACCTACACTGGATTTCAAATCAAGATCCAAACATTGAAAGCCCAGGCGAGAAGAACACACCTTGCATAGAGCAGGTGGGAACCCTGAGTATGCAATGGTCAGCACGCCGTGCCAAGCCACGAAGAACTCCAATGGTCGCAACGAACAAGCTTCTGCCTCCGAAATCAAAGCGGGCAGAAATCCCACTGTAGGCCATGTATTCGATAGGCCCTTTGAATAAGGTTCTGCCCTTTCCTCCATCGTCACATAAGACTCGAAAGATTTTTCTCCTTGTTACAGGGGTGCTGTAGAACGCCAAATAAAACGCGACAAAATAGCAACAGGATCGGGAACAGATTAGGGATGGAGGTCAAGTGCGTAGCCAAAAAAATGGCACGCCCTGCAACCAATGCTCTCGGTGGATTAAGGGTCTCTTTGTGCATAATAGTACGAGCAACTTGGCCATTATTAATGCGACTTCAGTCAGATCGTGTTTGCTCCTTTAATGGGTTTTGCATTTGTTTGGAAATAGGCGACGTGGGTTGTGTGTTTTTGTTTATGGGTGAATATTAAAGTTACATGATGTTAACTAGCTTAATTTATTTATGATTATTTTTGATGTAATGAGTGTTAAGTGGATTATTCAAAAATCATGAAAAATTAGTTACTTACTACTATTTGGTATGAAAATGGTCATAGATGAATAACTTACTTAACACAGTTGAATCTCAAAAAATGATATTTAATATAATGCATTGTGAAAACTCCTCAATACTTAAAAACATATTTTAACTCGTCACAATATGGTCTAAAAAACCATAGAAATTTTGGCAAGGAAACAATTTTGCTCGGCAAACTATAGAAATTTTGGCATGATTTTGAGAAAATCTCGTAGAAATTTTTGAAATTTTTGGTTACAATGGTGAAGCTTTAGAATTTCGAGTGCCCAAGGGTTCTTGATAGTGCTTAATCCATTTCTGTCATATAACACAACTATTTAAACAATGTCATAATAAGATTTCTTGAGAAAAAATTACACTATATTCCAACGAAAAAAAAATGTCAGGTAGAATTGTAACCTCGGTAAACATTACCAATTTTAACTATTATTTTTGTTAGTTTTGTGGGAAAATTAATAAGTATTTGTTGGATTCTTAACTTTGAATTGTGTAATTTGCACTTTTTGAGTGTTCTAAGGGTTTAAAGGCATTTTAAATAACAAAAAATGACAATTTCTCAAAATTTGTTATCATGGTATTCTCTTGGAAAAAATCAAAACATCTAATAATTAAATAACATCATTCATTAAAAATGTTTTTTCAAAATTTTACTTTGGTTATTTGAAGCAAATGTCGCGGTGCTTAGTCTTTAAGTGGTTATAGAGTATTCACTCATCCAACTAGCACAACTAAGTTTAACTCACTTAACTGAGTTAAATTATTTACAACTTGCACTAACTCATTCACTACTACGCTTTGAACTCTGTTACAACTAGAATTACTCTGCATGCCTCACCAACTACCTCTAACTCGAAATCCACTAGCTAACTGAAGTTATCACTTTTAGTTAACTGATTCAAGTCCACATTGAGAATAGATTACAGTTTAATGTCCATCTTAATTAAGGGATAACCAAAATAGACATGCACCCAAAAATAACATTGTGGGCCCCACCCTAGTCCGGGTGCTTAATGAAACTAGGTGCTTAATGCACTAGGCGTGGGTGATGAATTTTCTTGTTGAAACTCAATAGAGCGAGGAGTAAAACTCATTTCGGAGTTAAAATAAAAAATCTGGAGCCATTTCGGGACAATTTCTCGATACCTAGCCCATAAGACTCAGGTCGGCGAGTTGATCATAGTGGTACCATTCACTTATAATCCCACATTTTTCAGGCAGTCCCAATTATGGGCTAGTACATGTATGGAACCTGATCTCAAGTCATGGATGCAGAAAAGGTGAATGATAAAATTGACAGCTTGGAGATAAAAAATAATGAACTTTCTGGAAAAGTCCTGGTGCTCTGTCTGAATTGGAGACACGTAGTAGGGAAGACACACGTGTGGAGGCATATAAATAAGGTGAATCCAACCATCACCTTCACTTCCATGGAGGGTTCCACTTTTCGGGCCAACAGATGCCCAAGTTAGACATGTACAAATTTGATGGTTCGAACTCGACAGTATGGGTGGCTCAAATGGAACAGTACTTCATCCTTAATAATATCTGTGACGATGAAACTAAACTACGAGTGGGAGCACTTTACTTGGACCAAGAAAGATAACAGTGGTGGCACTGACATCAGAAATATTTCCCAACGATGAAAACTTGGAACCTCTTCTTAAAAGCCATTTGTGATCGTTTTGATCAAGATTCTCATTTCTTGGGACTGCTCACTAAGTTCTAACAAACTGGTATAGTCAAGGACTACATTGCCGTTTTCGAACAATTGGCCATCACAACTGAAGGATTAACAAATGACTTTTATTTGGAATGTTTTGTCAGTGGCCTGAAGGAAGCAATCCAAGCCCATGCTTGAATGCACCACCCCGCTACTTGGTTGGATGCATGTTGTAAATCCTTTGAGGTGGAAGTTTCCTTACAAGCCCATTCCAATTGCCCAACTTTTTTCGCAAAGGCACATCCCACCCAGGCCATGGGACCCACCCAAACACTGAAATTTTATAAGGTGTCTCCGGTAGAAATGACCGAGCGTTGGAAACGAGGACTCTGCTACTACTATGATGATAAGTACTCCCCAGACCATAAATGCAAGGAACCAAATTTCTTCCAAATTGATGCCACCGAAAATAGTTCAACAGATGAAGCCCCCACCCTTGACATGGCTGAGGAAGAAGCGAGTGACACTGAAGTAGATCCAAACTATGATCTTGCATCTACGCCATATGAGCCAGTTATATCACTACATGCCTTGGTTGGAATTCCTTCACCCCAAACTCTCAAAATCTGTGACTTCATTAAACATAGGCCAGTAGCAGTGTTGATTGATAGTGGAAGTACTCATATCTTTGTCCATAAGTGCGTATTTGATGAAACCCATTGTTTTATATGGTCCATCTCTAATTTCCAAGTACTGATCGCTGACTAGGACCATGAAATGTAAGGGATGTTGTGAAAACATTAAGCTTCAAATGGGGGATTATTACCTTAAAACCCACATGTTTGCCGTTGAAATGGGTGTTTGTGACATTATCCTTGGTGCATAATGGATTCGCACATTAGGCCCTATCACAATGGATTTCCAAGAGTTATATATGAGCTTTAAGCAAGAAGGTCACACTCATACACTGCGGGGAATCCAGGCAGGCGCTCCTACTATCATCAGCTCGCATCAAATGGAGAAAATTTAAAAAAAGGGTCATCATGGGGTAGTAGCTCAATTTAATTCCATCCAAGCCATTGAATCCATTCAACCCCGGTAGAAATTTGCTGAATAATGAAGATTTATCCACTGAGATTATCCTGGTCACACACTAATTCGAATTCATGCATAACACATAACCTCTTCTACAATTGATCATCAATTTGCGGAAATAGAAACAATCGCATGCGCACATAAACACAATATGTAATGGGGAAAGCTTATAGCTGAAAACCCCCAGCTATTTTGTATATTATAATGGAAGAGAACATGTAACAATCTTAGTACAATACTCCTCACAAGTACTCAGTACTGTCTCCAAAAGTTACACACAAACTAGCTCAGTTTTGAACAAGTCACAGGTTCAAAACTCATCCACTATTTGCCTTCCTCTACTGCGCAATCCAATTTGGTGTAATGAGAGATCCAAGTTCGAATCTCCTTGGATTCAACTGCGCAATTCTCACGGGAAATCTCCTCCAATGCTTGTGCAAATCTCATGCACAACTGATTTCGCAACTAATAGCAAACTCACCCTTTCATCTACCTCTTCCACTGGTCTTCATCAACCTATTCATACACTGAGTAAACCGATGTGTTCTTGAGTCAATAATGAGTGATAATAGTGAACTGGGTTAACATTGACTCCACCCACTCATCTCTAGTGTATTAGCTAGTTAAACTAAACACAACTAGTTCAACTAAATTAACTTGAACACAACTCCACCAACTGTCTCATCAACTCCACCAAACTCCGCCACTTGAGTTCTAACTAAATTCAACCATGCATGAGCTCACCAAACCCCTAGGAATAGCGTAATTCCTTCTGTCAGATGCATGGGCCACATCCGTAGCTCCAACTGAAGTGCTGCAAGAGGATAAACTGAAGTTTATAGTCCAAATATTAGTAAGGGCTAATAATATTTGACTGACCTATTTTTAGACAGGCAGTCTAAAAATAGACTTCGACCTGTATGTCTAAAAATAGAGGTCCATCTATTTTTACCAACTCGACCAATCATCCAAGAATAGCATACCGCAACTCCTAGACCATGCTCCATATGTCTAAAAATAGACATAGTCTAAAAATAGACTTTGCGCCAAAAATAGCCTACGGGCCCACTTAGTGAAGGCGACTTCATTTCACTAAGCTCCATCATCTTGTTGCATTTTCAACACTCCCTCTCAACAAGATGTGGATTATCTGCAACCCCTATCCTGCCTCTGTGGAATTCGAATTTGCTCCTAGTGAGCGCCTTCGTCAAGATGTCAGCATCCTGATCCTCCGTGGGAATATATGAAAGTAACATGATTCTCCGCTGCACACAATCTCTGATATGATGGTACCCGATGTCGATGTGTTTGGATCTATCATGAAATACTGGATTAGCCGAGAGTTTAATGCAACTCTGGTTATCACAATAAATCACAGTAGGCTCCAAGTGCGACTCGAACAATCCGACGAGGATCTTCCTCATCCAAATAGCCTCGCATGCAGCCAAGCTTGCTGCCATGTACTCGGCCTCTGCTGAACTGAGTGCCACGGATCTCTACTTCCTACTGTACCAGGAAACTGCTGTCGACCCAATGCTGAAAACTCCTCCAGATGTGCTCTTTTGGTCCGTTGGGCTCCCTGCCCAATCTGCATCAGTGAAGCCAGAAAGCTTCGCTCCATCCTCCTGTCTGTACCATAGACCATATCCCGATGTGCCTCTGATATAGCGCAATACATGCTTGCCCGCCTTCCAAAAGAGCTTGGTAGACTTAACCATAGCTTGCGAAAGCTGGTTAACTGCATAGCATATATCGGGTCGTGTATTGACCAGATACATAAGCGACCCCACCAACTGTCGATAGACAGTGGCATCCACTACCTCCGCTGAAGTAGCATCCTTCTTCCTCCAACCACCAGGAAGAGGAGTGTCAACAGGCTTGCAGCCATGCATGTTGAACCTCTCCAGTATCTCCCGGGCATACTTACCCTGAGAAACAAATAGTCCTCCACTGTGCTGCCAAATCTCCAATCCCAGGAAATAATGAAGGAGGCCCAAGTCCTTCATCTCAAACTCTCTAACAATATCCTCCTTGCATGAAAGTATCAACAGCTCATCACCCGTCAAAATCAGATCATCTACATACAGTACAATGATCAGCAACTTCCCCTCCACCACAATCTGGTACAGGTTAGGATCCGCCTCACTCTTGGAGAATCCAAGTCCGGTGAAATAACTGTCTATCCGTGTGTACCAAGCACGAGGTGCTTGCTTCAACCCGTACAGTGCTCTCTTGAGTCGGCACACATGCGACTCACTGCTGAAGATCTCGAAACCTTCGGGTTGCTCTCTTTACACTTCCTCCTCAATGACTCCGTTGTGGAACGCAGTCTTCACATCCATCTGATGGATGTGCCATCCCATTTGGGCTGAGAGAGCTAGGATCGTTCGTATGGAAGAGTACCTTGCGACAGGTGCAAAGGTCTCCTCATAATCGATCCCCTCGATCTGTGAGAAGCCATGGGCAACAAATCTTGCCTTGTACTTCTCCACACTCCCGTCAGCCGCCTGCTTCACTTTGTAGATCCATCGTGAACCCACCACTGATTTCCTCCCACACGGGACACCGTGCATTCCATCGACAATCGGTCATACTACCATGGCATCAACCCATGTGGGATCCTCCACAGCTTCCTCGAAAGAGGATGGCTCTGTCACAAAAAATTTTCTCACAAGATCCATCTATCCAATGTACTAATCCGGTGATTTTCTCTGTCTGCGCTGTGCTGTAGGTGGTCCTACAACCTTCTCTGCATCTCGAGCCAGTCGCTCAGCTTCTGTAGTGCGCTTGCACCCTCTGATGGTTGGCGCTGCATGAGTGGTCTCTTCCACCTCATGAACTTCCTCTTGTGGCTGATCCACATCCGAAAGCTCCTCCTTAGGAACTAATAGCTCCTCATCTGCATGCAAATGTGGCTCCCTCTCAAGCGAACACTTCATGGCTTTCTCCTCCTGAAATTTGATATCCCGTCGCACAACAGTCTTGCGACTGTCTGGAAAATACACACGATAGTTGTGGGGCGTATCAGTGTACTCCACAAATATCCCAACCTCTGCAGTCGGCTCCAGCTTCTTCCTGGCATCCTTCGTCACATGAATGTAAACAGGTGAACCAAAAATCCTCAAATGGGAAATATCAGGCCTCTTACCAGAAAACGCCTCCTCGGGTGTACTCATGCCAAGTATCCTGTGAGGACAACGGTTCTACACATATACTGCAGTATTGCATGCCTCACCCCACAAGGAAGGGGTAGTCTCATCATACAACACGTTCGGTGCAAGATCCACGCATCGTTCTCCGCGTTTCTTCCGCCGCAACCCGTTCCGTCGTGGGCTATGGGTGCGATGAGCTCTCTCCGAATCCCTTCTCAGGCCGCAGTGTCCTGAATCTCGGCAGATGAATTCACCACCATCACTCCTAAGATCAATGACATGCTTTCGATCTCTTTTCTCAACCGCCACAGAATTCAGTTGCAATTCAACACAACCTTCGCTTCTTCTTCTGCATGAAGAAGATCCAACACTTTCGAGAGAAATCATCAACAAAGATCATGTAATACTTGTGCTTTGCTGTCGAAGCAACTGAGAAAGGGCCACACACGTCTGTGTGAACTCTCTCAAGGATCGTCGTGGCGCGACTATCCTTCTCGTGAAAGGTGGCTTTCACATACTTCCCCAAGGTACACCCCTTGCACTGATCTACTGCGCAAGGGTGCCCTTAGGAAGCCCAGTAGAAATCTGCTGCAGAATCTTCAAAGCTCCATGGTGAAGGTGGCCCAATCTCCTGTGCCACAGTTCGCCCTCATCATCCCTGCTCACCACTTCTCCCGCCTTGCATGCCATAGCTGCGCAGCCATCTACCTGCAACTGATAAAGGTTCTTGGTTCGAACCCCTATCTTCCGGGTCTCTCCAGTAGTCTTACTGCGCAGGAAGGCTTTTCCTTCGCTTAAGACCACATCATACCCCTTATCCTCCAACATCGCCACAGAGATCAAGTTCTTCTTCAATCCAGGTACATGCATGACATCCTTCAATACAAAGGGTTTACCAGACTCCCTCTGAAAGGATATGGTACCGATACCAGTCGCACTGTATCTACCATCATCGCCTATCTCGATGTGCACACCCAAATCTTTCTTGTATTTCTCCGCATTTGAAAATGGTTTAATGATCCTCATCTCCTACTATGAATGACGTAATTACTCCTCGTTTCTCTGTCAAGAACCCATACCGATCCCATCACATTTGGAGACTCACATGTTATCATAAAATCTGTTCTAACTGAGGCCAATGCCTCTCCCGCTGCAGATCCAGCAGCCTTCTTATTTTTCTTCTTCTGCAGACAATTTGTGGCATAGTGTCCGTGCTGGTGACAGTGAAAACACTTCACCTTGGACATGTCTTGCTTCTTGCCTTTCGCACCAGACTGAGAAGCTTTCTTGCTCTTCCCCTTCTTTGCTTTGGCAGCCAAAGCACAATTTTCTTCATTAGATACCTTTGATGAAGATCCGTCCCTGGTAGTCCTCCTTATCTCCTCTTGCATGAGATCCGCCCAAAGTCGCTCCCATCCCAGCAACTTCTCCCGACCATTGACAGAGTCCTGATAGGAATGCCAACTCTTCGGAAGACCAAGGAGAGCCAGTTCCACCAAGTCCTCTTCATCGACAGTCACCCCCACACTTCCCAGCTCATCTCTGCATTGAGTGAACTTCATGAGGTACTTGGCGATACTGTCGCCTTTCTCCATCTTAATGTTTTTGAGTTTATCCTTGAGCACCAGCTTCCTTTGGTCGCTCTTACTCTAGAATAGATCTGTCAACGCTTTCCACATCAAATATGGAGAAGCTTTTCCATGCAGGCTGGATACAATGTGATCCTTCACGCCCTCCAACAGAATCCTTCGACATTTCGCCATCTTCTTTTGCCAAGCCTCAACTTCAACAGGATCAGTAGGCTTTTGGACATCCATATCTACGAACTCCTTCAGCCCATTATCTTCTAATACTGCCTCCATCCGATCTTTCCATGCAACATAATTCGAACTGCCTTCAAGGGCATATTCGAGTCGCAAACCGTTGAAAGACATTTCAACTCCGGCACCAAGAACACTAGCTGCTGCAAAATTCGAATTCCAAACTCAAAAACTCAACTGGTTCTGGATCTGTGAGAACAAATTATTTCTAGCACAGAGATCGACTGTAAGGGCATTTACTGGATATATCACCTTTCAGAGAAAGGATGGATCTAGAGGCTACTTGGCCCGTTGCAGACTCTGTCTACCGAAATAAAATTGTAATCACTGTAATAGATCCCGATGATCAATTCACTCCGATACCATGTAGAAATTTGCTGAATAATGAAGATTTATCCACTGAGATTATCCTGGTCACACACTAATTCAAATTCATGCATAACACATAACCTCTTCTACAATTGATCATCAATTTGCGGAAATAGAAACAATCGCATGCGCACATAAACACAATATGTAATGGGGAAAGCTTATAGCTGAAAACCCCCAGCTATTTTGTATATTATAATAGAAGAGAACATGTAACAATCTCAGTACAATACTCCTCACAAGTACTCAGTACTGTCTCCAAAAGTTACACACAAACTAGCTCAGTTTTGAACAAGTCACAGGGTCAAAACTCATCCACTATTTGCCTGCCTCTACTTCGCAATCCAATTTGGTGTAATGAGAGATCCAAGTTCGAATCTCCTTGGCTTCAACTGCGCAATCCTCATGGGCAATCTCCTCCAATGCTTGTGCAAATCTCATGCACAACTAATGTCGCAACTAATAGCAAACTCACCCTTTCATCTACCTCTTCCACTGGTCTTCACTGAACTGTCCATGCACTGTAGTAAAATGATGTGTTCTTGAGTTGAATAATGAGTTAATAATTAGTGAATTAAATAATATTTAATTCACTCCACTCATCTCTAGTGTATTAGCTAGTTAAACTAAATACAACTAGTTCAACTAAGTTAAACAAAACACAACTCCACCAACTGTCTCATCAACTCCACCAAACTCCGCCACTTGAGTTCTAACTGAAGTCAACCATGCATGAGCTCACCAAACCCCTAGGAATAGCGTAATTCCTTCTGTCAGGTGCATGGGCCACATCCGTAGCTCCAACTAAAGTGCTGCAAGAGGATAAACTGAAGTTTATAGTCCAAATATTATTAAGGGCTAATAATATTTGACTGACCTATTTTTAGACAGGCAATCTAAAAATAGACTTCGACCTGTATGTCTAAAAATAGAGGTCCATCTATTTTTACCAACTCGACCAATCATCCAAGAATAGCATACTGCAACTCCTATACGATGCTCCATATGTCTAAAAATATACATAGTCTAAAAATAGACTTTGCGCCAAAAATAGCCTGCGGGCCCACTTAGTGAAGGCGACTTCATTTCACTAAGCTCCATCATCTTGTTGCATTTTCAACAACCCCAAATTCATCCATATATGCAATAGGGCTTAGATCGCCATCAACGGGTATTTGACAAACCAAAGGAACTCCCACCTTCTTAGGGTGAGCATGATCATAGAATCCCTCTGAGCCTGGGGGCTCAACCGCCAAATGTACGACCATATCGCTATCCTTTTTCCCAAAAGAACGAGATTGAAAAAATCATCAAGGAGCTCCTCGAAGTCAGGGTTATTCGTCTTAGCACCAACCCTTATTCATCTCCTGTGGTCATGGTTTTAAAGAAGGATGGAGAATGGCACATGTGTTCTAACTTTAGGGCCCTTAACAAGCTCACTATCAAGGACAAATTCCCTATTCCAATTGTGGATGATTTTCTTAATGAACTCCATGGTGCTAAATTCTTTACCAAGCTCGACCTTCGCTCAGGCTATCATCAAATACGCATGAAGGAAGTTGACGTCCCAAAACAAACTTTACACACTCATGAAGGCCACTATGAATTCTTGGTCATGCCATTTGGTCTTTGTAATTCTCCCTCCACTTTTCAGAGCCTCGTGAACCACCTTCTATAACCTTATCTCATAAAATTTGTCTTGGTATTTTTTGATGACATTCTCATCTACAACATCACCTGGGATAATCACATTCAACATGTTGACCAAATACTACTATTGCTCCAAGATCATAAATTATTTGTCAAAATATCTAAGTGCTCCTTCAGAATGGAAGAAGTTGAGTATTTGGGACACATTGTGGGACACGATAGAGTAAGGGTTGATCTGAAGAAGATTCAGGAAATGAAGGATTGGACCCAACCAAAAACCTTGAAGAGTTTGAGGGTATTCTTGGGTCTCACCGGTTATTATCACAAATTCGTCAACAATTGTGGATGCATTACACATCCCCTCACTAATATTCTGAAGAAAAAATCATTCTTATGGACTGACACCATGCAACAGGTTTTCTTGGCTCTAAAAAAAGCCATGTGCTCCACTCCTATATTGGCTCTACCCGACTTCACCAAATATTTTGTGATTGAATGTGATGCTTTGGATACGGGCATTGGTGCAATATTAATGCAGGAATGTAGAACATTGGCCTTCACCAGTCAACAAATCAGTGGCAAACATCTGGGAAAATCCACATATGAGAAAGAAATGATGGCCATATTACATGCAATATACACTTGGTGCCTGTACTTATTGGGGAGATGATTCCAAATCCTTACTGAACATCATAGTCTGAAATATTTTCTAGAGCAATGTCTATCCTCACCACAACAAAATAACTGGATGGAAAAAAAATTGGGATATGATTATGAAATCATTTACAAAAAGGGATGTGGCAATGTAGTAGCTGATTCCTTATCACGCCAATTTGAGGATGAGGGAACCCTTTTATCACTCTCTCTACCTCGATCAGATTGAATTGAAGAAGCTTGATAGGAATGGTTCTCTCACCCCTCCATGTCCTAGCTCATTAATAACTTGAGGGAAGATCCTCGTGCCTCAATAGACTACTCCTGGTAGGATGAGGTTATTCGTTACAAGGATCGAATAATGCTCTCCCCAACCTCAACTCTCAAAACCCGCATCTTGGCCAAGTTGCATTCCTCTCCAACTGCAAGAGATTCCGAATTTCAAAAGACTTATGCATGCACATGCCGCTTCTTCTTTTGGACTGCAATGAAAAATGACATTCTTACTTTTGTCTCTAAATGTGATGTATGCCAACGCAACAAAGGGGAAACAATCAAGCAACCATGCACCTTACAACCTTTACCACTCCCTACTTCAGTGTGGATAGACATATCCATGGATTTCATTACAGGTCTCCCAAAGTCTAGAAACAAATCAATTCTCATGGTGGTTGCTGATAGGCTTTCAAAATATTCTCATTTTTGTACTCTACCCCACCCATTTACCCCAACATTGGTGGTGCAAATTTTCATGGACCAAATATTCAAACTACATGGCATGTTGATGTCCATTATGTCAGATCCCGACCCCACCTTCACCAACAAATTTTGGCAGGAAATTTTGAAGCTCCAGGGCATGCAAATCCAACTCAATACAACTAATCATCCTCAAACCGATAGTCAGACAGAAGCAGTCAACAAATGCTTAGAGACTTATTTGTGTTTTTTCACTTCTGACAAGAAACATAAATGGGTCTAATGGCTACCTCTAGCTGAATGTTGGTATACCACTAATTATCATGAAGCCACCAAGACGACACCATATGAGGCTGTGTATGGGCAACTTCCACCGTCACCAATTTCTTACATCACCGACTGTTCCAAAGTGCAGGTAGTTGATCAGCTCCTAAAGAACCGTTGTTGGGGTGTGTTTGGTGCACGTATGTATGAAATCACACCAAATTAAGGGGTGTGGTCTACCCACTTAAGTTATTGGTAAAAAACAGAAAAAGAAGTGGAGTCAAGCAAGTTAGTGGAACAAGCTAGAATCATAAGCATACTAGATAGAGAAATAGCATGCATATATAAACTAAAAACTAAAACAAATAAACACGAGCTATGAAAAGAGTCAAATGACAAAAATAATATGAACGGTGGCTCTAGGCCCCTCTTATTGAGCGTTGGTAGTAATAAGAGTCAAACTTTACCCTCTTGCCAAAGGGCCCCTAGATAATGGTTCTAGGTCCCGATGCAAGGATGTTTTTATCCCAAGCTTGCCCCAGTGCAGTCTCCCTCTCTCTCTATCGTGTTGGACTGAAATTGTTGGATGGCTAACAATTGAGTCCCCTCTATCTTCAGCTCGGGCTCACACACTATTGGTATTTCTTGGGCAATTCTGGCCAGCATAACAATGTATTCACCCATTCTTCATCTCATGGTGGCCTTATATAGGAGATTTCAAATCCACCCTTCCCTCTCTTGGTACATGGAGGATGGTGACCTAAGAGAGGGGTATGATTCCTTTGTGTGCTCCAAATATTCCATTTTGTGTTCACATAGTGTCTAAGGAGGCGTTGGAGGCTGTCCTTATGCGGCTCCAAGTAAGGGGTCACTTGTCCTTTGCTTTGTGTGGTATCAGATAGTGAAATTTCGCCACTCCCAGGATAACATGCATATCAGGCAAAAAGGTGTGCAAAAGGTGCTCTTCACGAAGGATTATGTGTTGAGATTCAACAAGATGATGAAGCTTAGTGAAATCAGTCACCTTCACTAAGTGGGCCCATAGGCTATTTTTAGGTGTAAGTCTATGTCTATTTTTAGACATGGTGATCATATTTCAGAATTTGCAGGATGTTATTTGTGGATGGTTCTTTAAGTTGGAAAAATATATGAAATTCTATTTTTAGAATATTGGGCGAAGTCTATTTATAGATCGTCGATCTAAAAATAGAAGTGTCGATTATTATTAGCTCTTAATAATAATCCAACAATAAACATCAACTTATTCTCTTGGAGCACTTTATTTCAGTGAACAGATTTGGAAAATCAGTGGGCTGAAGGAATTACGTAATTCCTAGGGTTTATTGGTGGTTCATGCATGGAGGAATCAGTTAGAACTGAACTGGAAAAGTTATGACAGAGTTGGAAGAGTAGTTCATGGAGTTGTTATTCAGTTTAAATCAGTTAATGGAGTTAAAATCAGTTGAGCTAGTTGTATCTAGTCTAATTGAATGATACGCTAGTGAGAGTGGAGTGAATTAAATTAGTTAATTAATTCACAAATAATAACTCATTAATCAACTGAGGAGACCCAGTGGAGAGATAGGTGAAAGGGTGAGATGGACTATCTGTTGTGACTATAGTGATGCATTGATTGCATCACACACACATTGGAGATGCCAATGAGGATTGTGAAGTCAGGGCAAGGCCAATTCGAATTCATTCAGAGGTATTCTTCAATAGGGATTGCGCAGTGAAGGCAGGCTATCAAGTGGCAAAAAATCAATGCATGGATTTGCAAATTTCTTCATGTTAGTGTGTGACGATTGATTGTACTGAGAGCTTGATGTACTAAGCTCTGTATGAGGTTGTTACATGATCTCCATGATACATAATATATGATAGTTGGGGTTTTTAGCTTCAGGATTTCCCGTTAAACAACTGTGTTATGTGCAATTGTTTTTATTGCTTCATGTGTTTGCAATTGAGTTTAAATTTACGCAAAATATTAACAGTGGAAGGATTCTGTATTTAGCAAGAAGATAAATGTTGTTAGATCAAGGGAATCTAGATATATACATGCATATTTTATATAATTTCTACATGGTATCAGAGCAGTGTTAATTCTTGAAGATTGCAATTATGAAGAATTGTTGAGTTTGTGGTGGTGGACAATTCAAATTTGCTTCATAAAATTCTTGGTGCAACAGTTGAGTATTCATTGAAATTTCTTTCAATGGGTTGCGATTAGACTATTCCCTTGAGGGCAGCTCGAATTACATAGCCTGGAAGGATAGGATGGAGGTGGTGCTGGAAGATAATGGATTGAAGGAGTTCATCGATAGCGATGTTCCTAAGCCAGGTTCTAGCGATGCTGCATTACTTGATGCATGGCAAAAGAAGGTAGCAAAAACAAGAAGAATTCTGTTGGAAGGTGTAAAGTACCATATTGTGTCAAGCCTTCACGGGAAAGCCACTCCATTTGCAATGTGGAAGGCTTTGACAGATTTGTTCCAAAGCAGCAGTGACTAGAGGAAGTTGGCACTGAAAGATAAGCTCAGAAAAATAAAAATGGAGAAGGGCGACAATATTCCAAAATATCTCACGAAGTTTTTCCACTGTAGGGATGAACTGGGAAGTGTGGGGATTACTGTTGATGATGATGACTTGGTGAGCTTGGCTCTCCATGGGCTTTCGAAGAGTTGGCATAGCTACAAAGACTCTGTCAATGGACGGGAGAAACTGCCGGGTTGGGAGCAACTTTGGTTGGATCTTGTGCAGAAGGAGATAAGGCAAAACCAGGGATGGCTCTTCATCGAAGAATGATGATGAAGAGAATTACTCTTTGTTTGCCAAATCAAGGAAAGGGAAGGGGAAGAAATTTCCTCCAAAATCCAAGGCTAAAGGCAAGAAGCAGGATTTGTCCAAGGTGAAGTGTTTTCACTGTCACGAACATGGGCATTTCGCCACTAACTGCCCACAGAAGAAGAAGAACAAGAAGGTTGTTGGAGCTGTAGCGGGTAAGGCCTTAGCCTCACAATTTGATCTTGATTTCTCCTTGATCGCATGCTTGGTTTCAAGTGCAATGGGATCGATGTGGTATCTTGATAGTGGTGCGTCTTTCCATATGACGTGAGACAAGGAGTTGTTTAGTGACTTGGAGGAGAAGGACCTCCAAATGCATATAGAGATGGGCGACGATGGTCAATACAGTGCGACCGACATTGGGACCATTACCTTTGAGAGGGAGTCAAGTAATCCATTTATGTTGAAAGATGTTATGCATGTTCCAGGTCTAAAGAAGAACTTGGTCTCGGTCGCAATGTTGGAAGACAAAGGTTATGACGTTGTTTTCAGCGAGGGAAAAGCTTTCCTGTGACATAAAACAACAGGTCAAACCAAGAGGATAGGGATTTAAGTTAAGAATCTTTACAAGCTGGAGGTAGATGGTTGCGCTGCAACGATGGGAAAATCAGAAGAAGTGGTGAGCCGAGATGAGGGCGAATTATGGCACAAGAGATTGGGCCATCTTCACCATGGCGCTTTGAATATTTTGCAGAAAATTTCTACTGGAATTCCCAAGGGTACTCTTGTGCAGTCATATTAGTGCAAGGGATGTACTATGGGTAAGTTTGTGAAGACCAACTTTCATGAGAAGGAGAACCGTGCTTCGGTTATCCTGGAGAGAATTCACATAGACGTGCATGGACCTTTCTCGGTTGCTTCAACAAAAAAACACAGGTATTATGTTATTTTTATTGATGACTATTCTCGCAGATGCTGGATCTTCTTCATGCAGAAGAAGAGCGAAACATTTTCAAAGTTCTGTGAGTTTAAAGCATTGGTGGAGAAGGAGTCGGGGAAGCAAGTGAAGGTTCTACGGAGCAATAATGGTGGTGAATATATCTCGAATGAATTCAAAGAATTCTGTAGCAAAGAAGGAATTCGAAGAGAACTCATAGCGCCTCATAACCCACAGCAGAATGGGGTCGTGGAGAGGAAGAACATAACGATCGTGGGTGCTGCACGAGCTATGCTGCATGACAAGGGCCTACCAATGCACTTGTGGGCGGAAACATGCAACACTTCGGTTTTTGTGAAAAACTGTTGTCCTCATAGAGTACTTGGCATGAGTACACCTGAAGAAGCTTTTACTAGTAAGAAGCTTGATATTTCTCATTTGAAGATTTTTGGCTCATCTGTTTACATTCATCTGACAAAGGACGCCCGGAAGAAGCTGGAGTCGACTGCAAAAGTTGGGATATTTGTGGGGTACACAGAAACACCCCATAATTATCGTGTGTATTTTCCAGACAGTCGAATGACTGTGGTGCGACGAGATATAAAATTCAATGAGGTGAAAGCCACGAAGTTTTCTCTTAAGAGGGAGCTACACTTGCATGCAGAGGAGGAACTTCTTGTTCACAAATATGAGCCTCTAGATGTGGATCAGCCACAGGAGGAGATTCATGGAGTGGAGGAGTCCACTCATGCAGAGCCAAATATAAGAACTAGCAGAAAGCGTACCACAGAAGCTGAGAAACTGAAGCTTGATGCGGCACAGAATGTAGGAGTCCCTACATCACAGCGTAGACAGAGATAGTCACCTGATTGTTTTACTGGATACATGGCTCTTATGAGCAAGTGTATCATGATAGAGCCATCTTCTTTTGAAGAAGCAGTGTAGGAGCCCACATGGGTAGATGCCATGGTGGAGGAGTATGACTCCATTGTCAGAAACAGTGCTTGGGAGATTGTTCCAAGGCCGGTGGGTAAATCGGTTGTAGGATCAAGATGGATCTACAAGGTAAAGCAAGTTGCTGATGGGAGCGTTGAGAATTATAAGGCAAGATTTGTTGCCCGGGGCTTCTGACAGATCAAGGGGATTGATTATGAAGAAACCTTTGCACCTGTCGCACTGTATTCTTTCATAAGGACCATCCTTGCTCTCTCAGCGTAGATGGGTTGGCACATTCATCAGATGGATGTGAAGACTGCATTCCTTAATGGGATCATTAAGGAAGAGGTGTACATTGAGCAGCCTGAAGGATTTGATATCTTCAACAGCGAGTCGCATGTGTGCAAACTCAAAAGAGCACTGTATGGGATGAAACAAGCACCTCGTGCTTGGTACACTCGGATTGACAACTATTTCACTAGACTTGGCTTCACCAAGAGTGAGGCGGATGCAAACCTGTACCAAATTGTGGTGGAGGGTAAGCTTTTAATCATTGTTCTTTATGTTGATGATTTAATACTAACGGGTGATGAGCAGTTGATACACTCATGCAAGGAAGATCTTGCAAAGGAGTTCGAGATGAAGGATTTGGGTCTCCTTCATTATTTCCTTGGATTGAAAATATGGCAGCGGGAAGGTGAACTGTTTGTGTGTCAAGGCAAGTATGCCCAGGAGATACTGGAGAAGTTTCACATGTAAGGTTGCAAGCCTATCGACACTCCTCTTACAGGAAATTGGAGGAAAGAGGGTGCTACATCGGCAGAGGTAGTGGATACCACTATTTATCGACGGTTGGTGGGTTCACTCATGTATTTAGTTAATACAAGGCGCGGACATATGCTGTGCGGTGAATCAACTTTCACAAGCGTGGTTAAAGCTGCCAGCTCTTTTGGAAGGCGAATGACATGTGCGAGGTATCTCGGGGCACATACGGTATGAGAAACATGGTATGAACGGACGGATGAGGTGAAGTTGCATGACTTCACGGATGCAGATTGGGCAGGCAGCCCAACAGACAGAAAGAGCACATTAGGAGGGGTTTTTAGTATCGGATCTACAACAATTTCTTGGTACAACAGGAAACAAAGATCCATGGCACTCAGTTCAGCAGAATCAGAATACATGGCAGCAATTCAAGCTGCATGTGAGGCTATCTGGATGAGGAAGATCCTGGTCGATTTGTTCTGTTCACATTTAGATCCTACAATGATACATTCTGATAATCAGAGTTGCATTAAACTCTTGATTAATCCTGTGTTTCATAATATATCTAAACATATTGATATCCGGTATCATCATATCAGAGATTGTGTGCAGTGGAAGATCATGTTGCTTCAGTACATTCCTACGGAAGATCAGGATGCAGACATTCTGATGAAGGCACTCACTAGGAGCAAATTCAAATACCATAGAGGTAGGATCGGGGTGAAGGATAATCCCGATCTTGTTGAGAGGGAGTGTTGAGATTCAACAAGATGATGAAACTTAGTGAAATCAGTCACCTTCACTAAGTAGGTCCGCAGGCTATTTTTAGGTGTAAGTCTATTTTTAGACATGGTGATCATATTTCAGAAGTTGCAGGATGCTATTTTTGGATGGTTGGTCAAGTTGGAAAAATAGATGAAATTATACTTTTAGAATATTGGGCGAAGTCTATTTATAGATCATCGATCTAAAAATAGAAGTGTCGATTATTATTAGCTCTTAATAATAATCCGACAATAAACATCAACTTATTCTCTTGGAGCACTTTATTTCAGTGAACAGATTTGTCAAATCAGTGGGCTAAAGGAATTACACAATTCCTAGGGTTTACTGGTGGTTCATGCATGGAGGACTCAGTTAGAACTGAAGTGGAAAAGTTATGATAGAGTTGGAAGAGTAGTGCATGGAGTTGTTATCCAGTTTAACTCAGTTAATGGAGTTAAAATCAGTTGAGCTAGTTGTATCTAATCTAACTGAATGATACACTAGTGAGGGTGGAGTGAATTAAATTAGTTAATTAATTCACAAATAATAACTCATTAATCAACTGAACAAATACAACAGTTAACTACAGTGCATGTCAGTTCCAGTGGAGACCCAGTGGAGAGATAGGTGAAAGGGTGAGATGGACTATCTATTGTGACTATAATGATGCATTGATTGCATCACACACACATTGGAGATGCCAATGAGGATTGCGCAGTCAAGGCAAGGCCAATTCGAATTCATTCAGAGGTATTCTTTAGCAGGGATTGCGTAGTGGAGGCAGGCTATCAGGTGGCAAGAAATTAGTGCATGGATTTGCAGATTTCTTCATGCTAGTGTGTGACGATTGATTGTACTAAGAGCTTGATGTACTAAGCTCTATATGAGATTGTTACATGATCTCCATGATACATAATATATGATAGTTGGGGTTTTTAGCTTCAAGCTTTCCCGTTAAACAACAGTGTTATGTGCGATTGTTTTTATTGCTTCATGTGTTTGCAATTGAGTTTAAATTTCCGCAAAAAGATTAATAGTGGAAGTATTATGTATTTAGCAAGAAGATAAATATTATTAGATCAGGGGAATATAGATATGTACATGCATATGTTATATAATTTCTACATTATGCGCACAAATAGCATTTAGGACTAGTTCAAATTTGATTGTCTTCAGACCTTAGAGATTTTTAAATACTTTCCAGATTCTTGAATGTCTTCCAACCCTGTAAATCCTTTTGCTTGACATTAATTAATGTTATCTTCTACTGTACGATTTTCCAGTGTCAACAGTTTCCCCCTAATGTGTGAGGTCTAGGAAGAACTATATAGCCGAAATACATTATAGTTTCTTTTATGTATCGTGTGTAGAGAGAGAGAGAGACCTGCGTGAAGCTTGGAATTGAAAACACCCTGCACCGGTTCCAAGAATGACCATGTCCAAAGGGATCCCTTTAAGTAAATACAATTTACAATACATATACAAATTTTCTACGAGGCGGGCATGTCCCATGCTCGTGATGTTGTGGCTAGTTAAACAAATTTAGTTGACAGATACATGTTCTGTCGGTATCACTGATATGGTAGTGAGGTTGGCGGTTGTTGACGACGACTGTTGACGCCCTCCGGGGCATTTTTTCTTTGACAATATGGTACCCATATGCGTAAACTTGTTATGGCATATAGTTGTGCATTGTACGGATAGGTGTTAGCTGGGAAATTCCCTTGTAAGCATTGTTGACAAAGACGCTTATGGAGGCACGGGTCTTCAACATATTTGATCAAAGTGCAATGGTTGTAAGGTACGATACTATCTTGACATGAAAGCTTTTATTGAAGTTGAATTTCAGGAGGATCGATGACATCTGTGGACAATGATGTCTCCCATAGTTCCACCCGAGGATTCCCCTTGTATGGGGAGGGGTGATCCAAGGTACCGCTTCCTTTTTGGAAAATAGGTGTCGAAGTCGACAAAAAGGAAGCTTCAATCGAACGAGGGGTTGCTGACATAAGGGGTCGGGGACCTAGATGTGATAGGTTTAACATAGGCATATAGGTGAGGGGTGACTGAAAACCAATGATGGGGATTCAGTGGCCCAAGGTCAGAGTATACTAAGCAGCTTGGCGGCAGTCATAGTTATTTCTGATGGAGAAATCCTTGGAGTCGGTAGGAATTCCAGGGTGGGTATAAACTGGCTATGAATGTCAAGGTAGCTGGTGCGTGGGGGTATAATACTCTAACCAAGGGTGTTTAGGGACTGCTAACGTGGGAGAAAATATGAAATGAGAAGGTGAAGGACGTAGTGCACCGTTTGGGGTCTTTGTACACTTACCAAAAGAATAAAATAATGGGGTTTGGTTTGTACAAAACACTGAGACGGGTACCCCAAAACATGAAAGTGTTCGCTCACTGATGTTGTGGGGAAGGTGTTTTGCTGAGGGTGGGGGTCCCATTGGTTGGTCTCATGTGCGGGGTTGATGAAGCGGATGAGAAAGTATCACAAATGGGATTATGCTGGTGGAGGTATGGTGGGCCAAATGTGAGGCACGGTGGTGCGCTCTTGATCTGCTTGTACAACCTGGTCGTTCGGGAAGGGGGTTTTAGCTTGTATGGTAAACTTGACCTTATGCATGGTGAATGGATGGGCATGATGTGCTTCCCGGACTGAAGTGGTATGGCCATGGCATCACTTTTGTTGTGATATATGGTCTACCGTGGGTGACGAGTGCCATGGAGGGGAGGCTCTACTGACCATCAAAATTTTTATCATGTGTAGGGTGGGGTGATGATAAACACGGTCAGATGTGAGGACCCTATGGTTTATTTCTGATGGAGAAATGATTTTAGGATATGTAGAGTTTTCTAGGACTCTATCATGCTGGGGGTAGAATGATACCTACTTTGGATATTTCAGGAGATAACGTTGTGGATGGTTTGCGAGATTTTCCTGCAAAAACAACTACCTCAAGTGAAAGCATCTTCTTTATCAAATATTATTGAAAATCATGAGCTTTAAAAAAGAAGATGAGAGAGGGCATACCTGCCGACACTGAAAAAATATTTTTTTGGGAGTGCGAATGTGTGGCATCGCCTCTGTTCATCATGGAGTGCTGATTGTGGCGCAACTTACTGTCCGAAGAATGAACCTTCTGATCTCTCATTAAGGTCCTCCAAAGTTTTTGAAAAGGGCGATATATAGGTGGATATGGCCTTAATTCAATTCATTTGTACTTGTTAAGTTTTTGAGAGGTTAGAGGAATTTGCGTAGCATTTATTGCTGTTGTGGTCAGCTTGGGCACCATGGATTCACGAGATCATGCCCAGGTAACCTTCATGATGTCCTATACTTGAATTTTTTCAATTTGATGATGCTGGGGTCCGTACAGACTAGGTTTGTACGAATTCTAGGTGTTTTTTTCCCCAGATTGCGCAGGCGATCAGGGAAAAGGTGCGTCCCTCGTGCGCTTTTTCAAGGGATAAGTGTTCTAATGCGCTCATTTCCCCTTTTTTAGTGTGTCTTAAGTGCGCCTGTGCAAAATATAGGCGCGCAAAGCCGAGGTAGAAAATATTTTTGGATTTTTGCCTATTTTGGGCTTTTTCTGTACTGGTGGGTACCTGTTTTGGTGATAGGTTATTGTGGAGGGAGCGGGAATGGACTGAGCTCTGTACTAAGATGGCTGTTGATGTTGGGGCGCACCATCATCTGGAATTATGGGGACCCCTGAAGTTCGCAGAGAACGATTTTCTTTGGTCACAGGACCGACTGCTACGTTACGTGATCCGTCGTTGGCGCAAGAGGCGCAACATGTTCATGTTGCGGGGGACACACTTGGTCATCCGTCCTGAGATAAATGTTTACTTTGTGACAGGGTTACTGCCTTAGGGTGAGGCACTGAGATATCCACTCCCTGTCGGGAGAGTGGACTTGGAGAGATTTAGGAGATGCCACTATGGTGGGGCAGCTCTTACAGAGGGATGCATCAACATTGCATCAGTTATAGATCTGGCAGAGCGATGTGCTCTACCAGTGATTGTGCGACTGACAGGGTTGGTTGTTCCGCATCGGGCATCAGGCCTGTAGGTTGGAGTACTACGCTGGCTGAGGTTTGGGCATTTTTTTACTTCGCCCGTTTCTACTTTGACGGGATGGTGGCACAACTCAACAAGGTCCATCGTGGATCTAAGTCATTTGCGTATGCCAGTATCTTGTGCGAAATTATGTACGAGAGGGTAGTGCTACTGAGGCCAGTAGTGGCGGTGCCTCCTAGAGGGCCATGGAGCCTCAGATGAGGAGGTGGGATTTGGTGATGCCACGAGGTGGAGGTGGCATGGTGGGGCGTTATTGGAACACCACGACAGAGGCCTGGTTTGAGGCCAACCCGTAGATGTTCCTACCATACTCGTATGCGAGGATGGACTTCCAGGGGGATCCAAACACGGGCCTCCCTTTTGGTTATGCTTGGGGTCCCACAGGTATGTTGTGTATGTTTTTTGTGTTTATTTGAGTATACATGTACTTGTGTGTTTTGCTAATGACACTGACATCATTTTGGTTACTCTTGTAGATGTTGGTGAGGTGGGTCGCCCCGTGGCTCGGTTGGCTGGCCACGATCCTCTATGATGACCTATGGGTGATCAGGGAGGAGGTGCTGCTGGGGGACTTGGCGGTGGTGCTGGCCCTTTAGGGGAGGGAAATAGCTCGGTTGCTGGAGAGATTACGGCCGAGTGAGCTCATGTCGATGCGGCAGTGGCTCGCACAGATACGACAGATGCTCATATTGCGGAACTGGTAGCTCAGGTGTTAGTTCTTGAGGATTTCCGGGATAGAGTGGATCACTTGACCTAGGGGATGCCTTCTCAGGTTTTCATGGATGACTTCGAGGAGGTATGGTTGGAGACTGTGATGGCTCGCGAGAGGGACTATCGACCCGTTCTACGTCGGGTGGAGATCACGGTTGAGAAGACAACTCCAGTGGTGGCACTAGGAGCGATGGTGGGTCCAAGTGCCCCTCCTAAGGGGGCACCAGCATTGCACGGCGGTTGTAATCGTCCACCCATAATTCCATCTCGCACACTGGAGGGCTCATTCCGTGACCTGTGGGCAGAGACAAGACTTGAAAATGCTTTCATTGCATCCCTCTGAAGATGAGCTTTCATTGCCCTGAAGACATCTCCCTGCAAAAAACCCTAAAAATAGCTCTTTTTCCATTGGCGCGGTTCCACAGTTCAGCCCTCGCGCCAAGGGGGAAAATCCTCCAAAGAGGGTGCGCCAATTGGCACTCTGTCATAGAGCCGCACCCGCGCCAACCATATTAAGAGGTGTTTTTTTAAAATAAAAGGCGGAAGTTTCATCCTAACAAATTCCTGGACTGATTTCTATCTTGAGTTGGGAGGTTTGGCTACGGATTTCCATAGAGAGGAAGTGGTTTGCCACCTCTCATGGAAGCTTCCTTGATGATAGGGCCAATCCCATAATTATAGGGATCCCAACTCCCCTTCCTCCATCTATAAAAGCTTGCTCATCTCCCTTGCAAGCTAATCTCCAAGTTCCCAAGAGCTTTCACATCCTTATGCTGCAAGAGCCTTCTTGATTCCCTTAAGGCCAAATCCAAGCAAGGAGACTATTGTCAAGTATCTGGAGAGAGAGGCTTGTCCCATCCTTGATAGGCTTTATCGAGACATGTTTTGCTGACGACCCGCCAAAGGAGAGTGCTGCGTCGAAGCTATGGTTGTATTCTTCTTTTGACTCATTAATGATAAGTGACTATTGGTTATGGTTCCACTCTTGTTCTTGATTATGTTCATGAGTTATGTCCTCTTCGACTGACATATAGTTGTATATACTGGATTTTATGCGTGCGTTTGTGTTGTTTCTTGCATGTGCAGGTGTCCGATCACGGAGATCGTGAGGATTGTGATCTGCCAGGGCGAAGGAACGGGAGCACCACCTCTTCTACAAACGACAACGTTGGATTCCAGGTAAGCCTTCATCGCAAGTCAGTTTATTTGCAATTAGGAACACATATTGTCGCGTGTTTGATTTGCGAGGACGGTGACAAATTAACATTGTAACAACCACCCTAGAATTTACTTGTACACAGGGAAAGCACCCATTATGAGGATGCTTCCCTTATTTTTGACGACTTTTGTATCTATTGGTTGGAGGTAGGGCCGACGACACAATTTTTTGTACTTAGACATACATATTGTGATATAAATATATGACAAATATTTTTTGCAGCTCTAGATGACGTGTCACCTGTTTCAGTTTATGTATGATGTTATGCTGATGGATATCTATATTTTTGGTTTTTTATGTATGATGGTTTCTTCGAGATGCATTCCAGTTTAGGATATTGTTAGCTCTGCGATCAACTGTTTGGTTTTGACTCCTTGGTACATGGTCAAATTGTCTGCTTAATCTTTTGGCACACAAATATTTTCTAAATAGATGTGTATCTCTTGTCTCAAATGTTTGGTTTAATTGTGACACTACTAACAGGGAATCGAGGTAGATATGCATATGGCGTATACCCTGATGGAGGGCATTGCACATAAGTCCAATGATGATGTCATATTCTGCGTGATTGTTTGTTGTTGAACCGATGCACACATTGTTTGAGCAGAGTGGTGATTGGTCAGGGTGGTAAATGACCCAAGCAACAGCGACTAAACTTTGAGATCATCTTGATGCTCCGAAATAGGGTTCAGGTTGGTGATCCATGTTGGCACTTTGAGCGCTTTTTAAATAATTCTTTTGGTCAAAATTTTTGAGTGGTGGGGGTTTGTGTACAAACACTCTAGGGAAGGGTCGTCTTGGCCCTTATGGGTAGAATTTCTTGAGATAAAGGCCATTGACAGGGTTATTGAGGTAGGTCCCGTCTGGTTCTGTCAAGATGTATGCCCCCTATCGGAGGCAATGTTTGATGATGTAGGGTCATTTCCACAAGGTTTCTAACTTTCCTAGCCCTAAGTCTTCTTTTGCGACATTGTAGCGGAGGACTAACTCACCCTCGGTGAATGAGAAAGGGGTGATGTGGCGGTCGAATGATGCTTTTACCCTTTTCTTGTGGGCCTCGTTGTGTTGTAGCGATTGTCGTCGGCTTTCGTCGACAAGCTCTAGTTGTACTAGGCGATGTTCTAGAGGCTAGGTGTCATCAAGTAGTTCGTTGGCAGCATGTAAATTTGGGATCTTGCGGAAATCAATGCAAAAACGCAAGGTATCTTGACCTTTTGTGACGGGAATAGGGTGGAAATCTTGGGACGTGGGGGTGACTTCAATATGTGATGATACAAATTGTATATGGTGGATTGTGTCATCAATGTTTGGTGGGGGAAGAATCTTCATAATGGGATTCTGCATGAGCGCAAAGTTGGTTTCCCCTCTAGGATGGTCAATTTCCGGTAGGTGGAAATTGTGCCTGCCGCAGAGGTGCCTGAATGTTTCCATTAGTGGGCATACCTCTGGTGCGTGATTTTTGCCCATGCAGATAGTGCATGATATCACTGTGCCAATAGAGTAGATTGTGTGAGATTCTACACTACTCGTTGTTCCTGATGTGGACGCTTGGAAAGGGTCTGTTGTAGAAAAGGTTGTCTTCTGTTTCCATTTCCGTATTATTGGCTTGGGTGTGTCTACCTCTTTGGGGGAGTGTAGACTCAATGCTGCTCTTATCTTATGGAGGTGTACACATTTAATCATATGGTGAAATTGTGAACAAATCCGGCAATAGGTACACGTTATTTTCTCTTGGTTAGAGAGAAGTTTATGAGGGAGAGAAGGGACTATACAAAAACTGTTTGCAAGGTGCTTCAGTTCTCTGCACTGGTTGACCTGGTGGTCGTTCAGGTCGCATAAACTGCATGTTATCCTAGGCTTGGTCGGGGTCATGCTTGGTTGGTGTGTTGTCTTAGCTTTCCTAGTACGCCACTGTGGGGGTGGGGATATTGACCCATCGATATACTTTTTATGCCATTCCCAGAGGTCGTCATGTCTCTTCTCTATGGTATGAATCATGTCGATGGTGGGATGAAGTTGCGAGGCATAAGTACAATGCTGCTCATAATGATTGCCCTGACATATAAGGTAAAATATCCTTGATATGAGGGGTCCGTCATGCTCAGTTTGAGGTCTAGCGGGGAACCAACACCGTAACACTGCTAAATTAGGAAAATGGACGACCATATGATTTGGCATTTTGCATAATGTGCATGTTGGTATTCTCTATGGAGGGTGGTTAGGGGTAACTAGGGGTTCCCTGATCGGTCACTCTTAGACAGACAAGAACATGATGGATCTGCTCGTCACATCTTCCTGGGGTGTGGAGCTATCCGTGGACTCTACATCCATGTCGTCTTCTTGGGAGAGGTGGACTATGGCAGAGCGCAATCTAGCGAGGGCTAGCCAGAATCGGGGGATATAGTGAAAATTCTCCAAAAGGTGATTGTCGGCGCATAACGAACATGTGAATTGCACTGCCCGTAATCCAACATAGTAAACCCTTTCTATAGGATACCATCTGTGGATGAGTTCCAGGGCTGCGCACTCTTTGAGGAAGTTACCACGTTTATCGCATAGCGTGCAACGTATAATGGGCATGATTGGGGGTCTTTCTTGTGCCCTTCGTTGTTACTCCTGTATGTACAGAATGGTACAAGGTTCATTTCTGGATGCCCAGGTGGAGGGATCCTCTTGATAGGATCGCTTGATGGCATGTAAGGCGTCCTTGTATCATGGGATCTCTGGGCGATAATGGGCATAATGCCCATAGTTGCTGTAGAGAGTGCATGCGTGATTGGTATGCAGCGCTTTGCCTTTACCTTTGGTGGTAGGTTCCTTTTTACGGGAATGCGACGTCGCGATGTTTGTCTTAGATCCAAGGAGTGGTTTCAATTCATCTAGCTTTGGACATATGGCGCAGAATGGTGATTCCCATTGAATGGCAAGGGTTACCATATTCTTTCCTCTCTTCTCGGTTTTCTTAGTCGTAATCACCGGCTTTGTAATGGGAATTTCCTTTGCAGGGGTGGTTTCGACCGTTTCTTGGATGAGTGGGGCCTCCTTGGGACTGAGGGGCTTCAATCATATGGCAGTAACATGGGTGGCTCTTGTTCCTGTAGGGGGAACGAGGTACCAAACTGGGATTTCCAATGATATTTGGGTAATACCAGTGTTGCCAAAACCTGCAGGGAGATGAAACCAAATGGGGGGTAGAGGAAAGGGGTTTGGGAGGTGGCATAGGCTAGAGAGGCTGCCGTGGTCGATGACTCGGTGTCATTACTGCTTGTGTCTGTGTCCTGACCAGCTTCGGCACTTGATGTGGACATCATGCACACCGAAGCCCCTGTGACATCGGGCGATGACTCAGGGATTATGGGAGGATCTTCTAGGAATGACCCTAGAATGGATGATGGTTTGAATTGGTCGGGGCCATATTCTTGGTATCGTGAGAGAGCATCCGAGGATGTATCTACATAGGGTAGAATTACATAGTGTTTGTTAGGGGTCGCTTCTCACTATGCGTCAGTTGGTCTACAGTAATGATGCGGTCCTCATGGGGGAACATCATGATGTGGAAGATGGAGGAGGCTATGGCAGACATGGTGTACATATAAATCCATCCAAGGAGTATATTGTAGTCCAGGTGAGCGTCTAAGACTTCAATGTCTATGTGGAACATCTTTCTGGCCAAGAAGACCAGGACTTTTTGGTAGAGGCAGACGGGGGTCGAAGGATGACCGTCGTATGCTCAAAGCGTGATGAATGAGGGTTTTAGTTCTGGAGAACCTAACTTCTACCAAACATTTTTGGACATGATGCACGTGGATGCACCCTCGTCTATGACACATCGGGGAATAGTGATATTCTGCACCGACACTGGTATATGGAAGGCGACCATGGAAGGAAGCCTAGGGGTGGCTTTGTCTAAGTCAAAAGCCATTAGACGCGTATTGGCAAGGTCGATAGCGCCTAATGTGGAAAGTAGGGCTTTCGTTTGTTTTGGGCATGACTGCAATACTTCCAAAGCTGACATAACAACATGAGATTGTGCTAACTCGTCCACGATACTATAATTAGGGGCCGCTTTAGAGTAGTTTCCTGCTTGCTTATTGGGTCCCTTTTCCATCTTTGGCAATGGTTCTATAGGCATCTTTGAAATGGTCAAAGGTGCAGTCGGTGCACTGGTACTTTCCCCTGACGTATTGGTGTCTAGTGGGGTGTTGTAATTGTGATTCCATGTTTGGAAAAAAACATCTCTTCACCAGTCGTAGATTTCATGGCTGCTTTTCCTTGATTCGTCTATATTTTGCTGTTGGGTGCTTACTGTTCCTTGATGGGGGAAAATTTCTTGCATCACAACTGGTTGCTGGGAGGATCCTCCTTGTCCTCAGTTACTTTGTAGCTTCTTTAGCTCAAGGAGATCGGGACATTGGTGAGTATAGTGGTTGTACTCACCACATATCGAACAAGAACGGTTTGTTCGAAGAGGTGGCCTTTTGCTCTACCGTTGGCCATTTCTCGGCCGCAGTAGGCGCTTCTGGTTGCTGCCCCCCTTTCCAGGGTTCCATTTTGGCTTATTTTTGGATTTTTTCTTCACCACGTTAGGAGGGTATTTCTCCTGATTATATTGGTGTGGTTGGTTTTGCGACGGTTGCACAAATTTCACCTGTGCATTGGTCTACATAGGTGGGTCGTGTGCTGGGGACTGAGCATAATGTGGTCCCTGGTTTGCACTTGGTTGTTGGAGGGGAGCTCTTCTGTGAGTGTTTCCTTTTGCGTACTGATACCCCTGAGCCGGAGGATAAGGTCCTCCCTGGTGATATGCTGGTGCCCTCTTGGTCAAATTTTGCTGAGGCATATGATGACTTTAAAAATTGGGTTGAGGTACGTTCTGGGTATAAATGTATGTGTAACCAGGATTTTGACTGTTGCTTCCTAGGTAACCTTGGGTCAATGACCCAATTAGTCCGTCTGTAGAGTTTGACGTGCATGGAAATTCTTGATAAGTTTGCAGGCGCAGGGCGTTAGGCAGCATGTTATAAAAGTATCCTGACTGCGTATAAAACAGCTCAAGCTTCTGGGCTTTGCTGATAGCATCCTCTTCGGTTGTGGGATTCTGTTGTGCCACATCCTTTGAAATATCTACCATAAGAGTTTTCAAGAACAAATCTAAGAGAACCCGATCGTCGAGTTTAGATTTACATAAACTGCGATGTCGCCTCCATTCATGGAGATGGTCCGAGATATGGACGATGGGGGTTTGTCTAAAATGAGTCAATAATTCTATTCTTGAATCATGGTGAATGGGTAACTGAAAATATGTTAGGAACGCGGTAGCGAGGGTGCTAAAGGTTCCATGTGAAGCTGAGGGTTGCTCCACGTACCACTTCGCAACTACTCCTGTAAGAGTGCGTTGAAATAATCTCAATTGAATAGTGTCGTCAATGATATTGTTCGATGAGCACCACAGGTGAAATGTCATGACATGATTACATGGGTCTTCTGCTTGCTGGCCTTCAAATTTTGGAATATCCGAAGGGAGCTTCGTGGGCATGGGAGGCCATGTAAGATCGTGTGCGATGGGGTTATTCGTCAGCTTGGTTAAATCAGGCAGATTCAACGAAGCTAAGAAAGGTGACTGAGAGGTTGATGCCATTGCAATGTGTGAAGACACAAAGTTCTGGTTAGGAAGAGGGCTAGTCTGCGATGTACCCTGCTGTGTATTTGACTGGCTTCCCGAATGGGACACACTCCTCTGCCCCCTAGGGGTTGTGGGAGGAGTGGTGTGTGGTGTGGCATTGGGAGACCAACTAGGGTTCCCAACTACGGCTGCCCCAATAAAGGACGAACCAATAATGGTGGCAACATTCTGTCTTTGATGCCTGAATGGCGAAAGACCTGAAATCCCTCTCGGTAATGGGGGGAGGTCCAAAAGACGCCTAGATCGACAAGGTCCTGTTAAGTCCATCTTGGTGTTGACTAGGTCTAGTTTTTGGAAAAATTTGAGAGGATAGAGTCTATGATAAAAGAAAAATTATGGTCACATACATAAAACAAAGCAAAAATAAAATAAATTTTCCCTTTAAATTAATCTATGTGATCAAGCAAAAAATTTGCATATGATACTCAAAATCCTAGAAGACTTATTCATCCTCACACACTCAAAAGTAATTGGGCCTTGAGAAGATTTCTTGCAAGTGCTGGCACAACGTCCTGTAAGAGCTGGCGACGCCCCTAGTTAGCTGAAGAGAATCCACCAAGGTAAGGGTAGAGGGTCTGACGCTTGCCTGCATCGTCACCTATAGGGAAAAAGATGCGCTAGTTTTTGGCCACTAAGAACCACCGTCCCACGTGAGCGTTCGAGTCTTGGGCTTCTTGGTAGTTAGCTAATAGTACCGAGTATCAGCCGGGTCAGGTAGCCCCAACTGATAACGCACGCACTGTGCCCAAGCCTAACCCCCTCTGAAACGGGTCTTTTCCACGCTCGGGTTTTCTTTGCCATGGGCTGATAAGTGGATTTGAAGCTCCCTAAATAGAGAACTTCTATGTTTCAAGATGAAGTATGATCAAGGCGGCTTATTGGATGCCTACCCCCTTGATCCTAACTTAAGCTATAATTTCTTTTGTGGCCCCTATGGGGAGAATTTAGTGAGTTTGGTTAAGTTATTTTTTGCACTACAAGGAAAAGACCCTCTAGCGCAGGTTATAAAGGAGGTTTTTAGTGTTATAAAATTGGCCAGAATTGTCAAAAAAACATATGCTACCACATCCGTTTCTGGTAACGGAGGTTTTGGTGGAGCTTTTAATGGAAATTGAATACAACTAAAAAAAATGGGCGGTCGGAGGTTATTACGGATGTTTTTTCATTGGTGCTCTTATCAGGTTTGAATGCACCGATGCGTATTGGTAGACAGCGCACCGGGGCGGTCTAAGGAGAATGCACTGGGCCATTAAGGAAAACAACAGCACCGGTCCTGGTGTTGGTAATACAATGCATGGGACCGTTTTAATTGGTCTTGGGATTTGAGGGGTGCCCATAGGTCGTAAAAGCGCACTGGTGCGTGTATCTTTATGAGGCACCGGTGCTCCGTATCACAGAAAGGAACCGAGATTTATAATTGGTATCGATATTCGTGCAGTGCACATGGCATCTACAAATGCACCAGTGCTTATAGATACATAAACGCCCCGGTGCGCAGTATCACGCAAACACACCAATATTTATAACAGGAATCGGTATTAGTGCGGTGCCCATAGAATCATAAATGCATCGATGCGTATAGACACATAAACGCACCGGGTTTCTTTTTGTTTTTTTAAGAAACATCCACCTCTAACAATCCAATTATTGTGATTGTTTTAAATTCATTATTCATCAAAAGTCGACACATCTTATAACAATATTCATATTAATTACATTTTTATTAATGCATTTGAATGTGTTGTTTGGATTAATTTGTTATATCATATCAAAATTATTGTGGTTTTTTAAAATTCATTATTCATCAAAAGTCGACACATATATATAATCTTATAACAATATTCATATGAATTAAATTTTTATTAGTGCATTTGAGAACGACAATGGAGAACGCAATAGCGACAATGGAGAACGCAATAGAATAAATTAAAACATATTTTATGATTATATATATATATATATATAAGACAATCTTTATCATACAAAATGGGACAATTATTCATATCCCTTTGTCTTTCAATTGGGACACTATGTCCATTACATTAAACAAAATGTCTGATTTCACAGACATATTTCAAAAAATAAAACGCCTTGCTTTGATATCCAAATTACATAGTGATCATCATTCTTCGCTTCAACTGTTGTCACTGCCAGAGCTACTTCCATGACTTGGGTTATTTTCAGGAATGTTGTGTTCACGGCGTTGATTGTTTTCTTCTTCTTCATTTTCCATCTACAAACATAAAAATAAACTGAAATGAGTGTATATACATTGGTGAGAATAATGAAAATTTCAATATTAAATAATATACATCAATGTAAATCGAAAAGAAAAATGATGTACCATAGCAACAATTGACTCATAAACTATACACATTCTTTCAAAACCATGTACCATGCCATCTTTCAAAATTTCATCTATTGGTGCAGTTCCATACTTTGTTTCCTGCAAGTTTTATACCCCATAACAAATCATATATTTAATATAAAATATGTTTTTGTTCTATTAATTATAGACAGAGTTAATTAAAACAAGATCGATAGATGCTTACAAATTCCACAATTAAATTCTGATATGCCAACATATACTCACAACCCATATTTAACCCAATTTCAATCAATTCTTCTGATGATTTTTCTTTGTATGTTAGCACCTGTTTGAAGACATTCAATGATGATTTTTATAAAACAACTTAAAAAATACAAAAATGAAATCTAGTTAAGTTGTTATAAGGAAGTAACAATTACTCACAAACTTAGAGATCAACCATTTTCTTTCTTGTCGTCTTGTTTTATGTGCTGAATGGGTTCCATTTTCTTTTATTTTTTGCAAGAAAATTCTTGAAAATTAATATTTAATGCTAAATTGTTTATTTATTGTACCTAATGATCGAAAAATTCAATGATTACATATTACATTTGGAGCACGTTGTTCTATTCGTTCCACTAGATCCCTCAAACTTTTGTAAAAGTATCCCCCCCCCTTTCGTTAACTTCCAGCACCACTCCAGATGAGCAAGGAGCAATTCATTTTCATTTGCATATTCTATTTTTTTTCTTTTCTTAGAACAACATTCCTTTTCTGAGTTGTTGGTCCTTGTAGAACATTAAACAGATGTGAATTAGTAGAGTGTTTGACACATGTTATCTAATAATTTTAAGTATATTATTAATGATAATTGAAAAAAGAAACTCATATTGGATCGATAGTATTGTTTCATTCACCTGATTCATCTTTTTGCAATTTTTCCATTAAACTTTTACGCTTTTCTAGTCGTAGATAAAAAATAATCATATCGAGCTTCATCATTTTGTGGCTCTGCATGATACACAATAAACAATACATATTAGCTAAAGTTACATATAGTTCAAAAATAATATTTTTATAAAGAATTTACAAAGAACTTTCCTTTTTAGCTTTTCTTGATGTGTTAACAATATTTTTGTTACTTGATATCTTGTCATTCATTTCTTTATCAGTCTGAAACCTGTAGCATATCATTCATTAATATATTTATAAATAAATTCTCAACTTTTCAGTTAGAAAATAAATCTCGAGACACCGGTGCGCCTTTCATGAAACCCCACCGCTGCCGGTGCATGTATATATTAACAACGCACTGCAAAACTGTATAATATGCCATACGGTGCGTTCGGTATTATAAAGTCACCACAAAAATAGTGTAATAAACCTAACGGTGCATGGGGTATTATAAACGCACCGCAAAAACAGTGTAATACACTGTACGATGCTTTCCTAGTTAAAGAGAGCACTGGTGCCCTATTTTAGATTTGGTGCACGGATTTAAAACAATGTTTTCAATTTTTTATGACACAGAACTTGCGTGGTGCGCTGTAATAATACAGAGCACCGGTGCGGTGGAGTACGCAGGGCACACCGATAAAGAAAAATCCATTTTTTCAAAAATTCACGCAATTGCCGAATGGATTGGGATCCGACTATGCAAGTCGTCCCGTGGGTTGGACATCAATCCAAAATGAAAAACCATAATTCTGAAATCATAGAAACAGGGAGAAGAAAGAGAAAAAACAAAAAAATAAAGGGTTCAGGGTAAAAATGGATAAAATTGCAGGAAAAAACAAAAAACTGCAGAAAAAAGTAAAAAAAAAGAATTAAATTTAATCACGAAATGGTTTAAAATTCTATGATAAAGGACTTGAATGACTAGAGCTTTGGTTTCTGATTGTATGAATACTTCTGTTGGAACGTATTTCGCCATCCACAGTGCCCTCGTGCTCTCTTGCTCCAAGTCTGTCTCCTGCAAAAATCTGACTGAATTTTTTAGCAAAAATAGTGAAATAATGAAAAGTTTTTAGTATTTAAAGAATTATTTTCCTAAATTAGATTTTCGAAAATATTTTGCTGCCCATTTTTTAAATTGCCGTTTTTTTATAACTTAAACAAAATAGAGTTTCGTTTTTTTATTCATTTATTCGTTTCCAGTGCACCAAATGTGATGTACCGGTGCGTTTTATTAATACTACACATCGGGGCCTGTTAGGATAATAAACACACTAGAATTTATTTTTTATTTTTTATTTTTTTGTATGTAAGATCATAAAAAATAATGATAATTATAAAGTACATGAATTTATTTTCATTATGTTCTAAACTCTATATATGTAAGATCATAATAAAATAATGATAATTATAAAGTACATGAATTTATTTTCATTATTTTTTAAACTTTATGTTACAAAAATTCGTATTATTCTAGATTTGTTATTTTACAATTATTTGCAAATTTACAAATTTAAATATTTTAATAAAATCATTTCACATTAATACAATTAAAATTTTCACATTAATAGAATTAAAATTACAATTTTAATTTTACATACAATTACATTTACAATTTTACATATAATTACATTTACAATTACACTTAGAATTTTACAAATATTTTATAGACAATTCAATTAAAATTACAGTTACAAATACAATTACATTTACAATTTTACATAGAATTACATTTACAATTACAATTACAATTTTGTAAATATTTTACATACAATTCAATTAAAATTACAATTACAAATACAATTACAATTTGTGAAATTTACATACAATTAGAATTACAATTACAATTTTACAATTTTTCATATATACAATTACAATCATTTCAGAATAAATTAAATATTACAATTACAATTAAAATGTTACATTAATAAATATTTTACATACAATTACACTTAAAATTACAATTAGTACAAATACAAATACAATTTTACATAGAATTAAAATTAAAATTACAATTACATTCACGACATAATATTTAATAAATATCATGGTCATTTAATAATATTAAATTAATTAATAAACATCATCATGATCATGATAACCATCGTACAAACATCATATTCGACTAATAAACACATTCAATTAACATCAAATTAACATTATATATTAACATCATCACAACACAAAAATCAAATATACATCTCAATATAATGTTAAATAACTCATGCGCCTATCACATATACATATCTATCTGCAAGCTAAACATTAAATGAACATATCTAACATGACTAACAATATGTGCCACATCATGATGATCATCAACATGAAAATTAAGTACAACTGCAACATGAACATAAAATACATGAACCATATATATATATATATATATATAACTGAATAATGTTAAAAATATACAACTGTAACATAAATAATGTCATGGATCAAGCTCTGGTGGTAGTATAACATGAACATCAATAACACTAGTAGAAGTGGATGCGGCCTGCTCAGTAACGCTGGGTGCAGCCTCGACAGTCGATGGTCAACTAGCCTGCTCATGATCATGATGATCACTAGTACTGATGGATGCATCCGCTGGTGGTAGTACAACATGATCAATATGAGGTGCAGCGGTAGTGGAGGTGGCCTGCTTAGTCAATAATACTAGTGCAACCTCGGCGGTCGATGGTCCAACATGCTCATGATGATCGTGACTAGTACTCATGGTGGATGCTGCAGACTGCTGACTAGATGTGGCCGATGGTACAGCCTCATATCCATGATGACTAGTGTCAGATGCTGATCATCAGGCGTGCCGCGAGGTGAATGATCATGAGATGCATCTGAGTGGCTGCTGGCAAACTGTCCATCACGTGCTGCAGCTCGACTACGCCTATAGCTACAGACAATCCTCCTCAATCGCGTAATAGTTGTCGTAGCTCCTACGACATGCCGCATCAGGTCGTACATGTCACACAACATGCCTCTCCACATCTGTATCAATCTATCATCACCTTGTATATCTATGTAATGAGCGGGCCTAATGCCTGCATCTAAAATCAATCCACATAGTTGGTTGCCCAACTCCATCTGGTATCTGGTCTCTGGTCGACCATGCCTAGCAAAAGGCAGTACCGGTGCACCATGAGGCACATGAGGATCATCTCGATCATCTGGCGCATCAGCCATCTCCTGATCGAAATCATCAGGATCGACACCTGCATCATGTGGTGGATCCGACATCTCATTGCTATCAAAAGACCCAATGTCTGCAAAATATATACAAGTACACAACAATAATTAGACAATTTCATTACATAATTTAATAAAAACAAGTTAAAGAACATGTTAGAATAAATATAAATAAAACAGTAATATTACCTCTATCATCTGGCGGCTCATCAGGAGTGAAGAGGATGTTGGGACACCCTCGTCAATCTAGTCCAGCATAAGGACATGGGACCATAATGAAGAGATGCAACCCGCCAACACTAGCTATTAAGTCCAACAAATCATGTGATATCCTTGCTGGAAACATAGTGTATCCCCTCTTGGGCATCATCTTCCCCCACATGCGCATCCGAGCCTGCAACATCAGCCTACGAGGCTATTGAACAAAACTTGGTCTCATCTCTGGAAACCTCTCAAAAAATAAACAAAATAGATTTGAAGCAAAAGGGAAGTTGACCCTCCCTTGTGCATGATCACGACATCTATCTAAGGCCGTACAAAACTGTCCCAAAAAAATGGCAGACCACCTGACAAGTTGTGGCTGTTGTACTAAAGAATCAACGTAATATAAAAGCGAGCAACTAATGCGTTGCTCGTCATTGGTGTTGTGCGAAATGATCGAAGTGATAATAGAGAGGCACTGCATGTCCTGTCTACCAAAAGCACCTATACGTAATTGACCTCCAGGTACCTGAAACTCTAAAGGAGAAAATACATGTGCTCCAATGTATCTCTGGGAGTAAACTAACTAACTCCCTACTACACAACCAGGTGGCACCTCTGGGAATGAGGGAAAATCCACCCCTCTCCTCGATAGTCTTGTAATACAATAAAATTCCTCCTCAGTGGGTGTGTACCACTGGTCATGACCAACCTGAAAAGCCTGTCGGTGGGCATTTCACCTGCCGACAAGATGTCTCAAAAGCACACTATGGGACTTTAGGCCAAAAATAGCCTCCTCATAGAACTTTAGGAGGCCTACCTGCCTAAGGATCTCTTGGGTATTTACAGTAATCGGGTGAGGGCATCCATCTCTCTACCTCTCTATCGCCTCCCATTAGCGAATCATGTTATACTGTTCTGCTTGTTGTTGTTGTTGCTCATGTTCTCTCTGAATCATTGCCATATTAAATAATTAAAAAAAAAAAAATTAAAACAGAAATGTATTTATAAATATACATATATAATTTAAAAATATATATATATATATACAAGTCGTTGCTCCATAAAAAAAGTCATGCACCGGTGCCGACGCATTATAATATTTTAGCGCACCGTCCTCGGGGCCGCTAAAGAAACAGACCGCACCGGCTTCAGTGCCGATGTCTATTTTTCAAGCACCACAGACTGTTTATAATTCAGAATAGCGGTGCGCTGACTGAAATATACGCCCCAACACATATAGTCATGTCAACGTATCGACTTCATGACAGTGACATAGTTGACAGTGCGGTATTTTACTCGGCCGCACCGTTGACCCTCTCGGAATGCAAAATGCGGTGCGCTGACATAAACTGGGGCGGCAAATGTAGTCAACGCACCGCATAGTGAATGCCGGGGTCAACGATGTGCCTAGATAAATGAGCGCACCACCTTTTTATTTTTATTTTTAACTTAAAATTATTCGGGACTCCTTCCGGAACCGCCCTGGAAATGGTGTGGTTATCGTTAGCATCGGTAGTGCTGTTGCCTATAAATTTTACAGGTAGCACTGCGATCGGTGCAAGCTGAATAGCTCGAGTGCACCGCGCGACAAATTTTTTTTTTTTGGTTTGTTTTTTTAATGGCTATTTTTAAGTTTATTTCAATATCTAATCTGGTAAAAGGATTAATTATAGAAAAACTAGAAAAATACTTGTACATTTCGTGGTCGAGGAGGCATATTGGTTGTAAAATTTGGAAAATAAAATTTGCCCACTGTTTTTCAAAATGCAAGCTGCAGATTGGTTGGCAACGCAGAGCAGCAATGCATGCAATGGATGCAATGAGAGCACTGATGGCAGGGCGACTCAGAAATAAGGAAGTAGCACCGGGGCTTGAGAGCTCTGGAGCACTGAGGAAAGTGAATAATGAAGTTTTTTGTCCTTAATTTTTTTTTTATTAACCTTGTTCCGGTGCTCGGGGTTTTATAAGCACACTGGTGCGGATAGGAAAACCGCATCGGGCGGTATCGATTTTGGCACATTGTTTATAACGTGCCGGAGCGTTTCTCTAACCATGCACTGGGATGTTTTAGTTTCGGCACGAAATTTTTATGATGCACCGGGGCGGCGTAATGGTAAAGCACTGGTGCGAAATAGTCGCAAAGCACCAGTTTTTTGGCCTTATTTTTTTTAATTAACCCTGTTCCTGTGCGCGGGGTTTTATAAGCGCACCGGTGCGGTTATGAAAACCGCAACAGGCAGTATCAATTTTGGCGCGTTGCCCTAACCGTGCACCGACATGTTTCAGTTTTGGTGCGAAAATTTTATGATGCACTGGGGTAGCGTAATGGTAAAGCAGTAGTGCGTAATAGTCGCAAAGCACCGTTTTTTTTTTTTTTAAAACGCTATTCCAGTGCGTGTTGTTTCTGGCGCACAGGTGCTCTTAGAGAAGAACGCACCGGTTCGTTTCTATTTTGGCGTGGTGTGGAAGAGTATTGACGCCCCAGCGCATTATAGTAATTGGACGCCCCGACAGTGTGTACTTCGTGCACACTGTCCCGATGTGCCAATATTCGGTGCACATCGGTGCGTTCTATGGTATCTGCGTACTGGTAATTGATAGCTCAAGAGCACTGGAAAACTGAAAAATCCAGGTTTTTTGTCATTTAATTTAACCCTTTACCGGTGCGCGTTATTTATATGCGCACCGGTACTGTTTGCTGCAAACGCATCGGTTGGTTTGTGTTTTGGCGCGTTTTTTATGATGCATTCGTGCGGTTTTTGTCTACCGCACCACGTGGTTTCGGTGTTGGCGTTGTGTTTTATAATGCACCGGCGCGGACGAGTTGTGAGGCACCGGTGCTCTATTATATTATGACGCACTGGGTGTGTGTGTACGGAGTGCACGGTGTACGGTGTGCCAATGATTTAGGATGCACCGGTGCTTTATTTTTTGAGAGCACCGGGGTGAGTTTTAACGATAAGAGCACCGATAGGAAAACATCCGTAAAACCCTCCACCCACCAACCTCCGCTAGAAATGGATGTATGGGGTATTTTTCTTTGTGGTTCCTCAAAAACATCCGCTAGAGGGTCTTTTCCTTGTAGTGTAGGTGTCTTTGCTTTGCTTAGTGGGTGAGTGTGTGTGAGCACAAAGTGGAAAAGCACATAGTTTGAATGTGTGGATATCAATGATCCTTTACAAAATCCCCTATTTAAACTATGTTGTATTGTTCCTGGCTCGAATGAAAAACATGTGCGGATAATGGGCCGCTTTCTATTTTTCCTAGTTAATCTATGTGACCAACTATAGGGAGATGGCGAATTGTGAATAGGGGGCGTTCATATGCTTACCTGGAATCATCAGAGGGTGCAAAGGTAGCAGAGATTACTTTCTCTTCTATAAAAAATTCAATCCTAGTCCCGAAATTCCTAGTGTAAAAAGGGAACTAAACTAAAAAATTTTACACTAGAAAAAGGAAAACTAGCTATGCATGCATGGTCTTGGGTCACTTAGTTTGGCTAGTTATCTAGGTGTGTAAGTACCAAAATTTGCAAAACATAATTTTTTTTCGGAATGCAAGTTATTTTGACCCCCTACTTAAACTATGTGTGAACTTTGCAAAAATCAACTTGAAGTAAAACTGACACTAAGCCTACAACAAGCAGTGAAGAGTGAGCTTTAACAAGCTGTAGAGTACCACAACCAGTGCTTGCAGGTGTGTTAGGGTCTGCCAAGTACTTTACAAGCAAGAAAAGACACAAATCATGGAGAAAATTCTCATTCTATATTTTGCGCGCAAAAGGCTGAGACATGCGCTCTCTCTGTGTGCGGGTCAGCTCTAAACGCGCTTCCTGTGGTTTTGTGAGGAGAAAACGCACACAAATTCCTGTAAGAAAATTTTTGGAGTTGTTCTGCTTCAATATGTCACTTGGGATGAAATAGAGAGTGAAAAGGATAAATCAAGGGAAATTCAGCTCCACTCCAGAGCACAGACAGAGGTCTCTGTAAAAAAAAGCACAACCACATAAACTTGGTAATAAACGTTAGTGGAGTCGCCAATTCTATTGGGGTGTGTTTGGTGCATGTATGTACGAAATCACACCAACTTAAGGGGTGCGATCTACCCATTTAAGTTATTGGTAACAGGTATAAAAATAATTGGAGTCAAGCAAGTTAGTGGAAAAATCTAGAATCATAAGCATACTAGATAGATAAATAGCATGCATATATAAACTAAAACTAAACTAAAAGCTAAAACAAATAAACACGAGCTCTAAAAAGAGTCAAACGACAACAATAATACAAACGGTGGCTCTAGGCCCCTCTTATTGAGTGCTGGTAGTAATAAGAGTGAAACTTTACCCTCTTGCTAAAGGGCCCCTAGAAAATGGTTCTAGGTCCCAATGCAAGAATGTTTTTATGCCAAGCTTACCCCGGTGTAGTCTCCCTCTCTCTCTATTGTGTTGGACTAAACTTGTTGGATGGCCAAAAATTGAGTCCCCTCTATCTTCAGCTCTGGCTCACACACTACTAGTATTGCTTGGGAAATTCTGGCCAACATAACATTGTGTTCACCCATTCTTCATCTCATGGTGGCCTTATATAGGATATTTCAAATCCTCCCTTCCCTCTCTTGGTACATGGAGGATGGTGACCCAAGAGAGGGTATGATTCCTTTGTGTGCTCCAAATATTCCATTGTGTGCTCACATAGTGTCTAAGGAGGCATTGGTGGCTGTCCTTAGGCAGCTCCAAGTAAGGGGTCACTTGTCCTTTGCTTTGTGTGGTCCCAGATAGTGACATTTCGCCACTCCTAGGGTTGCGTGAATATCAGGCAAAAAGGCGCGCGGAAGGCGCTCTTCTCGAATGATTATGTGCGCAAATAGAATTTAGGACTAGTTCAAATTTGATTGTCCTCAGACCTTAGAGATTTTTAAATAATTTCCAGATTCTGTAATGTCTTCTAGCCCTGTAAATACTTTTTTGACATTGTTTCGGGGAAAATCAGCCTAGAGGTTTGTTGGGTCTAAACCTCCACAAAGCAAGGCATGCTATTCAGAAGGACTCACACACAACCATACTTGAATGCAAAAACTAGTGAACAACGATAGCAGAACTCACCCGTAGTCCTACGTTCGATGTAGATCCCATGGGGTCCAAACCCCCAGCAACCCTTCTTCCTCCTTCAACCTGGAAAACAAGAAAGAACGTGCACGGAAACCTAGTTGTACAGCATATACTTCTCCTAAACGTTAGTGCAATCCATGTGAAACATTATATAAACCATAATAAATGCTTAAATGATAATATTTTCACACATATAAGTAAACATTAACACATAAGTTCAGGAACAAGATGGTTCTTCATTATTACGAACAACATGTACAGTAGTAAAAGTGGAGAGATCACCCGAATCCTTCCACGATCTTCGAAAAGACCGTCATTCGGATCCGTCCCGCCCTTGCCTCGCTAAGATTCTTTCAAGACTTGTGCACTCGAGATGGCATATAAATGGATGAACATCTCCAGGAAACAAGGGTTTCCTGTATAAATCTGGGAAAGTGCAGGAGGCACGGGAATTCAAACTTGAATTGGGATTCCAACAGAGTATAATATCTATAAAATTTCTCTCTCCCTTAGGCCATACACATGAGGGGCTTTTATACTCCCTCAAAGTAGTTTCAATCAGTTGGAAACAGTTGGCCACATGCTGGGGTGGTTGAACTACTAGAGTAACCATCAACCCAGCCCGAAAATAGGGAATTTTAATATATTTTTTAATGATTTTAATGGCATACGCGGAAAAGTACATATGGACTCGCGTATACACGCGGAAAAGTCTGGGCATAACCGCGTATGGGAATTTTAACACTGTTTTTTAGTGAATTTTGTTCAAGTCTGTAGGAATGGGTGCCCAAAGCCATAAAAGAAATCATGAATCATATGAAGGTGAAAAATGATGCTATAACAGATGCCCCCTAATATATGAGGTTAGAAGGGGTACATGATGGCTGAAATGTATTATGCACATAGAAAGAACTTCGCAAGGACAAGAGAGGACTTCACCAGATTTCAGCCTGCCAAAAACCAATGAAAGAAAACAGAGAGTCAACTCATGCTGAGGCGGGCATACCCATGCTCAGTAAAAAATACATCATATGGAAAGTACATAATAGATCCAAAATGTATACAAGTATAGCTGAACTGAAAGTACACAATGAATCATCTGAGCATGGCCCAGAAGTACAAGTCTGAATCAATGTCCAAGTATCACATATAGAAAGCTGATCAATGATGTTGAAACTGGATGTATGATCATATAAGTAACTGAATCTCCAAGTACCAAATCATAAGAGGTGGAATAAATGGTACAATCACGCAACTCGGGAGCCAACATATAGGATGTTGCTGTACTGACACTGCAACATATAAGGGTGAACGGCATCACTGGCAGAAACTGAATGGACTGTCAAAAGTGAACCGAGAAATGCTGATGCAACCCGAGGTCTTCACCGATCACTATGGCACAATTCCACACAATGGGAATAAATGAGCTGAAGTCGACCATGTGAGAAATCGTTGGATTACCGGTCAATGATGTATATTGTTAACCAACGCGAGACAACCCACCAATAATGAAAATGAGTGTCAAGGTGCCCCAGTACAATCTAACAAGTGCGAATGAATGAGTTGAAGTCGAACACTTGAGAGAATCTACCAATCAGGAGGCAATGATGAATCCCCACTGTCGATAGCGAAGAGTCTGCCACTGATGACTGCAAACCCTAAGGTACTGACAAAAAGACTCTAGACCTTATTCCCAGAGCAATGAGTCGAAGTCGATGGGAAAATATCTGCTGGAAGGAAGGCATTAAGGCATCCCACATCGGTCCAGCGCGAGTGTAACCCGCAGGCCAAGATTTGGAAGGAATCGGACGAAGTAGAGTGATGGAACCAAAACCGAAGTACGTTTCCGACGTGCACAAGATGAAGCTAGCGCACGGAAGAAACCCTTTGAACCAACCAATAATGAAAGCTGACACAGAGGCGAGAAATCCACCGATAGGGTCAAATGGAAATCCAGGTACTGCACGAATCCCAAGTGTGATAATGTGTGCTGACGTCGAACACAGGGGAAACCACTCGGTCAAAGACCCATGATGATGATCAAATGCTGAGCACGAGGTCACCTATCAATGATGGAAATAGGCCCAAGGTGCGGCTCTAGGTTTGCTCTCGGAGCAATGTGTCGTAGTCGATAAGAGACAAACCCGCCGGCAAGAAGTCAATGGGGACCTTCTCAAACCAGCACGAGCAGAAGACCAAAACATCTGATGTGATAGAACATGATACTGACAAGACCGGGAAGGCCGACTGAATAATGAGTCAAGAGACACCACAGAATGGCCGACTCAGGTTAGACTTCCCTTGAACAAAAGCACGACTCGTGATGACCATGGCAGTAAAAAGTGACACTGTATAAGTCTGTTATGCAGGAGGCAGAACAAACTCTCCATATGATTGGAAGAGATAACCAACCGGGGGAGAAATGACAAGTGAAACATGGTAAAGGCTGAACCTAGGTCAAAACTAAAACCATCCCAAATGAAGGAAATATATATAAGTATATGTGCTTTGTTCAAGGGCGACAAATTGACTTTGTACTGCCATCAAAACAATGAAGATACATCCCGTTCCCGCTCTTTTTGTTATATTTGATTTTTTTTTGTCTTTTTCATATAATAAGCCTGAAAAAGAATAAAAGAATGCTATGGTACAATGGATAGAACGAGTATCAAGAAACAGATGCACTAGTTCCTGGGATTGGAATGATCCTATGCTCAATGCAAGGCGGCGGAAACTGGTAAGCGATACTCAGAGGAATGTTCCATCCATGGGTAAAAGGGTGTCAAGTCGCGATAGCTAAGTGCATGCAATGGTTAACTTGTACAGATAAACAAGGTCAAAATTTGGCTTAAACATTGAGTCCAAATGAAGCCGGCTAAAGGCCAGGATAAACAAGTAGCCAATATGCAATGCAGTAATACAACTCAACAACACTAGGGAGCCTCTAGGGTAATAGCCAGAAAAATGATAGTGAGGAAGAAGAAGAATGAAGCTTCAACACATAAGTCATGGTGGGACTAAAGAGGACTCCCGAGCCTACATAAAACGCAACATGGGCAATAAGTGATAGCGAGGAACTAACTAGGAAGCCCATGTAAAGGAAGGCTCTACCACCAAGTCATGATTAAATAATCGGCGAGTGAAATGGGTGTAATACTCATGACCTGATGGGATTGACCCTATGGCAAGTGATCTGAATGGAGGCTAGTATGAAAAATGCAATGGAAAGTGAATTCCCTAACCTATATGCCAGTGAAGATCATATACCTGCCATAACGGGTCAGCAGTCATGGATCAAAAACCGGGAAAAATCTGAAATTCGTCAAAATGTACCTGAAAAATACCAAACTGGACACTTCCAAGCATTCGGGTTATGCAGCTTAAGATAGATTGAAAAAATAAGCATAACAAATTTTTGCGAAAATTTTCAACTTTTTGGGCATAAATAGACAAATTACCTCATATTTGGTTCATTATTACATTGCTGATTTGGAAAAAAGTGCTCTGGAGAAAAAAACCTCTTTTGTCAAAACAGGAGCAACCGACCGTCAAAATCCACCGAATTTCTCAGGTTAGCTCTTAATTCATCCTTGCTATTCATTTTGTCCGTTCATAAATTAAAATTTAGGAATTTTCACCGTAGAATCTCTTGCTAAAAATCACGGGTTTGCGCATACGCGGGTTGGTAATGACCAAGTCGCGTATACACGCGACTGTGCACAAATAAAGTCGCGTATGCGCAGCCCAATATGAAAAATGCGTAGCTAATGAATGGATTATTGAAATTTGACAGGATGACCATATCATGGAGAGAGCGCGAACACAGTGCAATAGACAATGAAGTCATGCAGAACCAAGCATCACTGAATATTCTTCAGAATTGTGGATTACTCAAGTTTTTCAAAATGCCAAATATGAAGAGCAATGTCCGGTTGCTCGAAATGCTTGTGAACTATTGGGAACCGGAAGAGGACTGCTTTATGATAGATCAGATGCCCATACGCATTGAAGTGGAAGATATATATTTTATCACTGGACTCTCCCGGAGGGGGGAGCCAGTAGACTTGCATGGTAAGCCTTTGGGAGGGCTCACCGTGGAATATTACGTCCACGTGTACTACGTACAGGGTTCCAAAAAAGTCGGAACTCAAATTGCAATCAAAGATTTAAGGGATTTGCACATGAAAATCCTCCTTTTCACCATTGGCAGGGTGGCAGGATCTGCCTCCCTACACCAGGCGTCCAGGACGCAAATGAGCATAGCAGTGGAATGCTTAACTCATGTATATGATTGGTGCATAGCCCTACTGATGAACATGAAGCAACAATTGACCTCTATCCGCCAAGCAAAGACAAAACATTTTGGATATGGTACAATTTTGATGACATTCTTCTTCGAGAAGATTCCAGTACTAAGACCCAGAGTGATCTCTACCATCAGCAGCCCAAGAGACCCAAGAATTGCCCGCTGGGCAGACATGATGAAGAGATTGGGGGGAAGTGAAGTTCCCCGGACCACTTGGGATGATGAGTTCTTCCAATGGTGGAGAGAACAAATCATCGTAGTGGACAACTATCCCTATGCCGGGATGGACTTTCGTGGTGATCCAGATCTTGTCCTTCCACCAGGCGCAGCATGGGGTACAGTCGGTAAGTTTACAAATTTTTTTGACTTATATAATTTTTTTGGATTTTTTCAATGTGTATGAAAAAATGTGAAAAACGAACATGTTTTTGATTGGATTCAAATGACTTACAATTTTAAAATGATCATGAAACAGATATTGGACCAGTTCGACCTGAGGGATACCCATGACATAAGCGTCGCAGAGGTGAAGCGGATACAGTAGATCCAGACAGAACCCTCCAGGCTGTACAGAGGAACTTGGAGGGATTAACCCGCCAAGTACCTATGGCTGCAGTGGAAGATATGCCTAAAGCCATCCAGAGACAGGTGGTAGGAGTACCTCGCGACTGGGTACGACTATTCTGCGGAGTTTCCACCGCGATCGTGTTCTATAGGAACACAACTTCTGGGCAGGGACCTCAGTAGTAGATAGATATGATGTATGAGATGACTGTATATTTTTTGAGACTGAACATGATCGGGAATAAGCCCAAGTTTTTGTATGACTTATGGATCCAAATTTTTGTATAGTTTTGAACACTCTGATGATATATATACAACGATGTTTGATGTGATGTAACAAATGTATGAAAATGTATGATGTTTTTTATGATTAAATTTTATTGTATGGAATGATTAATATGCCAATCAATTGCTTGATTATCTAATGAGTCTGCCAACCAATTTTCAGCTCGAGGAATATGAATGAAAGTTAAAAATTGAAATGATATTTGTAACAAACGTACCCTCAAGAACAACCGTAGTAAAAATGGATCTCAAACCCGATAATTATTATTCAACTGCGACACCACCAACTGAGAGTCCAAGAAAACTACCAACGAATCAACACCCAAATCTATTGCCTCTGAGAGTAGATAAACAACTGCAGTGTATTCTGCTATATTATTGGAAGCAAGACCAATGTAGACCCCTCTTGATACTAACAGCTAACCGAATGGATAATGAAGCACCCAAGCCGCGGAAGCTAAGTTCTGGGTGTGTCTACTAGCACCATCGGCGAAACCAAAATTACTCATGACATCCGACACAACCTGCCAAAGCAGATCAAAAAACATCACCATCCCATCAAAGATTGAAACAATCAGATATGTACAAAGCAAAACTACTATATACAAAAGCAACATGCCAGGCCGAAGCCTAGGCATAATACTTCTTCAAATAGAGCCCATTTCTGGGCTCCGGCAACTCGTTCCCTTCAAAATCAACCAAGGTATATGCTCCTTTCTTGAGGACTTTTTTAACGATAAAGGGGCCATACCACATAGACTTAAATTTTCCTGCCCCCAGGGCATCTTTTTCTTGGGCATAGACCAAAACAAGGTCACCTTCCGAAAAAACCCTAGGTTTGACCGCCTTATCGTACTGAACTTTAACTCGGTTTTTATGCACTTCATTCATCGTGGCAGCATCCCGACGCTGCTCATCGAGATGTTCCAGATGAAGGAGCCGTTCTTCAAGACTAGAAGTGTCAGGAAGAAGTTCAACAGCTAATTTAAGAGAAGGAATCTCGCATTCAATGGGAAATACGGATTCCAACTCGTGCACTAGCTGAAACGGAGTAAAGCCAGTTGCAGTTTTCACTGACGTCCTGTATGCCCAAAGTGCAGGATATAGCATAATATGCCAGTTGGATCTAGCTTTATCAATTGTCCTTTGAATAATTGTCTTCAAGGATTTATTCACGGCTTCCACTTGCCCATTGGCTTGAGGATAATATGGAGATGAATGCTCCTGCCGGAAACCCAATTTTAGAGCCAACTCAGCCATCATGCTATTCTGAAAATGACTGCCATGATCAGTGACAATCTCTCTAGGAATACCAAAACGAGCAATAACCTGGTTGAAAATAAAAAGAGTTGTAGTCTCACCATCATTCCCAAAAGTAGGCATAGCCTCAACCCACTTCGTAAAGTAGTCTACTGCTACAATAATGTACTTGTGACCTTTAGCCGAAGGCGGGTTACAAGTAGTATAATCAATACCCCACTTTGTAAAGGGGCCGACAGTAATGACTGGAAAAAGCGGAGCTGGATGAGCGCGCATTTTTCGAGTATAAACTTGACACGGATGACACTTTTTGACCGACTCCATACAATCTTTGAAAATCGAAGGCCAAAAGTACCCAGCACGCAAGATCTTTTGGGCTATAGCAAGCCCAGATAAATGACCACCACAAGCTCCACTGTGGCAATCATTCAGCACAGCCTCAGCTTCTTCGAGAGTTAAGCAATGTCTCAGGATTGAATCAACCCCTCGACTGTATAAAGCATCACCAATAATCAAGTAATTCTTAGCCAAGTGACGCAACTTACGACGTTCATCTTTCGAAAAAGTAGAGGGAAACTTCGCAGTCTGAAGATACACAATTATATCTCCATACCAAGGAT